>CM020215.1:170528010-171128010 GCA_009819775.1 Phoenicopterus ruber ruber
TGATGAACTGACAGCAACCCCCATTCCCCATCCCCGTGCACCGCTGGTGAGGAGGAGGTAGAGGAATCGGGAGTGAAGTTGAGCCCGGGAAGAAGGGAGGGGTGGGGTGAAGGTGTTTTAAGATTTAGTTTCTGTTTCTCATTATCCTGCTAGATTTAATTGGTAATAAATTAAATTAAATTTCCCCAAGTCGAGTCTGTGTTGCCCATGATGGTACTTGCAGGTAATCCCTGTCCTTATCTCAACCCACGAGCCTTTTGTTATATTTCCTCTCCCCTGTCCTGCTGAGGAGGGGGAGTGATAGAGCGGCTTTGGTGGGCACTTGGCGTCCAGCCAGCGTCAACGCACCACAAGAAAATATAATGTTTGCATGTATTTTTAATATAGATAATATCTATGATTTATTTTTAGAAGCCTGAAAAGATCTAGTTGAAAGAGTTCTGTAATAGAAACTGACAAGTCAAGCACAGGTTATAAAAATTAAAACCTTCAGGTGATTTTGAAGGGAGAAAAGAACAGAAGACACAGATTAAAGGAAAAAGAAAAAAAAGAAGAGGGAAGGGGAACACCTCACAGGACTTTACAGTGTGCACCTTCAAATAAACTATAGTGAGGTATATGGTTCTACCAATTTGTGGTTACTCCATTGTTGAAGCGGTGTTAGAGTTGTATACCGAATCCCGTGCTATTGGTGGATTTTTATATACCTAAGGTTTTCATAAATAATATTTTGACAATCTTTAAATTTTAAAATATGCACTTTCCTGTTGAAAACCTCATGGTTTCCATCCATAAAAGCTGCCTTCATTTCAAACATGCGAGATCTGAAAAGTTACAAAACCAAACTAAGTTAGCTTTTCAGGTGTTTTGTGCATCAAAATACTACAGTTTTGAGATTAGGAATGAATGAATGCTCCACTGTGACATCTCTTTTTCAAATGGCATTAAGTCAATTAATTTTTAGATCACAGGACTATAGAAGAGTATAGTTTGAAATCATGAATCCTTATTTTCAGGTATGTAAATGCAACTGTGCTCTCCCAACTCAAGCCTAAGCAAAGGCAGTGTGTTATTGACACCCTAAAACAATCTGACAGCTGTTTTGTAAATAATAAACAGTACCATCACTTATGAATGTGCATCCAGATATTCTCTGGGAAAGGAATTTATTTAACTTATTTTGCACTTTTTCTCTGCAGATTGCTCATTTTATTTTTTTATATTCATTTATTGCAATGTTTCTCAAATTATTTATTTAGTAGGTAATTATTAATTAAATATTACATTAACTTAATTCAACTAAAATATTTATTCAGTTATTTATTTAAATGTTATTTATAGTTATTAGTTGAATATGGCTATAGTTAATTATTTCAAATGTAATAACTGAGCATCATGAAAGGCTTTAGGAGTAGCAGAGAGTAGGTAGTACAGTGACAACTTCTACCCAACTTCTGGCAGAGCAGGAAGCCTCTCCCATGTACGTACACCATGTCTGCCATGCGGTTTCAGACACCGTTCTATGGCAGGGAGTCGCCATTTTCCACAATATCATGCCCCATGTTTTTTCATGCTGACGTCATTGCCTGGCAGGACCAGCCACCCCTACCAGTGTACCCAGAAGGACATCAGAAATGGAAGAACACATTCTTTTATAAGAGCTAATGAAATGAACCATTGAAGTTTAAATGTGAATAGAAAGTAATTAATCAAAAGTAAAAGGCAGGTTCAGGGTCCCCCACTCTACAAGGCTGCAGAACAAGCCCTGACACATCAGGGGTGGGGATGAACTTCGAGAAGATGGAGGGGTGCCAAAAGGGGAGTGCGGGGCACAGACAAGTCAGAACATGCCCAAAGGCTATGGACCCCACCTAGGAGGCCCACTAAGGAGCCCTCCGGCACAATCCCTGTCACATGTAAAGAAGAAACCAGTCCTGTAAGCTGAGAGGTACCTGTGTCCGGCCACAACCAGACAGGATGCCCATGCAGTATTACTGAGGCAGAGTTTGGGCTTTGCACCGTGCTTCAAGACACAGGCAACACTGTCTGCAAAAATGCCAGCTTTAGAAGAACACACACATAGGGACATTAAGAAAAAGTCCCTAAAGGGTTCCCAGAAAAGCCTGTGCAAACCAGATGATGCATTTTGAAGTAAGTGTCACAAAGAGTGAGCTGAGGGGGGGAATCCCTTTCCCCCTGGCTGCGTGCTATATGTGTTTCCTTACCCTTAGGGCAATGGTGCAAAGAAGAGGCAGAAGATCGAGCATGCAGTCAAGACCATCCTGGTAGACAATGACCACTGCAAAAGCAGAAAGACACAGGCTTTGGGACACAGACCACAGCCTCATTCTCTTAGAGATCACAGATACCACAGAAAGACCAAGCAGATCAGTAAGGGCAATGGGGGTGTTGCAGAGCTGAAAGACCATGATTATTTTCAGGCACAGAGGAGTCGCAGAGAGAATGGTGGTGGCTCGTGGGGCTGTTAGTTCTGAGGCCTTGGTTTATAAGCTAACAAAACAGAAAAAAACTTTTACAACAAAGACTGCTAATTAGTAAAGCTAAATGGAAGTTTCATCACAGCAAGCATCTTGTTAGCAAGAGGCCAAGGGGACCACAAGGTTCCTTAAATGCAAACTGCTTTTCTGAACCTGGTGGGCCAGTGAACACGTCTCCCACTAGGGTAGAAGTTGACATCCTGGAAAAGAGTCCTGCTACTGCAGCCCCTTGCAGAGCTGGTGAACTGTTAAAATGTTGGCTGTTGAACACAATGAGAAAGTTTCCCTCATTTGGTGGCAAGGCCACTTGCTGCACTTCCAATTCCTGAGGGGTCATTTGAATGCCCAATCTTACCCCCACTCTTAATGTAGTGGGGGCAGTGGAGGAGGTGGCAGACAACCCCAAGGCTTCCATGGAGCATGTTCAGCAGCAAGAACGGCTGATCCATCAATCTGGGGCTAGGCAATATGTAGAGGAACATGGATGTCTTAATTCAGATCAGATATCACTGCATGAAGCGTATGACACATTTGTTAGGGGTGTACAGCAAATTTTTGATCATTTACACCAGCTGTTTGAACTTGATGATTACAGTCAGCTCCATCTTGAAGCTATCAGCATGCATGACTTTATATTCCCTCACTATTAATTTAAACAATGCGCACACTGTAAAATGTTTAGACTGGGTCAGTAGTCTACTATAAAGTAAAGGATAGTTGTGCTTTGATCAGTTTCTGTCTAGCTGTCATCATCGTAAAAGCCGTTGGGAGTGGGGTACACAGAATCCTGCAGCCTGTCCCTCATTCCAAAATTATAGACAAAGAGCAGTGCTATTTAATTGATCTAAATAACAGCAACAATATTCTCTGTGTTTTCCAGGCAGTCACACAGAGCTTACAGCAGTGAGGGATCTTACAAATGCAGAATTGTTAAGCAGACCAAAAGAGCTACATGACCAACTGGGGTGGTCTTTGCACGGGAAGGTCATGCTTTGTGACATCCTCTTGTTTGGGGATCTGCTACATGTTAACATACGCAACGTCCGCCTATCTGAGAGGAAAAAGGGTTGGAGGACCTTTAAGCCAAACAACAGTCTTAGATATCCCAAGATCTGTTTCATCCTTTTACATAATGAACATTATTATGGTGTTAAGAATGTCAGGAAGGTATTATTTGGGATGAGAAGCTTTTGTGAACTCATCATGTTGTATAACCATGGCTGTAGTTGTAAATATTGTTGCTGCTCTGCTTATCTCATGACTACGCAGTTAACGTGGGGACAATGATAAGGTTCCCCAGCTGTAGGCTGTTGTGCAGGTCTGGGGAATGTTTACAGAGGCACAAGACTGACCATTAAAAAACAAATTGTTTTTTTATGATTTCCTGTGAAAAGTGTAAGGCCTATGTAGAAAAAGATGGCAAATGGAAAGGCTAGAAGTGCAGAATGTGCTATGAACAGATCTGTAACATAAACCCGCACCCATGATTCATGCCTGTGAACGAAAATCCAGAAGAAGGGTGGGGCTATGCTGTCTATGACAGGGAATGTATGCAGGAAACCAGAGAACATATCCTGGAGTTTTGGACAGCTGAAACTAACTGTCCACAATGAATCCACTCGACAAGCCTAACAGGGCATGGAAGCAATCCAGTTTATCCTAGCCAACTTGAGAGTCAGATCAGTCCTTCTCTCTTTTCTATTTAGCAGTATAGGAGTAAGCACTGGTAATAAAAAAATAGAGGTATCTTGGATACATCAGCACTTCTGAAAAACTTAGAGGGGGAAGATATTACACTTGTAAATCCCCCATTCCAATAATGAAGATTTCATATAACAAAAGCCTAATAGATACTCACTCTGGAGAGGATTTTGATAAACTACTCAGTCTTGCTTAATTCTTCTCCATCTGAACACACACACAATTTTAATATTCACAGCAGTCCATTTAAGTAAAATACTTACATGTATTCTTCCATACTCTTCTGTTTTTCACATCCCTGTATTTCTGTACACGCTTCTTGCATGATGAAATCAGAGTCAGAGAGCTGTTTGTTATTTGTTTGAAGACTGCACAGGAAGCCTTTGGCAGACAGGGGAATATGGGAATTCCAGGGCTGTAAGAAGAGACCCCAGTCAGCTCTAAGGACTTAGGAAAATCCATATCTATATCTATCTAATCTAGGCATTTGAAGTACATCTTTGCTTTAGACAACTGACATTGGGTCTGAAATGCTTAAACTAAGAGATTAGAAAATTTTCTTGGATCAAATATATTAAATAAACTATTTTATCTTTTTTACTTATTACTTTATATTTGATTTAAATTATGCCACAAGAAGAGATGATCAATATCAAGCTGTGCTGCTCACAGTGTTTTTCCATTCTGTCTCTTTCTTTTTCTTTCTTTTTTTTCCCCCACAAGTCTTTGTAATTGCTGTCAAAACTGTATTTTTTATTTATTTTGTTGCAATACAGCCAATAAATACTGGGGGAAAAAAGGATACTATTGACTCTTTTCCTTTGGTTAACTCCTGTTAAATCTGATGAGGTTAAGTGCCATGAGACTATGATCACCAGCACTTTCTGTAACTTAGCGTGCTATTAACCTTGGTAAAAATGAGCATAAATGCAAACATTTCCCCTCTGTCAATCATTTGAGTGATTATAAAGATCTCACTTGAAGCTGTACTGAAGAATTCTGATACCTTGAGGGAGCGCATGACGTAACATGGATCTAATTTCTATAAAATATTTACCCAGAACATTATCAGTCCAGAAGGCTATCTATTACCTAAAAGGGAACTTACACCATCAAAATATGTTTTCAAATATGTATTTCCTAACTCAAAGGAAAGGAAGCATTAATTAATTTAAGAAGAGAGTTAGTTTTGCAATGCTATGTTCAATCCTAATAGTGTGTTAGTACTAGTGACATCTCATTTCCTGAATGGGGTCTTGTTGAGGGAAGGTGCCCAGTTCAGTTATTTATACTTTGGTGTTTTGTGCCATTTGTAATATCCTAGGATACCTTGCTCAGCTTCCAGGTGCTGCTCCAAAATAAGCATAGGTCTCTCAGATCCATGCCATATCTGCCAATGTCATACATATGTCTTAGATACCCCTTGACCTCCCATGGCACTAAATGCCTGTGCTTGTGTCATTAAATTATTTCACCTTCGACAATACGGTCAATGGAGTCTAGAGGGCCATTCAGTTTGAATTCACGTATGTGTGTAATTTAGAGTGTGTGTGCTAAATACCATTCAAACTCCATTGATTGCTTTAACAAGATCTCCACTGATCTGTAATATTGGAGGTTAGACACCTAACGTATACAAGGTGATTGGCATAATAGAAACCTAACTTTAGATATCTGTATCTAAAATTGACTCTTACCTGAGAATCCAGATCCACTCTTATTCTAAGTGCAAAGGGCAGGGTGGGGCAGTGAGCTCAGATCAAACAGGTGAACAGAGTTTGTGCCAGAAATCCAGAAGCCAAGAAGCTCAGTAAAATGTATTAGGATCTTGGACCAAAAAAAAAGAAAAAGAAGATAGCAGATGAGGAAAGATCAGTATCCCAGATTAACAAGGCAGGAGCAGGGAAGGAAATGCAATGTGAGACAGACAAGAGGAATATTTTAAGCCTAATGACACTCTAAGAATAAATGGCAGAGGTAATTTACTCATACGCTTGTAGTGTTTAAGAAATGACACTGGTGGAATTTCCTTCTTATTGTCATTTTTCCTTGTTTCTTCTGAAAAAAAAAATTCTGTTAACCCCTCTAGTTCATATTATCCCTCATCACTTACTATTCTAATGAGGTGTAAGAGCTTTTAGAAGAAAAGTAGATTTTACTGAATGTTATCATCAGTTATAGATGTGATGAATTGGAATACTAAATGAATACTGAATACAGTAAATGTTAAATTAATATTAAGCTATTTAAAACAATGTTTTTTAAAACAAAATCAGTTATTTGGGGATCAAGGTCTTTGGAAAACGCTACTAAACACTTAAGTCAAAAGTGATCATCATAGGTTTTTAAGAGTATTTTTAAAGGAACAATATTGTCATATATATATTGAATTTTGAAATGTGTTCTACTAGCAGGCTGATAATATTTTTTATAAATGTTTTGAAAAATAAAAGTCTAATCTTTCCTTTTCCATCTCAGATATCAGTGAAGCTGTAAAGAAAAGAAGATTGGCTTTCTAAGAAAATTACGGAAGCGTTCCTTTTTCATTCTCAGTCTGCTTTTGACAGATGACCAAAACTCCGAGCCATCCTAAACCGTATCAACTACTTTCACATTACCGCTTGCTTATTTAGTGCATATCTGTTCTTCTGCCTGTTTTCAGTCACTCTGCTTTTTTTCCTGTTCGTACCATCAGACCTTCTTATGCTTGTTATTTGCAAAGAATATTTGCTAAATCTGCTGCTTTCCTGCATGGTTGCCTTTTGCATACTGTTTTGATTAGGAACTATTACAGAGGATATGACAGTAAGGTACCACTTAGAGAAATGAATAACTTCAAGAAGTCATCATCCACTTTATGCAATTTCTAAAGAAGCAAAAGTATTTTCATTGTGTAAAGGAAATGACTTGAAAGCTGGTTTTTTTTCCTGTTTTGAACCTTATCCTGCTTCTCTCTGTCACTTCTATTTAACGGATTAAAAAGAGTGGAAAAGTACTGATTGGAAACTTCAGTCTGTCCTTTACCAGAAATCACAATCTCTCACAGTGCTGTCTACAGCCGTAAGCTGTCAGATACTCCTGTGTCTGTGGTGTTCTTATTTACTCTGCATATTGCAAATTACCTCTCCCTGAGAAAATAGCTCCTCTGATCAGATTGACCAACTTACATTGAACCTCTGCTCTTGCTCTCTTTCCTCTTAAAATTAATCCACTTATTTAAGTGCACTGAAGTACATTTGTATTGAGTGTAGGTGGCAAGGTTTTGGTAGTGGGGTGGATGGGCTGCAGGGTGGCCTCTGTGAGGAGAGGCCGGGGCTGCCCCGTGCTGGACACGTCCAGTTCCAGCCACCTCCAACCCACCCACCGCAGGGAGCAGACGAGCCCCGCAGCCACATGTGTGGCTGGGAAAACATATTTAGGAAAAGGCAAAACATTGCACAAGCAGTGAGGCATGAAGAAAAAAGAAGTGTGAGAAGCACAACATCTACTTAAACAAATTTTGAATGTATTTACATTACCTGCTGCTTCTGATAGCCGTTCCATTAACTATGTTCATGCTCAAAGGCTGGAGGCAGGGATAGTGCTTTCCTTAGCATAGGTGTCCTGTCTATTCTCCTACTTTTAATGCTGTCAGGCAGAAATCCAACTAGGGTTTTTATGTTTATTTTCTTCTGACAACTTAGAAGTTTCTATTGGGTACCACTTTGATTAGCATGTGTTTTTAACTAATTACTGATTTTTTTTTTTTTTTTTTAAATAAGCATAGCTTTATTTTGTCTTTTCCAGTTACTTTTTCCGTCCATGTATTGATTTACTTCAGCTGCTTGTTTTTGCCTTTTATTCCATTTTGCATAAATATTAGGTTTCACTTCACCTTTCTCTTCATTGTGTGAAACTTTCTGTTACTTGTTTATCTTCTTAGCAAACAGTCAGTTTCAATGTAGTTTTTTAAAATTACCAACTTTCCCATACACATCTTGTCTGGACGAGGTACAGAATTGCCCATGAGATATAGCATACATAATTTTTCATTTAACTTCTTAGTTTTGCACTTACTATCTGTACATATTTTCATATAAACTGATACATGGATTAGATTGCATTTGACAAAATGTAGGTATTTACAGTTGTAGTTGTCTAAAATTAGGTCAAATGAATTTCATCAAGGTCTTCTGACATTAGTTTCCTTCCCTTTCCATTCTTACCTGCAGGGCTTTCACTTTTACTTACTGCCACAAAGTCCTAAATTTGCCATGAAAAGTCTGTGAGAACGGTACTATCTTTTATAATATCCACTTACATAGTTTTTAAAACAGAAATGTCCTGAGTTTTTTTTTCTTTCATTCCTCCTTTTGAAAGTAAGGGCGGTTAGGTTTTTTTTTTTTTTGGAGGGAGGAGGTGGGGAGTGTCATATAGTCTTTCACAAAATAATTGCATTCAGAAATAAACCAGGCATATTCTCTCATTCTTCTGAAAGATATTTTTGACAAGTATGCATAATAGGGAAATTTTGGTTTTGACACAAATTGGTTATGGCATGTATGCCATCCACTTCAAATGTTTAGGATATTTTTTAACAATCATCAGTCACATTTAGAACAAAAAAGAAAAAATTTCTTTTTTCTACCAATGAGCAATTATTCATGCAGAAATAAAGATAATGAGCTATATGAAAATGAAATACAAACTAAACTTTGTGTTATTGAATTTTATACAGTAGCAAACTATCTCAGTGTTTGCAGTACTAATCTGCTGCTATTGTTGGTTGATTAAAGTAATATTTTACATCTCTTAGTAAGCAGCTTCATCCCTTGCTGGTATTATTTGATGCAATACACTAAAGATTAGTTTTCCTTAAACTTCGGAAAACTGGCGTAGCTAGATTGCTATTTTACAGTCTCCCACTAGTGAGTCACTTCATCTTCACATTCTGATGAGTATAAAATTCAAAGCATATTAAAAGGATAAGCACAGACAAGAAGCTTATCAATGTAAGATTTTTTTTAAAAGAAGCTAAAAGCATTTTCTACTGCTGTTGTTTTTTCCATTGGGGAGTAGCTACAGCCATGATCAAAGGAGCGCTGAAGTAAGGTTCTCAAACTCTCTAAAAGTGTGCAAGAGACGAAGTGTTTTCACTGATACTTTAGTGCAGTATTTTTTTCTTGGAGCAATCCATACAGCATCTCATGTTGCAGGTAAATTTTTAGTCACAATAGGCAGAGTGGGCTCAAGGACAGGTTATCAGCAATATAGACCATCTTCAGGATTTTCTGGTAATCTGTGGATGCAAGTGGACTCAGAGGCAAGCTCCTATTAATTTAAAAATAGAGGTTTGTTTTCTGTTAGGAAGTAGCCAAAATGTAATGGATCCTTGAGTTGCTTTCTCCAAACTATCTTTGTCCTTGGTTGAACATAAAGGGATGTTCCATCTGTTTGTGTTTTCATTAGTAATTTTATTTGAAGTATCAATGAAGTTTTGAAGTGTATCCTGATTCTTTCTGCTTACTGCTTGTTTGTTCAAACCTCCTGGTTTTACCAGGTATGAACTGGATTCCTTTTGGAGCATTTTAACCAACACTTCCAATCTCAAAGCTCATCAAGTGCACTTCAGTGTCTAATTAAAACATTATGTTCTGAGTTGATGTGTGAGATGCACCACTACAAAAGTTACCATCCAGAGTTCCTGCAGCATGTTGAAGTGATATCCAAGCAAAAGAAAGGCACCAATGTTGTGTGCACTTTCGTGTTTGGGGGACTTCTGATGACTTTTTTTCCTTTTTGAGGATCCCACATAAGACTGTGGAATCACTTTGGATTTAGAGAGCAGGGGTGTCTAGGAGGACAGCATTTAGGATGTGAAACTACCTCCCTTCCTGCATTAAGCAAACAGCATACAGGCAGATATAAGAGATGGGTAGTGATAGAGATAGCAGAAACAGAGAAAAAAGTAACAATGGAGATGGAGGTTGAGGTGGAGACAGATAGGTAGATACTTTCTACTCAGTGGAGTTCTCAGTAGAGGAATACCTTGTGCTTTGTGGAACCTCTTTATTAGATAAATTCAGAGCATTTTCTTAATGCAAGTGACAAAAGTGCAATTTTAAGTGGGTTCAACCACTAACATACAAACACTACAGATTGCTCCTGCTATGTTTGATGCGCTACCTGTCAGTGCACATCCTGCTAACCAACAAAAAATCCTGTCCCTGGAAACCTGAGGGGTACTGAAAAAGGGGCTGGCTTTTGGTAACAGAACAGCACATTGTGTCCTCACAAAGACTCAAGGACTATCAAGTTACTTTCTTCCTCTTGTACACATATCCTTAATGAACAGGGGACTGCAAAGTTACTGTCCTGCCACCTCATGCTTGTATTGCTGCAAGCAAGAGGCAGAGTATATACCATCCCTCAGGGTCTGCTCTGGCACCTCATTGCTAAGCCACTGCTTTGGAGGGAAGAGGAGAAAGAAAGGAGGAGGATCATGAAAGCTATGATAGAAAAGTGTCTCCAGGATATTCAGCAGGGCTGATCTACAAGATGCCAGACAGAAATCCTCTGTCCCCCCAGAGCCACTAATCCATGTTCCCAGGCATCATTTTCTGGAGGCTGTCCAATGCTCCAGCCTCTGCTTCCTCACCATTATCAAGTTTCCATTCTCTGAGCTACAGTCACTTCTCTCACAACCATTATAAAACTTCCCTCTCTCTCCAACCTGTGTCTTAACAATTATTTGCAAAGCAACTC
The DNA here is from genome assembly GCA_009819775.1 of Phoenicopterus ruber ruber. Lineage (NCBI taxonomy): Eukaryota > Metazoa > Chordata > Aves > Phoenicopteriformes > Phoenicopteridae > Phoenicopterus > Phoenicopterus ruber. The sequence goes on from CM020215.1 coordinate 170,538,954, forward strand.
ACAAGCAATTTCCTTCTTCTTTCCCCCTCACACCCCAAATACTAACACCCTCCCCTCCCCCTTGGCTTCTCCGACATATACATTATTTTTACTATACTCTAGACAAGGCCTGCAAAGGCAGTAGACATACTTCAGAAGAAAAGAAATCACTGCCAGTCAAAACCTTCAACTAATACACAGAAAAAGTCAAAAAGAACATAAAGGGACATGCTTCCTAACAATTCCACTTAGTATTTTTCAATTCTTCTGTAATGGGAAATTGTAGATAATAAATCTTTCTTCTTAGCATCTTTTGAGGTCTTTTAGATGCCTATCATACCTCCTTCAGGCATTTCTTTCCTGCATTGAAGGATTGTAATCAGTGTGTGATCAGTAAACTATTCCATGTTTTCAATATTTCTTATTACTCTTCCTTACAGTTTTTATTGTTCTATCTTTATTGTAAGATACAGTGAACAGTGCATGCAATACTGCAATAACTTGTAAGTTTGATTTAGCATTTTGGGCTTCTAAAGCAGTTCTTTTCTCCCTTTGAAAATGAATTTTATCTGCTGTTTTATTTCAAATGATTTAGAATTGTACCATTCTTCCAAAAGTTTTCAGGATTACATTTGGGTTTGACTATCCAGAATTTTTAAATTTTATGACCTCATTATGCCTTCCTCCCTCAAGAAATTCAAATCTATATGGTTCCCTCATTATGAACAAAAATATTCTTTTTGTTTTCTATCTCCTAACCCATTATTAAGTCACAACAGTACTCACTTTACAGAAGAGCTTAGTATCTTTACTAAAGAGTGGTGAAGTATTTTTTAAAGTCTTTTGTGGTGGAGTCTATCAGTAGATATTTAAAAGCAATGTGTATTTTATAGAATGCCCGTCCAAATGCTTCAAATACTTGAACGCATCTCAGCAGCATGAATATCTGCTATAAAATGTACATTAACCTATGTGTCTATTTATTCTGTTCTTCACTTCTGTTATCTTGGTTTATCTGCTATGAAACTCAAATTTGCAGTTCTGTTGTTCCGAAAGGTTAGTGTAAAGATTATAGCCTTATTTTCTAAGCTGCTTCTGTCACCAGAATGAATTTAAGTAAGGTTTAAGCTACACGTTATAGGTAGCTTACAAAGTTTCATATTTAATTTCTTTAACTTTTTGGTGTTAAATATTAATCTTATCCTGATTCTTTGATACTTTATTGATTCTAACCCTGCTCCTACTAAAATTCATTTGAGAATTTGATCATCAGATATTTCCCATCTTAACAATAAGTTCCAGGTGCAAACTCGTTTATACTTGCCTGCAATAAACATCAAAGCCAATAATGTATTTTTTTTTCTTCTATAGCCGTGAATTCTCCAAGCAGTTATTTTACATGATTCACACCTCATCTACATCTGTTCTTCGGTGTGTTCACTGGCTACGCTGAGTTTTATTGTGTGTTTTTTACACTGAGGAAGTTACTCATTTAAATCCTTTTTTGGCCTGCCTTTTTGAAGCATTACATTTAATATCCAAAAATTTATGTTCTTCTCTACAGTCCCATTTGAACATGATGTCTGCACTTTAAGGATGTTGTTTGTTTCTAACAGACAGCTTCATTCTGCTATTTAAACCCCAAGGCCTCATTTCTAATTTTAGGATTTTGTCTAACTGACAGTATACATCTAATTTGAACCTTTAATGTATTGTCTTTAAACAATCTGTACTGAGTCTGCAAGAATTTTATACTTTTGGATGTGCTTTTCTGTTTGTCACTTTTTTATTTCTACATATTTTCTCTTTTTAAAGGTAAATGTTACCATGAATAATCAGTATGATTTTCTTCCAGCGACAAGGGTAGGGAATTTGAGTACGTTATGGCCACTGGTATAATGTGGGTGTTTTATAGTTGCAGATTTTATACCAGATCCCTCACAGTACTCAGAAAACATCTAACAGTGGCTTCTGATTCCCTCAGCAGTTGCTGCAGGAAACAGTCATTTAAAGATTCTAGAAATGTTTTCTCTGCTTCAGTCTGACATGACATTTACTTATTTTGCACAAGAGTAGTCTTTCACCTTGATTTTTTTTTTTAAACTATTAAATCCTTTATAATGGCCTTTAAGATTTCATAGTTATTGTCCCATATTTGTTGGTTGATTGATAAAGCTCCAATATGATTCTTTCGCTACAGAAGAATGGAATGAAATTCAGAGAAACTCTGCAAAGCATAGCATTACAGTTATCTTTCTTACCTTTTTCCTGTAATTAGCTTTCTGTTCCTTGAAACCTGGTCCTCTCATCTTCAGTAATACTGAGTAGTATCTTATGCTGTAACAAGTAGCAATGCTTATGGATAAAGCACTACTCATTCTGACTGCATCCACACTCTGTCTTTAAATTATTTTAAAGAATAAACAAAACTTGTGGACATTTTTATTGCTTGTTTTGTTAGATTGCTTTAGTTTTTATGCGACATTACTCTCCTATCCATATATTACTATCTGGGAATATATTTCCAACCTGCTGTTTGGAAAATGGAGAAGACTCAGAATTGTGATGATACTCTTACAAGTCTGCAAATCTGAATTTATATTAGATTATATTAATTATATAATATTACATGACATTTATCACATTATATTACATTATATTACATTACATTGGATTATGTATGAAAAGATTTATAAATTCAGAAATTTACTAATTTATAGTTAAGATTATAAATGTATAATATATACTTAAATTAGTATTTATATTAATAAAAAAACAATCTGGTCCAATATTTCATGCAATATATCAAAGATTTGAGACATATAGAAATTAATGAACAATTATGGTTTCCTAATTGTAGCCTCATCTCCTAAATATTCTTTTTTTAATTTACCTAAGATATTATTTTAGCTGTTTATGTTATAGTGATCATTTTCCTCTTCTGATTATTAAATCTATTGCTCTGGCCAAAACCAAATCCATTGAAAATGGGGTTACCTGAACTAGTAAATCTAACCCTACAAAATAAGAACAGCGATGTCAACAATAGTCATCTTTTCTATTGAAATTGCAAGGAGCTTGAGGGACAGAAGCTGACATAACTGTTTGCACCAATGAATTCTTGATGATCTTAGAAGTATAGACTGCCATTATTAGCTAGGATGCCAATACAGGAGATCATATTAACTTTAAAATTACTTTCCTGAAGATCTCCTGAAATATGTTAAATGCTTTGTGTATAAGAAAGGAAAGCAATCATGTTTCTAGATGGAAGGGATGAAGATTGTGTTTTCTGCAGAACAGATAATGTTTGTCAATGAAGCTCTGGCTATGGGAATGTGATAGAGATACTACAGTAAATGTGTCTTTTCAAGATTAAATTGATGCAATCTGTTATATTATTTTGATTGGGAAAGTCTTCCAAGATGTTTATGTTGACTTTCTCATCATCTCACACAGAACTGAAAGACTTAATTATGTGAAATGGATTTGAAAGGGTTTTTGCAGAAGCAAATAATAAAATTGTAAAAGAAAACATTTGTAGTTATTGCAAAACCATTAACAAGTTTGGTTTTTTGTTGTGTGGTTGTTTTTTTTTTCCTCCTGGTCTTGGAAAAAATGTCAAGCTAAATTCACAGAAGAATAAATTTTGTTCCCTTCCCCATCCCCATCTAGACCAGTGGTCTCCAAACTGGGGTGCAGGCAAGGGTGCACAGCATGATTCATTGGGGCTTAGAAGGAAAATACTAGAACTTCAGTAGTACATAGTACATGTATAATTTATAAATAAATATACATCTATTGAGGGGGTGAACTCAAAATATTTTCACTGATAGGGATGGATGACCAAAAAAGTTTGGAGAACACTGGTCTAGACTATCACCTACATTATGATCAAGGTTTATATCTCCTACCATTAAAAAACAACAAAAAATGAAGTCAAACAATAATTAGGCCAGTTTCAATCTGGTGGAAATAGAAACAGACAAGACAAGCACCCAAACATATCATTTTTCATCTGTTGAGCTGCCAGAACTGCAAGGACATCTTGAGACAGGCATTTACATTCTAAAAAATAGAATTGGCTGATATTGTGTTCAAATTTAAAAAATGAGATCCATGTGATCTTAAAGTTTCTGAAAAAGCCTTTGAAAATCGGTCCAATTTTTCTATGATATTTAAGTCAACATTCAAAACCTTCAAAAGAGGCTTCAATTACTTCGTTTGAATGATTGATTAGTTGGCTACCTCTCCATTTTATTTTACTGGTTTAGCTTTCCACTCTCGGCTTTAAAATCAGAGTGAGCTATATTAGGGAAAAAATAAATAAGAGGAAGAGGGGAAGAATCATATCATTCATTCATACCAATATGCTGGTCAAAAGGCAGCAATGGCAGAGGTGGTGATCACCCAGCAGAATCTCTCCGCTCCAGGAAACAACAAGCAGTAAATCCTTTATCTATGCTGTAATCTTTTGTTTGTCAGAGCAATGAGCCATTCAGTTACCAAACAATGAGATTAGAAAGTGAATAAACTCTCACTCTGTTTACCCTAGCTGCCACACCTTTCTGCAGTGACAGAGTAATTAATTCTGAATTTGTATTGTCTGTTTTTCAAAAGGAATCAAAATTCATCAGAAATGTATGAAAACAGAAATGTTGTGACCAGGATATTTAGGGCTGCATTTATGTCACCTTAAATGGAAAGCTAAGTGCTTTTGTTCCAGGTAAAGAATACCTTATTGGATTAACAAGGAGTCAGGGGTGTGTTTGGCACACTGAATCAAGATTGGTAGCATGAATATCATTTGCTAATCCTATTAAAGAAAGTAATTATATATTATCAAGCAAATTACTAAGTATTAATCATTTCAATTTCTTTAATTTGCCCTGCAATAGAGATGAAATAATGAAGGCTCTTCCTCAAGAATTACAAGCTTTGTCATTTTCTGTTCAGTTTTGAAAAACATGCTGTTACAGTGTCACATCTGAAGTAGCATTCAGCACATCATACTTCAGTAATTAAAAACTGTCAAAAATAAAATTTAGAAGTTACAAAATTAGATTGTTCATTAATTTTAATATAAATATTGTAATAAGCAATTTCAACATATATTTTAATATAATAAGTGGATAATATTGTTTTGCAAATCCTTTAATCTAGGAATTTCCCATGCTAGGCCATGTTCTTTATTTGTGGAAGTGAAAACCAGTCTTTTTTCACAGTTTTATAAATTGTAAACAAATGTACTCACTATGAACACATGAGCATGTTTTCTCTCTCAGAGCATGAGTTCTGTTGCATTTTAATAATTTAAATCATATCAAATATAGATAAATGTGAAATGTGATCTGAGCCATAAACCATTAGTTTTGTACCCTCATCTGCCACCTGAGCGGGTGTTCGTGCCTGTCATCTTTCTCCAACTGCAGCCATTTCAATTTGAAATACTGCTGGGGAAATACACTTTCACTCTGGGCTCTTCAGAACACTATGGACAAGACTGATTTTCCATACTTATATTGTGATTAGTGTTTGGTATAAGCTGAAATGTGCTTAACATGTTTTTTGTCTCTCTCTCTCTTTTTTTTTAAATAATTGGTAAATGTATCAGAAGAGGTAGGTTCTGATCCCCACTTTCTGATCCCTGAGTTCATCTCTGCAGCACTAACTTTCCATTTAAGATGGCATAAATGTAACCCTAAATATCATGGTCACAACATTTCTATTTTCATAAATGCCTGATGAACTTTGAAGGTACTTTGTGAAAGATAAAATATTTTTTTCTTGTAATTTTTTTATTTATTTATTTATTTTCTAGCAAAAGATCAGGCTCTAACTTGAAGAGAAAATAATAAAAAAAAGAAAGCAATTTGGTATGACATGGCTGTACTGATCTGGGATATTATATGTCTGCCTCATATTTCCATCCTCTTATATAGACCAGATACAATTCATCATCATCATGCACCACAGCACTTTCAGTCGTAACGCATATCTCTTCTTTTCCAAAAGGGAAGGTGAGTTCTATTTTAAAAAAATATGGTTTAACCAAGTAGTTCAGTTTAAACAATAGGAGGGTTCATAATGTCAAATTTCATCTGACACAGAGAATTTCAGAGACAAGATACTTTTTTTTTCCTTTTTGATCTATATAGTCAGAATTTAAATTTTCCAATGGACAAAAATGTCAGTGCACACTAATATATATTTCTTAATATATGCTTAATATTTGTACATAGAAATGCAACTGATGTTTTTAAAGGTTCTTTCCTCAGAAAAACCACACACGCTCACACACACACACACGTACATAGTATATAGTATATGGTATTTGTCATATATTATTTGATATAGAGTATATATATATCATATACAAACATATACAAATCAGATTTACACGAGGAGGAACTGGTTTGTTATGATCCTAGTAAGAAAGACATTTAGACTCCATAAACTATCAGTTTAAATGCAATTTATTAGAGGTAACATTATAAGGAAAAAGAGAATAATATAGATAACATCACATCCATTCAAATACTGGGAAACCCAAGTTTTGCAGCATTGATTGGGCCTTCAGCCAGAGTGCATCATGCTGTCCAGATCCCATCCATGGAAAGCTTACCTGACATTTTGGTCTTTTGAGCACTTACAGGATTTTCTTTGAAGAAAACAGTTCTATTCATTGTTTTTAGTTCACAGGAGAACTTGCTGCATTTTTAGAGAAAGACAAGGACACATAGGTGATATAATTGCCGGTTCCAAATGGAAGCTGCCTATACATCTTCTCATCATGACTGGCTGGCGAAGTTTATTCTGCAGACAAGGGATATGCACAACACAACACAGCCGATCTTCCAGAGGCAATCACTACAATCTGTAAAACTTAATAGCAGCATGAATAATTCTCATAAAGAAGTATTCTTACAGAGTTCTTGCGACTACATGGCCTTTGTTCAATGTCTAAAACTCTTTTCCTTTGTTTTTAGTAATTTTTGTATGTGGTATTGCATCAGTAGAAATGTTAAAAACATTGAACTTACATGCCTATTTACCTTTTATTTATGCTGTTATGTGGTTAATATAGCAGCTGCTTAATGATAACAAGGATGTAAAGGAAGCAGATGTCACTTTTCATAGCTGATGTGAATTCACCTTCTTTATCCTAGTCTAACTTGGAAACTAGCAAATCTTAACATTCAATATTCAGTTACAAAGTCTTGATCCTTCTCACTGGGTTCAATCTTGTTTGCATTATATGTTACTGGTACAGTATAATATTTTGCCTCATGATTTATTAATTAACTTGCTGATCTATGTCAGGAGAAATGGAACAGCATTGCACTACTTGTTGTGGTGGGTGACTGGAGGATTCTTCCCTATACTCCGCTGCATCACGTTGCTGACCTTTCAGCTAGTCCCCGTGTACTGAGACCAGCCATTCAGTCAAACACTTCTTAATTAACAAAAAGATCAGATTATAGTATAATTCCCTTCGCTTGGTACCTGTCTTGTGTTATTTTCACCTTCCCTTCTTTCCAGTTGTTGGAACTAGCTGGAAACTGGAAACCTCAAGAAATGTAAGTGATTTCAACTGTGCAATTAGTATTCATATGAATAGTAAGAAGTTGCCAGGCAGTGCTCGGAAGCCAGAAAGTCTTGCCAAATCACAGTCCTCTGTGAGATGAGCGTGTAACTCTTTTCAAAACAGACAATAATGTATTAGTTCACTTAAAGAACTAATATTTTAGATGTTGTATGTTCGACTGTGACTAAGGGGTTATCTCCAAATGTGAGAACTTCACAAAAGAAACTATCTGAGATGAGACAAGGTTTTCCAGAAAATACATGTCTTAGAAAAACTGAGTTTATTGCATAGAGGTGTAGGAAGCGTTATTTTTGCTGACAAGGATAATACAGAAGAACTGGACTTAATTCATCCCTCATTCTTTCCTTAGGCATTGATTAATGTTCACATCTGCTGGCCTATTTACAATAACTGTGTTTCTGAACCTCTACGTACTGCCTAGACTACAAATTCTTTGCACCATTTTATCTATCTGTAAATAGAGCAGTTAGATTTGGAAACTGCAATATAGTGCTTTGACAGTTACATATGAAAAATGATTATTTTTATATTTTGTTGATATTATTTTGCTTTATTGATTCATTAATGGATCATAATAATCTTGCAGTTAAAATTCTTTATGTTGGCATAGTGATCTGGATCTCATCAGAAGAGGGGTTAGAGATTCAGGAGATTAATCTAATTGAAATGCAAAGACCCACAAGGGGAAAAAAAACCCACCCTCTAGCAATAATCATTTTTTTGTTTATATTTTGTACTATATACATAGAACATATACATATTTACAAGGTCAAAGCAAAGAAATGTAGTCTATTTATTGGTCCAAAATGAGAGAAAGTTAAGAAGTAAACATATTGCTGAGAATTAATAGTATTTATCTTAAAAAGGAAACACAGTAAACAATTACCTGGGGTGATGAGAGGGACAGGGCACTCCAGAAAATCCAGGAAACGATGGTGGGGAAATTAACAGTCCTTGGAGATGTTCATCTTTCTGTGTTGCCTATAGCTGGAGCCTACATAAACATCTTAGATTAGATGCATCCATCCAGGATGGCTGAATTTAGACTATTTATTGACAGGCCACATTCATTTCTATCTGAATTTTTTGCAATGGTTGATAATAATCAAGTTCTGTTGCATTAACATTTAAAGCAGACAGATAGGAGACCATGTTTAAAATCAGAGGTAAGGGACTATCATAATGCTTTTATTAGACAATAAAAAAATGGTAGCAACAAAAGAATTAAATTCAGTGATATTCAGTGAAGTAAAAGTAGTTCTGATCTCTATAGGTAAGAAATTAAAAAAAAAAAAAAGAGGATACTAGAGGAGTGTGATTAGAAGGCATATCACAGAATCACAGAATGGTAGGCGTTGGTAGGGACCTCTGGAGATCATCTAGTCCAACCCCACTGCTAGAGCATGTTCACCTACAGCAGGTTGCACAGGACTGCATCCAGGCGGGTTTTTGGATATCTCCAGAGAAGGAGACTCCACAGATCCAGTGTTCTGTCACCCTCAGAGTCAAGAAGTTTTTCCTCATGTTCAGGTGGAACTTCCTGTGTTCCAGTTTGTGCCCATTCCCCCTTGTCCTGTCACTGGGCACCACTGAAAAGAGTCTGGCCCCATCCTCTTGACACCTGCCCTTGAGATATTGATAAGCGTTGATGAGGTCCCCTCTCAGTCTTCCCTTCTTCAGCCTAAACAGCCCCAGCTCCCTCAGCCTTTCCCCAGAGGAGAGATGCTCCAGTCCCTTAATCATCTTTGTAGCCCTCCGCTGGACTCTCTCCAGTAGGTCCTAATCTTTCTTGAACTGGGGAACCCAGAACTGGACACAGGACTCCAGATGGGGCCTCCCTAGGGCAGAGTAGAGGGGGAGGAGAACCTCCCTCGACCTGCTGGCCACACTCTTCTTAATGCACCTCAGGATGCCATTGGCTTTCCTAGCCATGAGGGCACCTTGCTGGCTCATGGTTAACTTGTCATCTACCAGGACTCCCAGGTCCTTCTCTGCAGAGCTGCTTTCCAGGAGGTCAACCCCTAACCTGTACCAGTGCATAAATTAAGGCAGCCAGCCTGGTGGGTGCTGGAAAGGCGCTGGTTTCTCAGAGCACTTATCTTCAGTGCTTTTAAATACTTTATCATCATTTCAGTAAATTACCATGTACTGTCAACCATAAGTTCCAGACCTCCTCCCAGAATAATAATAATATAATGGTTGATTAAAAATGGAAGAATTTTCTGGAGAGAAGGTGAGAACATGATGTCAAAGACAAAGCAGAATGTGAATTGAAAAGAAGCAAGTCAGTTTTATAGAAAAAGTAAGAAGCTGAGAAGACGAAAATGAATGACAGAAAACACAGATATGGAAAATCTGTGTGTAGATAATATCTAGATATGGGAGTGATGGTGAATGCTGAGTGGAGATTTAGGTAAAATATAATCAGCATTATTGTTAAGAGGAGCCTGCTGAAATCTTGTTATTCTTTTGAATCTGAAAACCTATATGCTATTCAATCAATATAGTCTAGTAATATATCTAAATTACATTCCACAAATTTTTGTCATGAGGAAACCGAAAGTCAAATACAGAATTGATGATTCTCAAGAGATTTTTTTTTAAACAATACTTAACCAATTAGTTTCTTATCTATTTCAATTCTGATAGCACATCTCTGTGAGAAAATGGATGTCAAAAGGACAACTTACTATCCAGTAGATCCCAGTGCAGATACGCTGAATTGGATGAGGTACTGACCTCTCAAAGACAAATAGATAATGTTCTCCATGGCCAACATTATTATTGCATAAATTTCTGGATGTTAAGGTGTTAGAGATTAGCTTCGCTGTGTAATTGTTTTCTTAATATTTGGTTTTGTCTTACTAATATTTTATTTAAATTTTTATAAAATGTTTTATAATATTTTATGTATTATTAATTATCCATGGAAGTAGCTTATTTCTCCCAAATGATATATAAATAATAAATGTTCAAATAATAGATTTTATAAATGTTTGCTTGCCAATAGATAAAGACACACATTATTTCAGGTTACATGATAATAAATAAACTATTCCCATATTTCCCTTCCCCAAAGAAAATGTTTTTTTTGGTGGCTATTATTCTTATAAGAAATAGCCTAGATTCCAAACAAAATGTCATTGGAGGCAGTCAAAGTCTATTATTTTAAACAAGTGAAAACATAGAATTTTTCTATTCGTTAATTTAATTTGGCTAAAACTATTCAGCTAAATCTATCTGAAATAAAAAATAATTTGCTGGTTTTATTGAAGGGAGGAGAGAGAGAGAAATTAGTATTTCTATTAAAATGTTCATATATAGATTCATATAATATTTCATATTCTATCATGTTCTAGGTCAAATGTAATAAATTATAACTGTCTCTAACATATTGGCTAATAATATTCTACATGATTGTCCCCATTTTTCAGAAACTGTTTCATTTCTGCTATAACATTAGAAAAAATAGCCCATGATAAAATCTATTTCTAGAGGTTTAATAGAGCAATCAGGAATTGCCTGTAGAATTATGTAAAAAACAGCATTAGAGATTTCCAAGTTACAACAGTTCTGAAATAAATTGTCTTGAACGCTTATGAGTTAATGCTCTGATACAATACGTAGGAGTGTTGAAGGATGTCCTCTTCAAGACACCAAATAAGAGTGGAGAACAAGATGTGTAAATCCTTAATTAACTTGCCATTATCTGCGTGTGGAGGGATGAAATAAACACCCTCCCCACAAGCCCTTCATTATTAAGGAATTAGTTCAAATTTATACTTTTTCTTTGAATGTTCACTGTTATTATTAAAGCAATGATAATCTTCTTGGAACTTGCACTAATATAGGGGACCTTTTTTTTAATTAAAAGGAGGCATGCTTTATGAATAATTTTATGGGGGCATCTTATTGAATTAACTGTGGCCTTGAATGAAACATCTAGTATATCCTCACCTTTTACACAGAGAGAGTACACCAAAATCTATTGTCCTACACAGACACCCAGCTAGGTAAGGATTCAAGTGTCTTGGTACTTTGCATCTCTTTTCCCAAAGTATAGAGTCCACCAGAATATCCTGTAATCCCACATTTTTTGATCTAATGGTCATACTGAACCCTGCTGGTTGGTGTTTCTCCTCATCACCCTGAATTTGTGCAAGAAATTACTCTGTATCCATCCAAAAAAGCTACTTCCCCTCCTCCCTCCCCCTCCTCCCCCCCCCCCCCCCCTTATTTTAAGAAGGTGCTAGCCAAGGTATGCCATCAAGAAAAGTCTTTAATTTTTGAAAAAATGTCAAATTGTAATGAAGAAAAGCAAAGCAAACTTCCTTTGATTAGCTAGCTAAAACTGGGAAACATTGATAGGTCCTAAAGCAGAGTAAGAGCAAATTACCATTTGACCCAATTATCAAGGATAATGATGAGTTTCTCCACTACTACACACTATGCATTGAGAACAAATGTTTGTTTATTTAAAAAAAAAAAAAAATCAATTTACACAAAGCATGGGACCTGAAGTAGAAAATAATCAATTTTATCTTATCATCTATGTTCTACAGGGTATGACAGTAAATTATCATCAAAAGTCTTCTGCTGTTATAGTCTTTGAATCTATATCACTATTTTTCCTTCTGGCAACAGGGTTTTGTTGGATAACAGGTGGTAGGACACACACACAAGATTTTACAAAACAGGTTATTAGCACTGTCAAGCAGATTAATATCTAGATGGGTTGAGAGTTCATAAATACTAGAGTAAAGCGTGGCTAATAGGAATTGCTCAGGAGGAAGATATAGGTTTATAATAGAACCCAATTTCTTGCACTTACTATTCTGTGATTGTGGCTATACTAAGGATTGAATATTTAAACAATATTTTTTCCCGCAATGGATGTGAATAGATTTTAAAACATGTTAAAAAATACAGTAATGTAGTCTATTCTGCAACCCTTCTTCCTGTATTTGTTTCCCTCTGTTTCCAGTCTGTCTCTTATCATTATGACCCACACTAGACTCAGAATTCCTCAAAAGATCCTTTCTTGGGTGATGAGAGTTGGGGGTGAAAGCTTCATTTGTGGACGGTTTAACAAGGTATGTCACATCCCCAAGACAACTGAGAATATGGTAACTACCTTGAAAACCACCAAGGAGTGAGATGATATAGAAAGATGCTTTAATAAATGGTATAAGTTAGACCTCTACGCTCTAGATAGCAATCATGAAGTGAAATGAATCTCCTCCAGATGATGATTCACTACAGAAACATGATATTTGAAATGCTGAAACTCCTTAAAACTTTATTTACAAGCAAATGAAAACTTCTCTGAAAGCCACAACTCAGAAAGTAATATCATATATCCTCTTGGAAATTTTTTTTTGCACTGGCCTATTTGTTGGTTAGAATTATTCGATACCAAAGTAAATACAGCATAGTTAGTAATTAAATTCATCTAGAGAAGTGGATTCACCCTGAAGTGACATTGTTTAAATTTCATTTTGAGATCCATGGTATCAGTCATCTGTATAATGTTTACAACAAGTGTAGTAAGTGAGATGTTAACTTCTTAGCATTTTGTAGAAATGCATTCATAAAGGATAATTTAATTCCTCTTTTAATATTCCAGCTTTTAAAAAATCATAAATAAGCAAAAACTCCAAGAGTGTTTGCAAGAACTCGGAAATCCTTTGATCTGTAATTAACTACATAGATAGTATCACCTAAAGTTTTGCATTGATCACATCATCTATTCTGTTCTACTTTTCCTTTTTGTCCTTTCTTTTTACCTTTTATATAAATATATCCAACTGAAAGAGGTGATAGAACTTGAGTGTTCTTCCAGTCATGGCTGGTCCTCACTTGGTTCTTTCTCTTCACAGAACATGGACAGAATGAGTGACTGTTCATCCTATAGGATTCTACGTTAGTTTTTCTACACCTTGCATATGCCACTGAGTAGAGTGGGTGCATTCATTTTTCAAAAGTTGAAAGTGGGATCTACTTCACCAAACTGTAGTCTTCCAGTAAGCAGCAATCATCAATATTCTAGGTTCTCTCTCTAGTCAATGGCACTTCTGAAACACCATTCACTTTCTTTATTTTCAAGACATTTTCTAAGATGGAATTAATTACACTCTTGATTTGTTACTAATTATTTTGGGAATGGATACACCACCTTCTAGAGGTGACTATCACAGTAGATTCATCATGAAGGAGATCCAGCAGTTTGATCCATTGCCTAAATTTTGGTATGTAATGTCACCTGGGATTTGTTAGGGTATTCTGCCTGCCACTCCAGAAGACGGTGAATTTTCCACAATTTTTATATCTCCTGGTCCCCTCTGGATATCTCAGCTACACTGCAGCCACTCCAATGATATTAGATGTATATGTCTAGGTACATAAATAAAGCCCTTTACCACTACTCCAGGTTAGATACCTAGTTCTCAGACAGTTAAAATTACATGAAATTCATTGACTTTATGAATGTGATTGAGCTTCAGACTTTTAACACACGCGTGCAGTTGTCTTCATGTAAGCATCTACATGAAGAATAAGTATCTAAGATGTCACTGTGGCCAGTGGATATGCAGTCAGTACAGAAATCTATGTCACCTGAAATAGACACATTAGGCTCAATTTCATTGCCTGAACATGGCATCCAAGGGTAATCAGAATGTTGTAAAAATATCTCACAGCCTGCTGCTGCTCCTCTAGAAACTCAAAACTTTCTATGGATCCTATATCGTATCTCTAGCCCCATGTAGACATCTCAGATAGATACCCTACAGAATCTCAAATGGCATTTCATGTCTCTGTGTAGGCAACTGAATATATGCTCCAGTAGCTGTTCAGTTGTTAGAAGAAAATTCCATGTATGTGTCTATAATCTGGAGCTGAATTGTATATATTGTTTTGGTAGTGTATACCTGCTATAAATTCACTTCTTTTTTTGGCTACTTATGTGGTCACTGTATAAGATGGAACACAGTTTTCTGTTGTTTCACTGATACTGTCATTTCTGAAAGGCTACAACAAAACTTCCAAATTAAGACTGTGAGCATGCTTATCTCTGACCTTTGCCTTTCTAATTACCAGTTTTCTCTGTCCGATAAGGCTGAGAGTAGAATTGAGTTAGAATTAAGGATCATATCTCACAAAATACTGTAAAATATTGTAATAACATTTTTTATCAGAGTTGGAAAGGACTATATTAAAGATAGAGTTCTTATCAGAAGGAAAACTTGCAAAGCTTGGGAGTAGAAGACTTTTGGATTATAAAACGAGAATAAATAACTCCATTTATTGATAAGCTAAGGACAATCATTTTATGCTTTATAAAAATTATTCTACTAAGAACAATAAAGATATATTAAATAGTTATATGCACAAGACACCTTCCATTTAGCCAGTGGATCTCTTTTTCTATGTACAGGAGAAAACTGCTTTGTAAAAGCAAAAATAAGCAAGTGTAATTCTTTTTCATGATCTCCATTTTTGTCTTCTGTGAGATGTACACACTGTACAGAATATGTGACAGGAGTTTTTACAAATGATATAAAAACTGCAAAAGAAGAAATATGCATAATACCTTCTCTTCTCTTCTCTTCTCTTCTCTTCTCTTCTCTTCTCTTCTCTTCTCTTCTCTTCTCTTCTCTTCTCTTCTCTTCTCTTCTCTTCTCTCCTCTCCTCTCCTCTCCTCTCCTCTCCTCTCCTCTCCTCTCCTCTCCTCTCCTCTCCTCTCCTCTTTTTAGATAGATTCTACTTTTCTGCCCACTGAAGTTTTAAAAACTACTGGGCTAGGAATGGCTGTTTGTGATGGTCAGTTTGGGGAACAAATTTTCGTTAAAACTGAGACTCTAACAACAACAGTAGAAATAAAAGGAGAAGATTCAAAGAAGTGGTTATGGAGGTAGGAGAAATGAAGCTAGGGAGGCTTGTGAAAAGAAATGCTTGTGTCAACAATGTTTGGATGTGAAGTGATTAGCTGGATTTCAAAATGTATGGGAAAGAGAACTGCAAGGAGTATTGTCTTTGGTAGGAGAAATACAGAAGCTCTGAATAAAAGTTAACTAGAAAAACAGAAAAAGGGGGGGAAGACATTGGACAAAAGTGTCCTAGAAATGATAGCCTTGATTTTACCTCTTAGGAATGTAAAGTTTTTTGGCTAAGAGAATTAAAGATAACTAAAGTTCCAATTAAAGAATAACACAGAGCACGGGACTTTTTCTTCTGATTCCTTTCCCCCATCTCCTCCACTCCTATTTCGTTTTGTCTTTTTTTCCCCTTCAGAAAAGATTGTAGCAGTAAGAATAATGGTATATTCAAAATTCAGTGGGCATTAGGGTGCCAGAGAAAAGGTCTCCTGTCACTCACACCTTGAGCACATGAAACAGTTATATTTATGTACCAAGTTCTTTCAATATATATGAATTTTAAATTTTGTTTGGTCACTAGATCTCCAGTGTACTTAGTCTGGATTTTCATTATTACTATTTTACCAAAAGCAGTCTTATCTTGTCTTAGATTTTTACAGAATGTGTTTTGAAGAAAAGTATTTTTTCTTCAATTGCTACAGAGTTGAGGGGTTGATTAAGGGCATAGAGAAGGTCTTTGTAAGAAGATCTTTTCTACTATTAATCTTACTGTAGAACTAGAGGGAAAGTGACCTTCAAGTAGCCCTTCAACACCTTTTATTCAGATTCACAGAACAAGGGAGTATATAATATCCATTCTAAGCCCCAAAACCATTTTACCTAATTAATTTATTCAAAAATTTGAGAACTCAGTAGAATCAGGGGAGGAACAGCAGAGGAATTATATTCTCGTGTGTTTAAGAATAGCAAAACTTCTAAGTTTATCTGTGTGTAAAGATAAATATTTTTGAAAGGCTAGAAGCTATGATGATTCAAAACATTTAATTATTGAGAAGGAGGTTTAACTTTTTTTCCCAATTATCTCACAAAGGTAAATACTACAGCTTATTAATCAAAAATGAAAGGGTACCTGAGGGATACATAGCTTTCTCCACAGAGGAACCATAGACTGTCTTAGTAGACTAAGGCAAGGTTTATCTCCAAACACGAAATATTAGATGCCTATACATAGATGTGCACATCTACATAGATGTGAGTTGGATGTCAGACTTCATCTAGTTGTTACAGTCAAGACAGTCTACAATGATTTACCTGACCTGACAAAAAAGAGTCAATTGCTTTAACATAAGTTCCTACTGCCACTTGATTATCCAAGACATCTTTATGGGACAACACATGTGACACTGGACTTGGAGTAAGCTGTCACCCAGAGTAGCAACTGCAGGTCAGGCATGGTACTCTATAGTACCTAGAACTACATTAATGATTTGATTCATTTGTTTATAGATAAGGAACTAGTGTCATTTAAAATGTCCTAGAGTACTCTGCCTGATTTCTGGCTGTCAGCTACAGAAGAGCCCTGATCTTCAGTGTTATAGCTCTCAGCCTCATGTGGATGCTGTGAATACTCAAATGACACCTACGCGTAGGCACTTGAACTCAGTTCTCAAAGCGATATTTGGATAAAAGAAACTGTCAGAGATTAATTTGTTTGCCTAAAGATTTTATGACCTCGGTGTCATTTCAGATTCCCTGAGTTGCCCAAGTTCCCCCCATGGGCTTGACAGATATTCCATATCAACAGGAGGCCCACGGTCTGGGCCAAGAGCTGTTTTCCAGATGGATTACCATAAGGCGTCACAACTGGAACTAAATCTATGTGCTCAGGTAGTGACTCATAGCCTCAGCATCTACTTTAGTGTGAGCTGAATCACTTTCTAGGCTCTACTAACTTGATCTCCTCTGAGTGCAATGAGAGTTATTAGGGCATTACAAACAGCTCCCCATAGTCAACTATAATCTCTTTTCCTTTGGAACTGAATCCCATCCAATATATTAAATACTTCATAATTTGTAATCATATACCTCAATTTCATGCTTTTTGTATGCTGTCTTCTCGCATTTAGTAGGAATGCTACTGAAGCAAATAAACAAACAATCCCCCCCAACCAACCACACAAACAAAAAAGGGAGAGAAAAAATGCCAAGTAACCTATTGTTACAAGCAGGCTTTAGAAGAAGCACTTTTTGAAGTGCTTATCCAAATCTCCTGAATCTAAGAAAGGATATGCATAATAACTTGATGCCAGACTTTTCCTGTGAATTAAAGAAAATCCTTGGTTTTTGCTGGAGTAAGGGAACAGGATGTACAACAACACAAAAGAACTAAAAATATTTTTTTTAGCATTTCCAATGCTGATCTCAAAACAGCCATTGATATCATTTTAGACTTATTGTTATTAATAATAATAATTATGAGAGATGGTCATAGGAAGGAGCCTTGGTTTGAAAGATTAAGTTTATTTTGTTTACCTTAAAAAGGAAAGTTAAGTAAAGTAATGTGCATAATGGAGGTTCCAGACTTCAAAAGAGAAAATTCAACAAATTAAAGGAACTGATGACTAAAATGGGCATTTCAAGGACTTACATTTAGTATCCTTAAAGTAATATCAAAGTCTGTGTTTTCTTCACACTTCCTTCTTTTATGTGCTGAGGATGGTGTTGTGTGGTCATGGAATAAATTGAAGTAAAAAAAAGATAATCCAAGCAACAACAATCCTAAACTTGGCCTCAGCAGCAAGAAGGGATATGATTGGTCTCTTTTAATGATTGTCAGCACTAGAGAAAGCTAAGAATCACTTACACTAAAGGACAATGAAAGTATATAGTGGTATTAACTGGTCATGGATAGAAATAATGAGGTTTCTGTCATTAGAAAATAATTGTTCTAGAACAACCTACCAAATACATCAGTGGGTTAAAAAGTACGTCCTTTTAAAATGAATTTCAACAAATATGATATGATTTCCTGAGATTCTAAAGGATCGAGGAGATCCTTTATGCTGAGGAGATAGTGACCTCTAGAAGGAAAAAAAAAAAAAAATTGTCTGATACAAAACAAATAACGCAAGGGTAGTAGGGTAAACAGTAAACTAATTTTGAGCAAAACTGGAGTATTAAATTTTTACTAGCCTCTGGAAAGAAGCTTCTGTCATTGTTGTATCCTCTTATGATCCTCCTTTTGTCTTGAAATATGGCTTCTGACACTTTTTTTTTTCCCCAGGGAAATCCCCATAGTGCCTAATTAACTTTCTTTTTTGTCATTGTGGCAGTTCAAAGACTAAAAATGTTTTCTTAATTACCAGTTTCAGCTTCATGAAGTAACAATTACAAACAGATCAGATGGAAATTAAATTCTGATATCTGTATTTAGACATGTACCTTTAAGGTGCCCATTATTTTAATTATTTCATATATTTTGGTTTTCATTCGTTTATTCTGTGCCCTGTATCTAATGAATGTTGTACATTACTGAAAGAAAAACTTATGGGATTCTGCACAGTCTATAAGGGGTTTTTAAGAAGATTGTGGGGTGAACATTAGCATAAGCATTGTTTTAAGTAGAACTACAGAATTTAAAATATTTTAGCAGGTTTCAGTCCTTTATAAAGCAGATTTAAACTGCACAGATTCATATGGACCTATACCTTTGGTTACAATATTCTGATCTACCTTTTCACAAGCATATATATATATATATATTTGTATAACATAACATAGATATCAGGGAATTAGAGCGAGCTCTGGTAGGAGGGTCTAGATGACAGACAAATTAAGTCAGTTTCAGAAAGTTTCATAAACCAAAACTTTATTAAACGCATTCATTAACAACACCCTTCTATGCTGATGGTTAGTTCTTCATTATCACTGTAGTCCTTAACAAGCTTATACTAAATTAGCAGTGGGTGTACAATACTGTGGAAATCATGCCATACAGTTAGTACTGATGGCTACAGTTCCTGATTACTCTTAGTCAATGAGGTTAATGTGAGGCTTGAGAGCTCCCCACAAAAAAGTTGGAACTGAAGTAGAATTCTTTCTTCTCCACATTTTCTTTTGCTGTTTGATATATTTATCCTCCTTACCTACTCCCCAAAAGGAGTTCTGGTATGTCCCTAATGCTGTTTATATTTGTCTCAATTTTAACAGTCATCATTTCTGTGTATTTGGAAAGGTCTCCTACCTGCTTGCAGTTCTTTGGGATTACCTAGTTCCTTCTTCTTTTATAATTTGGGTGCTCCTGCATGCAACTACATGTCTTTGTTTGCCTCTTTGGTAGTCACACCGTTCGTACCCTTACAGAAAAGTCTTATATTGTATCTGGCCATGCCATCACAGTTTTATGAAATTCTTATATAGTGTTTGGTTTACACATTTTAGTACACTTATATTTGAGTTCAAGGAAAAATAAGAATAGGTGTCACAGACCTCTGTGACAACAATATGGGTAGAAACAGATTGTAACACTAATACAGTAACCTGGGTATCTTAGATTTTCTTGTGCTTTTTATTTCCTATATTTAGGTAATTAATTTACTGTGATATTTGTCAGCCAAGCTAGTATCTTGTTAGAAATAGTAAGTGTTCTACCGAGTTACTTTGAAACTCTTCCCCTTTATTTGTTTCTTGTCTCCTCTGATGCATTTTGCTTCCCACGCCATTCTATACCCTTGTGTTATCACATTCTTCACATTTCTTTATCTATTTTTTTCTATGTATGATACCTGAAATTGTATTTCCTTTGATGTTTTAAACAGGCTACTAATTTTATGTGATTGAGAAAGCAAGCTACGTGAAAAGGGAGTTGTTTACTAGAGAGGCAACAGCTTTTGTGTTGTTTAGATATGTGTCATGGTTTAACCCCAGCCAGCGACTAAGCACAACACAATCGCTCACTCACTCTCATCTAGTGGGATGAGGGGAGAGAACTGGAAGGGTAAAAGTGAGAAAACTCGTGGATTGAGATAAAGACATTTTAATAGGTAAAGCAAAAGCGACATGCACAAACAAAGCAAAACAAGGAATTAATTCACTACTTCCCATCCGCAGGCAGGTGTTCAGCCATCTCCAGGAAAACAGGGCTCCATCACATGTAACGGTTACTTGGGAACACAAATTCCATCATTACTCCAAATGTCCCCTGCTTCCTTCTTCTACCCCCAGCTTTATATGCTGAGCATGACATCATATGGTATGGAATATCCCTTTGGTCAGCTGGGGTCAGCTGTCCTGGCTGTGTCCCCTCCCGACTCTTTGTGCACCCCCAGCCTCCTCGCTGGTGGGGTGGTGTGAGAAGCAGAAAAGGCTTTGACTGTGTGTAAACACTGCCCAACAGTAACTAAAACACCCCTGTTTATCAATGCTGTTTTCATCACAAATGCAAAACATAGCCCCATACTAGCTACTCTGAAGAAAATTAACTCCATCCCAGCCAAAACCAGCACATATGTCAAAATACAACCAAGAAGTAAAACTATGAAATGCCAGTGAACAGTTAGACATGATCCAGGAACTACTCTAAGACTGTTTCTCTTTCTTCCTTTCTCTAAACTCCTATAATTCAGATCAGCTAACCTCCCATCCCAACATTCAAGAAAGATGTTATTGTAGAATACCATTTATTACCTGCAGAATTTTTTATTTTTGCAGAAGAAAGTATTACTGGAAGCATATATGTCAAATAATTTAGGAAGCTGAAAAATTTCATAAAGACATTACCACCCAACTTCTCTTTTTAATATCAAAAGAAATGTGTATACAAAGAATTTTTGAAAGACTTGATGAAAGTGTCTGAATAAGGTATTTCTTGGATGCTAGCAGTAAAATTTATTATTTTAGACTTTGTTTTCTGCTGATAGCATGAAATTGGCTATAACTGCCTTGTAAAAGAAAAAAAAAAAGGTGAAAAATGGAAAAGCAGAATGACCTCATCTATTCAACTTCTTCAATGGGTTCTTGGATCAGGAACTAACAGAACATCTATGTTACTCTCTCACTGGAGCTACCCTCTTTAGATGTGAGATACTACAACATAGGTGGAGCTGAGCAGTAAGTAATACAGGAAGATGTTCTCCACATTTCCCCTTTGGTAAAGCGATTTGTGGTAAGAAGAGGGTGTATAACTAAAATATTTGTAACTTATGAAGAAGAAATCCATGCTAATTCAGTAACTTTTAAACTTTCCTCCCTTCAACATAAACAAGAGGTTAGTCTTACATTTAATGGTGTTAAAATAAGACAGCATTTCTGAAAAGTTTAAACAAAGTAAGCCATGCAAGATTAATGAGTTCTGACTGAGTAGAATGTTTTCTAATAGAATATGTAGAATGAAATTCAGAAAGAGAAAGAAAACAATATATGATGCTGAGTGAAGGATGTTTCTTATTTTACACTGTAAGCACACAGCATGACAGTGTAGAATATGTAGAATACTTTTTCCTGAGTAAGTTATCTCACTTTACAGTGTAATCTGTAGTGTACTTTCATGATTTACTTTGGCATGAATTGATGTTCTTTTTAAATGTACCTAAAAAGAGATAGCTTTTTTCCCAAATGTATTAGGCAAATAATCCATCTGATTCACATGTAAAGGATGATAGTGTGACAGTAAAGGGGTAGATTCTGCAATATTAAACATGAGTCTTTCAGGCCCTAAGCTACACATGAATAATTGAAAATGAAAACACAATCACCTCAATGTCACAAAATAAATAAATAATCAGATTCCTACCTGTTTTATTTGGTTAAGAAACCATTGATATCATTAATCTGTGAAAATTAGTGCATCTTACTCTACTGAACATGCTATTAGAAATTAATGAAAAATGGTGAAGTTATATGTTTTTGTAGACAGTATTTTGAACAATAGAAAGAATGTTGGGGACTTTACATTTCCTAACCCTTTTTATTTATCTTGTTAAGCAAGGAAGGGATAGAGGGAAGCATCTACCATCACTGAAAATAAAAGACATTTGATAAAAAAGAAGAGTCACAAATTGCACCTGAATTTAGCCATCAAAATCATTGCCATGTGATTTATGTACAACATAATAACGTACAATTGAATAAGTAGTGAATTGAGAAGCAGAGTCTGAATGTTGAAGACCTGCAAGCTGTAAGTAAATTTATTCAAATTATTTAGTGACTGTTCAAAATTAAAAGCTATGATCACAGGCAATTCTAGTCTGTTAACTACGCAGAACACTTGCAAATTAATAATTAATATTAGTTGTAGTGAATAGTTTCACCAGCTTTGTTAATAAACCAGAAATAAACATGGATTTATTTGAAATATCTGGAAAATGAAAAGATATTTTGAATGTTTTTAGGGTGTACCTCTGTTCTTGTATAAAAAAGAAAATGGTTTATAAAGTCAAGAGCTCATGAGGCAGTTTTTTATGTTAGTAAACTTTTAAATGAAAAAAAAAGTTGATTTAAAGTATAAAAGTACACATTATACTACAAAATCTCCAGACAAGTACTTCAGTACTGTAGAGATCAATATGCTAATACTTGAGAAGTTTATTTTTTTACAGTAAAAATAGTTCTGTTTCCTGCAGTAAAAAGAGTTCTTTTGTCTCCCTTCATACTCAGCTTAAGAAGAATCAGAATTAAGAAAACCCACACAAACAAAAAAAGTACCCTATCAAGTTATCTAAACCAATGCAGTATTCCTAACTAAACCTGCACTTAAAAGTTCTCTTCCAGTCACTACTTTGCTTCATGGGATGAGTATCTTAAAAACATACATGGCTGCTATATACGCTAAGAAATATCATCCTATTCCCCTGTCTGTGCTGAAAACTGAATAATGAATCATATGTCATTTTACATATCCTGGAAAATGTCTTACAGTTAGAACCAAATGAAAGTCACATTTTCCTTGACTTTCTCAGCATGACAAGGGCTTGAACTTATAGCTCAATGGCATTGACTCCACAACTACAACACACTAAGAAAGAATAAGAATAGGATAGAATAGAATAGAATAGAATAGAATAGAATAGAATAGAATAGAATAGAATAGAATAGAAAAGAAAAAAAGATGACGAATAAACAGAATATGAAAGAAATCCTTAAATGCAAAAATGGCATGCACTTATTGTAAAACAACAAAATATCCATGATTCCCTTTTTCCAGGGCATTTCTACCACTAAACAGCAAAATTAAAATCCCTCCATGCTTGAATCACAGTGGATCTTACTTTCCAACCATTCAGACACAGATACTTTTAAAAATGCTTGGAAGCAAGTATTTTCATGGTTACAAAATTTTATTGCTGATAACTGATTTTAAAGTGTTGATCTGAGATATTTTGCATTTTCTTCACTTCCACAGCCCTATGAGGAGCAGGTAAATGGAATTTGCTTTGATAGTTAACAGGCTAAGAGATATATCTGTTAGTTTCAGCAAAATCCCATGGAACCCAAACATATATGTCAGCTGCTTGGAAGAAGACAATCTGTTATTTAGCTTAAAGTTTGTAATGATCCAATAAAATCAATACATGTCAAAACTCTTAAATCCGGCTTTAGGCAGAACACTTTTTTTTTTTTAATTTACTTACTAAAAGAGTAGTTATCCAGGAACAGAAGATCTAATTAATTTCAATTTTAATCCTATAGTAGATAATTAAAATTATAACAAGAAAAATAAATTTAATTAATAGGTGATTCTTTCCAACTTCATCATACCACTACATGCTGAAGTCCTGGGGATGTAGTCATCTTAATTGGAAGGCTTTTTTTCCTTGATGTTATGCTGTGTCTTCTTTTATGTAGCAGTTTGTTTAACTGTTTTGTGGTTGCTGTCCTGCTGAAGTGAAAGGAAGAGGCACAATGTAGTCTCTAAAATTGAGAAATACAGCAGAAAAAGAAGAAAACACATGGTTCTATTCAGCTCAAGACAATTGAGAAGACAAACTAATAATCTTAACCAATTTCCAACATTTCACATATGTCAGTTCAGAATTGAACCAGGGCAGAAGTGCAGCTTGATTATCCTGGCTTGTCTCCAAGTGGCAACTTGCAAAGCATCAGTAACTGAATGTCAAATCATTACATGAATATATCCCATAATGTCACATTAAAGTGGTCGTCTGTGATGACACACTTGTGGCGTTCTCATGGTTTAGCCCTAGCCAGCAACCAAATACCACGCAGCTGCTTGCTCGCTCCCCTCCTCCCCCAGTCTGGGGGGAAATTAGCAATCTTTTCCTCTTGGCTAGATAGTTTGTCTCAGAAGATGTTAGAAGTTGGGAGGTTGAAAGACAAATAACTAGTTGTTTAACTTAACATTTCCTCTTTTTTTCTGTTTTGTGCTGCATGTGTAATTTTAACATTCTTTCATCGTTTCCTTAATGCTTGTTTTAATCTAGATAACATTTGCTAGCATTTGTTACATAGTCATTTGTTAGATTGCTCAAATGAAAACTTTATCAGTGTGTTTAAGCTTCACAGAAGGACATTGTATGTTTGTGTATTGGGTCTGGCTGAGATAGAGTTAATTTTCCCCATAGCAGCCCTCATAATGCTGTGCTTTGTATTGGTAGCTAGAAAGGTGTTGGTAACATACCAGTGTTTTGGCTACTGCTGAGCAGTGCTAACAGAGCATCAAGGCTGTCTCTCCAACATTCCCTCCTCACCAGTAGGCTGGGGGTGGGCAAGATCTTGGGAGGGAACATAACCAGGACAGCTGACCCAAACTGACTAAAGAGATATCCCGTACCATATGACGTCTGCTCAGCAATAAGAGAAAGGAAGAGGTGGGTGGCAATTGTTAATATGACATTTGTCTTCCGGAGCAACCAGTACGTGTACTGAAGCCCTACTTCCTGGGAAGTGGCTGGACATCGCCTGCTGATGGGAAGTAGAGAATAAATCTTTTATTTTCCTTTACTTCCATGTGTGGCCTTTGCTTTTGCTTTATTAAACTGCCTTTATCGTGACCCACGAGGTTTTTTCCATCTTATTTTCTCCCTCCTTGTCCTGCTGAGGAAGGGAGTGCTAGAGCGGCTTGGTGGGCACCTGGCGTCCAGCCAAGGTCAACCCCCAGCACTGTAACTTGTACATATTTATGCTTGTAACTCAAAGCGCATAAAAGCAAAGAGAGGCGCAATAGAAGACAGGGAATAACAAAGTGGTTTCATTTTAGAAATATTGTGTTCTTCTTACTATATTCCCCAACTGACAGAGATGAAATTGTGCAGTAAGTGAAAAACTCAACCTTAAGTATTGAAGCTCCAGTGGCAGCTCCTTAAGAAAGTGCTGACTGTATTTCTCAAAAGAAAAGGTTATAACTTGTAAAGAGACACAAGATCTGAAAGATATACTCTTACCGTAATAAAGACTCAAGAGATCTGAGGAAAACAGACAAAATAAGGCATGTCAGAGGCCATCACAGGAAAGCTTTTACGTTCAGGTGATCTCAGTCACTGCTGTTAGTAACAGATGAGAAAAGATCAAATTGAGAAGCCAGTGGGAACGGTCAGTATACACTACATACCTTGCAGACCATCTCACCTTTAAAGTAAATCTGAATAAATCAAAAAATCTTTGGAACACAATGTAATTTTAATGTGAAAGCTAACTATCTGAAAGTGATCTAAAAAAAAGTGTGCTAAGGTATTATAGCTATTGCATTAGGAAGACTGAAAAAAATTACTTAGCAATAAGGTTTGTAGGCTAGGTATTCCTTGATGTTCAGGGGAAAAAAGAATATTGCAATATTATTTTTTTTCATTTTTGTTAAATGAACATTGGATTAAAATCTCATGTATCTCTCAATAAACTTTAGATAAATTTAGTAACAATGAATTCACAAAATGAAAATTACAGTTGTCACTGGTTGGAAATACTTAGATAAATATATGGAAACAATAATTATTTATTACAGTTAGCAAAATGCAAGAAGTTGTATATTGAAAGTTAGCTCCAGTAGGAGCTTCTGTTTGAAACACTCATACTAAGCATGAAACATACTCTCAATGCATATGAATGTGCTGAAATTTTTTTAAAGTAGGCACCTGATTCAAAGCTGAGAAAGACATTGTCATGAAATGTAAATGCAAACCTTTCAAATAGACAGAGATGTTTTTCAAACTGACATATTACCAGATCACCAGCATGGGCACAGAACCATATATTTTGTCCTTTTTTTTTCTTGTTTTCTATCCAACATTAACTACTGTAATAGTCAATCCATCTCTATAACTATTAACTCTTTTAAATGTTGAATTGTTTTATTAAAAAGAAAATATAATACATATATTAAGCTTGAGGATTACAGTTCTATTTGGTGTAGGTGGCAAGGTGTTTGCAGCAGAGAGGCTGCATGAGGGTTTCTGTGAAAAGAGGCCAGGGGCTGCCCCATGCTGGATACAGTCGGTTCCAGACAGCTCCAACAGACCCACCTCAGAACACAACTGAGCCCCTCAGCCAAGACAGCAGAGCCCCTGTGGAAATGTGTTTAAGAACAGGCAAATTGCTGCACAGCACTAAGGAGTGAGGAAAAAATTGTGAGAAACAACCCTGTAGACACCAAGGTCAGAGAAGAAGGGGGAAGAGGTGCTCCAGGTGCTAGAGCAGAGATTCCTCTGCAGCCTGTGGACAGGACCACCTTGAAACCCATATCCACACTGCAGTCCATGGAGGAGCCCATGCTGCAGTAGGTGGATATGCCCTGAAGGAAGCGCAGCCCAAGGAAAGCCCATGCAGGAGCAGGCCCCTGGCACAAGCTGCTGCCTGTGGAGAGAAGCCCATGCAGAAGCAGGTTTTCTGGCAGGAGCTGCAGTCTGTGGGGGACCCACACTAGAGTAGTCTGTTCTTGAAGGACTGCAACCTGTGGAGGACCCAGTCTGGAGCAGTTCTTGAAGGACTGCAGCCTGTGGGAGTAACTCCCCCCTCCTGGAGCAGGGAACAAGTGTGAAGAGGAAGGAACAGCAGAGAGGATCTGTTACAAACTGACCACAATCCCTCATTCCACATTCCCCTTGTGCCGGCCAGGAGCAGAGGTAATAGAAGAGTTGGGAATGAGGAAGGGAAGTTGAGCCTGGAAAGAAGGCGAGGCTGGGGAAAAGGCATTTTAGTTTTCCTTCTTTTTTCTCACTGTCTTAATCTTTTTTTAATTGGCGATAAATTACATTAATTTTCCCCAAGTCAAATCTGTTTTGCCTGTGATGTGAATTGGTAAGCGATCTCCCTGTCTTTACCTTGACCCATGAGCTTTTTCATCTTATTTTCTCCACCTGTCCTGTTGAGGAGGGGGACTGAGAGAGCAGCTGGGTGGGTGTCTGGCAGACATCCAAGGTCAACCCACCACAACTGTTCAGAGGCTCTTTTAATAGAATTTTCATGTGTAAATGTGTTATTCAGAGATGGATATATGATGTATCCAACAAGTATTCCAATAGTAAGTATTCCAACCTCTACTTCAATTACAAGCTATCAAAATAGAAGATATTCGCTCAGTGACTGCTCAATATGGATGGGTTTTTTTCTCAGTGACAAAGTGACACTGTTACAAGTGAGCTTGTTGTGTGACTGGAAATACATTAAGAAAAAAAGAGGAAATAAAAAAGAAGAAATTATAAATATACCTTTTAACAGTAAAAAGAAGATATATACTTTTGACTGAAAAAAAGATACAAAGTTGGTTAAATATCCGTATTCTGAAGATGCTGATATGCTGATGTATAAAATGTTTCATCAAAAAATAAAAGCTAGGTAAAATAAATAATCACAGAAAATTATTTTAAGATTAATCATTACTCAAATGGCAGATTTCTTATTGCAGAAGTGAAATCATGACATTGCTATTTTACGCCATTTCAAAGATTAATCAAAATAAATAGTATGAATGTCTGACTCAGGGGACTCCTGGGAACTCTCTGTGGAATTTGAGGATGACTGCTGCTGCCAGATAAACATAAGGGTAGCTCTACCAGCTTCTGATGAACTCTGCCAGCTACCTCTGATCACAGGGTGCTGACAGCCTTTGTTCTAGCTGACTCCTGGTTAGAGAGGGTCAAGGACCCTTTTGCCTCGTACTAGGGAGAGGCCTGTCTAAAAGCCAGGCCCAGTGCACAGTCCCCACAGGCAGCCAACAGATGCGGTAGCTTGTGTAGCCTTTCATGCAGAAGAGTACAAAGAAGAGGCCAGTAAACTTTCTCTGTCCAACATACATATCTTTAACTATAATAGGGCACAGTCCCCAGGCACTGCTCTCTTTGCTATTAGACTCTTGCGCAGATAGACTTTGCATCCTTCAGGATGCAACTCTGAACAAACGATACACAGTTTCTCACCACCCAACAGCTGATACAGCCCATCCCAAGCAGCGATCACCGAACAGGAATATTCCCCAGCAGCAATCTCAGAACAGCAAGTTCCAGAGAGTGCAAGTAAGGGAATGAACAGTTGAACAAACGAAAAAGCATGAATGAACAAAAAGAAGGAGTGAACAAATGAAAAAAGGGGAAAAAAAAGGGAACTGGTCCACTAGCCCACCCCCACTTATACTGTGCATGACGTCTGTTGTATGGAATACTCTCTTTGGCCAGTTTGGGTCAACTATCCTGATTATACCCCTCCCAGCTTTTTGCACCTGAACATTAGCAAAACCGGGGAAGCTCGAAAACGTCCTTGATCGCTTAACAGCATCTAATAACATCAGTGTGTTATCAACATTCTTCACATACTAAATCCAAAGCACAATAGCTGCTGGAAAGAAAATTAGCTGTATCCCGGCCATAACCAGGACAGAGTCACTTGAGATATACACCTAGGGAGAAGAAGGGTACAGGAGAGCTGGCTGATATTCAAGGGTAAACCCCTTCCAAGGTCAAGAAACATTCATCTTGACAAGTAGGAAACCAAGCAAAGGTGGCAGGAGGCCTGCATGGATGAGCAAGATGCTCCTAACTGAATGCGAACATAAAAAGGAAGTGTACAAGATATGGAAGCAGGGGCAGGTGACTCAGGAGTATGGAGTTGCTGTCTGATCATGCAGTTAAGAGGTTAGGAAAGCCAAAGCTGACCTGGAGTTGAATCTGGCAAGGGATGTGAGGGGTAAGAAAAGAGGGTTCTACAAGTACATAAACAGAAAAAGGAGGAGTAGGAGAAATGTGGGCAGGAGAACTGATAACAAATGACACTGAAAAGACTGAGGTACTGAATGCCTTCTTTGTCTCTGTCTTTACTGGCAAGACTGACTTTCAAGAACCCCAGACCCTTGAGACCAGGAGGAAACTCTGCAACATGGAAGACAACCCTCAGTAGGGTTAGGGACACTTATGTCCAATTAAACTGGACATACATAAGTCTATGGGGCCTGACAAGTTGTACCCACAAGTGCTGAGGGACCTGACCAATGTCATTGCGAAGCCACTCTTGATTATCTTTGAAAGGTCATGGCAATTAGGAGAGCTTCCTGAAGACTGGAAGAGAGCAAGTCACTCCTATCTTCAAAAATGACAAGAAAGAAGACCTGAGGAACTACAGACCAGTCAGCCTTGCCTCAGTCTCTGGGAAAGTGATGGAGAAAATCCTCCTGGAAAGCACTTCCAAGCACATGAAGGACAAGAAGGTGATCGGGATTAGTCAACGTGAGTTTATGAAGGGGAAGTCATGCTTGATCAAATTGATAGACTTCTAAAGTGAGGTGACTAGCTTGGGGCAAGAGTAGAGAGCAGGGTAAGTAAGGCTTTTAGTTTAGTAAGGTTTAACTTTAGTAAGACTTTTGACACTGTCTGTCATAACCTTCTCATTGAAAAGCTGACGAAGTATGGATTAGAAAAGTGAACATTGAGGTGGATTGAAAACT
Source organism: Phoenicopterus ruber ruber (assembly GCA_009819775.1). Classification (NCBI taxonomy): domain Eukaryota; kingdom Metazoa; phylum Chordata; class Aves; order Phoenicopteriformes; family Phoenicopteridae; genus Phoenicopterus; species Phoenicopterus ruber. The sequence goes on from CM020215.1 coordinate 170,569,300, forward strand.
GACTAAAGCTGGGTTCAGAGGGTTGTGATCAGCAGGACAAAGTCCAGTTGGAGACAAGTCATTGGTGGTATACCTGAGAGTTCAGTACTCAGTTAACACTATTTAACTACTTTATTACTGACCTGAAGACTGTGACAGAGGTTGCAGATGATACAGTATTGGGGAAAATGGCTGAGAAACCAGGTGGTTGTGCCACCATTCAGTCAGATCTCAACAGGCTGGAGAGTTTGTCAGGCAGGAATCTCAAGAAGTGCCTCCCAAAGGGAAAAGCCAAGTCCTGCACCTCAGGAGAAATAACCACACATATCAATAGATGCTCTGGCCAACCATCTGGAAAACAACTCTGCGGAATAGGACTTGGGGGTCTTGGCAGACAACAATTTGGCCATGAACCAGCAATGCACCCTTGTGGCAAAGGCAGTCAACAGCATCCTGGGCTGCATTGGGAAGAGCATTGTCAGCAGGTCAAGGGAGGTGATCCTTCCAATCTTTTCAGCCATAGTGAGACCATTCTGCAGTATTGTGTCCAGTTCTGGGTTCCTCAGTGCAAGAGAGAGATGTAGCTGCTGAAGCAAGTCCACTGTGGGGCTGCAAAGATGATTAAGGAACTGGAACGTCTCTCATATGAGGAGAGGCTGAGAGAGCTGGGACTTTTCAGTGTGGAGAACAGAGACTTGAATGGATCTTATCAATGTGTATAAATGCCTGATGAGAGAGTTTAAAGAAAACAGAGCCAGACTTTTCTCAGTAGTTCTCATTGACAGGACAAGAAGCAAAAACAGCCGGGGGAAGAAGAAGGAAGGGGGGTGTTTGGAGTGATGGTGTTTGTCTTCCCAAGTAACCATTACATGTGATGGAGCCCTGCTTTCCTGGAGACGGCTGAACACCTGCCTGCCAATGGGAAGTAGTGAATGAATTCCTTGTTTTGCTTTGTTTGCACATGTGGCTTTTGCTTTACCTATTAAAATGTCTTTATCTCAACCCATGAGTTTTCTCACACCAGGGGGGAGTGAGCAAGCAGCTGTGTGGTGCTTAGTTGCTGTCTGGGGTTAAACCACAACAAAAGAGTGTATGATTGGTTCAACTCCTGACTTCACACAGGACAGCCTAAAAGCTAAATCTAAATCTAAGAGCATTGTCCAAACATTTCTTAAACACCAATAGTCCTGGAGCTATGACCACTTCCTGGAGAGTTTGTTCCAGTGCTTGGCCAGACTACTCTCAGTGAAGAACTTTTTCCTAATATCCAATCTGAACCTCCTCTGACACAGCTTTAAGTAATTCCCTTGCATCCTATCATCAGAGAGAAGAGAGCAGCACCTCCCTCTCCGCTCTCCCTCATGAGGAAGCTGTAGATAGCAGTAAGGCCACCCCCCAGTCTCTTCTTCTCTAAATTGAACAAACCTAGTATCCTCAGCCACTCCTCATAAGTCATTCCCTCTAGTCCTTTCACCATCTTTGTTGCCCTCCTTTGGACCCATTCTAGTGTTTTTATATCCTTCTTATATTGTGGAGCCCAAAATTGTACTCGAGGAGAGGCCACACCAATGACGAATACAGAGGGACAATTGCTTCTTTTGACTGGTTAGCTGAATGAATCCCATTGAGCCCTATAAATGTGCATTTGGTTAAAGAAGCAAATATTGTACAAGTTCAAAGCCAACTGTGAGCTTATCACTCCCCCAGTCGCAGTCCTCCAAACCAGGGGTCCCAGGGCCCATCACTGATATTAAAGACAAAGATGAAGAAGGCATTAAATGTCTCTGCTTAATATTCATCCCTATTTGTGACAGGGATGACTTATCACTCTCACCTACTGTGAGGTGACCAGCCTTATCAAGTAATGGACCAATGTGTTCTTTAGTCCTCCTTTTGCTGTTAACATACTTTAAGAATCCTTTTTTGTTATCCACCATAGTACTGGCCAGCTTCAAGTCCAATTGTCCTCTGGCTGCACAAATTTTCTCTCTACAGTGGTGAACAGCACCTCTGTAGTCTTCCTGTGTAGCCTGATCTTGCTTCCAAAGTCCATACACTTTCTTTTTCCTCTTAAGTTCCAGAAGAAGATCCCTGTTAAGCCAAGCCAGCCTTCTGCCCTGCTTGCTTTACTTCTGACACATTGGAATTGTGCTCCTGTGCTCTTAAAAGATAACTCCTTAAAAGTGACCAGCATTTATGCACCCCAATACCCTCAAAAGTAGATTCCCAGGGGACCTTACTAGTCCTTACTAGACCTGCTAGCTAGTTCCCTGAGCAGCCTGAAGTCTGCTCTCCCAAAACCCAGGGTAGTACCTCTGCTGACAGTTTTTTTCTCATTTTACCAAAAATTTTACCATCACTTAATTCTTTAATTACTGCTTTTTAATTGTCACATTTTTAAATTTTGATTATGCTCTTCTGAATAACATGGATGATCATACTGATATTTCCTTTTGAAAGGGAAAAATCTTACATAATTAAAACGTCATTTTCATACTAAGATTTCAGAAAGCCTTTATTATTACTGTCTGTAGGTAGTATGAGCTTTTGCATCATTCATGATTTTGTAGTATCAAGCTCAAATTATTCCAGCTTCTTCTTTAAAGTTCTTTCATGCTGTTTCCAATTGACTATCAAGGCTATCAACTACAGCACATTCATGGGAATTCAGGAGCCACAAAGCTTGTTTGTTGGAGACAGATTCATCAATTCATTGCAAGATTTGAGTTCTGTTCTGGATGTGTCTTTACATAAAAGTAACAGCTGCAAAATACATTAATATCTAGTTTAAAAAGTATTAGGTGTTGGCACTGGCTTGTCTCTCAGATGTGAGACTTCCAAGCTCCAACTTCAGAGGAGTTCAAATACAATTTTGAATACTGAGATGTCATTCTCTGGAAGATCAGTAGTGGACTTGTTTGTGAAATCTTTCCAGTACTGTTTCTGCTGTGTTATCCTCTCCACCAGAAACCTGTTATGCTGAAATTTAGGATTAATATTTGACTTTCTTATGATGACTGTTTCATTTTCCCCTACGGGGATCTCAAAAGTTATTTTTTCAAACTTGTTTTTCAATTGTTTGTCTTCATAGCTCTGGAATTTGTAATGATAAGTACTGAAAAGTAGTTACATCAGTCAATGCTATACTTGGCAGTGTCCCATACTAGGAAGTAAAAGGTTTTCTTTCTTCTCTTTTATTTAGGCTGAGCAAATAATGCTATTTGACATATCTGAGGAAAAAAGGACTATGCACTCTGGAATCATTTGCACTACAAAGAGAAATAAAAACGGTAGCAAAGTAAACCTAAACCTCTTGTCAGAATGCCAGTGATACTTAAGCTGTTTACAGAGAATAGAGTATATTTCCTTTAGATTTCTGTTGTACTTGCCTGCATGCACTCCTTTAGCAGCTGCAGAGAAACAGTTTTGCATGTGTGAAGTTGTCTTTAAATTCCATTTGCAGTCTTGTGGAATTTATTTTTCTGTTACTTACTTCAGTCCTTTTTAGATCATTGGAAAAATGACTTGGGCAAGTGTGTGTGACCTGGATCCTTTTCTTTCTTTTCAATTAGAGATGATCTCAAAGTCAGAAGAAATGGAGGCAGATACATGATTTCAAAAGATGTCAAAATAGTAGGGAAATTGACACTCCTTCTTGATACTATTTTATTTTTTTGTGTGCTTGTTTTTTTTAACCAGCTGCCTGATAAAAAGAGCTAAGTAAGCAGAAAACTTTATATACACCAATCTTAAAGACTATTATGTACTCTCAGCATGACTAAACATCAGCTGTCAAAAATAACAGACATAGTAGAATGGCATATTAAAAATCAGTTCACCGACATGGGTAAGGAGAATATAACACAGAAAATATCAAAGAAGTCTTTGAAATATTAAAGTTGGTCTGTATATTCAAGAAAACTGCTGAAAACATGAAAATTAAGATTACTAGCCAATCTATCTGTCAATGAACAGTTATAGGTTATTAAAGCTACTCCTAGCAGTTTAATTTATATATAAACGTGTAAAGACATGAAAGTTGTACAATCAATTTTAAACCCATATCAAAATGTATATAAAGTTTCATCACTTTACTAGAACTGTTTTAAATCCAAGTTTAAATAATTTGGTTATGTTAAGCAAAAACAAAAGTTGGTTTTCACAAAGTGCTAGAGAGATAGGAGTACCTTGTCAAGATAGTGTAGCTGGTTTTCCAATACATAAGTCAGATGAAGGATATAGGAACTTCTCATGTGTGGTGGGTTGATCCTGGCTGGACACCAGGTGCCCACCAAAGCCACTCCATCACTCACCTCCTCAGCTAGACTAGCTAGAAAATATAATGAAAAGCTCATGGGTTGAGATAAGGACAAGGGAGATCACTCAGCAATTGCTGTCGCGGGCACAACTGACCCGACTTGGGGAAAAAAAATAATTTCATTTATTGCCAATCAAATCAGAGTAGGATAATGAGAAATAAAACCAAATCTTAAAAACACCTTCCCCCCACCCCTCCCTTCTTCCCAGGCTCAACTTTGCTCTCAATTTCTCTACCTCCTCCCCTCGAGCAGCGCAGGGGGACAGGGAATGGGGGTTGCGGTCAGTTCATCACACATTGTTTCTGCCTCTCCTTCCTCCTCAGAGGGAGGACTCCTCACACTCTTCCCCTGCTCCAGTGTGGGGTCCCTCCCACAGGAGACAGTCCTCCATGAACTTCTCCAACATGGGTCCTTCCCACGTCGTCTACAGTTCTTCACGAACTGCTGCAGCATGGGTCCTTTTCCAGACGGTGCAGTCCTTCAGAACAGACTGCTCCAGTGTGGGTCCCCCAACGGGTCACAAGTCCTGCCAGCAAACCTGCTCCAGCGTGGGATCCTCTCTCTCTCCACAGGGCCACAGGTCCTGCCAGGAGCCTGATCCAGCACAGGCTTCCCGTGGGGTCACAGCTTCTTTTGGGCATCCACCTGCTCTGACATGGGGTCCTCCACAGGCTTCAGGTAGATATCTGCTCCACCATGGACCTCCATGGGCTGCAGGGGGACTTCTCTACTTTTTTTCTATGTATATCTTACTTTCTTGAAAATCCTATTTAACATACCTTATGAAATAGTTAATTAAGATGGACTTTTCCTTCTTCTTTTCTTTTTTTTTTTTTGTTATTCTTTTTGTTTATTTGTTTCTTTAGTTAGTGATTTTTGCATGTTAATTGCATTGTACTAGGATTCAGCTCCAAATTCAGATACGTAAATTTAGGTGAATAAATGTCTCCATGTGAACTGTGTTTCTAAACTCCCATAAACAGTCAAGAGTAAGGTAGGGCTTAGTTCCCTAAACATAGGTATCCAATACCATTTGAGATTCTCTGGAATATCCAAAATATCTGCACAGACTGGAAGATACCAATGGGAAACTTCAAGAGAAAATGTCTTCCTCTAGTGTCATTCAAAATGTGCAACTGTAGAGAAGAAAATAATTTTGAATTAGAAAATGGCTTCTTGACTTGCATCTCTATAGAAATGTAATATAGCAAGAGTTGGTTTTAGGATCACAACCTAAATCTTTACAATGTTCAGGATATCTATGTAGTTTTATATGCTTTGAGGCATATAATGGAACAGAGTAGAAAAAGCTACAGGAAAAATTACTTTAACAAAAGCAACAGGTAGCTATGCATACTCCTCCTGCTTGCCTTCTTGTAATAATATATTGCTCATTTCTAAATATAGAAATTTATTTTTATAAATAAAACTACAGTTATGTTCTATTGATCTTAAATCATAGAATCATAGAATTGTTCTGATTGGAAGAGACCTCCAAGATCATCGGGTCCAACCATTAACCTAGCACTACCAAGTCCCCCACTAAATCGTATCCCTTAGGGCCTCATCTAAACGTCTTTTGAATACCTCCAGGGATGGTGACTCCACCACCTCCCTGGGCAGCCTGTTCCAATGCCCCACAACCCTTTCAAATATCTCAGTTTGAACCCTAAACATAAATTTGATGGAATCTCCTTGGAATGAACATCTTCATTACTGTTCTCTCAGGGAAGAAATTATGCCTTCATTCAGAATAATAAGTATAGGCCATGCATGTGCCTCTAATAAGAACTGAATGATGTTACTGAGGTAGCCTATGCTGAAGAAAACATTAAAGACTTTTTCTGAAGTCTTATTTTTGAAAATATTTTTGTCTATTTTCAAAGAGAGTAAAAGCAAGTGACTGGAACTAATTTGCTGCAATTTCTTCTTTGTACTGCATACTCACAACCATTTAATACCTCCTTTTTAAATCTTCTGTTTTGATTCCAGCGTTTGTTGCTGTCCTCATTTTAATTCCATTTTTATTAGGCAAGGAATCAATATATAATGTCCTGACAAACAATTCAAAGAACAATAGATCTTGGTAAGTATCAGATGCTGTTTTCTCATCCTATAAAACTCTGTATTTCAGAATTTTTTCATTTCATATATGCATAAAAGCTGCACTGAGTAACAATATCTGTTCTCAATTTGTGTGCCATGTACCTTTAAAAAGGCTTTGGCTGAGTTGGGGAATGTTCCAAAAGGAGCAGGAAGATGTTTCCTTATCTGGTGAGTAACTGAACATAGTCATATAAAGAACCTGGTGGACTATAGGTAATAAAAGGCAAAGGAATAAAAGAAGAAAAAGAATCACGGAAGAGCGCTGGAAGTCTCCCTTGATGAAGTGAATCTGCCGAGAGGAAGAGAGCCCATGCCTATCTTCTGATGGAGGATTCAGGTGGTGATTCTGGACATCCTGCGCCACACAGTCCCTGCAATCCCAAGACCCCTAGCTACTAAAAAATAGTGATGTCTAAAAGGGTAAAAGTAGAAATTATGAACCTTGATACAGAAAAGAAATATCTTCGGCAAAACCAGCTTCAGTGCCTTGAAAATGTAAGGTGTCTTGAAGATAGAAAGGAAATTAATGATCATCCCTCATTCTAGTTTATATTTTATTTACATCTAGACTTTAAGTTTAGAAGAATCATTCTTGTCTTTTTTGACCAAACTCAGCATAAATGAAAGGGCTTTGCAGACAGACCACTAAGCTCTGATCAGCTTTGGATCTGTCATTCTTCAGTCTAAGGGGCTTTCAGTGGCTTTTTGGAAGACATACAGGATAGAGAGTTGAAGAAATAGTGAACTATGAACATGGAATAGGAAAGTGGCCAGACCACTTGCATTAAAACATTCTCATCAGTTCTAAATGTAATACGTAGTGGGTCACAGGGGTGTAATGGCAGTATGATATTGAATATGTTTTTTTGCTTTTTATTTTCTGAAGCCAATCCACTCAAAATCATACTTTTATTGTTTTGTTTGTTTCTCCAGCCAGGCATTTTTATTTCAGAGACACATAGCATTTATCATATTGCACTCAGATGACATTTATTACCACTGGTGTGTTTTAATTTACTCTTAGAATAGTACAATGGCCATAAGTTGGACCCTACTGTAGACATGAGTTATTTTTGTACAGATCTATTTGCTTAGTGGGTCAGAAAGCAATTGTTTATCATATCAATCATATCTGTTACATTTTACCTCTAAGGTTTATGATAGATAGGGTGAAATTGCCTGAAAACAAAGTTCTATGGTTCTGTGTTTTGGTTTGGTTTGGGTTTTTTACCCCTAACATTACCTCCACTTCTGTGAAAAGTTTATTTGACTAGCCAGTAATTTACCTTCATAATCAAATTAGACAAAATTAATTTTATTTTTAAAATCTACTTCACTTGTTGAGAAATATATACATAGAAACTTTCTATGGAAGATACAATGATTGTAAAATGAAACATACACCAAAAAATACTGGCAGTATCTTTTCAATTTAAAAGTTTGGTGTGAGATTCAGTGAACATATAGGCAGGTATTGAAAGTTGATGTTTTTAGCAGCTACTCTAAACTCTCTCTATAACCTGAGAAAAGAAAAAGGAATTTTCAGAGGCCAGTTTCTTCCCTCTAAATTAGTTAACCAAAATATTTACTACTTTCTGGAAATACCTGTTTCCTCATTGACTATGAAAGAAGCCTGGATAACTATTGTAAATTAAATGCCTACCTTTTAAACAGAACTACGTTGACGTAATTGATCACTACCTTTATCTCAAGACATGTCCAGAGAAAACCTGTAGTAAATAATTGTATCTAGACATTCACGGTCATCTTGCTTAGGAAAAAGAATCTATCTTAACAGCTATAAGAAAGGAGAAATGAACTTCAGTACCTGCCTGGCCTCTATTTCATCATGTTCATAACTTCACTAATATTTTCAGCAAGTGAGTCTGGACAAGTCTTAAATTCATTTATTTTCTGCTGATTTTCTGCAATTTTATGTGACGTTATTCATATTAAGGCATGTTATTCTTGTTTTCAAAGAGTATCCATTGAATAAAACATATATCCAATATATATGTGAGCTATAATTTGTATTTTTAATCTTCTGTGTAAATGCAGTCTTCAAATGCCATTTCTATCTTACTAATACTGTTATGAAATAAACATATTTAAATATATACTTATGCAATAATAGGTTCATAAGCCCTATTATTAATAAGATTTTTTTTTAATAAATGAAAAATTCAGGGCATTCTTTTTTGATACGATTATGCTGAATACTTGTATTGAACCTCGTAGTTCCTCACTTTATTCTATATGCAAGAATTTAAATATGACTATAAGGAAATGTATTATTTTATCATATTGTACATTTTCTCATTACAACCTATGAAGTGATTCATTTTTATGTGCCTATCAATGGCAAAACTCATTTGTGTAAGTTTCTTGTTAATCTAGAGAAATACCATTTGCTAGTCTCAGAACAATTTGAGTTCAGGGAGAAATTAAGGTCTGTCTAATGAACCTAAAGAGGATATTTTGCTCAGAAAGTGATTTCAAGTCCCCTTCCTCTTTGTGATGGAGCCAGAAGAAGTTATATTCCTTTGGTGATCAAAGTGGATGATTTTTAAAGTCTAACTGGCCCACAGGTACCTTCTGCTTATCAAGGGAGCTTTCCTCTACCAGTGGATGGGAGTCTATAATTCTAGCCCAAATTAGAAAATGGAACAGCTGATGTGTGTTAGTTGTTGCTAAACAATTGTTTTTACAGCTAAAGCAATTAAAATAAAACTTCAGACAAGCCTTAAAACAGGTCTGGGCAAAGGAAGTTCAACAAGGTCCAGTCCTAAGGTCTGGCAGAACCAACACAAAATCTCTAGCACCCTGCTATTATCAGTGCTGCAGCTGGGTAATTAGCGGTTCAGGCCTATTTGTGATTTTATTCTATCTGCCTTTTACCCAGACACATTTTGTAAGATGGCTTGGCATAGTCATGTAAGGATAGTAAGACCAAGATAAGAGTATCCAGCTTGTAGCTACCAGAGGGAATCAAATGACCAGCACCCAGCTGCAAACACACATCCAAATAAGCTGATACAAACCAGATCCCAGAAATCAGAGCCATCTGGTTTGTAACCTGTGAAAACAGCAAGTAATTCTTCAGACTACACAGATCTTGACCTATGGAAAAGTGTATATAAATACCAGTGATACACACCAGAGTTTGGGGCACGTAGCAGATAACCCCTTTGGTTTTGGCTTCCTTCAGCCTCGCTCCCCAGAGTCTGGCTCTCTTGGTCTTGGAAACTAAGAATCAGCAAAGACTGCAACCATCAGAACCCACAACCTACCACATACTTAGTGCTTCACTAGTATGTGTGCTTAACGTTTGATTCTTAGTTGTTAAAGATAGATTATATATTAATTGAGCGGAACAAATACATGCTTTGTTTGAAGTCTTGAGATTTTGCTGGTGTCTCAATTGCTCAGACTTTTTTTTTCATCACTGTGGTCCCCAGTTCCCTGGTCTTGACAATTTCAATGATGATGATAACATTTCTTGAGCGACAGGCTTACAATAGTCTTATTCCTTGCTGTGCCTTTCATGAGGGAATACCCAGAAAGAAATTGTAAATAGACATCACACTTGATAAGAATTAGGCTCTAGGAAGAACTCTTCACTGTAGAAATAGTCTCCTAAGGATCCTGCATTAGAGATGCAAAACTTGAATGAACACTGGATCTATAAACATATGTCCCATAAGAGATTTTTTTGTTTGGCCCTTCTGTTGCGATTTTTATGATTCTTTTCTGCTCAGCAGAAAGCTACGATTCCCCTGCCTGCTACCAGAAAACAAATATCAGTTTTTGCACTTATGGGCAGGCAGAAATATTCTGAAGACATTTTTGAATTTAGGAAATTGTCTAAGATATTGTGACATAGAGCAACCCATGTTAATTAGAATCTTAAGTCTCAAGATAAGCGTTTGCCAGAATAGTGATACATATAGAAGCGATATATGCTAGAATGTTAGAATTTTGCAGCTATCATCAGAGTTTATAATAGATGTAGAAATGGAATAGTGAGCTTAAAGGCAGAGGTTTTACTTTTTACCTTTCTTTTTCTCAAGGTAATTAATATACTATAACAGCTTTCCAATATATCATGCTTAGCGTTCAAGAAAAAAGTATTTCTGCAGCAAATATCTTTGACAGTTAATATATATTTTCCTTGTGATTATGTTGGGGTTTTTTCCCAATTTTAGAGAATAACAGCTTTTCTGAATCTGACCTGTCATGGAGCAAACAAGAAAATGAATTCTCTAGGCAATCAAAAATGCATTCAATAGAGGATGGAAATTAAAACTTTACTGGACATAAGCAACATGAGGAAAAAGCTATTGAAGCCTTGGGGTGAGATGTCCAGGCATTTTCTTTCTTTTTTTTTTTTTTTTTTCCCCCTATGTGTTTACTTTTACTTACAGGGTTCATTTTTCTGAGCAGAGAAAAGAACTTCCTGTTTTTATAGATATCACAAAGTTTTCCTCTGCTCTTAGACAGAAGACATTACAGTAACTGATGGGAGAATGAGGATCTAACGTATATCATTAATAATAATAGCAACATGTAATATTAATAACAAAGATCATTCCAGACAGCAAATAAGTTAGCCAAACAACAACATGGTCAAGGGGTTTTGATATCAAATTGACTTTTTAGTTTTGGGGACTGTGCATGTGGTAGACAGTTCAGGTCAACTAATGGTATATTCCGTTAAGTGCTAAATAAACTTGCTAACAATTGGGTTATCTATCTGTACCCACACTTTATCTCCTAAAGAATTTCCAAGGTCAATCCTAGTTTCAAGTTAACTCTAGGACCTGACATTGGTATGAAATTCATTCCACCAAACCTTAGATTCATCTCATATTTATCATCTGTTATTTTTTAATATGCTGGCAGACAACTTGCATTCAGCCTGTTAATACATCCTACATACTTTGCATATTACGATGTCAAAAAGCCTCTGATGAGACTGTGGTTTTGATCATTGCCACATTGTGCAGTGAGTTGAACCTTGAAGTCGTGTGCTCTTGAAGTGTCCCTGGGTGTCCCCTAAGAAGATCAGCAGCAGCATCCTACAGCTGACCTCAAACATGTCTCTATGTCAAGTAATATGCCTGACCTGCTATTTTTCCCTTGGTTATTTTGGATGCTCCTGTACATAACAATGTGTATATAATGTAGTGAACACCAATACTTCAGAGAATGCATTCCTTTTGAATAGTCCGTGTTACCTGCAAGACATACTCAGTGTTGTCTTTCAAACATCAAAGTCTCACTGCATAATGAATAATCTGATGAACTATGATGCAAAGGTGAGGAATGAGAAGAACTACCAAAATCTTCCATTTAAAAATCAGCACTGAATTTACCCAAGGAATATGGATTTATTATTTTCTTTTGTTGACAGTTTTGTTACAACTTGATAAAATACTGCATATATCATAGAAAAAAATGGGCACATCATTCCAGCACGTTACTTATTTTGGAAAATTTTATTTTAAAGTTATTTCCTGTTCAGATTGGACCATGGAAACTAACATAAAATCCTTACTGAAATATCTTTATCTAAAGACACTTTCTAGTCTGTGCCAAAAAACTTTTGCTGCATTAAAGGTACATTCATTCTCTGTTCTTTGCTAAGAATGTCAATGAATGTGGTAAATTTGAGAGTGACTATTAGATGAATAAACAATTCTTTACAAGGAAGACTAATGTCAGGAACTCATGTCATAGAAAAAAACCCCAAATTCAGAATAAGAAGAAAGTAAGCTAAAAATGAGTGTGATTATGTGCTTTAAAAAGTAGTCTGCCATGAAACTCTGTGGAATAAAGTCTGCAAAAAGATTCATCCTCAAAAAAGGACACAGGGAGTGAAAAAAAGACTTTTATTTACAGAAATGTATTCCCTGTCTTTGCCTGGCCTTCAATCATGTTTCACAGAACAGGTAAGCATCAACAGTCCTTTGCTTAGAAATCAAATAAATTTGCCAGTAAAATGAAATAGAACTATATACTCTTCATTCTCATTTTACCTTGCTTTCATCGTGCTATGAATACATGACATAATTTCAGGACTGACAGGATACCAGAGTTTATTAAAATACTGGTGTGTTCTGTGCCATAGCAGGCCTCCTTATGTGCCTGGTACTATTTGAAAACCAAGAAAACAAAAATTAAGGAACAAATGGCTAAGATTAAGCTTTGAGGGAAATTAGTCTTGATCTTTATTTTTCTTTTTGGCAATATATGTGGGTTATCTTTCTCCAGAACAAAAGAGAGTTCCTTTACAAAAGAAAGCATATTTACCTTCTTCAGAGTTAAACAATCTCCCACATAACAGTATAAACCAAGATCCTGAAAACACAAATATCTCTTGCCTCTTTCTGTCAATCTCAAATCAATCCTACTGTCTTAACTCCAGTCTGGAGGAGTCAACTTCAGTCTCTCACAGACTAGAGAAATGGGCTGACAGGAAACTCATGAAGTTTGACAAGGGAAAACGCAAAGTCCTTCACCCAGGGAGGAAAACCCCATTCAAATACACTAGAGAGTTGTGCTGCCAATCAGCAATAGACCTCAATAGACTGGAGAAATGGGCTGACATTTCAAAATGCAGTTCAAAAAAGGGAAATGCAAATTCCTGCACTCCCAGTATGAGCTGGGAGATGCCCTGCTGGAAAGTAGCCTTGCAGAAAAGAACCTGGGGTCTTGGTGGACAACAAGTTGAACATGATCCAGCAATGTGCCCTTGTGGCAAAGAAAACTAATGGTATCCTGGGCTGCATTCAGCAGTGTTGCTAGCAGGTCAAGGGAGGTGAACCTTCCCCTCTATTCAGCACTGCTGAGGCCATACCTGGAGTGCTGTGTCCAGTTTTGAGCTCCTCAGAAGTACAAGAGAGACATGAACATACTAGAGAGAGTTCAATGAAGGGCCACAAGATTGATTAAGGGACTGGAGCACCTCACATAAGAAAAGGCTGAGAGTGCTGGGACTGTTCAGCCTGGAGAAGAGAAAGCTCAGGGGGATCTCATCAATGTATATGAATAACTGAAGGTAGAGTGTGAAGAAGACAGAGCCAAGCTCTTTTCGGTGGTACGCAGTGACAAGACCAGAGGCAATGTACACAAACTGAAACACAGTATGTGTCATCTAAACATCAGGAAACACTTTTTTTTACTGTGAGGATGACTGAGCACTGACACAGGTTGTCCAGAGAGGTGTGGAGTCTTCATCCTTGGAGATATTCAAAAGTTGTCTGGACATTGTCCTGGGCAACCGGCTCTAGGTGGCCTTGCTTGAGCAGGGGGCTTGGACAAGATGACTTCTATGATAACACATTTAAGAAAGGGTAAAACTGACTGTGCAGCAGGTGTGAGAGAGAGCAATGAGAAAAATGTGAGAGAAACAATGACTCTGACCCTGAGGCCAGAGAAGGAGGGGGAGGAGGTGTTCCAGACACCACAGCAGATATTCCCCTGCGGCCCATTGAAAAGACCATGGTGAAACAGGTTGTTCCCCTGCAGCCCATGGAGGACATAATCAGAGCAGATATCCACACTACAGCCTGTGGAGGAGCCCACACCAGAGCAGGCAGATATGCTCTGAAAGAAGCTGTAGCCTGTGGAGAGCCCACATTGGAGCAGGCTCCTGGCAAGAACTGTAGCCTGTGGAGGACTCACACTGGAGCAATTCATGAAAGACTGTAGTCCATGGAGAGGACTCATGCTGGAGCAGGGGAACAGTGTGAGGAGGAAGATGTGGCTGAAAAGAACTGTTACAAAATGACCACAATGCCTCATTCTCCATCCCCCCTGCGCTGCTCAAGGAGGGGTGAAGGAGGTAGAGGAGTTGGGAATGAAGGAGTGAAGTTGAGCCTAGGAAAAAGGGGTTGGGGAGGGGAGGTGTTTTAGGTTTGGGGTTTGGTTTTCACCATCTTACTCTATTTTTAATTGGCAATAAATTAATTTTTTTTTCCCCAAGTCAAGTCTGTTCTGCCCATGAAGGTAATTGGTAAGTGATCTCAATGTCTTTGTCTTGACCCATGAGCTTTTCCATCTTATTTTCTAGCCCTATCCTGTTGAGGAGAGGGAGTGAAAGAGTGACTTGTTGGGGGCCTGGCAGCCAGTCAAGGTTAAATGACCACATGCAATAAGAAAAACCTTCATTAACTGCATTACCTATTTCTTGTTATTCATCTCTGTGCACTGTAAGACAAATTAACAAAGTTTTTGTACAAGTTCCTCTTGCATATTTTGGAGAGTTGTGGAGTCAAAAGGGAACAGAGTTGAGAATGAAGTAGAATTAAATGAAGAGAGAACATAGCCGTAGACTGTCACAGTTTTGGATAGGATAATCAGTACCTGTTAAACTCAATGAGACATTTGTCTGTACCTTCAGTAGGCCCAGCTTTCCCTTAAAGTATAGAGTTTTAGTGTTGCATATGTGAAATGAGAGTGGGAACACAGCCTGAACAACTACCTAGCAATAAAGATGAGATATAAAGAAATGTCCACAGGGTAAGCTGAAAAACATTATAACCTGTGGTTTCATCAGTTTATGAGGATCTTTATTAATTCGCCTATATCCTTATAAAGGTGAGTTATTTTAGTACTTAAACTTTGTGTGGAAATTAAATGATCAACTAGATGCTAGTTACATTTTACATCTCATCCAGTCTTTAAACACTTGACCAGCTCTGTCACCAGTTCAGGAGAAAGAAATTTAACCATTCTTTTGTATTGCAAGGAATGTATTTTATATCCATTTTATTCACCACTTTTGATTTTATTTGTTGTTTTCTTTTAACTATTGGATATTTTGGAAATAGAAAACTTTTTTATGTTGTCTTGGATACATTCATTTGTGCATGAGACCTCTACAGGACCAATCACATTACATAGACAAGGATTTTCAGTAACAGTTGATTTT
This sequence comes from Phoenicopterus ruber ruber, assembly GCA_009819775.1. Taxonomy (NCBI): domain Eukaryota; kingdom Metazoa; phylum Chordata; class Aves; order Phoenicopteriformes; family Phoenicopteridae; genus Phoenicopterus; species Phoenicopterus ruber. The sequence goes on from CM020215.1 coordinate 170,584,639, forward strand.
TGTTACAATGATACCTTTGTAGGGTGCACTACTGGGAACTATTTTGATTTTAAAACATGTATGTTGGCAAAAGATTATTCATATGATGTAGTTGTCTGAATTCTCAATGGCATCCTTATATACCTATGTGCCATTTTCTCTCTCATTGAGTGAATTACATAGTTCTTCAGTTTTAATATTAACTCCATATCCTTATGATGAAATTAGCACGCAATAATTATATTCTGAGATATGGAATCTCAGTGAGTTTTGAATTGGTTAATACACTGAGAATGGAAAGTCAATAACATATGTATCATTCTATGTTAATATTAGTGTTGGCCTTTTGTGACTTTATGAGCTTTTCCACTTTTGTTTTTTTAGCTTTATAGTTGGAATATTTTTCCAAAAACTCCAGTGACTCCGTATACGCTAGTGATGGGAAACCCTTAATGAGACATGAATAAAGCTGATGTACTTTTCTGCTGAGCAAAAAAATCTAATTACTCTTTTGGATCATGTAGAGCTACTTTTCTGTGTCTGAAGTTTCTAGAATTTAAGCTATACTTCTAGAAAAAGTCTGACATATTGAACAGAGAAATTTACTTACATTTCATCGTCATTTCCTTCTCGCACTTTGTTAGCATACCAGCCATAATCTTAATTATGAACATTTACACAATCAGCTACATAGTTTTCATCTTGTTAAGTCTTTAAGCCTTTGTCTCTTTCTGTCATTTTGCTTCATGATTGAGGTGCATCCATTATTTGTATTATGGGATATGAATTGGTACTCTGCATAATGATGCTCAGCTACATCCCTGTGTGCCTTCCAAAGCTTTCAGAGCTTAACATACATAATAATAAAAAAAAAAAACAGCACAGTTCAGTCACTTGAGCAGCAGTTTGCCTCCTCTTTTCTCTCAAGTACTCCTAATAAAATGTAATTTGTGAGTTACTCACCTCAACAACATTTACTAAGCTCACCAACTGCCAAACAAGCCTAGAAATAGAGGAAGAAATGCCAAGAGTTTCAAACCAAAATATTGTTAAGTTCCAATTTAATTCTCTCTTTTTTGTCCTTGTTCCTTCTGCACAATTGTCACAACAACCCCAGGCAACGCTACAGGCTTGGGGGGAAGTGGCTGGAAAGCTGCCTGGCGGAAAAGGACCTGGGGGTGTTGGTAGACAGTCGGCTGAATATGAGCCAGCAGTGTGGTTGGGTGGCCAAGAAGGCCAACAACATCCTGGCTTATCTCAGAAATAGTGTGGCCAGCAGGAGCAGGGAAGTGATCGTCCCCCTGTACTCGGCCCAGGTGAGGCCACACCTCGAGTACTGTGTTCAGTTTTGGGCCCCTCACTACAAGAAAGACATTGAGGTGCTGGAGCGTGTCCAGAGAAGGGCAACGAGGCTGGTGAAGGGTCTAGAGCACAAGTCCTATGAGGAGCGGCTGAGGGAACGGGGGTTTTTTAGCCTGGAGAAAAGGAGGCTGAGGGGAGACCTTATCGCTCTCTACAACTACCTGAAAGGAGGTTGTAGTGAGGTGGGTGTTGGTCTCTTCTCCCAAGTAACAAGCGATAGGACAAGAGGAAACGGCCTCAAGTTGCGCCAGGGGAGGTTTAGATTGGATATTAGGAAACATTTCTTCACCAAAAGGGTTGTTGGGCATTGGAACAGGCTGCCCAGGGAAGTGGTGGAGGCACCATCCCTGGAGGTATTTAAAAGATGTGCAGATGTGGTGTTTAGGGACATGGTTTAGTGGTGGACTTGGCAGTGTTAGGTTAATGGTTAGACTTGATCTTAAAGGTCTCTTCCAACCTAAACAATTCTATGATTCTAAAAATAGTTAAAACATATCATAATTTTGAGATCTCATTCAAATGGAAAACAAAACACAGTAAGCAGCAAGAATATGAAGCCAAATGTCAAGACTGTCTCTGTCAATTTCAGTGACACACTGAAGTAATTAACAGGAAAAGTATCAGACAAATAGGTATGGGTAAAAATAAATTAATACCTTAAATAAACTCAGTTAAAATAATTTTATTAAAACTTTCCAAAATATTAATTTTTATTAATAGTACTACACTATTATGAATCCTTGAATAGGAAATTTCTGTTAGATAAAATCTGCTCAAGGCAATTTTTTTTTTTTTTTTCTGGATCTTACCCTTAACTGTCATCTATGATACTCACAAACAGTATAATATTTATTAAAATAAAGATTATAAATTAACTTTGAGGTATATAATTATTTTTGTACGGATCATTATGCAACACACATCGAAGTATGTACTGATTCAGATACTTGCTTTTGAAAATGGATATATATTTTAAGAATGTTAATAATACTTTCATCAGAGTTATTCATGACATTTTTAAAGCCTGTAATGGTGTTTTTCATTTATTAGGTGTCAGAAATGTGTTGAAGGAATGGTAAGAGAATAGGTACAAAAGGCACTTCATGCAATTGTATATCATTTAAAAACCATCATATTATAAAAATTTCCAATTTAAAAGACAAGTAACAAGTAAGGACATTGAAGAAAATTATTTTTAAAGCTAAAGAGTTTCACAGGGATAGAGCAAAATGAAAAAGAATGTCAAAAATCAATTATTTCATATGACTGTGGAAGAAAGCTGAATCGAGCAAATGGAATACAGATGCCAAGAAAATTTATTTTAGTATACAACAGGATCAAACAATTTCTCTTTATTAAGATAGAGTTTTTAATCAAGGGATTTTAATGTTAAATGTTTATTTTATCATCCTTGCTTTTATTTCCAATATGTTATTTCCATGGATGTTTATCTCCTATTGTCCCAAAAGATAAATAAATTATGTTGCATTGTCAGAAATTTCCATAATCAAAAAGATATTTGCACAGAAAAAGTACTAACATAAAAAAACTAATGAGGCCTCCAGATCTAAATTTTGTAATCTGTAAAGCTTCTGTTTTATTCTATTTTATAACACATAGGAAGGAAATTGGTCATAGTCCACAAGAGAAATGAATTTAATCCAATTATTTAATGTTTGTTTCTCATTTATTAGTTCCTTGCATTCTGATAAAACCAAAGAGTCTATTTTCTTAATTTCAAAACATATATTTTGGATCACAGTAGGTATCTTAATACCTTTTACAGAATTCATATTGTCGTATTCTGATTGGCAGATGGATTTTATTACTGGATCAGAAAATACTTCTTTTTTTTTTTGCATAAATGCATGATGAATTTGCAAGTCCTATTACTTTAAATGCCTCCTATAAATTCTCTTCTGTGACTACACCCTACTTAAGGAAGCATGATTTATATCCTGACAGACATAAATATTTGCCTAAACTTCTGGCTCCCTTTATTTCAACTTGTCCCACGTTCAGGCTTTTGATACTGCTGTTTGATTAGGCGTTTTCCTCCTTGCTTGTAAAAATAAATATTTTACTCACAGAGGAATAACTTTTTCCTCCAGAATGGAGGACTTGAGGAAGAATACAAAAAAACCCCTAAAGACAAGTTTATCTCCACTGAATTTCGATAATTAAATGAGGTTCTATTATTTACTGTCAGTGTGGACAGATAAGCACCTCAAGAAGGTGAATCAACATGTCTCTAGAAATACCTTTCTGTTTTCCATGGGAAAAAATCCACCTGTGTCACAGTTTTCAAATAGATAACTTTAATGGGGTATGGTGAAGTCAACCTAAGATCTTAATTTTAGTGGAAGCTGCAACAATGAGTATCCACTTATATAAGTTTTCTGTTTTTAGACTGTCTTGGTTTTGGCTGGGATGGAGCTAATTTTCTTCCCAGTAGCTACTGTGTTTTGGATTTAGTAGGGGATTTGGTATGTGAAAAATGTTGATAATACACTGATGTTGTTAGTTGCTGTTAAGCAATCAAGGACATTTTCCAGCTTCCCAGGTTTTGCTAATGTGCAGGTGCAAAAACTTCGGAGGGGTATAGCCAGCACAGTTGACCCAATCTGGCCAAAGAGATTATTCCATACCATAGACGTCATGCCCGGTATAAGTGGGGGTTGGCCAGTGGCCCAGGTCCCTTTTCATTCAGTTGGTCCTTTTCGTTTATTCGGCTGTTTGTTCCCTCACTCGCTCCCTCTGGAACTTGCTGTTTTGAGATCGCTGCTGAGGAATATTGCTGTTCTGTGGTCACTGCTTGGGTCATCGGGTCATTGGGTGGTGAGAAATCATGCATCATTCATTTTATATATTCTGTTATCCTTATATTTTATTATTATTATTATTATTAATATATAATATTATTATTATTATCTTTTTTTTCCTTTGGTGTCCTGGTGAACTGTTTTTACCTCAACCCACAAGTTTTCCTTTCTTTCCAATTCTCCTCCCCACCCCACTGGGGAAAGGGGGGAAGTGAGTGAGTGGCTGCATCGTATTGGGTTACCGAATGGGGTTAAACCACAACAGTCCTTTTTTGGTGTCCAACGTGAGGCTGGGGCAGCCGCAGTGCCCGTGGCGGGGGCTGGAGCAGCCACAGTGGCCATAGCAGGGACTGGGGTGGGCGCGGCACTCATGGTGGGGGCTGGGGCAACCGCACCACCCCCACATCTGCCATGATGTTTAATCGTAAGCAAGACCTGAGACAAATTCATTCGTAGTAATAGGAGCAAGCCGGTTTGAGCATCCCAAAGGTATTTGAATTTCTTATAAGCTCCTGTAATTACCCAGGAGGAGAAAGGGAAAGTAAAGGAAGGTATTTCCCCCTGGTGGCCCTCCATGGAGGAAAAATAAAAGGTATAATTACTGATAGTCCCCACTAGATTTCTCCCAAAGTACAGAGCTGTGACCATCGCTGCCGCTCCACTCTGCGTGTTGGCCCGCCCCAGAATATGAATACAAATAATAAAATGGTCTAAGAACCAATGATTTTATAATACCATAAGCCAGTGCTACACCGCACAGCAAAGCAATAACCTTAATCTAACGCCCAGAGGTGATAAACCACACATAAACACTGACAAACAGCATATACGTCAAGTAAGGAAGTAAGGTGCTGCATAACACAACCCTGAGAACAACTCTAAGAGCAAATAAAACAACATTGTGACCAGTGATGATTAAACTAATATAATGAATGCTTGTAACAAATTTGTTTTAACATGCTCTGGTCAAACCTGGTCGTTATCTCAACCCTTTGAGCCTGATCAGGGGCTCGAACCCTGGACCCTCAGTCTGATGCTCTCTTGACTGAGCTAGCTGGGCCCCTCTTGAGCCCCACGTTGGGTGTCAAAAAAGGACTGTCATGGTTTAACCCAGCCGGTAACCCAATACAACGCAGCCACTCACTCACTTCCCCCTCTTCCCCAGTGGGGTGGGGAGGAGAACCGGAAAGAAGGGAAAACTCGTGGGTTGAGATAAAAACAGTTCACTAGGACAGCAAAGGAAAAAAAGGATAGTAATAATTATATTATATATTAGTAATGATAATAATAATAATAAAATATAAGGATAATAGAATATATAAAATGAACAATGCACAATTTCTCATCACCTGAAGAACCGATGACCTGAGCAGTGATCATGGAACAGCAATATTCTCCAGCAGCGATCTCGGAGCAGCAAGTTCCAGAGAGAACGAGTGAGGGAACAAACAGATGAACAAATGAATGAAAAGGCCCAAACAAGTGAAAAAAGGGAAAAAGAAGGGACTTGATTCACCGGTCGACCCACATTTATGCTGGGCATGACATCTATGGTATGCAATACTCTCTTTGGCCAGTTTGGGTCAACTGTACTGGCTATACCCCTTCCATGTGTTTGCACCTGCACATTAACAAAACTTGGGAAGCTGGAAAATGTCCTTGATCGCTTAGCAGCGACTAACAACATCAGTGTATTATCAACATTCTTCACATACCAAATCCCCTACTAAATCCAAAACACAGTAGCTACTGGGAAGAAAATTAGCTCCATCCCAGTCAAAACCAGGACACAGACACAATAAAATTCTACCACAGGAGTTATGTAATGTAGCAGCTCCATAGATACCTGTCGGTAGTTAGCTGTGTAAGAGTCAATGTCTCAACAGTATTTAGATTTCTGATATAATGTTTCATCAAATTACTATATAATCATAAGTTCTTCTGTGCAAATACTGACAAAATCAAAATTTCATATTTAATCAATATTAAATGCAGCTTAATATAATTTAATAGTAATGTATAAGCAATAGCCAAATTATTCAAATTATTATGGAATGCTCTATTAATTTGATTTTATATTATATTGAATGATATGACTTTTTTCTGGAAAATACTAGCTATATGTTCTTCTAAATAAAACAAATATGTCAGGTGGGGTTAAATTATGACCATTCATTTAATATTTCTTTTAAACAAAGTATATGGATAGAATTTCTAATGTTTTCTTCCTGAAATGCAGAGTCCATATATGTGTATCTATCTCTTTCCCCATCCTTACCTATCTACCTACCTATTTCATCTTTTTATACTTATAAAAATCTACTAAAGTAACTCAACCGCACATATAATTTGACATCATCTCTATATATATCTACTACACATGCCACTGAATTAAAGGTAGACAGCTCAACTTTTTCTAAAATGCTAATGAAAATATGAGTGATTCCCTTGGTGTTCATTTTTTTTCTGTCACGAACAGCACATATGTGATCTGTGAGAGGGGAAAAACAGCTCTCACATTTTTCTTCATGGGCACTCTGTCACCAGAATCAACTGATTTTATACAGGCATTCAGTAGTATTTAATAGTGGAAATTGTTGCAAGGCAACAGACTAACAGTACATATTTCGTATCTCATTTATAACAATGAAAGCAAATGGATTAAAGAATCTAGTTCAGTTTACATTTTATTATCAGAGCTTACTTTTGAAAGTGTTTTGAAATTTTGTAGAAATGTATCTGTAGGCCCATACGTATTCATTATTTTTAAACCAAGCTAAATGCAAGGCAAAAGACAGGTTAAGTCACTATTGATATAAGGTAATATTCAAAACATGTACAACTTCTTCAGTCTCTCTCATTAAATATCTTATGCTGATAATGCTTGCATCTGACCTGTCAGTCCTCTCATAATTTCTTTTGGCAATGAGGCCTTGTTATGTGTTGTCTAATTGGGAAAGTTATTATAATTTCATTTAAGTAACAGGTCACCACTGAAAGAGCTTTTCTCATGTGTTTTTTATCAACTCCAGATATTACAAGCTTATTATATTCAGCAATTTATATTATGATGAAGATTGTGCTTTTATCCAGACAGTAAATTAGATTTAAATTAAATAGAATATAAAAATAAAAATCTCTCTCAAACACTCATCTTGTGTTGAAGATTTCACTAGCTGAGTAAGTAGTGATAAAAGCTCTTTCTAAATATATCAGCAGAGGTGGTTGTTTAGTTGGTTTTGTTTCCTTTTTACCTATGATAGTTATTATTTATTAAATTTGAGAAATTCAAAAGGATAGGAGGACTTAATAACTTAAAGAGAGAGGGACTGAAAGGAGACTAAAAGCTCTGAAGGACTGTAGGAAAGATAAGTGCTTTCACAAGTTTCTCTTCTCCTTCCACTGTTATCTTAAGCCAGTCTGAGTTCAGATTTCAACAAGTATTCTTCATCTGACTGATTTCAATGAGGCTGTGAGAATAACATGGGAAGTGTTTTTGAGAAGAGACAAGTGTGTCATCTGCACTGCTGACAGCTTAGTCAGGTATTTCAGCAAATTTTTTACAGTAATTTTACACACACAATGGAAATAAATGAAGGAAATAGCACTTTGTTGAGTTCTTTAGGATAATAAGGAGATAATAGCAGGGGAAGTTTGAAACGTTTAATAGTCTATGAAAAACTGGTTACTAGTTAAAGCAACAGTCATTTCCACAGTGGAAGGGTGCGGTCTAATGACCTATTGAATGATATTATGCAGGTTGCTCCCAGAATTCTTTCCTTCTTCTAGGACTTCAACACTGAGAAAAGATCAGTGTTATAACTGGGTGCGTACCATTCAGTTGGACAAGATATTGCCCAGACATAAAGTCGAAGGAAGTACTGAGAAATTCAGAATTTAAATTATATTCACTTTAAGAAACTGGTTGTCTACTTACATTCTACAAGGAAGTGCCTCTGTCCCATTCAGATTTCTGGAGTCTTGTTCAGAAACAAGTTTTTGTGGTACATCAATTTTTCTTGCAAAAATAACAGAAGAGAAGGTGACATCACCTCAAAGACAAATGTACCAATTAGAAAGCCCAGAGCTTTAGGCAAGAATTATGATTTGAGATCAAATATTCTAATCATACACCCTAAGCAACTGTATAGTTTTCAGCTATACTTCCTGGGAAATTTACTATGCTCTACATAAACCAGTAAAATATTTAGTGGAACCTTAGAGAGTTTAGCTGTGTTTGGACTTTGCTATTGAAACATTTCTCAGTATAAACCTTCAGTCATCCAGATCACAAAACTGTTGGAGCCTATCACTGCTTTCCTCAGGCCTGCATGAATAAGTTGTTTGTTTTTTTTTAAATGAAAGCAGGACATGGTAGAGAGTGGTTAATACACACTCAGACTCAGGGTCAACTGTTACCCTGAGAATAATGGAGTCTGTTCTCACCAGAGCTTCATAAACTTTTAAAATTATTCTGAGTCTTGAATTCCTCTTGCGGTAGACATGGACAGTGTACATAATTGCATCAAGCTTCACATCATGATACACCAGATAAGGAAATGCAGAACTGCAAATATACAGCACTTTCATAATGGGCGACAGCAGAGCGTTCCTTGAATAACCCAAAGTTGTTGAGACAGACATAGCTGAAGAAGGAAAATGGCTTGTAGGAGAAAATGAGAAGATGCCAGTGCCTCAGATCCTGTAATTTTAGTTGTGAAATGTGGCAAGAAATTATTATATAAGTATATATTTATATATATATATGTGTATATATATGTAATGTCAACCCTCCTTTTTACAAAGAAATAGAAGGAGGTTCTCTTTGTGCTGAAAAGTAATTTCGGCATAATGACTTTTGAATAAAAATCAGTAATGAAGCATTTAGGACCACATAAACCTGCTGACATTGCATTTGTCAACAACAAAAGCAAAATTGAGATACCTGAAAACAAGTTGACACTTCAGCAGAATTGGTTCTCCTGATAGTTGTGGTTGACTGCCAACACACGTAAGGAAGAGTCTGTGTTGTCTTCCTTGTTTGCTCTTGCTTTATTGGTGGCAACACTGCATGGGCTTTTGCCAAGACAAGAGAAGTTACACAAACCGACCTCATCTGAGTTATGGATAAAGCCTGTGATACAATAGTTATCCACATGGCAGATGGAGACTCTGTTGAAGAATTTGTGTACTTTTTTCCTGGATGAATTAAACACTTCAATCAAATGTTATCTGATTTTAGGAAAAAATAAATCAAAGGCAGATAAGTATTTTGTAAAGACACACAGCTCTCAAGTGATTTACAATCTACTACATCACAGCTGCTTTCTTTGAGTCAAAACAAAGTAATGGAAATTTTCAGTTAAATGACAAAACTGTTTGAAATTATTATCACAACATCCATAATAATACCAGAATAAGAAATCTTATTCTCTACACTGAAAAGCGTGGAACTGTATTTTAGGAACACAGTAGGTACAGAAATACTCAGTGCTCCATCATTAATAGAGAATGAACTAGTGAAATCTACCCCAAACTTCAGCACCAAAGTCTCTGTGCTTCTTGCAAGCCTGAAGAACAGACAGACATCTCTTATTTTACAAGACACTGTCAGATGCTGGTAAGAAAAATGTATCAGCTCTAAAAAGTAATCCATTGTGAATAATTAGTCACTTAAATGTCTGGCTTTCTTTTTCGGTTTTCCAGTGTACAATAATAAATACTCTTGTCTTCTCTAACATTACCTCCATATGAATAACTTGTACGGGTTTTGCTTTGTATAGTATTTTTGTCTTAGATCTTCATTGTGTTATATGCATACAGGTCTACTGCAGAATTTTCTGTTGAGATCCTCATCATCTAGAAAAAATATCGGACTTGCCACCAGCTGGAATATACTGCTGCAAAAGAGAACTGGAATGTGCTCTGGATTTCCTAATTTAGAGTAAGCATTAGCTGGCTCTCTGAATTACAACCATCAGTCACAGTGTATCACTCTTACTGTCCTCATGCCAATTAGTATTTAATGACTTATACCAAGTGGCATAGGTCCAATGGGAGACAGTGCCCTTTCCTACAAGTTAATTTATAGGGCTCCCTTTGTCAATGTACTGACAATCTAATACCTTACCTCTTCAGGACTCTGATCTACCCCACTGGGCCCTAATCTTGATCAAAATAGAGAATCACAAAGAAATGGGACAAGAGGTACAATAAGGGCCTGAAATAACAGATCTCTGTTAGAGCATATCCCAATAAGAGGAATAAACGTAATGAAGACCACTGACAGTTGTCACTAGTGGGTGGAATATTGCTACCAATGTGGACTAATTGCTTCCAATATTTAGTGGCAAATGAATCAGAGGAAAAATGTGTTTATTTCTTCAAATGCAAGAACATTCTGCTCCAGAGTTAGTTCTTAGAAATATACCAGATCAGCAACCTTTTCAGCAATTAGCAACTCAAAGAATGGCAAATTGCAGCAAAGTGCTGTGCTTCATTTAGTCATTTTTCTCAAGAAATTACAACCGATTGACAATCCAAAGGTGAACCCAGTATTACTGAAATGCACATTTGAGACATGAAACATACACAGGTTTCCATGAAGGTGGCTTTCTTTTCCCCGTATGTTATTCAAAGTTTATATCTATGGCTTTAAAAAGAAAGAGATAGTGAAACAGAGTGGCAATTTTAATGCTATGTAGAGCTTGGTCTTAGCTACATCATGCTAAACTAGACAGTCGGCTGCACTCCAAGTAAAATGAAGCAGTTCTATTCTGCCCAGGGTGCCTGGATAATGGTCACATGCTAAAGGTTATTGAATTAATGGGTAGAGAAAAAAAGTAAATTTCATCTCTAAGTTACACCTGTACATCAAATGTCTGCTTATCACTTAAAAATTTTTTAAAAAGTGTTTGTTTCTCACTGAAAGGGCATAAAATACTCTCTGTGATGTAGGAGAGTAAGGAATTAACTGTGTGCTGACATGACTTGTTCTTTCAAAAAAGTCGTAAGTTTTGGACAATGGCCTCCAACAAATAGGAAGAAATTAATGATATTGGCAAATGTCACTCAAAGCATCCTAATCCCAAGAGGCACCACTGTGACCCTTTCTGAAGTTCTCAGGCTCTACATGTCTCCGCGGCTACTGACACAGGACTAAATTGTATTTTGAAAGGCAATACATGTCTTTCCAAACTTGGCAGAGAGGAGAGAGAGATTTTTATATGTTGTGCAGAAGAAACAATAGAATGATGTGTCTGTGTAAGTTTTCTCTGTGTTTTTCAGCAATCATAAAAGCAGCATTATTGCAATTTCTGTTATTCTTTTTAGCCTTGTTACTGTTTTTACAGAGGAATATGAGAGGAAAGACCCACAAGGAAAAGCTCTCTGCACTACTTTCTTTCAAGTACTGCAAAATTACCTGGCTGTTCCCATATAAGACCTGAACTGCAAGATGCAGTTGGTAACTGTTATTGAACTGTGAACTGCAGTTGATTAATTGTCTCACATTAGGAGGCAGAAAACACAGTCCATGTGAACTTCTAACCCACCAGGTTTATCATCACAGAGGAAAACCATAATCTGTCCCTCAATATTTGCGTGGATCTCTGAAGGTTTCACCTGTGATGCATGAAGTGTTGTCCCCAATAAAATCAGGAGCAAAATTTCCATTTGATTTCAATGAGGAAAGGATTTCAGTCCTGTTTTAATACTTGGGCTATATGGTTCTCTCAGTGTCTCTATAGGGATCTGAAGTTGGAAGTTATTTGAAATTGAGCATCTTATTAGCTTGCAGAGCATCTGACACTAAACACTGTAAAATCATTACCTTTTCTATTACGAACTTTTCTTAATTAATTTTGAAACATTACCTTTATCTTTTTTTGCATGGAAAAAGTTAATTCCATTTACATCATCCATATTTCTATAGCTAATAAAAATTAATTTAATGGCATATTTAATTTTTAAAGTGTGCAGAAAAATGAATGATAGATTTTTCAGAATACATATTATACAGTGGGAATATTTTTATAATTCATAGAAAATAAATTTCTTTGTGATACACAATTATTTTTGGCATTTCTCCCATTCTACAAATTCCTTTTCAAGTCATAGAAATTACAGTTTACGAGTGATCTATTATTTTTTTGTACACTGAAGTGCACATTAAGCTGCCAATTTCATTGGCAAAATTTGTTATATCTGCCATGCAATAGAATTTTATAAGTAAAACATAAGAAATTGAAAGATTTTAAGAACACTTTGATCCAATTAGAAATATGAACATTGCCTGAATTATATAGATTTGAGGTATATGTCCAAAAAAGAAACAAGCATAATTAATTACAAGTGGTATTTCATTGGTTTCCTGCAATAAAAATTGAATGAGATCCAAAGCATTTGGCTGAGCATCAGAACTTATTATTCAGTGTTTGGCTTCAACTATATTATAGCAAAGTGTGGTTCCCAGATTCATGATCCTTTGGGAAGGGTGAGATACCTCCTGGTAACTTATGTTCAGAGCAACAGTATGTCATGACTAGACTGACAGCAAAAAGGTATGTCTCAATATTCAGTACACGTGTTTGAATAACCATGCTTAACCTTCTTTTGGGACCCAGAGTACAGAAGTTTATTTCTCTTGAAGACAAGTATCTTCCTGTAAGACTCAGAAGAGGGGCTCCTACCTGCATAACAGTGCATTGGCTTGGGTACTCTGCCAGGAGTTAGAGATTTGTTTCACCAACCTTTGAACGTCTATTATGTAGACAGCTATATCTGAAATAGGCACCTAGGCTCCATTAATAACCAATGAAGATAAACAGGAAATTCCAGCAAGTAGTTCCTTCAATCTGTTTTAGACACATACCTTTTGAATCCTTCAAGGTGAATCCTTCCCTGACACACATATTGGAAGTTCCTGGACCATGATTACTCCCTTGAAGGAGGTCCAACTGGGTGTGCATTGCACACTAGGTGAAACACTGCATCTCTTTAAAGACCAATTACTCATCCTTAAAAATTTTTTTACTGAGTTTTGGGCTGAGGGAGCTGTTTTGTTTTGAAGTTGGGAGTTACTTTTTCTTTTTTTTTCCCCCTTTGCGACACACCAAGTAACAGAAGTAATAAGTAGATCACATTTTTTTTTTTCCCCTGAAGAGAGAGAGATTTAATCATGATTGAAAGGTCTTTATATCCATATGCTCTTAATTGACTAAAATCAAATCCATCACTGATATACATGAGCAGCCTATTTATTTGGGCAGCCCTTTGTGTCTGTTTTCAGAAACCAGCAGGGTTTTATATCCAAAAACAGAGTCAGAAAGGCTCCCAAAGTACCTCAGTGAGCAACGTTATACACATCAATATTTTTATGACTAGTAAAACTAAGATTTAGTGCACAAATAAGTAGTTAAGCTCTCAGATGTTTTAGTTTTCTATTTACTTAAAAAAAAAAAAATCCTCTCAACTTAAACAAAATAGTGGTTCATTTTTCACTAAAATTTGAAAGTTCTTATAAGTGTTTTCTGGGCATCTTTAAAAAAATGCTGAAAAATACACAGTGGCATTTTAAAACCTAATGATGGCTGTTAGCTTACAAGACTACAAAAAACTGTTTCTAAAAGCAAAGTGCATAAATGGAAGAAATTAATCAGGAGAGATGGTCATATATCTAGTGCTTGATGTTTCTTTCTGTCCTCTTATTTAACCATTTGACATATCATAGTTGTCTAACTCAGATGAGATGTTTGTATTTTAGATGCATAAAATTAGGAAATATGAGTGCCGCTTAAAGTACACAGTGTTCTCCTGAGTTGTCAGAGCAAAATTTCCAGAGCACTGGAATCTAAATGATACTTTAGCATTTATCAGAAGCTGAAAAAGTGCTTCCAAAACACAACCAGCCTCTATCAATAAAAATTGCTGAAAATTATGGATAGTTTTGCAAACATTGTATATGTGAGATAAGGTCTACCAATCTGAAAATGCAAAAAGAATTCATTCCTTATGTTCATGTTGGTATGTAAGTACAGATTTCACTATTACTAGATGATCTTTAAGGTCCTTTCCAACCCAAACCATTCTATGATTCCATGATCTGCATGGGTTCTTCATCCTTTTAGTTAAAAAATATCTCCTAACACTATCAGCTTTAATGTATGTCTGGCAAACATGAGAAAACATTGTGAAAACATCACTGGAAAGATTACCATGTCAAAGAGAGTATCTACCAGTGTCAAGAAGCATCCCAGACCCCATGACTCACAGTTATTATAACTGTATTTGTGTTACCATTTAAGGTACTAATCAAGATTAGAGCTAAAGTGTTTGGCAAAGTAAAATGTCATCTCTGCCAAAGAGAGCTTACAACATAATTAAGGAACAAATACAACGGTTCACTGTAACAGAAAAAGGAAGGAAATGGAAACCTCAAAGAGAATATCGGTGTTTTCGTTTTAGTGTTTTTATGTGGTTGATCGGGTGCTGAGGCAAACAGATCACCGCTATCTGAAAGCTGTATGGAAGGAGTGGCCACAATAAGGGAAAAATCTCCTCCCAAAACTGGCTAGAAGGTCAGTAATGATAGATCAAGCTTTTCCTCCAGCCCATTGACAGAATTTTTGCAGGTAATTCTGGAAATAAGAAGAGGCTAAAGTGTATAAATGATGATGCGGTGTCTGTTAGTAGTACAGGCAGTACTGATAAGATTACAGCATTACAGTTCCTCCGTAATAGTTAGTGAGCAGTACGAGATGCATTCAAAAACTAAACGATGATTGCTTTTTAAAAGTGCCAAATATTAGGCAGCAGATGACTTTACATAGATACAGCAAAGACAGCCAAGTGGAAATGTTAAATATGGGGATATTTCTCAATTCTAAGCAAGTTTTTTGATATTTGAGTTTTGAACATATAGACTTAAATTTTGAATTTTGTGGGTTTGCTGTTCATATCTTGGTATGACACAAAACAACTTCAAATTGTGTATTTTATCCATTGCTTAAAATCCTATAAGGTACATGTAAAAATTCCTACCTAGATGTTTATCTGGAATCAGCAAGCATTCTAGGAAGGAAAAATACCCAATCAACCTCTTGCATCAAAAGGAAAGGGCCATGTCAGACCGACAACAGTGGACTTGATAGAAGTCTTGTTACCAAAAATGTTCTTCAATGTATTTTTGCACCCCTGATCTAGCTGACAAAAGGAAATACCTTGCAGAAGTTTGACGTTTCTGTTGAATAGGCTAGCTGGCTGTTAAAGCTAAGATTTATGTCTTTTCAATGGTGCTACAGCATGGAAAACAGTAGGTCATTAGAGCCGAGTAGAACTCTGAATACTGTATTATTGGAGAGAAAAGTAGGGTATAGCAGTTATTCATCTTTTAGTCACAAATAATGTAGGTTTATACTTTCTTTTAATTTTGTTTAATTAAATATATGTTAATTGTAGTCTTTGCAAGAGGCAAATGTGGCGTAATTTCAGGTTAATGTAAGCAGGTGCAGCTCGACTGAAATCAACATTTACTCAAGGTCTGAATTTGGCCTTGCTTGAATAATTCATGAAGACAAATGTATATGTATATCATCCTAATTCCTTTTCTCCCAGGAAGTTTTGAAATAGAACAGTTTCTTGTGTATATCAGATGCAGATTAATGTTTTCCTTATTTAGTCAGTACTTCCAATTAAAGTCTGAAAATATCAGTTCTACAGAAGTAGAGAAATACTTACCAGTTGTCTTCAGTATCTAAGTAAATTTTTAACATAAAATGTCAACTGACAGTATTTCTAATTTAATTGAACTTAAATTTGTATTACCTGTTAATTTGACCCCTTCTCTTTATTTACACAAAAAATAAACTACCACTCATTTCCTTTATCCAGAAAAAGAAAAAGATAATCAAACTCTTTCAGCTTAGTGAAACTGAGAGATTTAATGCAAGTGCACTTTGAAAAAATAGTCTTTCAACTCCGATTAGCAAAGCAGTACGTCAGCCAAGCTTTATTACTTCAAGTTTTGTTATTGCTTCAACATTTGTTACAGCAACTTTATACAGCGCATTTGCAAAATGCATAATAGAATCACTGAATGGAATAGAAGCAAGCAATAAAAATGCACAATAAAACCACATTACTAAAATTACATTACTAACACAACAAATAGTACAACATTACTCTGCAGATAATTTTGCAGCAATGAAATACAAGCATTCTTATAGTATTACCTGGTATTATTATTTTGCTTCAGAAATTAAATTATTTATTGATAAACATGTTAATAGCAAGTGTTTGATAATAATGAGACTATATGAGAACGGGATTATCTTTTGTTCTTCTAACTTAATGATGAAAATAAGAATCCTTTTATAAATCTTAATAACGAATATTGATGTGCATACCAAACCTATCTTCTCCTTGCTTTACACAGGCATAATGCTTGACCATTTTCATATTGTGTATTTTATACTTGATAAGGGCAAAGTGACTGATCTGGACAGCCAAGGGGAATGGGACTCTTCAGAATGGTTAAAAAATGCTAAATTGTTATGAAAATGTTATGAAAATGCAGAGACAAAGAAAACCCTTACAGGCTAGGAATTTAAGCTATGCATGTCAATTCGATTGTGATTCGTAAATGGAAGTAGTAATAAAAATAATAATTTTTAAATAATAATTTTTATAGTTTATGTATTTATCTTCTATTGCTAATTCTCAGTTCAACTGAGGATATTAAGTAGATGGATCTTTATCAGAAGCATTTTTCCCCTACATAATATTGTTTGTGGAACATAAATAAGTGTTAAATTGTTTTTAAAATAATATTCTTCCTTTTTAAAATATTCAATGAATCTGTATATTTACAACTTCATTGTAATTCCAGAAGTCAGCAGTCTTGTGACCAATGATTCAAGGAATACTTCAGAACTTCCTTATACATCCTAAAGAAGCAAAAGATAATAATGCCACGTGTTAAAAGTTATAGTGGCACAGATCTATCATTAACCCATCAATTCTAGAAACCTGATTCTGCAAGGGAAATTTTTTACAGATTTCAGAGACTGCTTAAGCAATCCCTATATATCTCTCTCTATATATACCTCCCCAAATTCATTATGGCTCACAAGTCTTCCACTTACCTCCCCTTTTCCAAAGAAAGACTATTGGTTTACTATTTTTATGTAAGATTTCTCTTAAATACCCAATTTACCTTCTCTTTTAACATTTTCTGCTGATTGAAGGGAAAGGAGATGAAGGCATTGTTACTGGAAGTGTGAAATTGAGAACTGGAAGTAATATTCAACTGGAAATAAGTCAGAGGACAATAAAATGTTTTCTCTTTGATGATGTTGATGAGGCCTTTATGTTCTCTACTGGAATTCAAGGCTCTTCTAGCAACCTAGAAAAACGGCAAATGCATGATTTGTGAAGAAAATATCAGGTTCAATAGTCTTTCTCAACTTGCCTTTGAGCAAACATCCAAGCTGGTCTCTCAAGCAAAATGTGTCAGATGACAAAGTATAGACTTTAATTTCCAGTGACACATAAAAACCAGCTTGTGGCCTGTCACGTCCCAACTTTCTGCCCGCAGCGATGCTGCGTCCCAGCTATGGGTCATAAACAAACAGTGGCAGAGAAGAGGGAGGAGTGACTCAGGTTCGCTGATCTACTTTGTTGGAATTGAGCACAAACAGTGCTAAGGTTCACAATTCAGGCATACAATTTATTCATTCAGTAACTGGGTGTACAAGTTGTCATCCAATATCTGGGCATACAAGTTGTCATTCGGTAACTGGGCATACAAGTTATCACTGAATAACAGAAAGTTCACTAATTGCTAACCTCGCTTTTCAGTAAAAAGGAAGAAAGAAGGGGGGAGAAAGAGAGAGAAATCACCAGTCCAGGGTCCAGCATTGGTCCACCCAACAGGGGTCTCTGGTCAGTGGTCAGGGAGACCCTCCCGTTGAGTCATGAGGTTCGGAAAGGACCCCCTTGCTTTCTAAACTCCTTCTCAGAGAGGAGTCTAGGTGCGGCTGAGTCCAATCCTAGTCTCAGACTTGGTCAACAGTTTATGTCGAAAGGAGTATATCATGTCCTGAGAGGGCCATCCTGGACGATAACCACTTTGAGTGGGATACTCTTGGGCTAAATTAAAACATAGAGACAGAGAAAAGATAGAGGTAAAGGAAAGACCACCACCCTGGGTTCCAGCGATGTCTCTGGTCCGGTTCCGTCGGATGGTGGATGTGCACACCCAGCCCCTCTGAGTTGCGCTATTTATTGACTAGTCCCACGGCATCTGCTAATTACTTTGCATGCGTAGTCTGTTGTTCTCAAACCTTCTCAAAATGAGTCGGGGGGTTTGAGGGGTTGGGGGGGGATCGAGGCTAGTGATTTCGGTGCTGCTACCCCCCCCTCCTGTCAGAGATGCAGGGGTGATGCTGTCTCAGGCTTGTCTGTTTTTTAAGCAATTACTCAAAATAAGGCCCAGAAGAGCGCTACCCTGCCTCTGCAAGATCCTCCCTTCCAGCTGCACCTTATCTCATTAGTGTGGTAGCATCCTTCACACCAGGTCCTCCTTTGTCCAGACAATAACTCTTTCAACTTCTCAGTTTCTTCAAGGTCCTTCTTTGCCGGATGTTTGAGACATTAACTCTTTCAGCCCCTCAGTCTCTAACATGGCCTCAATCCATTTGCCTTTGACCATGGCTTTAGAATTCAAATACACCACAATAAAACTCTCAATGTACGGTTATTAATATCTAGCTATTGCAAAACTTCTTCCTGAGCAATTGAAGTGTGCTGATGTAGACATACAGATTTCAAGAAAGTCTTTAAGAAACTTTACTGAGTAAAAAATTTGTAGATTCTCTGTAGAGTTTTTGGTTTCTCATTAGTATCATCATCATCATATAAGACATATGCACATCTCCAGTTAAAGGTAGAATTTAAAGTATGTTAGCAGAGAAAGAAGACTCTTTAGACAATGTATGTAGTGAAATTAAATGTTATACAGTGCTGAATTTTGTCAGAAGAGTTGCAATCTCTGTGTTTGCGTAAATCAAGATTAGTCCCAAAATATCACAAAATCAGAGTAATAATCTTTACAAAGGTGGGTTGTTTGTGGGTTTTGTTTAGTTTAACTTGTGTCCTAAGAAGTATCTAATTTATGCATCAGAACAACATTTTTCCTGACTACTTTCTACATTGTTTTTTTTTGTTCATTTGAAACGTATCACTTCAATCAGCAGAATGTAAATCAGGAGGCTGTGAGATGTGACTAAAGATTCCTTCTAAGAGATATAACTATGTTAAGCTGGAATCAAAAAGTGGGATATACTTTTCTAGAATATGAAAAACTATTTCCAGTTGGAACTCTTGAGCCTTTTTTTGTGGACTTTATGGAATATAGTTTATTTCAAGGGGAAGAAATCAGGCATAAACATTAGCTAGAGAAGGTGATGATTGTTAAGCTTAAAGTGTTAATGAGAAATTAGAATACAAAAAATAAAAACATAAAATAAAATGTGTATCTCTGGCTAATTTCTTAAGGAAGAAAATAGCATCCTAGTGATATCTGAAAAGCTTTTTTATCTTATGTTATGAAATACAATCAATTTGTCAAAACATAGAGATAGATATTAAAGTTTGACTCCAAGATATCACTGAAGGTATTGTTATTTTACTCTGAACTGTAAATTTTAAAGTCTTAATTAGAGAGCTGTGGAGTAGGTGTGATATGTTGAATTAATTGATGAATTGCTTGTTTGATTAAAGTATGATTAAACAGATTTATTTTTATTTCATATTCCATAAATGATAAATGACTCTAAAACTAGTTCTGTAATTAAGTTACACATACAGTAAATGAAGAGATTAATGTTTAATTAACTAAGGTCTTAACTATAGCACTTGAGGCTCTATTCATTAAAGAAAATCTACAGTGGCTATGCTGACCCAACAATTTTTTCATGGAACTTTTGTAAAATGGAACTATTGTGTACAAAGAATTAGGCTAATTACTGAAATGGCTGAAGGGTTATCTTTTTTGCCCAAAGAAGAGACTTGTAGGTGTAGATTCTTGCTTGTTGTAAGTGATACCCGTATCTGTACTGATGGAAATTTACTGATTTCCATCACACAAGATTCTGATGCTAAGTACTTTAGATAGCTGCTGGGTCAAATTAGTCTTGACCATGACTCCACAACTGCATTATGATTATATTGCATTCATGTTTTATTGAGTAAAGATGAAAAAAGATCAATCTGGAGATTTTGAAATGTAGTTTCATTCAAGTTCAGAATGAAACCTTAGCATCCTTACTATCTCTGAGAAAGAAAATTCCCATTAGTTACATCTTTTACTTTGTTTTAGAGTTTTTATGTTCAGACACAAAGTGGTCAAAGCATGAAAGATGAGCAATGTGTTTTGAAAGAGAAAACATTAAATGTTGAATTCTGGAAAAGGAGATCTTGTCATCACTAATGTTTAGATACAATGTGGTTCAATGTACATCACGATATCAGCCACAGAGAGTAATGGATAAGTGGAAGTGAACTCAGAGGGAGGAAATGAAAAAAAAAAATCCAGCTAAAATTAACAGAAGATTTTAAAATTACTTCAGACCTTTTAAAATTCTCTTTGTTGCCAGTAAGAGATAGGCGTGTAGGCAGAAGTCAATGTATCATGCAGATCAATATCCAGCTTTGTGGCTGGTAGTGTTACCAGGGCTTTGGTTTTCATAATCACAAGTTCTTTGACTAATACAGCCTACTGGGGAGAGATGGGATCCACCTATCTAGAAGAAGCAGGAGAATCTTTGTTAGCAGATTGGTTGACCTAGTGAATTGTGCTTTAAACTAACAAACTTGGGAGGTAGGGTCCAAAGCTGTGACACCTGTATATTCGTAAGCAACAGGGTGGATGAGCACATCTACCAGAGGAATGCTCTCCAACCCCTTCCAAAGGCAAGAACCCTAAGTCCAGCCACCTCAAGTGCATATATACCAACGCACGTAGTCTAGGCAACAAACAGGAGGAACTGGATTTCTGTAACCAGTCTGAGAGTTATGATGTCATAGGAATCACAGAAACTGGCGAGAAAACTCGCGTGACTGGAGGACCATAATGGATGGCTGTAAATCCCAAACATAGCACCATGTGTGAACTACTATGAAGGGCATTAGCTCTATACCAGGTAAAACCAGTAAAGAGTTTCATCAATGATCTGTCTGAATTTGGAAATGAATATTGAGCCAATCAGTCTAAAGAAAAGAATTCAGCAGAACTGAATATTAGAGAAGTAACCACCTGGAAAAAGTGAAGCTGCAGTACTTTTGTGTGAAACATACAAACAGTAAGCTCTAATTTTTTTTACCAGCTTTACTTGGTTTTATTACTCACAATCTTAAGCCTATGGTTTTATTTTTAGATTAATAAAGAGAAAAAATAGTATAGTTCAAAAAATAGGTAGGTATATCTTTGAAATGGTTTTAATTCATTATTCCTTTATAGTAAGCCATATAAAAGTTCAACATCTGTCTCTTCAGCACTGCAGCATTTCGATGCTTCTAAAATATTGTCATGGCTGCAGAATATAGGGTTTGCATTTAATACTAACTGTGAATCTTACAGTGAGGTCATGGCTTAACAAGCCCTTATTTCCATTTTCATTGGAAATAACAGCATAGTCACAACGAAGCAAAATCATGTACGCTCTGAGATCTCCAGGCAAATATAAAATAGTCCCTGTCAGTGGTCCATATGTGATCATGAGTTCAAGGATCCATAAAAAGACTTCAACAATTGTATTTTTACACTTTCAGTTTTCTGTTCAATACACTTGACGATGTTAAACTATTTCATACTAACGAGTCATTTCTATTCTGAGCTCAGACACTTTTGGTATTAAAACCTTGGCATGTGAATTTTACTATCCCATGGAGAACTTTTTTTTTTTCTCCTGAGCTGAGCTGGAAACAAAGATCTGATAACAATATTAACCAAACAAAAATTAGTTTTGTCATAAGATCATGAATTGCCATTGTAATATTTCCAAACTCGGCAACTAAATATACAAAATTAAGCCTTCCTCATCACATTATCATAAAATAAATTGAAAATGAGTAGCAACATCATCATGAAATTGACTATGGCGATGTATCTTTCTGTTTTGCCTTCAGAATTATTTAAGAAAAAAAAAATAGAAAAATTTAGATTAAGCTGCCAGCTATACTTGTGTTGGTATTTCAGTTTCAATCTTTATATTTCAAATACATAAATATGTGATTATACACTCAAACAATTTTACAACTTTCAACTGACTTAAAAACAGAAAAACTTTCCTCCCTGGGAGGCTGATGAGAGGAGGAAGACTTTGGATTACTGGGAGTCCTGAACTCAAAGTACATTTGCAGCAATTACAAGATGATTAAGAGAGGACTTCGGGGTTGTTTTGACTTGAATAAATGTTAAAAAATGCCTTCTTTACTATTATATTGTTGTTTTCATTATTGTTTTTTTATAGAGCTCTTGACCTGGAGTTTAAACCCTAAACTTCTACTTTGCAAGTCTCCTCACACACATTAAGTTCCTATTTACAAATAGCATGTTTAAGAATATAGCCAAAGAATGGCATAGAAAGTCAGCACCAGAATCCTTCCAGTTCCATGTGTAGTTTCTGACAGGAGCAATGCAGATGCTCAGGAAAGAGTACAAGAACAGGACACGTGTAGTGATGTTTTCCTAGATGCTTATATTCTTCCAACATATAATGATTTGTGACTCAAGGTCTTCCTGACCCAGAGGCGATTTCTTTCTATTTAATAGACCTCAAAGCATTTTTCTTTAAAAATCTGTCCAAATCTTCTTTTGAACACACATAGAGCACTCAAAATGTCCTGTGGCAAACAGTTCAATAGCTTAACTATATTTTGTGTGAAGAAGTATTTGCTTTTATTTGTTCTGAACCTGGCACCATATATCTTTCACCGGGAAAGAGAGTAAACAACATTCTCCATGACACTCAGGATTTTATAGACCTCGATTTTAGCCTCCTGTAGATTGCAGACCAAAAAGCCCTGGTATAGATTGACTGCTATTAGTGCTATTAAGCCCTTCATCTCTTTACCTCTGTAGTAACTGCATCAAATAAACCCAAAATATTTCTTCTCCTTTTCAGCCAGAAACATTGTGCCACGAAGGGGAAAAAATCCAGTTTTAGCCCACTTACAGTTCAAATGAGTTCTCCTTCCTGTGGATCACTGACATGGCAATAGAAAAGTCTGGCTATTCGCTTTTCCTTTCTCTAGGATGTCATACTGAATATCATTAAATGCAAAAACATTTTCAGGGTTTGCTGGGAGGCAAAATGATAAAATTATAGCCTTCAGATATGTCTTCACATATTTCCCTATTCTTAAATGAGATTATATCTGGTCACATGTATAAAATACTGTTATTTGTTGATTTATCTGTTTACTTATTTTTCTCCTGTTTCATGCTATTTCTGACTTCCATGCTAATTTTCTGTGCTTTTAGTTATATGCCAGTCTTCACACAGAAATTTAACCTCCATGGAAAACAATCATAAACCCACATCTTTTTCTTCATTTTCTTGTACATTGTTCATTGTTGATTATTAAAAGCTAGCCATACCTTAGATCAATAGTATATTTCAAAATTACTGAAAACCAAACCACCACCACTGCACATAAACACATTTGGTTCATGCTTATTATGATTTCTACATTGTTTGATTTTTAATGTGCAAATTCAAAGTCCAGTTCAGAAGAAAGATTCAACAGAAGATGTTGAAATGTATATTTTCCAGGACAGGAAACAATCTGGATATAGATTTGGAAGACACAGTTCACATAGCAATTGCAAAAAATAGAATTTTGTCTAGCAAAAATACTCTAAAGTCAATACAGCTATAGAAGTTTATATCTGCTTAACTTTTCTCATGTCTTGCAGCATAATGAGATAAGCAGATGTTTGTTACTACTGACCTTCAGATTAACATCCTGCTCTCTTTATGAAGTGCTCATCTCTTCTTAGTGTTGTTTTTGCATGTGTTCTCCTTGTGACCAAAATAAATTCTGTCCACAAATGTTATATACCTTCTTTCCAAACATGAAAACAAAAATATACATGCTTTGAAGCTAGCCAAGACAGATGATGTCACAACACCATCGATTTATGAATTGTTGTTCTGAAAATATTTTATATTTATCTCTGTTCTCTTCATCATGTGAAAGGGTGATAGTGAATGCACATGCATGAACCCTCGCAATTATCTCATTTAGAAACTATGTTTCTGAACAGTGCTTCACCATTATGTTTGTAGCTATGAGAAAGTGAAACTAATCACTTGGGCAATTCATCAGTGCCTCTGTGAATCATCCAGGACATCCAGAAGTGTTTTGACTGCCACTTGCCTAAGTCCTCCAAGAGGATTTCATACCTATCACAGGAAATGATTCAAACAACATGAAAACTCCTAAAGATATTTTCACAACTTTTTATAGTTTACAGTGGATGTGCTGGGCATAATGTGATTTCATCATATGATGGATAAGAGTTACAGTGAGTTTTATCTGAAAACCCTGAGGTCTTTGTCTGGAAACTCTAAACAAATTTTTCAGTCTTGTGACTAGGAAGAGAACATATTACCTTAGATCAAAAGGAGGTTTGTGTGATTTGAGATTATAAATATTTCCCCTATTTCTTAACAAATTTATTTGTGTACATGTGCAGTGCAGATTGGGCAATGAGCATTTAAGGAAAAGAAAGTTATGCAATTGCAAATGCATTATTGTTCTACTGAGGTAGATTGATTTACATATATGTCATTTCAAAAATTTTGTGATTTTTTTCAGTCAAAGTTCTGTCTCCCCTGTGTATACGTCTCTTTCACTTGAACTTTCTATCTGTCTTCCAAACTTTTTCCTGATTGCCCCTTCCCAGCACTGTGTTCTGGAGCGTACATGACATTTTCCACAGTATTCATACCTTGTGAGCTCTCTTTTATCATAAGATGCCAAGATCTTTTCAACTCCACACTTAAAAATTATTAAAAATAATTATTAATGAAATGTTGACATTTCCAGGAGCTTTTTTGTTCTGTGTGTAGGTACTCTCATACTTTTCTTGGTCTTTTACCACTGATGAAGTATTTCATACTGACTCTAATCCTCAACAAAAATGGTTATGCTATCCTCTATAAATGATTAATATCACCTGCCTAGACATTTCTCTGCAACATAATGGCTTTTTCAAGGTTTACATCTTCTGTTTTATTTTCTGTGTTTATCCATCTCTTAATAATTCTACCTCAACTGAGGTAACATATAACACTTTCAGTATTTAGCTGAATAAATTGAAGATCTGGATATCTGCTGTTTATAAAAGGTGTAATTTGCTAACTTCCCAGCTCTTCCTGTGAGCTAGACCGTAAGTCCAATTCTAGACCTACTGTCCTTTCAAAGCAGAAAAGCAGACCCTGCAAGAAAGATGTTCTGTTATGGCAGTGATGACGTGTCTTTTCCATAAAAACTTCGCTATAATACAATTATAGTCTAGCTGAAATCTATATTATTACATTTCAGAGATTTACCTAATGTTTCTGTTTTACTTGCTACTGCATAGTAGTATTTTTATTCTCTCTCTTCTTTTTATATATGACAAAAAGTTGTATAGCCATACTACATAAAACCAAACTCACAAACTAGTCATAAAAGGCCATTGCAAAAGAGAAATTTATAATAATCATAGAATCATTTTGGTTGGAAAAGATCTTTAAGATTGTTGAGTCCAACCGTAAACCTAACACTGCCAAATCCACCACTAAACCATGTCCCTAAGTGCCACATCTACACGTCTTTTAAATAACTCCAGGGATGGTGACTCAACCACTTCCCTGGGCAGCCTGTTCCAGTGCCCGACAGCCCTTTCAGTGAAGACATTTTTCCAAATATCCAATCTAAACCTCCCCTGGCACAATTTGATGCCGTTTCCTTTTGTTCTGTTGTCTGTTACTTGGGAGAAGGGACCAACACCCACCTCGCTACAACCTGCTTTCAGGGAGCTGTAGAGAGCAATAAGGTCTCCCCTCAGCCTCCTTTTCTCCAGGTTAAACAACCCCAGTTCCCTCAGCCACTCCTCATAGGACTTGTGCTCTAGACCCTTCACCAGCTTCGTTGCCCGTCTCTGGACACACTCCAGCACCTCAATGTCTTTCTTGTCGTGAGGGGCCCAAAACTGAACACAGTACTCGAGGTGTGGCCTCAACAGGGCCGAGTACAGGGGGACAATCACCTCCCTACTCCTGCTGGCCACACTGTTTCTGATACAGGCCAGGATGCTGTTGGCCTTCTTGGCCACCTGGGCACACTGCTGGCTCATATTCAGCCGGCTGTCGACCAACACCCCCAGGTCCTTTTCTGCTGGGCAGCTTTCCAGCCACTCCCCCCCAAGCCTGTAGCGTTGCCTGGGGTTGTTGTGACCCAAGTGCGGGACCCGGCACTTGGCCTTGTTGAACCTCATACAATTGGCCTTGGCCCATCAATCCAGCCTGTCTAGTATATGATGTATCATGTGTATCATAAACCATGCATACCAACTCTGACCAGTTGCACCAAAGATATTTTCTGAGATGATTTAAGACTGCAAATGAAAAGCAGGGTGCACCTTCACTGTTCAGTGAGCCCAGGCTCGGCCATTCTGTATAAAGTATCCACATCTGCATGACAACACTCACATTGTACCAAACCCTTGTGTATCTGCATTCAGATTTGCCTTTTACTTGCAGGGGTGAAATATCTTGTACCACAGCCATGCCTTGCTCATGCTAGTCTGATCAGTCCTTAAAAATACGCTGTGAAGGATAAGTTTTCCTTGCTGAACAACCGCTGAATAATTGCTCTTGGTCCATGCAAACTGTTAGATCTGTATCCTCTTTCATTCACATTACATTCACCCACTGTGGATGTTGAGGAGTGGAAGCTGTTGTGAGAACTAAGTATATTTCAGACAGAGGAAAACAAAAAAAAAAAAAAAAAAGAAAGAATTAAAAAAAGCACCTAATAGAGAACCACAGACACACTGAAGCATATTTTGCTGCCTTATAAAGGTGGCAGCACGCCTTACAGAGATCACACACGGACTTACTGAGGTCAGACATAAACCTGGTCAGAAAGACAAGAATCCTTTGATATTTTCTTTCAGTTCAAGATCAGGAGCGAATGCACAAAATACTGTGGCTCCTTCCTGCCTCAGATGTCTGAAACTGCATCTAGAAATTCTAGATATCAGCTTCTCAGTCCTGTCAGAGCTCTTCTTCAACACCAGGACATATAAGAGGTGCTGCCAGATCAGAATCAGGCTCCTACTTTTTCTCAGTTACACAATTGTAGTTAAACAGTCTGATTGATGTTGGCAGTAGTTGGATCAGTGATATTCAAGGCAAATATTGCTCCCTGTAACTGTGAGCTTTGAACAGACTTCTTCACTATGCTGTGTTTATCAAGGGTGTGCAGTCTGCTTGAGTGGTCCACATGAAGATGATAATTGCAGAGAACATTAGTAGCTCATTAAGAATGTTTTGACTGATCAAGGAAGAAGGATGGCAAGCTCTATGATGGCATCTACACCTGTAGACTAATCAATTTATAAATAAAATATTTATTTACAGAAGTGTCATTCTGCTGGTTCATTCATGAAATGATGGCAGAAAAGAGCTTATCAAAACAGGATGTGGGTTTGACTGAGTAAAATTAAGATGGAAGTTAAGGAAATAAGGGATGGTTTTGTACTAATTCCCTTTTGCTGAAGGGTAGCCATCATATTGTATAATGCCATACACTATGTTGGTGTACCTTTGTGCCTGAGTGCTTTTTCATCAGTTTCATTTTATTGTCAGTCTCAGATTTTCGAAGCCATGTTTCAATATTTCTGCTTTTTCTTTTTCTTTCATTGATACCTGTACAGGGAAGGGACATAAGGAACATAATATTAACCATGAAAAGCTGTTAAGCTGTTAATCTAATCAGCTAGTTATCTAGTTTGCATTTGATGCAGACAAGAAAAATAGGTTCTCTTAGGGGATGGCAGTTTTCCCTTTGAGCAAGGAGTCTCAAACAGCTCTGAGTAATCCTCCTCTGATGGCGTTACTAGTTACAAGGAGTCGAAATGAACAGTTCAGGCTAGAGACCTAACTGATGGCAGAGTGGCAGTAGCAGCTCTGGGTATTAGAAACAATGATGTGAAAATGTACCACTGTTCCTGCTAGAATTTGAACAACTAAATTAAAGACAAATTCAGGTCTCTGAAAATGAAAAATAAGAAATAT
The DNA here is from genome assembly GCA_009819775.1 of Phoenicopterus ruber ruber. NCBI lineage: Eukaryota > Metazoa > Chordata > Aves > Phoenicopteriformes > Phoenicopteridae > Phoenicopterus > Phoenicopterus ruber. Next base: position 170,613,155 of record CM020215.1, read on the forward strand.
ATACCCGACATGATAGGAATTATCTGTCTTCAAGCTAATAATTCACTTTGTGCTGAGGAAGTGGGTCAGTATATGCATCTGTTTACCAGCCTCCATTCACTGAACTTCATCAACAAGCTAATAATTCTCTCTTAGCAACTCCTCAATTTATAGATGTAGGGGGTGAAAAACAGGACTCAAAATGGGCTGAAAATGGGCAGGATTTCAGCAATGTGTTGTGAGTGTATGGAAGGAAGAAAAGATCTTTAAGGGAGTGATAAGACTTGGATCATTTACACACAAAAGAGTAATGGTAAGAATAAATTCTAAGCCAAAAGAAAAATGAAAAAATAAAAATAAAAGTAAGAAATACATAGAAAAGAGTAAGGACAGAAGACAAAGAAGAAGGTATGAATTTAGAGAGAGGAGTAAAAGGGACAAAACCAAGACTCGAGGGACATGTGAAGAGAAATTCATTATACGTACAGGGATGATAGAGAAGAGAAACTGTTTGCCCACATCTTTCCTGGAAACTCACTGGAAGAAGGAAAGCTGTCCTTTGCTGTACTGAGCTAGCACACAACTAGGAAAAATTAGCAAATATTCTTTGGAGGTCAAAATATCTTGCTTAAATTTATACACGTGACTCCTTTCAGTTTCAGTACAAACTGCCTATGTATAGCAAAAGGTAGAATCCTATATTTGTACAATAGATAAGAGTTAAACATTAACAAGTAAATGGCCATAAAATGTAAGTTGGTTACATGTAAGTACGTACACATACACAGAGGAGACAAATCATTAGATTTTAGATTTACTTGGATGAGTTAAGACAATAAACATGCTTTCACTTTAATTTATGTCTTTGTGAGTCCACTTACTTTCTTTCCTAATAAGAATGATCTTATCTTCTGGGTCATTTATCCTTCATGAGCTCATACTTTCAAGGTGAATGGATTTCAGTTAAGGAGAACAAATATATCGCTTCCAGACATGCTTTATAAATGTTGTCTGGTATGTTGTCAGTGTTTTAAAAGCCAAGTTATAAATAAAATGGCAAAGGTTGTTTTAACTGATGAGAACAAAATACTTCCACTTATACACATGCAAAATGTAAAGGCAACTCAGCTGTATGGAAAGTCTATTAAGGTTCTACATCTTTACAAAATAGCTGGAAATAAACAAAAAGTGGTGTTTGAAAGAATTTATTTCAAAGAAAAACTACAGGAATATTTACCAAGGACTAGGTGACATTATCTAACAATACATTATCTAAATTCTTTCGTAATTGTAGAGTTGCCTTTCAAAGTGTCACAATGAATGAAGCTTATGACAGAAGTTAATGCTTATCACCAAATAAGAAACTGTTTTCCACAGGTATAATGAAGTTGTTACCTCATTTTTTCTTTTAAACATAAATCGAGTAAACGTAAAACATTGTGCTTTATACTGAGGGGTAAATCATGGTAAATGGTCACTTCAAAATGTGACAGCTTGATATCAAGAGAGGAAAAACGAAACTGGAGGGTGAGAGTGGAACGAAAAACTGTAGGAACTTAAGTCCATTGTAAATTCTGTTAGCTTTTGTTACAAGCACCAGTACATTTCTTCATTCTTACTCTTTTTGAGCCAAAATTCATAATAGCATGTATTTATGGAAATGAACAGACAAACTGTTTTGTATGTGTACACACATACATACAGAAACAGTGCTAAGGAAAATATGAGATTTTCCAGAGATTTCTTTTTTTCTTGGAACAATACGAAACTGTTGAATTTGAAACTGTAATACAAATAATGTATCCGTTAAAAAACAACTTCAAGATGGGAATGTTGGAGTTGAAAGGACTACTTAGCCAAAATAAGTAACAAGAAATTTACCCAGGATGACAGAGAAAGAGATTCAGGGCCCTTACTTGTTGAAGGCAAACCACAGAATTAAATTTTCTGAGTATTAACAGTGAGCCTCACTTCTTTTGGGTTCTTCCATGGCCAACAGAGAGACACAGGCATTTCCAATGCGTATTTATCCAATTGATGTTAGGTGTCCATTTGTAACATTAAGGGGAGTGAGGAGGGACAAAAACCAAAAAAATCTCATAAAACAATAAAAATCCCCACCCAAGCAAAAATTTTGTCAGTTTGTTTTGTAGCTCTAAAGGTATAAAGTTTGTAAAGATTAGTCGAAATTAGTTCTTCTATTGAACTCGGGTAAATTTATGCGTAAGAAGAAGCATCCATAATTATTTATATAAATTCCAGTTAGCAGCCTGAAGACTAGCTAATTGCAAGTGCTCAGGAAAAAACCCACCTTACAAGTCCAATACTCTTTCTTTATTAAAACAGAACTTAGTTTAATGTAATTTCATGTAATTTCTTGAAAGCAATTTTCAGATTCTGCAAAAGCAAATCTTCTAATTACACTAAACAATAGGCCTTCAAGAAGAAATATCGAAAATACAGAACAACATGCAGTGCTTTACAGTTTTGTTGTTCCTTTTTCATGACCTACACAAGTATTACTACTATGATTTGAATCTGTATTAGGACATGGTGGGAGATATCAGGAAAAAATCAGGAATTCTGTGAGTTCAAAGTATATACAGTAGATGAACATATGAAATATTTTCTATGACATTAACTGCTAGGGGTGCAATAATAAATACTCTATCTCAACAAAACAAAAAAGAAAAGGGACATTTGGGAAAAGGAGTACAGTGGGGGAACAGTGAACTAACTATTCAAACAAGAAGAATAGAAAAAGATTATTAGGCTCAGCCTGACTGAAGCAAATAAAATTATTAACATACTATTAATAATAGATATGATAGAATCTTGCTTCCAAAATCTGAAATGTTATTTTGACTGACCAAATTGATTCATTAAGAAAGAACTACATAATATTTCTCGGAAATTAATTGCATATTTACCTTCACCTAAGGTTTATAATTGCTCTATGGAAGGACTCTGAATTGTTGTGTATGTTTGCATTTTACTAATCCACATTTCTAGACAATTTCATGCAGTGTTCAATGGCTGATAAAGAAATGTTTGTTATTGTGAGCACTGCTTTTTACTCATATGTTTAATTGAGGCGAAAGAAAATGAAGCATGTTTCTCACATCACAAAATCTTCTATAATGTTCTCACTGTTATTATAGGATTGCTGTTTTCTATTTAGTACATTTGATAAACTGGTAATTATTCAGTGGAGAGTAAAGAAGGAATTTTGTCTGTGGGATACTGTTTCACTTGTGACAAACTTCAAAAGTAGGCAGCACTTTGCATACAATAATTTAATATATTTAGTGGAAATTTTTTTCTCTTATTTTTGTCTAAGTTATTTCTCTGTAAATGGTGATAATATTTGTTGGTTTCAAGGCAGAGCTAAGAAAATAAATGTATTGCTATCTGGGAAGTACTTGTGTCCTGTAACAAAGATCTCTACTGAAAAAGAATTAGTACAAGAAGTGTACTTCTTTTTCTTTTTACCCCAGAAATATATATATACACACATATACATATTTAAAATTTATATTGATATGAAAGAAGAAAGGGAAGGGAAGGGAAGGGAAGGGAAGGGAAGGGAAGGGAAGGGAAAAGGGGATGGAGCTGTATGTCATGTAATGTGGTGACAGAAAAAAAGTTTGCAGCTTGTGGGGAACTGTCTGTCCTGACCATTGTGTATGCATTTTTTCTGCAAAAATTGCACATAAAACATGCAAGACTACTGTACTTAGACTGAAGTAGGGAGAGGAAAAAGAAGCTTAACTTTGCATAGAAAATTTATTTCTGTCCTCTCCTAATGCTGAAATGCTTGACTTTTCACCCTTAATTTTGTTTTTCTATTTTATTTTTTTGGGGGGTGTAATCTGTATTTAAGAAGACATCTGCATGGTATACAATAACTATTCTGTGTCATAGATGTTGCTATGGTAGAAAATGAGGATGCTATCTGAAAAATTCTTTCTTTCTGATTCATGAATTACTGTGGTTCTTCAGGAACCCTCTCATAAATAGCACTAGCTTCCCCCCCATGATTGGTCAATTGATATTTTAAGACATTTTATGAATAAAATATATTATTTATGTATGCAAACATATTAGGCCTGTTAAGAAGAACTTAACACATGAAAAAAATTCTTGTCCTGCTACATAAAAGTAATCTTCAATACTCTGGTGAGTGAAAGCAGATCTTTTACTATTTCAACAAAGAGACATAAATTCTTACTGTCACAGGAAGTATTCTCAAATACAGTAGTCAAGCTTGTTCAGATTTGCAGTTGATGGACACTGTTGACAATTTTTCTAACTATCTGATGAATACCTCTCACAACAATCTCAGTACTACCTTAATTCAACTAAATACTTGGAAAATATTCTCTGTCTTTCCGTGTTTCTTGGTCAGTGGAGCCATATTACCATGCCAAAGAAAACACACTGCTTTAACTTTAGATCTGCTCCTGGTCGTTAGCTCCATAAAGCAGTGGGAAAGCAAGAGGCAGATTATTACTCCCAGACAAATTTACCACAGGATATTTGATGGCACTCTGAATCACAGTGTCTATAAATTATTTGATATGGAAATGCATATCTTTTCCTGCAGTAAGAGGACAATTGTGTAATCTTGAAGCATTAACAAGATATGTTACCAAATCTAGATAAAATTATTAGGTAAAATAAGAATTTTTATTAAGTAATACATTCTAAAGGACTTGCACTACAGTTAATAAAGCATAGCATCAAGACAGAATAAAACAAACAAAAAAAAACCTCAGAGGATTTAAATATATACACACAATATCTTTTTTGTTTTAATTAATTGTGCAAGAAAAAGATTTTAATGAAACATTTTAAAAGATAAGGAATGAATTAGACTTCCTTCCACTCCCCATCTTTAGTTTTGCATATGTCTATTTATTATAGGTAGCCTTCCATTCTTATTTCTGCAAGGTCTTTGAGATCCATATTAGAACTTGAAGGAAATTTCTTCTTGCTTCAGAATTTCCCCAAGGATGGTAACTTTGATTTTTTATTCTTATTACTTTACCGTGCTACTATAGTAACACTTTTGTTACTGAGAATTTCTGTAGTCTTTTCTTTTCATTTCTTATTCTGACATTGTACAGCGTATCTTTGACTGTTTTAATTTTGCTTGCCTCCTCAGAGCAATGCTAAGAAGTGTGGAATGATCACTATAGTGCTCTGGAGTTATCCACACCTACTTTATTTGAATATAACTTAGCTGTCAATTATTTCAAATGTCAAACTGAAGTGAAGAGAGAGATCTAGACTTATGGATGATTCCTCAGTGAAGTGTGACACAGTATGTTGGAGGCAAAGGTTTCCATCAAACGTGATTGTTGTTTGCACAGCAACTTTGAAAGCACTGTGTCAGGTAGGATCTCAATGAGTGAAATATTGCATGATCTTACTGAAACAAACACAGATCAGGACTCTCCTCAGAAGCATAATCAATGGAGAACACTTTGCCTGACTGTTTTTACACCTCTTCTAACTAATCTGCACATTCAGATGAAAAATTCAGCACTTAATGACTTGGAATAGGGAGTCCGGACTTCCTGAACCAGTAAGAAACTAAGGTTTCGCTATTTACAAAGTTTTTAAAAACTTTGATGGATAAACTATGCATAAAGATCTTAAGGTACATTGTAATCCGAACAAGGTGAAATAAAATTTATTAACCAAAGTTAGGAAAATAACCTTAATTCTTGTGAAACCCCATATATAAAAGACAACTACAGAGGGTATTGTTTAATATACCCTGAATAGTATGCATACTGTTATGTGAAATCAGATACCATTGCCACACGGTTAAGAGAGAAGCATATCGCATTTCTTAAATCATACATGCTTTCCCATGTGCAACACTGACTACATAAATGTCAATTTCTGATAAACTTTTCTGATTGCTAAAGGTAAATTACGCTGGCTCAAAAACAGTGCAATAGTTAGATGGAACATATAGCATTGTTAGACTACAAGTAATTTATGACTGTAGCCACAAATTTGAAGAGAGAAAGTGAAGTTATTTTTCTGTTTGCTGTTTTTTTTTTAATGGAACTATCTCCACCTTAAATAATATTAAATCACCCCTGACAGATATGTCATACATGGGGCATATTAAAAAAAAAAAAAGACAAACTTAACTTGTCTCTTTTTTTTTTTTAAACTTTGAAACATACTGGCTTGTATCAAGTACTATATGTTACCAAGGACTAATGTTGTATCTCTACTTCCCCCTGGGACCAGTGATACAAGATTATATTAGATACATTGTGATTCTATGGTTGTATACTTTAATTCTTTATTAAAAAGAAAGTTGCATGGAAGATGGAAGATAAGACCAGTATCAGTAAAGATTCATGTGTTTCAACAGAAATAAGATGGAAAGTTTTGTGAGTGCATACTATTTTAAGGCACAATTAATCTGACCTATTTTAGGAGTCTACTTTAAAATAAGATGAACCATGCCCTAGAAATGCCTATTTATCTCAACTGTTTGTAAAGGGAGTTTAGGGAGTCTAGGTGAGATACAGACATCTACATGCATTCAAATGAGCCCTACATTGTATAACTGCATAGGCAAAATGCAGGCTACTGATACAAGTGTTCTAGGAGTTTACAGCTGAAAATACCTATTCATAAAAGTGAATTTACTCTCTCTTTAATATGAAAAAAAAATACATTTTAGGTCATTATATTTTATCAATTTGGAACCTGATTTTTTTTCTCTTCCTTTTAAAATAAAGAATAAACATTTTCAGTTAATGCTTTATTATTTTACCATTTTGCTTCCTGTCACACCCCATGTTTGATGCACCTAGAAGTGGAGAATATATTCTCTAGCCCATTATTGAAGTTTTGAGTTTTTATCAGGAAATATTTTAGTGGGATTCTTTGTTAAAATATTGGCAACATATGCTTCTACAATATTTTTACATGTGGCTTCATTTTTCCCTACGGAATTAAGGATCAAATCTTAGTATAACTGAATACTTACAAGAGTTTAATAGCCCTCAGTGTGCATACAAAAGTAAATTAAACATTAACTGTTTTATTACATTTTAAAATTATTTTATCAAGTGATGAAAAAAATCACAAAAGCACTCAACAGCTTGCTTACAGAATTAAACCTTGCAAGTCATAAGTATTTTTTTCTGATTTCTGCTTCCGAATATCAGGCCACTAAAAAGAACTTAAAGTTCCAATCATCTCTTCATGTCTCTGATCCACCAACATATTCCTTCTACAATCATGTCATTCTTTTCTTCAACTTCATACTTCAGTTCACTGTTTTGATTGCTCAGATCTGAGCTCCTGAGAGTATCTCACATTTAGCACTAAGCTTGTATTTTGCTATTTTTTCTTTGTTTCCTTCCAGCAATAACTCAACATTCTTTCTATATTTTCCGAACACTGAAAGGTCTCCAAAACCTCTGATGTGTCTGGTCAGAGATTTAGCCTCTGACTGATTTATCGAAGTTAAGACTAACATGAATCTTGTATGCTAGAATTAAAGAAAACAAAAAGGAGATGAGTTACTTCTGCCCCCTCCACCTTTGCTGTTAAACTGGTCACCTAGTAATTCTCATAAAATAAAACAAAATGCTTGAGGCATTTCATCCCCAAATGCCCATGCCAAAATTGCCTACAAATCCCAGTTTTGTTCTCCAAATTCCTCCTCAAAATTCATTGCTTCTGACTAGCTCTCCAAGATGACCTGTGTACGTATCCATTAAAAAGGAAGCACAAGGCATATCACAGGAAACAAGCAACTTCCTCATCTTCAATATCCACTCCTGGATAGTTATCTGGTCTAGTTACTACAGGCAAAGACAACTTTCTTCATCTGGTCAAAGGTCTGTATGATGATAAATAACAATGATGTTCAATACCCATAATAACATTTAAAATAAAATATGGGGGGCTACCTTTGACCTTGACATCCCCAACGAGCCCCTCCTTGTTGGTAAGTACAAGGTTCAGGAAAGCACCTCTCCTCTTTGGGTCCTCTGTCACTTGGATTGGGAAGTTGTCATTGATGCTCTCCAGAAACCTCCTGGATTGCTTATTCCCAGGAAGCTGGGAGGGCACAGCCAGGACAACTGACCCAGACTGGCCAAAGGGGAAAATCCATACCATATGACGTCATGCTCAGTATATAAACTGGGGGGAGTTGGCCAGGCTGGCGTGATCACTGCTTCGGGGCAGGCTGGGCATCAGTCAGCAGGTGGTGAACAATAGAGTATTATTTTTCTAATGACAAAAATAATGAAACTGAAATTACTCCACCAACATTTTTTATCACTATTTCCTGAAATTTTATTTTGTGCTTTTTCAGCTTTGAGTAGTGTGAAATAATAATGTTAGTAACATGACTTTTGTACAAGCAAAAGGCTTCCAGTGTGCAGATCTTAAAAAGCTGTAAACAAAAAAAGGGAAAAATGATGAGAGGAGGAATGAAGTGAACATCTGAAAGTTTCTGATAATAAAGCTTCTGGAAAAACTTCTGAATTCTGGACAGAACCATTTGTTAGTGACTTCTTCTTTAACTTTAGAAAGTATTATCTTTCTCTTTTTGAAAAGTACTGGTACATGACTTTTAAAAAGATAACTCGGTATGGAGCAACTAAAAAGCATCTTTTAACTTCAGTTAAAAGCTATGGAATTATTGTGTTCTTAACTAACAGAAAAAAAAAAAAAAAAAAAAAAAGAAAAAAAAAAAGGACCAAAAGAGAGTGTGAAAAATCTTTTGATGGAATTCTTAAAAAATAAAGTTCTATATTGTGTCATAATTTAATAAATTGTTTGAGAAGCTATTTTAGTAAACTTCTATGACAACAATTCTCTTAAACTTTCTATAATCTTTAAAAAAAGTAGATGATATAAAAAAAATGTTATGAATAACCTTGAAAGGACAAATGTAAGTCTCATGAATTTAATGAGTTTTTTAATTAACAATGTTATACAAATCATTTAAAAATGAATTAGTATTATATAATGTGCATTCATTGCCCTGACTAGAGCAGGAAGAACATCACAGCTAATGAGATTTTGGGTTTGAGCCAATGTACAATCACTTCAGCAGCAGCTAGCCCATAAAAATGCTGTAAAGTCCCTAGATTTCTCAAAGGGTGCTATGACACAGGAATCAATCCTCTCCCAGAACTACTAATTAAATTATGATACCTTTGTGTTTCCCAACAGCAAGGTCATATGTTTCCCACATTGTTGTCTAAGGCTCTAAGGAATCACTGAAAAAGATTCACTTACACAAGGGGTTCAGTTGTGTTCTCAGCTATTTTTTCATGTAGCGTGTACAGGTTTTGATTTATTACATATAATATTCTTCTCACACTTTCAATTAAAAAACCAACTCTGTTGTATTCGTGGCGAATAGTCATGGGAGATTTTCAAAAACAAAATAAGCTTCTGTGGTTATCAGAAGTTTAAATCTGATCATTGTGAACATATTAAGGAAACTTACAGTCTGATGTGAATGTCATACAGTGTGTCTCCCAATGCAAAATTCAGGATTCACGTCTTCCTATTCCCACCTGCCCTTACAATAACCATAGACAAGATTCAGTGATTCTGCTCAATTTTTGTTATACAGTATTTATTTTGCCTCTTATGCAATATTTCTCATTTTTGCTGTGATTTAAGAAAAAGTATATATCTTTGCTAAAGACCTCTTTTCCAACTCTTTTTGACATTAATGGAGGAGATCTGGAAAAAGGTATACGTACTTTTATGTCAGCGTTTTCTAACCTTTAGGTTCTATTTCAAAATGATTGTTTGTATTTGACCACTAAATCTGTAGCTAACTTGAGTGTACATCCTCCAGCTTTTCTTATAGTCTCTAATCTAGGTGCTGGGGGGAAAACAGGATAACACATAGACAACAGGAATTCTGATCTACTAAATAATCCCCTTATTTTTGCAGGATATAAAGAATCAGTATATAGTTCAGTCTAATACAAAGTCAGTAGGACTTTGTAGACTTTAACAGCAAGATTACGGGAGCTAGAAAAGGATGATTGCTAGCCTTTTCTACCTTAAATTTGTATCAGTTGGTCCGCTGAGTGACTGTCCTTTCCCATAAGATATAGCATAAATATAATGACTGAAATTCCCTCAAGAAGCAGGTTTCCTAAGACACAGAAGCTCTCAAGCTGAAGTTTTGCAAAGGATTTAAGCTGAATGTTTTGTTCCTTCTCCTTAAGTTCCTGGCAAAATAATTTTGAGAGGGTAATACATGGAGAATTTAGTTCAACACAGTATTCTAAAGCAAGGTAATAATCCTTTCTTCCCAGTCAAATTATTATAGCCTTTATAGTTCAGCTTTTTTCTTTCTCTGAACAACGTTGAAAGTAACTAAAGCAAAGACATAACAATATCTACCACAAAGTACTAAATGTTCCCAGAAGCCAAGACAAACTATTCTCCAGTACATAGTACATTAGCATGTAAAAACTAATCTTTTATTTCTCTGAAAATCTACAACACCCAGGAGCACTGCAGTGAAATGAATTTCATTTTGAAAAATGCCAAAACGCATACTACATATTTGTATGTCAACCATACAGCAATTTTATTAGTAATATTTGCACTCTGTTTTGGTCCTTAGAATTTCTAGTCCATTTGACAGCAACTTTTGAATCATTATTCTTTTAAACTTAACAAAGATTACCTAAATCCTTACAGGACCCGAGTGGAATACCCTGATAACACACAACATTTTTTGTCAACACTTTTATGGATTGACATAAAAATCCTAATCAGTTCTAATCAGTTTTTCATTTCTGTACTGAATAAATATTTGAGATTTTTTTCTTTAAAACTGTGTAAGTGCACAAAGACAACTGTGAAAAGCAATCGCTACACGAGTGCAATTTTGATCTTCAGTGAAATGAACTGAATTTGAAGAATTATCTGAATCTATTTCTTCAAAATAAGATCCAAATAAAATAGCGCTATAAATGTGCAAAATACACTGTTCCCAATTATATCACCTTTTATCTGTCACATCTGTAGGGTTATTAAGTGAAAAGAGTTACTACTGACCTCTGGTAATGTAGCTGAAAGCAAAACTGAACCTCCCAGCATAATGTGTTTCGTGACCGCATCATTTGGTGGTATAATTTTTTCTCTCATACTTACCTGTACCAATGAAGTTGGTAGACGTTGGGACTCTGTGATCTCATTAAGTGAATCATTGAATTTCTCATGTCCAGGGTGGTACCTTTCTGTACTTTAAATGAGTTGGAGAGAAATGTGAGAACTCGTGTAGATCTCGGTGCGCAGTTGCTGGTGGTTAATCTCCCAACTGTGAGTTCCTCTTCCTGGGAAGCTAATGTCCCTGTGATCAGTCAGTGATGGGATTTTATTTTCAATAAAGTGAAATATAGGAAACATTTCCCTGTCCTGTAGAAACTACAGACAGAGTGCACTTTAGAAATGTTGAGGTTTAGAAACTGAGACTTGACTGGTCTGGTCCTGCACTTATGTTGTATCTTGTCTCTTTTCCATGCAGGATCTGAATATGCCTTGTTTCTCTTTAATTAATATTCTCTTCTCAGGGCTATGTGTTTCCATACAATGACAAAAAAAACCCCCAACATTAACTTTAAGATTTTGCCATAATGATTAGTTTTAGGGTTCTTAGGTTCACCTGTCTCTAACTGAAAGCCTGTTACTGTTAACCTGCAAGCACGCAGCAATTACATGTATTCAGGTAGTGAGGACAAATTACATGTATTCAGGCTGCGAGGACACAAATATGGTCAAAACAGCAGGGAATTCTCATAACTTTCAGCCACAAGTGATTATGTTAATGTTTGTATTTTCCTACTAGAAGTAAAGCCGTTAATATAAGGAGGTGATTTATTAGAACTAAGATCAGCTGTGTGTTTCTCACTGAATGCAATTAACAACAAAGTACTGCAATATTTCCATTTCATTGTCTATGTTTGTTTTTATCTTTCCTTCGTTTATCACTCAATTTACTTCTGTTCAGCAAGATTTCCCTTTTTGTGTAGTTTTGTTTTCTTGGTTTCTTTAGCAAGACTCTTCTCCTAACTGATCAAATCACAGAATCACAGAATCATAGAATCACAGAATAGTTTGTGTTGGAAGGGACATTTTAAAGAGATGTCCCTTTTTTAAACAAAGATACATTCTGAGAATAGATGAATAAACATATACTTTGTTTCTCTTGTGATGTTTAAAGAAAATGACAACTTTCTAAGCAACAGCAGTCTAATTATTAATGAAAGAGTCTCTTAAATAATAGACTAAATTATGTAGTACATCAAAAGGGAATGGCCTCTTGCAGCAGGGGAGGTTTAGATTCGATATTTGGAAAAATTTCTTCACTGAAAGGGTTGTCGGGCACTGGAACAGGCTGCCCAGGGAGGTGGTGGAGTCCCCATCCCCGGAGGTATTCAAAAGGCGTGTAGATGTGGTGCTTAGGGACATGGTTTAGTGGTGGACTTGGCAGTGCTAGCTTTACGGTTGGACTCGAGGATCTTAAAGGTCTTTTCCAACCTAAACAATTCTGTGATTCTATGATTCTGTGATCAGAAGTGGAGTAAAAAAATGTTATGACAGAGTTTTCTCATCAAACATAGAACAAAAAAGAGAGTTTTCAGAATATATGGCTGTTTACTTAACCAGATTTGTGATAAACAACCGCACAGCAAAGCCACAAAATATTTAACTCAAATATTTATGCTATAGGAAGAATACAATGAAAACCAATGGCAAACTGTTCAGTTTGCTCACACAAAAAAATAACAAAAAAACTCAGTCAGAGGTACGCTGTTTTTCTTTTCTCCCTCTAGTTATAAAATAAAAATGAAAATATTGTCTTTATTCTTTTGTAAGTTTCAGTCCTGAGTAGGACTTGGCAGCAGGAACATACCATCAAGCTTCTGGCATCAAAATAAAAAGTTTATTCTTTCATTCAAAATGACATATGAAACTTTTTTCTTACTGTAAACAATGTAATTGAGACATTTAAGCTTTTAGATGTAGTAGAACTAATAGAAGAAATATCTTGTAAGAGACAAAGGATGGCAAGTTCTATCAGGCTAAACAGAATTCAGTAAACAATGCAAAATTGAAATGAGGAGAGGATGCCAAACAACAAGTGCTACCTGGCATTTTTATGGAAAATAAACCAGCTAAACAGTCTTAAACAGATGTGTGACTAATGAAAAGCTTTAATACTGGTTTACAAATGCAGGCAACATAGAGGATCCTCAGGGAATAATTCTGACATGGATAACAAGATAATTTGTTTGTTACTTTTTTAAATAGAAGACACAGTTGATACAGACTTGGTGGCAACAAAAAAGGTACAGATTTTTTTTTATCTGAGAACTTCATATGCATATTGTACTAGAGTTTATATTAAGTCAATGAAAATTTGAACTGCTAGTGATTTAGAGATGTTTAAAGAAATAAAAGCTTCTCTAAAGAAAGTAAAGAAAATTTCAAAATATTATACCCTCTTCATTTTTGGTAGCCATCTCACATAATTCTAAAGAGAGATACAAGCTCAGATTTTCAGATTGCTCTGAACTGCACTCAAAAAAAAAAATGATTAAGGATGAAAAGATAACTTAAGATCTCAAGGCTCTTATATTTATACTGATTTATAAGTTGCAGCCATTTGTCACCCAGGGACTGCTATTCATGTATTTTACATTAGGGAGCTGTTAGATACAGAACAGAACTAATATATAAGTAGGGTATTTAAACTTCAGTAGTCCCCTTCCCTTCTGACTTTTCCAGGCACAAGCAAGAGGATTGTTACTTTTTTCTTGCTTTTTGCAGCTTCAGAGCTCATATATCATGGCCTGGCTTCAGGAAAGGTAGCAAGTGTTCTTCTAAAGCGTGCCCTGCAGCAGCAGATAGAATACTTCTCCTGGCATGTGAGAAATATGAGTTTAAACGACTGCAGAAGCCCTTGAATGCACGTATCCGTCTTCCTAGACATATGCTTTGACAGTGACTACCCGCCCCACTCTACTGAACGCTGTCGTTTTACTCTGTGTTTGGAATATAACTAAAAAAGACCACACAAAGTTCTTAGCCACAAGGTTTTTTTTACTTTCAAATTACCTTGGACAAGCTGAAGTTGCCTTGAAGTCTGCTTAGTTGAAATGCTGGTTCTAATGTATCAAATGGGTAGGGAGTGATTTGGCAATGCAAATGAATTTTCCCAAAAGCTATGGCTTTTATGACTCATTTCCCTAGCAGGTTAGTTTCTAGATGGTTTATTTGTTTTCTGTATTGTTCTATGAACCTTAGCTTCTTAAATCCTCTCCAATCTTCATATTTATGAGTTCACTGCTATCTGGGATCTTTGTTTTATCGCTAGGAAAATCTGCAGAGTTATGGGGCCAAATCACTACCATCAGATGGATTGTGTTCCCATCATCGAGAATAATTTTTTCTGATTTTTTTCAGGACTAGTTTGTATCTGTTCTTTATCATGCCAACATTTTCTTTATTTTACACATCTCTTTACCTTTCCTGACATTTGTGTCCCTGAGATATTTATAGAAAGCTGTCATATTCCATTCAGATTTTGTTTTCCATTCAGATTTTGTTTTACGAGACTAAACAAGAAAAGCTCCTGTAGTCTCCTGTTGTAAAAAAGGGCTCTCCATTCCTCTCATCACTCTAGTCATTCTTGCCTGTACTTGTTTCACTCTGAATTCATGTTTCTTGACCTCAAAAATGTACAAAATTATAAATTATGTTCCATACAATATCTTCTTGGTGTCTTTTATACTGTGACTGAAACATTCCTAATTCAACTAATAAATCTCTTCTGATACATATGAGAATGGAATTTTACCTTTTTGGAAGTGGGGATTTAGGCAGTTTACATTTATTCTCTGTCTCTTCTGTCTGTCTTTACATTGCTTGTTCTACATAAGGATGCTTCTGTTCATAGGAATTTTTTTTCTAGCCTATCTTTCAGTGACATTTGCATGCACAGACTACTATTAAATCTATACACTCATTTATGTTCTCAATCAATTCATTTCTTCTCTACGACACTCTGATTCATACAAATGGTATCAATCAGTGGCCTTTGGCTAAAATTTTAAATCCTTAAGAATCTTAATATGTTTTAATCCATTTTCTGATTGGAGAGATTCACAGTTTTCCTGGGGATCTTTATCAACACTCTGACAAAAGCCACATGATGAAGAAATTGTTGGGGGTTTTGCTTCTTTTTCATCAAAAGAAGTTTAAAGAAAATAATTACTTTTGCCTTTTTTATTTAAGAATACTTTAAAAATACATTAGCATAATTTTCTGATTAATTACCAGTTAGACTATTTTTTCCTTGTAGATATTCAAAATTGTTCAATTTTTTACCTCATCATGTAAGTAAAGAACAATTAAGGAGAAAAAAAATGAGGTTAAAAAAATGTTTCATAAGATGAAAGCCTGCATTTGAGACAGAAACCAACATAATTTTAAACTATATCCTTCTACAGGCAAAACTGCACTAAATTCAAACTACTGTAAGAAAAACACTTTCAGTGGCTCTTTGTAGGTCACAGAGTACTTTCAGATATTTTCTCCAGCATTTCTATGCAGTGTGCTGCTGACACGGCACCAAGTCAGTTGTCTGTTCTAGAAATCTCAGCAGTTTTATTTTCCTCTTTTGCTGGAATAAATAAGATATTGTGTGGTGGCACTAGATGGGAAGTTTGCATAATCATTTCTGAACTTTTAAATAATGAAAATGTCAACTGGGCCGGTACATATCAACCATATGTTAGCCTTTGCAGTTTGTCAAGATATCTTTTTTTCTGCTACTATATTGAAACAGGCCTCAGTAGTGCTCTAGGCAAAATAAGTATGTGTGTAATAGTAGTTTGTTTAATAGTATTTCAGAATGAAAGAGAAAAGGAAAGAAAAGACAGATTATTCAGGATAACACCAGCTATTTGATAAATGCTATGGATATGTAGATTTTAATATTCTAATCTAACTTTAAAACTTCATTAGTTCATAATGTTAATGACAATAACTTCTATATGATTTCTTTTACTTTCTTTTTTTTTTCTACAGTGATCCTTTATGTCCTGATTTCTGAAACATTTTGACTGAAACTTTTAAAGAATAAATGTCTTTTGGTTGAGTTACAATATAAGGAAAGAATCTACATTAATTCTAATAACTTAGATTTCTAAAATTATCAGGACAGTAAAAAGAAAAGAATTATTATATTTTATAATATTTAACTGTCATTAACACAATCCCCAAAGTATGTTTATCAATAGTAATTATCCACTTAATAATAAACTAATATCACCTTAAATTGTAGCATAGTTGTATATGTAGGGGCAAATTAATTTAATTCTTTGCATTATGCCAGTGCATTATTTGATCCAGAATACGCAGAATCAAATACATTTAAAATGTTCTCTCCAGTGAAAGGTATAAGTCACTTCAAGAAAGATTAGAAAGGTGTAAAATACACAGAAAGAGAATAATAAGGAACAATTTACACAAAATATTACTGTATAATATTAATTCCTATATTGCAATTCTATTGCTACACATATGAGTGAGACACTACATATGAGGAATACAAACACATTATTTTGCCAAAAGTGGAAAACAAATGGCCCCAAATCCACCTGTACTGCGTTTTCACTGATAGGGCCTATTTACAAGCGGTACTCTCTTGGTGTGCCACCATTTCCTTACTCTTGAAACGGAAGCTAAACAACTGGAAGAGGTAAAAGGACAAAGTATAATATGCAGGTGGACAAAATGCCTTACAGTGAGAAACTTAATTCTTGCCACACCGCTGCTAGTTTTTCAGCCAAGTTTACCCTGACTCTGTATTGTGGTATCAATTATCTTGTCATGTGGGAAGGCTGAAGCAGAAACACAACATACACTGACTTTTAGAATTCTAATTTACTTAACCTAATTATGTTGTCATTCATAATGTTTTATGTACGGCTGCTGTCTCTGCACCAGAGAAATGTGGTGAGTAGTGAATAAAAAGCAGGCTCCCTCCTCTACTGGATGGTAGGGGTACATGTTGGCATTTAAGTAATAGGATCAATCACCTGAAGTGTCCTGAGCCAGGGTACACTGAAACAAATCTCTCTCTGCTCTTTTGTTTCCATTCCTGGACTGGCTGTGACTGTTCGTTATACCTTCTTGTTACCCAATCCTTTTTCACCATATATGAAACAGATATAGACACAGTACACGTCTGAAACAGAATCAGTACACATCAGTTCATCCTTTTGACAGGCCTGAGCACAGGTATTATGTATATGTTCTTTTTTGTATTTGTTATGCTAGTGCCCTAAAATGGGTTCTGTCTAGTACTTTATGCCCCATTCTTCTCATGAATGATAACTGACTTTTCTGTACTCATACTCCCCATGCCCCCTGATGTTCGGGATGTTTGGATTACTATGACTTAAGAAGTTACCAGATGTCAGAGGTGATATTCATCTTGTCCTGACTTCAAGAATGAGATTCAGTTCCTGATTCTGCAGGATGTAGTAGGCGTCAGTTGCTTAGACTGACTCATCTCTTGCAATTGACGATAATCAAGAATGTCTGATATATTCATACACAATTGACAGATACTACACAGAATGTCATTACTCCAGTCCCCCTCCAGTTTCATATAATTGATGCACCCATGTACACTTTAGCAACATCTGAAATGGCACAAGACATCCTTATGTAGTGGACTTAACTGAACCTAAATGACAATTTGCATGTTTTTTTGGACCACAAAAACCCAAACGAACAGAAACTAGTTTGAGGGACTATGAAGCTGACATTGAGGGACTATGAAGCTGACATGAAGTCTTATCATTTAAGAACTAGAAATGACGAAAGAGAAAGGCAGGGAGCGGGGTGGGAGATGAGGATAAGGGAATGTTTTTATACCGGGACACATCCCATTTTTCATCCGTTGCATTGTTAAAGCAATAGCTATCATCTGTGGATTTCTTTTTTTTTCATCTTTTCTGTATTTTATATATGACTAACATTTTAGGTATTTGGAGTCATATTATAATTGTTATTGTTACTGTTGTTGCTATTATTATTACGCAAGTTGTACTGTCACATTCTTATTTCATTAGCATTTCCTTTCAGTGAAACTTTATCTTAAATATTTAATCCAAAAGCACATTACACTGTGGAAAGATTTATTCGATAATATTATACCATTTGTTTGCCTTAAAAAGAAAATGGTTTTGTTGAATATCATGGAATTGTTTGGCAAGTTAGAAATCAGCAATCAAGTTGAAGCAGCACTGGTTCACTAATAGCTTGTAGCAACTCAAGAATTTCATACCTTTGAGCACATACATCATCAGTATGTCAAGAATGGCAGCCGTGCGGCAGCACTGTGATGTGTTGGCCTAGCAAAGATTCAATGCTGCGAGGTAAATGACACATTAACTTTCCATCGTGCTGTAGGCGGTACGGAGATATCAGTCAGGCATGATAAAAGAAGTAAAGCTAAACATCTATTTTTGCTGTTGTTGTTTTGTAACTGATACATGATCAAACTCACAGCCAAATATATATAGCCTCTCTCTATATACATATATATATTACTCTATACGGTAGCATTCACATGGAAATAGTGTAATGCATGGAAAAGTCCAGTATCAGGACAGCTCTGGACTAATCATTAGATTGACAATACTAGGAAAAATGGCAAGAGCATTAGCACGGCCTAGGTGAAGTACCTTTCTTCTTTATGATTTGTGGCATATAGAAAGGGGTGGGAGAAGAGAACGTAAAAAAGGTGGCCCTGTACATGCTGAGAGCAATGATGACTGGAGAGAAACACAGATGGATCATGGGAAGCATAGCCTTGACTGTAATCTCATGTCAACCTACTTAGCAGGAGGGTGATTCCTATAAACATGGCCACAAAAAATCACACTTCAAGATTTTTCCTTCTAGCTGACATTCTAGCAATCAAAGATATTAGCAAAAATCACAGAATCATAGAATCATTTAGGTTGGAAAAGATCTTTAAGACCATCGAGTCCAACCATAAACCTAACGCTGCCAAATCCACCACTAAACCACATCCCTGAGCACCACATCTACAATTCTTCTAAATACCTCCAGGGATGGTGACTCCACCACTTCCCTGGGCAGCCTGTTCCAGTGCCTGATAATCCTTGTGAGGAAGAAATTTTTCCAAATATCCAATCTAAACTTCCCCTGGCACAGTTTGAGGCTGTTTCCTCTTGTTCTGTCACCTGTTACTTGGGAGAAGAGACCTCCTTTCAGGTAGCTGTAGAGAACGAGGTCTCCCCTCAGCCTCCTTTTCTCCAGGCTAAACAACCCCAGTTCCCTCAGCCGCTCCTCATAGGACTTGTGCTCTAGACCCTTCACCAGCCTCGTTGCCCTTCTTTAGACACGCTCCAGCACCTCAATGTCTGTCTTGTAGTGAGGGGCCCAAAACTGAACACAGTACTCGAGGTGCGGCCTCAACAGGGCCAAGTACAGGGGGACAATCACCTCCCTACTCCTGCTGGCCACACTATTTCTGATGCAAGCCAGGATGCCATTGACCTTCTTGGCCACCTGGGCACACTGCTGGCTCATATTCAGCCAGCTGTCTACCAACACCCCCAGGTCCTTTTCTGCTGGGCAGCTTTCCAGCCACTCCCCCCCAAGCCTGTAGCGGTGCCTGGGGTTGTTGTGACCCAAGTGCAGGACCCGGCACTTGGCCTTGTTGAACATCATACAGTTGGCCTTGGCCCATCGATCCAGCCTGTCCAGGTCCCGCTGTAGTGCCTTTCTGCCCTCCAGCAGATCAACACTCCCTCCCAACTTGGTGTCATCTGCAAACTTACTGAGGGTGCACTCTATCCCTTCATCCAGATCATTGATAAAGATATTAAACAGAACTGGCCCCAATACTGAACCCTGGGGAACACCACTTGTGACTGGCAGCCAACTGGGGTTAACTCCATTCACCACAACTCTTTGTGCCCAACCATCCAGCCATTTTTTTTACCCAGCACAGAATACACCCATCCAAGCCATGAGCAGCCAGTTTCTCCAGGAGGATGCTGTGGGAAACAGTGTCAAAGGCCTTACTAAAGTCCAGGTACAGAACATCCACAGTCTTTCCCTCATCCACTAAGCAGGTCACCTTGTCATAGAATGAGATCAGGTTAGGCAAGAAGGACCTGCCTTTCATAAACCCATGCTGACTGGGCCTGATCACCTGGTTGTTCTGTCTGTGCCATGTGATGGTACTCAAGACAATTTGCTCCATAACCTTCCCCGGCACTGACGTCAGGCTGACAGGCCTGTAGTTCCCCGGATCCTCCTTCCAGCCCTTCTTGTAGATGGACATCACATTTGCTAACCTCGAGCCAACAGGGACCTCCCCAGTTAGCCAGGACTGCTGGTAAATGATTGGAAGCAGCTTGATGAGCACTTCCACCAGCTCCCTCAGTACCCTTTGGTGGATTCCATCTGGCCCCATAGACTTGTGTGCGTGTCTAAGCAGGGCTAGCACGTTGCTAACCATTTCCCCTTGGATTATGGGGGCTTCATTCTGTTCCTCATCCCTGTCTTCCAGCTCAGGGGGCTGGGTACCCCAAGAACAACTGGTCTTACTATTAAAGACTGAGGCAAAGAAGGTATTAAGTACCTCAGCCTTTTCCTCATCCTTTGTCACTATGTTTCCCCTTGCACCTAATAAAGGAGGGAGATTCCCCTTAGCCTTCTTTTTGTTGCTAATATATTTATGGAAACATTTTTTATTATCTTTTATGACAGTAGCCAGATTAAGTTCTAGCTGGGCTTTGACCCTTCTAATTTTCTCCCTGCATAACCTCACAACATCCTTGTAGTCCTCCTGAGTGCGCTGCCCTTTCTTCTGAAGGTCATAATCACAGAACCACAGAATGGTAGGGGTTGGAAGGGACCTCTGCAGATCATCTAGTCCAACCCCACTGCCAGAGCAGGGTCACCTACAGCAGGTTGCACAGGACCGTGTCCAGGCAGGTTTTGAATATCTCCAGAGAAGGAGACTCCACAACCTTCCTGGGCAGCCTGTGCCAGGGCTCTGTCACCCTCACAGTAAAGAAGTTTTTCCTCATGTTCAGGCGGAACTTCCTGTGTTCCAGTTTGTGCCCGTTGCCCCTTGTCCTGTCACTAGGCACCACTAAGAAGAGTCTGGCCCCATCCTCTTGACACTTGCCCTTGAGATGTCTATAAGCATTCATAAGATCCCCTCTCAGTCTACTCTTCCTCAGGCTGAACAGCCCCAGCTCCCTCAGCCTTTCCCCAGAGGAGAGATGCTCCAGTCCCCTCATCATCTTTGTAGCCCTCTGCTGGACTCTCCAGTAGTTCCTTGTCTTTCCTGAACTGCGGAGCACAGAACTGGATACAGCACTCCAGATGGGGCCTCACTAGGGCAGAGTAGAGGGGGAGGAGAACCTCCCTCGACCTGCTGGCCACACTCTTCTTCATGCACCCCAGGATGCCATTGGCCTTCCTGGCCGCAAGGGCACATTGCTGGCTCATGGTGAATTTGTCATCCACCAGGACTCCCAGGTCCTTCTCCACAGACCTGCTGTACAACAGGTCAACCCCTAACCTGTACTGGTGCATGGGGTTATTTCTCCCCAGGTGCAGAACCCTCCACTTGCCCTTGTTGAACCTTATGAAGTTCCTCTCCACCCAACACTCCAGCCTGTCCAGGTCTCGCTGAATGGCAGCACAGCCTTCTGGTGTATCAGCCACTCCTCCCAGTTTCGTGTCCTCAGCAAACTTGCTGAGGGTGCACTCTGTCCCTTCATCCAGGTCATTGATGAATAAATTGAACAAGACTGGACCCAGTACCGCCCCCTGGGGAACACCACTAGCTACAGGCCTCCAGCTAGACTCTGCACCGCTGATCACCACCCTCTGAGCTCTGCCATTCAGCCAGTTCTCAATCCACCTCACTGTCCACTCATCTAACTCACACTTCCTGAGCTTACCTATGAGGATGTAATGGGAGACAGTGTCAAAAGCCTCGCTGAAGTCAAGGTAGATAACATCCACTGCTCTCCATTCATCTGCCCAGCCAGCCAACTGTTCCAGCCAAAGCTCCCTGTTCAGCCACACTAGTCTTCTTCCCCGCTGGCTCTGCTTTTGGTATACGGGGACAGCCTGCTCCCGCACCTTTAAGATTTCCTTCTTGAAGAATGTCCAGCCTTCCTGAACTACTTTGGCCTTCAGGACTGCCTCCCAAGGGACTTTATCAACTAGTCTCCTAAACAGACCAAAGTCTGCTCTCTGGACATCCAAGGTAGCAGTATGCTTACCCCTCTCCTTACTTCTCCAAGAATCAAAAACTCTATCATTTTGTGATTGAGCAGAGCCACATGTACTTTCTATGTTCTACATGAAAACAACATCATCTACAGACATGTGAAATGCTTTTAAAACTTCCTTGCTCTCTCTCCTCTCAACATTACTGTGAAAGCAAGCATTTATTTGACAAGCTGAAATCAGCAGAAAAGCAGAGATTACAGATTCATACAGTTGAAGCGTCACATTCATCTTATGTGAAAGTGATGGGAATATGAAAAAGACAGTGCATGATTAATGTTTCTGCAGCTTACTCTTTGTTTTTTTCATGCAGAAAATGTACAGTTGGAGAAGACTGTCTCCAGATTTTATCTGCTAAACTGCCATGTATCGTCTATAAAAAATGGTTTTACAGGTATGACTGATCATTATGGTATGGATATCTTTTTTGTTCTGTCCTAGGCTTTCTATATAACCTAGCCAAATCACTTAAGCTGTTTAAATCCTAGATCTCGCAGTGAAATAGGGTTGCTAGCTAAAGATGCATGAAACTTTAAATAAAAATATTTGGCCAGCTGGAAGTTAGGAACTTGAGTTCAAATTTAGGGAATGATAATTATTATATAGCAGAAAGTTAACCAAGTTGTTTGCCAGGGTGTCATGTTATAACCAAGAAATTAAAATCTATGCTTGTTCCATGTTCTGTACCAAATTTAACTTGGTATAATGATTAGTTTCAGTTAGTTACAATATAAAAAAACCTTAGTGCATAGTACCATACAAAGTACAAAGCTGTGGGCTGTCCATCAGCCATCTTCCACAGAACAAATGGGAATGCAAAACTCCACTCAAGAGCTGGACATGGGAACAGAGAAGCAGAGGACTCCTTTCAATCCTGACACTTGATGATGGTAACCCTCATTCTGGTATGTAGTTTAGTAGCAAATTAGTCAAATTCTCAAATTTCATTCAGAAAAACCTTGCAATTTGTGCAGAGAAGTAAGAACATGACCGAGTTATTAGATAAACTGTGCTTAATTTAAATACTGGAGAGTACCAAAGTGAAAAAAAATATTTATTGTGAAAAGAAAACATTTAATTTCCTGGTAATGGGAAATGAAAACAGTTTAAAAGAGGGAAAATCAAAGCCATACATTATAATTAACAGCAACTTGTCTCTACAGTTGTTCCAGAATCTCAATTTTTTTTAAATGTCAAAAGTTAGGTAGCATGCAAACTAATTTTTTTTATGAATATTGAGGAGCAAAAGGAAGGTGAGGAAACCCATATTTCAAACCTTTAAGAAGACATACTTTTATTATGCCTTGTAATGGTACGATAATCCTTATATTACAGCGTATTGTTTTCCGGGGGGAAAAAAAAAAAAGAAGAAAAAGAAAAAAAGAAGAAAAAGAATTAGGCTAATTCTTAATCAATTACTTAACTGAAACACTGGTTAAGTATTTAATTGCACTGAATTAAATGCTGAATAAACTGGTACTCAATATTGGTTATTCATTAAAAAATGGTTCATGATGCAAGATTGCTCTACTCTGCCTATCTGTCAAAGATCTTTACCCTAGCTATCTACCTTAACACTTACTCAGTGTCTGTATTAGCTGAATATACATCTACAAAACACTGCGTGCATACAGATCTTCAATTCAGTACTTACTCTGGAATTTTTAAAAAAGCTGAATGCAAACATTAATTACAAAGATGCTGATAATTTTAAAATAGTTATTTTATATTATGAATTTATTATGAGTTTATTTTCTGTATTCCATAATGATTAGGATTGGTTATGCAATGGCATAAATCTCTAGGATTTTGAATTGGAATGAAAGGATGAAAAACTCATAACTGTAATAAGCAGAAAAGGAAATATCGGGATCTTAACGATTTTCAGCTTGAGTGGAAGGTATATTTCATTGTCAAACCTATGCAACATTTTCATCCATCTGCCTGTCTGAAGTACTACAAGGTAGCAATTGTTCTGTGAACTCACTAGTGATTTAATGTTCAATTTTTTTGTCCCCATTCTCTCAATTTTACAAATATGGAGGAAATGCACCGGGAAGAATTTGAAACATTTTAATAACATTCTGCATACTTTGCCAAAAGAATAAATTAGTGTTTATCCTGATAAAAAGTTCCTCAGTAAATCAAACACAGATTTAAACTAATACCATATTCTTAAAACTCTCAAACACATTTTTCACAAAGTTTTCCTTTGGTATCTATGATGTAAAAATTAGCCACGGAATTTTATGTGCATTTACCAATTAAAGTACAGTAAAACATGGCATGTTTGCTCATTAGACTTTCACTTATCACTGTAAGGAGATCGAACTATCGAAGGATCCGTGTTTCAGCTATTGTCTGTGTTCTCTTTTAGTGTATTCATCATGAAAAAGAATCTGCAGAACTGATTTTACTTATGTGTTGGAAAACAACATTTATAAGATTGGTTTCCCCTTTACTAGATTCCTTTTTGCTAGATTGCCTCAGTCTTCACCAACAAGTGCTCTAGCCACACTGCCCCAGTCACAGAAGGCAAGGGACTGGGAGAATGAAGAACTGCCCACTGTAGGAGAAGATCTGGTTCAAAACCATCTAAGGAACCTGAAGGTGCACAAGTCCATGGGACCTGATAAGATGCATCTGAGGGTCCAAGGGAACCAGCAGATGAAGTTGCTAAGCCACTATCCATCATATTTGAGAAGTTGTGGCAGTCCAGTGAAGTTCCCACTGACTGGAAAAGGGGAACTATAACCCCCATTTTTAAGAAGGGAAAAAAGGAAGACCCAGGGAACTACAGGCCAGTCAGTCTCACCTCTGTGCCTGCAAGATCATGGAGCAGATCCTCCTGGAAACTATGCTAAGGCACATGGAAATAAGGAGGTGGTTGGTGACAGCTGAGTAGAGTGGGATGATCATGTCTCTGTCTCTGCTAGTAAAACCCCTGTTGATGCAGCCCTGTATTCAATTTGCCTTTGTTGCTGCAGTGGCACACTGCTGACTCATGTTCAGCTTGTTGTCTACCAGGACCTGGTAGACAATTCTCCAAGCTATTATCTTTTCACTGTTGAAGTACTTCAGCAGTCCTTGGAGATCAGTGCCACAGGGCCCTAATATTTCTTCTTGCAAAGTCTTGATTCGTACTCTATTTCTTGTTCACCCCCCCAATACAGCGTAGCCTGCTAACTTGCTCCTTCAGGTCCTCTACCTGCTGCCTGAGTGACTCCACCAAAGCACACCTTGTGCAGGTGGAGCTTCCACTCTCCCCCACCCAGGATAGGGGTGTGCACTCTTGTTCCGCTCTGTCCTGGCTAGATAGCTGATTCCTGGCTGCTGCATAGTGCAGCCCTTGCCTGGTCTCTACTACCATACTTCCAACAACCTCAAAGCACTGCCTGATAAGCCCTTCTAACTTCCTGGAGACCTCAAGTTGCTGGGTAGACTTGCACAGCCACCAGCTAGCTGGGGTGATGTTGGGGCTGCAGCCTAAGCCTGTGGGTAAGCAGAGCAGGCAGCAACCTGGCAGCGTGGGCTGCCCTTCCCGCGTGCCCTTCTGCACAAACTGCTGTGCAAACTGGTGATGTTGCTCCCAACAGATGCTACTCCCAGCTGACATCAGTCCCTGTTTTTTTTTAATAATAGAATTTTCTTCCTCAATCAATTGTCTACCTTTTTATTGTCAAACTTAACTTCTAGATTTCAGCAGGATAATATAGTTCTAATCATTATGAAATTAATTAACAGATTTGACTATCTGAATTTGAAGTTTCCTGTACTTACATTATTAATTACACATAAATGTCATTTAAAATGAAAGATGAAAGTGCAGGAGAGAAGTGGGAACCCACCTGCCTTGATTATATTTATAAACATTATTATTCAGTGAACAGCGACAATATATCCTGAAAACTCTTCCACTTGTAAATTATTTGTTAAATCCTTTCCTGACATCAGCTTCATCTTGAAAGTAAACCATGTTTTGACTTGGTCTTGGAAGGACCGTACAGAGAACGTACCTTGAGCTTTATTAAGGGCTTCGTTAAGAAGCTATAAAGACTTATAACTTAAGGGCTGCAAGAAATTCAGCTGCATAGTGTAGTTCTAAAATTCTGGAAAAAGTTTCCTCCTAATTTTTTTTCAAGTGTTACAAGGCTTGATGATGACAGGGAAATTCATGTTCTGTACTCTCATCTATGAGATCAGCTCCAAACTGAGACAGAGATACACTGTTAATAAACGTGGGATTTTACTGCCCCCCAGTACCTCTAGCTGGTATAGGTCATGTGCCTGCATCACATGAGAACTTCACATAATTAAATATACATATCTAATGTCATGATGGAGGTCATTAGTTATCTAAGACATCACACTGGGTGAACTGATTTGGCAAAGATTACAAGAGCTTCCTTCCCTTTCTGGCAGTCAGTCAGGATGCTTACATCTCACATAATTCTAGACACCTGTGCCCAGGTACCTTAATACCACCTAGGCTGTGTTCATGGGGCTTCAAGGTCCTTCCCCTTCTCTTTTAGGATGGCCTCTAAAAGCACATAGCTATTGTAGTTTCTTTGTTGGATCTTTATACTCTACTTCTGGCTGGGGTTTGTGGATGCATTCTCTCTTATTCTTCTCACCGTTATACCTCCTTCACCCCAAAGCTTTGCATTGCAGAGAGTGTGTTGAGACAGCCTTACACACACAAAAAACCCATTATTTGCAGGGTGTATAGCTGATGGCATACATTGACTCTTAATGGTAAAAGCTACTCAGGAGGAAAAACAAAACAGGACAGAGAAGGAAAGGAAAAGGGAAAGGGAAAGGGAAAAAAGGGGAAGGGAAAGGGGAAGGGAAAGGGAAAGGGAAAGGGAAAGCGAAAGGGAAAGGAAAAGGGAAAGGGAAAGGGAAAGGGAAAGGGAAAGGGAAAGGGAAAGGGAAGGGGAAAGGGAAAGCTCTCCCCAGTAGCCACCAAGGAATTGAAGCAACAGGGGTCTCCCATATGAGTGTAGTCCTCTGGAGGTCCTCTCCAGTGCAGCAGGTGGTTGTCTCATAATACTTTTCTGATAGTAATGATGTAGTTTTTACAGGAAACTGTTCAAAGTCGCTGTGGGTTTTTCCCTGTTATGATGCTATTAGTGCTGACTGGAGGATGCTTTGATCAGGTGCAGAAATTGCACTTTGATTTGATGCTAAGCTCTGTGCATATATATTACTGATATGCTTATCACATATTTAGATGACAATTATCTACCTTGTCATCCATTAAGTCTTGATTTTCCTCTAGTACAACCCAAAATCTACAAAAAAGAGGGAGTAGAAAAGTGAGGAGCAGGGAGAGGAATCCTCATCCCAGTGACAATCACTTCCCATAAGAACCCACCATAATAACAATATCACCTTTTGCAAGTGTAAGTCCATAAAAATAACAGTAAAAGAAAAACTGCATAAGACTAATAGCAAAAAAATAGTGATACAGCAACTTAGTTGAAAGGTTATGCAGTTGCAAGTGAAAGGCAGATTGCAGGGTTGAAAGTGAGGGCCTCCAAGTATCCCGGCGGAGCCCCTTAGTATTACAAAGCTTAAGGTGCTTAAGGCACAGTGCAACACAGGATATAGAAAGGACAATATTCTAATTACAGGATTAAATACCCTCTTTCAATCATAAGAAGAAATCCGTAGAAGTACAGGACATCCAGGCTAAATTTGGGAGTCACCGAGGAAGTCACAGTCATATAGAGATGTCTGTGATAATGGAAAATCACATCAGAACCATACTGGCTGCAGTGCCAGTATTGACGCAAGCAGGCTGAAGTCTCAGGCGTATCTCATGTTTAGTGTAACCAGGGGAATGGCCAACAACTCCACACAGAGCACAACAAGAAGTCCTAATGCTTAATAAAATGTAAGCAGTAGGAAATTGGAAGATCTGTATGCAAGAGCTTGAGCATCATAACACTGAGGAGATGGAAGAGCTGCCTAGTCAAGCAGGACTGAGAGTGGTCTGGGTCTTCTGCTTTGTCAAAAAATTTTCATGCAGAACACAAATGCTAAGACACTAAAAGATGCTAAATACAACACGGGTAAGAAAAATCCCATGTGAACTGCACTGAGACAGTTTAGGTCTAATATCCTCCTCCTATGTGAACATTTCATTGACAGATATGTACAATGCTCATTTTCAATAGAAGAATAACTTCTTAATGCTAATCCGTATTTTAGATCACACAGAAATAATAGACTTATTTTTAAAACTAGAAGAACTAATGCTTAAAACCATCTACTGTAGTTTTGGCAATATCAAATGTGTTTGTACATGTGGATCATTACAAGATTATTCCCAGTGATGTCCTCACTAGGGACAGTGACAGGAATTTCACTAATTTCTTTAGAAAACACTCTCAGAGGCAACCTGAGCGCACTGTTACAACCAGAATGGGTGGTTGTTTGTATGTTTGTTTGTTTTAATTTTCTTAGTCACTTGCATGAAAATCTTTGGTGTTCTTATTTTTGTTAAAGGCAGCCATCTTCATTCTTTAATTCTATCCCCTTATAATAAAAGCTAGCACTTTAAAAATGAGATCTTCTTAGTTTATGGAAAATATTTCGCTTTATGCTTGTCCTTTTTTTCTACTTAAACATTATAGGTTGAATATTCAGAAGAAATCCAGGGAATTATCCATGCAGTTCCCAGGATCTAATGGTTAATTGAATTACTATACATCTCTGAAAACTGAAGATAATATACACTGCAACAAATATAACCTGACCAAAATAATCTGTCTGGCACATTCTAGAAATTTTTGATGTTTTTATTTGAACTATTTGAAGTCATGAACACCTGCTGACTGGAATATATTATCTGCTTGACCTCCCACAACTTTCAGCTCAGAAGAATAACATTAATTGGACTGGTTAATTTTATGTAATGAGTCTAAATCTTTTGTTCTCTTTAAGAAACAGCGACACATCTAAAAATAATGTTTGCACAAAGAAGATGACCTAAAAAAATACTATCTAATTACTGCACATTTCCTCCTGGAATTTCCTTTGTTCTCTGTTTGTAGAATTACTGAACAAACTAACAAGCGACAGTACCGTAATGAAAAGGTTGCGGAAAGATTGTACAGAAACAGTGGAAATAAACACTTGATAAAAGTAAAAAAAAAAAGCAAACACTGAAGGACATACCTGTCTGGTGTACTTTAAAAAGACAGCATCAGTCATACCTCTAAATGTTCGTTAGTCATTTCTACAGCAAGTATGATAAAATAATCTGTATTACTCATTTCGATTTTATGAATCTGTGCTTGTGGTAATATTGATTCACATCTTTCAGTACCCTACTGCTGCATTATTGTTATTATTGTACTATTAACATTTGCATCCAAGAGACAGACCTGTGCTTTCATTTTCAGCACTTTCTGCAAGAAAAATTCTATTCTATCTGCACTTCATTGATATTTTTCTTGCCCCAAAAGGTGCTCACTGGTTATTTTATTCAGCCTACCATAAATTATAATCTAGAAGTAACTTCTCAGAGCAACAGGATAATGAAAAATACTATGAATCGCTATAATTTTACCAATATATGTATGTTTCTTTTTGGAAATTCATCCATTTCTGTCCTATATAGTTCACTGATCTCCTTGGAATATGGTCCTAGGCCATTTGTTTCACAGATGAGTAGACAACAGAACTATAAAAAAATTCTGCCATAAAAACCATAACTTGGTTACTTTGATATGGTACTGATTTTTGTTACTAAATTTAGTGTTATATATCAGAAGTGTTTTATTTTTCTCTCAAAATAAAATTAGATCCAGGAATATTTATTACATAATCCAAAAATAAATATAAATGCACTTAATAGGTATTTCAGACCCATGGAAGACAAGTGTGAAAGTCCTCACCTGATTGTCTCGTAAACCTACAAACTGTGATACTTCAATTTGTAGAAAACATTAAGCATTTACTAAAGGGGGAATTCTCTGGCTTTCCAAATTTTAAATGATAGTTCTACCTACAGACTATGAACAAATTATTCCTCTTATAGTGTAATTCCTTCAGGACATAGGTGTATCTTCTTCTGCATGCATATGTTAGGTAAATAGATACATTGCTGAAAATGTATTTCACCAGAATGAAACTACTCTGTGGAAGAGTAGTAACCATCTAAAAAAGAGATCCAGATAAAACCAAGCTTGATTGGGGAAGGGGGCGGAAAGGGAGAAGTTTGATGGGTTTTGGTTTGGGGTTTTTGGTGGTGATGGTGAAAATATAGGAAGCAAAGAAGAAAAACTGGTTCTGTCTTTGAAAACATCTTACCTGAACAACACTTGCAAACATGAGCTCAAAGAAGAGTTAGTATTGTCACCATTGCTGCTCCCAGATCACTCTATAGCCTTGTTTCCATCTTTGTCTGCTTAGAGAAAATGTCCTTTGGATGCAGATTTCTCACTGCGAGTCATATTCTTTTTAATTTTAAATTATAATTCTGCAAACACTAGCATTACAGGGCAATTCAGAACTCAAATGAAGTTCATCAATACAGGACAGAATAGGAGAGAAGGTAAGAGATTGAAAGGTGCAAGAGGCTGATGCTTCCTGGAAGGATATTTGTTCCTTGAACATGTACTTAAAGTTTTCCTTTAAATACTTCTTTTGATTTTACTTACCTAAACTTGTTACGGTGTTTAAGGATTTGTGAGAATAAACCCTTGTTAAAAGTTAGATGGCTAGCAATAGAAGACTGTGTAAGTCAGGAATTTAAAAAAAAAAAAATAAAGAGAGACTAGTCTGCCTAATTTCAGGGTATACAGCAGAGAATATTAATTCAAGTTAATTTTGGATGAGAAAATGGGGAATTTTGTTTGTTTATTTGTTTTAATTTATTTTGGAGAAGGGGAGTTCTCCTGGAGGAGGCAGCAAAGTTAACTGCTGGATTTGTTGCTTGATTAATTGTTCTTTAATTCATGGTAAAAACATCCCATATGCAACACAGATGCCTCTTTCTGTATATTGGAAATTGAAATAAATGAAATATTCCTTACTATTAGTAGCCACTCTTGGTTTATATCAACAGGATCTAGTTGCACAGCTGCAGTCTAACTATGGTAATAGACTCTGTATTAGAAAGAGTGTGTAATATATGCTTCAGATCTACTGTAAAAGCAGCAGCTTCTAAGTGAAAAATGAGGATAAAACATGATAAAAAATGATAGCTAAACTACAAAAATATTAACTGCCTTGCTTTTCTCAAAGAAACTTCAAATTTAATCCACATTCAGTTACTGAGCTAAGTCATCATGTTTTAAAAATACATTGTGATGCACTAGGTAGAAAACATTTCATATCAAAAGCTTAATACATCAGGCTGCAAGACTTGGTTTCAGATGAATTACACCTGAAATATTTTAGTCAGCTGCTAGGATTTAAAAACAGCATTTTAATAAATTGATGTATGACCCACTCTAACCACTGCTTTCCACAGTGCATTAAAAAGCTGAATAAAAGCACTTAAATAGCCTTTTTTTTGCTTTTTGTTTTTCTTTTTTTTTGCTTTTTTTAAGCGTATTACGTATTCCTTTGACTGGTCTGTCTTTAAATTCACCAATGAAGGGATAAAGCACTCTAAATTTGTCCTTAACATAAAAGCTAGTTTGTGGGGCAGTGGCTATTTTAGACCAATATACTCTTCCTAGATGTTATGCTGAGGTTATAAATTCTTCCCTTTGCAGCTAAATAATAAATACTTTCATTTGCCATTGACTGAGAGTCTGTGTGTCAACAAGATCAAGTTATGAAATACTTTACAATTAGATGTTGTTAAATAATAGACCAAATGAAATAGTGCCCTATGATGCACCTTACAGTTTTTCAGATCTGTGCACAGGAAACTCCCAAAGGCTGCTTTAGAGGAACTGAGATATGAACGGAAGGCAAGTGGACAGAGGGAGAGAGCAGCACAGGAGTGAAAAGGGGGATGGTGTAAGCATTTCTTAGAAAAGAAGAGATAGGGTAGCTGGGGGAGGTATAGGAAGGACTGGAGTGGGGGTGGTTAGACTCTGCAGATGAGGAGAAACCCATTTTATACACCGGAAGATCAGGAAGGCATGGCAAAGTTTTGGAGGACTGATATGAAAAAAATGATAAAGGGTAAAAAGTGGTCTTGGTAACAGCACTATGGAATGAGCAGGAGTGAGGGCTTCCTAGTGTTGAGAGGGTAACTGTAGAGCCCAGGACTGAGATTAATAAAGCGGAAGCAAAGACCAATTGTGAGGATGGAAAGACTTGAAGAAGTTTGATGGCATCCTGAGCAGGTGAGGAAGAGGTTGGGTGAGGGAATGAAGGCACGGACTCCAGCATAGGTGGAAAGCGGAGACGCTTTAATGCACACTTACAGGGGTTTATAAAGCTTCCTTATCTACTACATGCGCTCTAACACCTGTTTAAACATTTCTAAATTTGTGCACTTAAACATAACAAAGAAATTCTTTAGTGTAACAACAAACTTCTTTCTGGTTCTGACTGCTTCTGGTTACTCTTGTTTACCTTACTGTGTCCCTTCATTGACCTTTGCAGCACTGCTGTTTCAATTCAGCTCTATTACCTTGCTGTGTCCCTTCGTTGACCTTTACTGTACTGCTGTTTTAATCAGCTCTAACCTGTCACAAAACGGGTCACCTACAATTCCCCCTTTCTTTGTTTTTACAAGCCAAATAGAGTGCATTGAATGTTCAATCATTTTTAGCAAACACTGCAACAGACAAGGCACTACAATAATAATTGTGACTAATACAATGAACAAAACAAGTCCTCCTTTCACTAATTCTACTAACCATCCTGTTAATCCTAACCCTTTCAGCCAAGATTCTAATCCTACTGAGCTTGTGGTTAATTGTTCAGATAGCTCTTTCAATTTCTTTATCTGTTGAAATACTGTTTGAGAGTTATCGCTTAAATTCATACAACACATGCCTTCAAACTCTTCACACTCATATCCTTGTGCTAATAACAAAAAATCTATAGCTGCTCTATTTTGCAAAGTGGCGTGCCTAATAGAATCTATATCTACCAGCAAAGCACTTAAAGCTTTTGATGTGGCATTGTTTTGCTCAGCAAGCCAACATCCTAATTTATTAAGTGTCGCAAGGGCTTTTGCGGCAGCGACACCAGGCGCTAAGATTGAGGCTACGATAGTCTTATCTGCCTCCCAAAAATCCACATTGTCCTTACAATCTTCTCGATAATGATTCACTGATCGTTTTGATCGCCCATGAAATCTGTTAATATTTAAAACCATGGACGTGTTTGGTGTTAATAACATTATGCGGCCCAGAGTACAAGGGCCTTCTG
Organism: Phoenicopterus ruber ruber; assembly: GCA_009819775.1. NCBI lineage: Eukaryota > Metazoa > Chordata > Aves > Phoenicopteriformes > Phoenicopteridae > Phoenicopterus > Phoenicopterus ruber. The sequence goes on from CM020215.1 coordinate 170,646,887, forward strand.
CAATATGAGAAGGAACACCTTGCCAAGCCCGGTTCCCCACAGATGAGAAACACACCGGCCGGCAAGGCTAAAGGTTTGTTTGAAGACTTAGATATTTTAGAGGTGGTATAATTACACCACACAGATGCGTTCTTATAGACGGATAAACTTGCTGTTACATCAATTACGGTGTTATCACGTCCAGTATAATTAAAGCTTAGACAGGCATAGGCACTCACACTTCCCAAAATATCTAATTCTTGTGGCTCCAATGGAACAACCGGCAAATAGTTGGCCCAGCCATCCCAGTTGGTTACCGCTTCCTTACTAGCATTTCCCGTCAGATTAACATTCCATTTAGACATAATATGATGCCCTACTGAAGTATTATTAACAACAGTCACAACTTCCTTGTCTGAAAGCGGAAATTCCAACTAAACATGTCGTAAATGGGTTGGCTGCGCTGGCCATCGAGAGGCACATGTGGTTCTGTCCCGTCATGTTGGCAAGTGTGACCCAGATGTTTGCTCTAGGTTGGATGGAGATCCATGAGGCACTGAAACCGCAACAGTAGAGGATGATGCTCCCAACCAAGGCCGCACACCACGGGCTGGTACCCATCGTGGTCCTCGTCCTGTGGAAACACAAGCATATCCTCGCCCCCAGGTTATCAAAGGATATGGTCCTTAGCCAAATCCCCTGCAGTTTTTTTTAAAAATTAATTGTTTTTCCATCTCAGTCATACATTCTGTTTCTGTGATCGAGGGGGAGGCTTAAGCAAATCAGTTAGATCTTGTTCTGATGCCCGGTGAATTTATCTATTTTAGTACACCTTTGTCCGATACTACATGCCGAGCAACACTGCTTCAGTTTACCTTTAAGTTCTTTGTTATTTTCCCACTTGAGGGCGAGTACCATAGGGTCCTGTGGCAGCACCATTCCACAGTCCCTTTGCCACTCCGGGTGATTTCGGAGGGTGAAAAACATATCTGCATATGACACTTCATCCCATTTTCCTTCTCTCCTTAAAACAACATTAATTGCAAGATAGTGTTATAATCAATTGACCCATGAAGTGGAACTAACCCATTAAGTGGCCACTTAGTTCCATCTTCCAGCTTATAAATCAGCCACCATTGATTACAATATTTAATGAGAGTCTTCTTATTCTCTGTACCCCCGGTTCCAACAACATCCCTCCAATGTGTCAATATATGACCAAGGGGGCTTTTCTTTAAAATACCCTTATTCTGAGTGTTACCCATCTCTTCTGACTCCTTATGCTTATTTTCTAGATTGTTTCTTATTAGCTATTGTGCTTCGTTTTCATTCCCAAACATCCCAAATCTCTGGGATAATCCAATACCTTTTTTTTTTTTTTTTTTCTTTTTTTTTGTTTTTTTTTGTTTTTTTTTTTGTTTTTTTTTTTTTTTTTTTTCTTCAACGGGACCCACACAGAGTTACAGAACCACAAATCAGGACTCACTCGCTTCACAGCGGCGCCGCGTCTCAAACACACACACCCACAACACACACAAATGTTTTTAACATAAAATATCCACAAATGCTTTTAACATAAAATACACACACCCACAACACAAATGCTTTTAGCATAAAACACCACAAAATACCACAAAATACCGTAAAGTACCATAAAGTACCATAAAGTACCTTTAACATAAAATACCTGGGTATTTACAAACAAGACACACAATTATCACTCCAGTTAGTCAGCAAAATGTTACATATTCATCATACATCTATACATATTCATCACCTTTCCCCGAAAAGGCAGTCTTTATTAAAATGAGTTCGCAAAGGCGGTCTGTATTAAAATGAGTTCGCTCCCTTTAACTCCTCCCAGTTGCGCACGCGCAGTGCCATCCCTTCAGCGGGGACAGGTCGAGGTGGGTGGTGGGCGGGCAGCAACAGCAACGATTGCCTCCGATTTGCAGAGCTGCTGCAAAAGCTCCAGCTAACGCGGCGGTGTGATGTTGTAGTGTTCACCGGCATCGCCTGGAGTATTTTTTACAGTCCGTATTCGCATTTTCCACAGCTAATTTTAACATTAAGGCTTCTTTTGCTTCACGGTTATCAAGCTGCTTATTTAAAGAGTCCCGTAGTCTATCAATAAACTGCATGTATACTTTTTTTTTTCTTTTTTTTTCTTCGGCGGCGGGCGGCGGCGGCTGTTCGGTGCGGACGGTGGTGGTGACTGGCTGTTCGCTCCGCCTCCCGCGGTGTGATGGTGACTGAGGCCGGCCGTGGGGGGGCTGCTCCCTGCTCCGGGCTCGCTGAGCTCCGCTCTCCGCTCCCGATACCGGCCTTAGAGAGCCATGGCGGCCAGGGGAGGGGAGGCTGCTCCGGTCCGCGCCGCGCGGGGAGGGCTAATCCTATTGGATCTCCCTCCTTTAATGCTTTTGCTGGCTCTGAGCGCGAATCAGCTGTGAGTACTGCTTGAGCGGCAGCACTTTGAACCTTCTTTTCCGCCTGCCACGATCTTAAAGTCTCAGTTACTAAATGCCATGTAGTCAAAATTTCAACGGCAGCTGTATTCCCTCTAGAGACTGCTTCCCATATCGTTTCTCCTGCCTGCTCCCACGTCTTTACATCAAACACAGCTGAGACCGTAGAGGGGGCTCCTTGCTTTTGCAAAAACTTCAGCAACAGTTTAATTTTATAAGAGTCATACTTTACTCCCCTTTTTGTCAAAAGGTGCGTTAATAACTTAACTATAGCTTCTTCTTCCGCAGAAATATTAGCTCCCATTATAAATGCCCAGCCGCTCACCTGTCTTTCAGGCGATGTCCCGGGGTGGAAGCCGCAGTCCAGCTGCTAGCTTGATTCGTTCGGCTGGGTTCTCTCCGGACGCTCCGCGTTGCTTCTTCGGACGCTCGTGCAGCGTTGATTTACCCCATCACGTCGGGGTCACCATTTGAGGGAATGAAGGCACGGACTCCAGCATAGGTGGAAAGCGGAGACGCTTTAATGCACACTTACAGGGGTTTATAAAGCTTCCTTATCTACTACATGCGCTCTAACACCTGTTTAAACATTTCTAAATTTGTGCACTTAAACATAACAAAGAAATTCTTTAGTGTAACAACAAACTTCTTTCTGGTTCTGACTGCTTCTGGTTACTCTTGTTTACCTTACTGTGTCCCTTCATTGACCTTTGCAGCACTGCTGTTTCAATTCAGCTCTATTACCTTGCTGTGTCCCTTCGTTGACCTTTACTGTACTGCTGTTTTAATCAGCTCTAACCTGTCACAAAACGGGTCACCTACAGTTGGGTATGGGCTAGTAAAAGACCAGGAAGACGTAGCAAGTCAGAGCATCTGGGAAACTAAAAGAACAAGGGAGTGGTGAGGATCAGAACTTTTCTCTAAATCTACCCTAGTCATTCCGAACACACTTTTTAGCTTAGGAAAGAAGATACTTGTAGACTGTGATTCATCTCTTGCTGATATTGATTCAGTTGTCTGTACGTACTACATAGACATCTATTGCTATTTCAGACACACTGGATGATCCGAGAGCACACAAGCTCTTTTGAAGTATGAGCTACAGACCATGTGGCATGCCACTGGACACCTCACAAAGCAGGAGATGGATATGAATGGGTGTTTTAACCAGGTCCAGATGCTTACTTTTGGTAAGTATGACCATGTGACACCAGGAGAAGTTGTCCACATGTTGTCAGATGCTCAGAAACTTCAATTACACTCCAATAGTCTGTTTTGTCTACTGTTAATAAAGGGTTCTTAGGGTAATAGCTCAGACTTCTACATTATAGATATCTAAATCCTACTCCTGTATCATGCTGCAAGGAGAAGCCTTGCAACTGTCATTGTTGCCCACACACATGGAAGGCATTAAATTAATATATTGCTTTCTGCCCTTGGTTGCAGAAATAGCTCTACACAGCTAGGGAAAAGTCTAGCTTTTAAGACAAGTTAACACTATGCTTTATCATTTGTACTATTTCTGTTGGGTTTTTTTGTTTTGTTTTGGGTTTTTTTTTTTAATGTTAGGAGTGGTTTTTTTGACTATGAAAAACATTTTAACTCTCATAATAAAGAGGATGGCCCTCATAAAAAACTTCGACTTGTTTCATCTAAATACTTAAACACTCCGTTAGCTTTCAGCATCTGTCTGAATACTCTACTGCCAATAAAACATACCTTGTAGAATAAGTGAATAATTCACTAAAAAGGAGCAAAGAAGCTCTTTCTAATTTGCACCAAAAGGGAAGTAAAATTTCCAATTAAATCCTCCTTAGTGGAATATTTGCATACCTTCAGGAACACAAACATAAAAACATTTTAATAGGTGTAATTCTACTTCATTCCCTTGGATATCCTGCATGAGAAAAAAAATGCCTGGCATATGGTTCAAAATGTAATTTTCTTCCCAACTTTTTAAAGATGATCATTGTCCATACTTACCAGTCACATGGTTACATATATAGAGCTGGCATGTTTTCTTCATCTTTGCTAATGCACAAGTAATTGTCCTGGTTCCAGCTGAGACAGGGTTAATTTTCACCAGAAGATGGCCAGGGTCTATTCTATGCCATGTGACCGTCACGCTCACTATATAGAGGGGGATGGCGCCAGGGGTGGGATTGCTGCTTGGGAGCGGGCTGAGCATTGGGCTCTGGGTGGGGAGTGACCTGTGCTGGGAAGCACCGCTAAGTACACTCTTACTGTTATTGTTGGGGGTTTTGTTTGTTTGTTTTCTTTCCCTTTGTTGTCCTGATAAACTGTTGTTATCCCAACCCACAAGTTTTGCCTTTCTTTTTGCTGGTTCTCTCCCCATCCCACTGGGAGGGGAGGAGTGAGTGAGCAGCCGCGTGGTGCCTAGCTGCCAGTTGGGGCTAAACCACGACAGTAATACATTTCAGCTTTTTATGTACAAGATATTAACCCATCAATCCAAAGCATGCCAAAGAGGACAGTAGACCAAGTAGCAGAATATCATCAAACCCAAAATTCGGTGCTAAAACAATTCCAGCGCTAAATGTAGCAATTTCAGGAAATGCTTCCTAACTCACAGACCAAATGGTGCAGAGTGAATTATTTTTTGCACTGTTAGAGCTATGCCTGCAAAGCAAAGTGTATATGTTCATACTATGTAGAACCTGACTTTAGATGTCTTCCAAACTTCATGGGGTGCCCTAGTGGCCCACAAGTATGCATAACATACATATTGCTGTATGGGTGGGTGAGCTAGTGAGAATATGAAAAAGTTTGAGGGTATGCAGCACACAGGCATAATGTAGAGCGTGGAAAAACGTACTGCAATAGTATTATTTGTACTTTCTCCTAGGTAGTTGTCTCCAGAATAAGATAACTTTAGGACTATACGCTTTTCTGACCTTGAACCTGTGTTTTGCTTTCTAGGGGCTTACTTGGGGTCTTCCAAAACAGACTCAAACAACAAACTAACAACTAAACAGCATGGAAGATCATGGACCTAATGTTCAAATTAGCCCCTTACACGTTATTTTAGCACCATAAATATGCCTAAAGGAATCTGAGATGTTATTTCATCCATCTTCTTGGTCCGAATTTTTTATCTGATAGAGACATGTTTTGTCACCCAGACTAAGCCCATACCACATTAAAGACTTAACTTCTTTCGAAGCCAATTGAAAAAGAGAGACATCTTTTGGGAGTAAATAATCTCACCTCAGATGTAGGTTACCTTCTGGAAAAGCCTCTCTCACCCATACATATACAAAAGAAGGACAGGCTTATAGTTTAGAATCAGGTCCTCATTTTAAAACTTAAGTTATGTGCCTTACTTTAGACTAAAAGACCCTTTGTGTGTGTATATAGATAGACACTTATGTATGGACATTATAGACACAAGTGTGTATAAATATGTACACAAACGGTCTTTATATATAGATATTTATACATATAAGTGGTCTTTTAGTCTAAATATTATGTGTGCATATATGTATGTATTTAATACCCACACACATGTATATCTGTATCTGTATTTAATGTTTATTTCTTGTAGGTATCTGATTTTTTCTCATTTCACTACGTAAGCTTTCAGATTTCTATAACTCTTCTATATTTTCTTTCCTTGACATCTACACAGTATCAGTCACATTGCAAGAGATATTGAACACTAAATCTCTAATTAATTATTTTATGTACATATATGATCTTTTCCCACAAAAAATATTGAGTTAGAAATACTCAGTTTGGATCATGTTTACAAGTAATTATTCATATTTTAAGTTTCCTTGTGAATACTTTATCCAAGCTTGTTACGTCTTTTAAAGATTTGGAAGATGAGAGGTTTTAAGCTTTAATGGCAGAAGCATGTACAAGCAGAAGTCAGACACGTGCTTTAATGCCCATATGCCTATATGCTCCAGAAAGCAGAATATATTCTAGGACAACATGGCAATGCACAAAGCTGAGAATGTATCAGAAAGTATTTCACAGTTTAAACAGTCCTGAGAAACCTGAGAAGTGTAAGAATATATTTTGTTGCAAGAACTGAATAAAATATAAATATAAGAAGGGATATAAATATTGGATTGGTACTGAAAAAAAAAATCAGTTTACTCCTTGGAAAGTAAAAGTTCTTCATGAAAATTAAGGAAAAGTAATGTCAGAGTACACTTCATTGTGTTTTTTAAACTCTGCAGCTGTTTTTACATTTTTATTTTTCTGGTTAGAAAATTAAGACAGGATTACTCTACTCAAATTTACATTTTAAGAAGTTAGGTATTCATACTGGAACTAGCCACTTCAGGCTATTTTTATAGCCAAAGAGAAAAATAAGGTTCTAAAATAGGCCATTAAGACAAACTGTAGTATTTTTCCACGTGCATATTTCTCTGCATTGTCTATAAAGAGAGCCTAAAATAGCTACTTCTAATTTGAATATCTAGCTTTTTTATTTCTAGTTAAGTCTTCTGATCAGCCATTAGTGAACATAAATACTAGGAAATATAGGAAGAAAAAAGAATAGAATTAAACAAAGATAATGGGGTGAAAAAGCGTTGTGGAAGCAAATACTAGAGAATTAGAAAGACCTGATATACAGGGGAAAAAGGTTGCTATAAGGACATGACAAAAGAAATACTAGGTTCATATTTTCTTTGCCTTCTTTTTGTGTGTTACCTTCTGTCATCTCTCTCATACTGACGTATTTTACTGGTGTTTATATGGAAAGGTGACAAGAAGGTGAAATGTTTCCATAGTGTTCAATAAGACTCAAAGCTCAAAACGTTCATATCTGTCAGAAAGTGTCAAACTCAGTGAGTTCACCATTTGGGGAAAAGATCTGAAACATACTTTTACAAAAACCTTCAACAGCACATGGATTTTTGTTCATTTACTTTTTTCATAGACAGTTCTAAAATTCAACTGTACTGTAGCTATATATAACCTATCCTAAATATGCCTAAATTTCTATAATCAGTAACTCAGTAGTAGTAATGTCTTCGAGAGCTGCAAGACACGTTAGGTTTTGGCAAAGTAAGTATTTCACATTCTAAAAAGTTTTAAGTTCAGAAACAAAAGAAAATTTATGTTTTACATCAGGTAAATATAGAAAAGTTAATCTTGAAAAATCTACAGCTTTCAGGCAGAGACTCTTCGATGTTTCACCTCTTTCTATTATTTCACAGAAATTATAGAAGGCATTAGAAACACCTACTACAGTGAGAGACCAATTTAACCAATTCTATGGAATCACAATGAGATTTTCTGCCCCAAAATAACTTAAATTCTAACTTAGACAAGATGTATGAAGTATCTATACCAATGAAACAGAAAATGAAAGGAGAAAAATACATCCTTGATCTTTCAGTAGCAAGTGACTTAATTCTAAGCAAACTGAAAAAAAGACTAAAAATAACTTTTTGGAGCTTGTCTCCTCTTTCCTCCACTGGACACTGATTTAGCTTCTGTGAAAGTATCATTGAAATAATGAGTGAAATTATCATTCAGTGAAATTATCTTTCTGAAGACTGTTATGACTATATTTTATCAAAATCACAGAATCATTATCCAACCCTTATTAACCTTGACCTGTCATCACTTTCACCGGTGCTAGCTCATCTCTTCTTTTGTCAGGACTTGAATCATACTCTCCCCTGTTTAAGAGTTTACCTCTGTGTCCTGGTTTCAGCCTGGACCGAGCTAATTTTCTCTCCAGCAGCTACTGTGTTTTGGATTTAGTATGTGAAGAATGTTGATAATACATTGACGTTATCAGTTGCTGTTAAGCGATCAAGGACATCTTCCAGCTTCCCAGGTTTTGCTAATGTGCAGGTGCAAAAACATGGGAGGGGTATAGCCAGTATAGTTGATTCAAAGTGGCCAAAGAGAGTATTCCATACCATAGACGTCATGCCCAGTATATAAGTGAGGGTCAGCCAGTGGGCCAGTTCCCTTCTTTTTCCCTCTTTTCATTTGTTCTGGCCTTTTTCATTTGTTCATTCAGTTGTTCGTTCCCTCATTTGCTCTCTCTGGAACTCGCTGTTCTGGGATATCTGCTGAGGAATGTTCCTGTTCCCTGACTGCTGCTTGGGACAGGCTGTATCACTCATCAGGTGGTGAGAAATTGTGCACTATTTGTTTCATATATTCTATTATCCTTATATATTGTTATCATTATTAATATATAATTATTATTATTTTTTCTTTGCTTTCCTGTTGAACTGTTTTTATCTCAACCCATGAGTTTTTCCTTTCTTTCCAATTCTTCTCCCCACCCCACTAGGGAGGGGGGGAGTGAGCGAGCGGCTGCGTGGTATTCGGTTACCATCTGGGGTTAAATCACAACACTCTGTGTGCTCAGTGTCAGCCTCTTGGCATAGCACAGGTGCCTAATCTTGATTTACACTGCTGTGAAGGAAAGGTCAGAAGAAGCCTCACCAGCGGCCTTCCCCCTTACCCCCCTAGTTCCTTTCTCTTTAAAGTACATTTAAGCTCAGGTTCTCACTTTTGGTCCTTGATTTAGTTAAGCTGCAGGCATTCTTTGGTTTGTCCATGTGTCCCTTACTCCGTTTAAAAAGGTTCTCCGTAAATTCACTCCATTGTCCATGGAGATGACGGAAAGTGGACATGAGCCCATAATTCATGCCTTATCTATTGGATTTTTCAAAAAATTGATCTTTTTCCCATTCCCCGAAAACTCATCAAAATTTAGACCATTTGCTTGCTAAGCAGTTCACCTAATAACCTAAATTATATTATCTGAGTGATTCCCAATGTTCCTTTGACTGTCTTCTGTCATCAGCTTTAAACATGAAGAAAAGAATTTTAAACAGTATGTCCTATTTGATAACAAAATGCCGTGTATGTTAGCATATTTAAACCGGACAAAAACAAAAGAAATTTGCAGCTGTAGCTGAGATGATAGATTCATTTTAGAATTATATGAGTATCTACAGTTAGATCCTGAGCTAGTCCTTTAAGGCTTGGGGAAGGAAGTAAACACTGAATGGAGTGATTTACCTGACTTACTTTAGGTATCTACTTTAGGGTCAGAAGCATATCCTAGATACGCTTCTTTCTCTTCCCTGCTTATAAAAGGAGTCCAGAGTGAGTGAGTAGCTCAAAAATAGACATTAAAACTTAATTCAATAGCCTAAATATGGTACTAGTCAACTGAGATGCCCTGTGGTATCTGACTTGATCTTTAGCTACCATTCCAGAAAGAATTGTCTCCCATGTGTCCTGTGCAATGTCTGCCATTCCCATGTGGATGCTCAGATTATTGAGGACAACTCAAATATCTCTTTATGCTTACATTTAGGTAAATGAATCTAGCTCAAGGTGTCTGATTTCCCATTATAGCCAATGGAATTCTAGTGCTCAGTTTAGTTGTCCACAAGATGTCTCGTGCCATATAAGATGCCTTAGGTTTCCCTCAACCTGCCATTTGTCAATAGGACATAGGTTTGTCATTGACCATATATTGCATCTGCCACCATCACATCTGCCTTGGATTCACTAAGGCATCTCAAATGGTTGCAAATTCTTCTCTTTAGGCAGCTCCCTAGACATACCTATTGGGAGCTTCAATCCCAAACTAAAATTCAGATTATTGCATTTAGATACCTGGATTAAAGTGTGTGCAATCTGGACATGAACACTACCCCTAACGTAAGACGGAATTGACCTTATCTTCATGTCTACCTAGAACTTCAGGTATGAGATTTATTGTTGTGTAAAACTTACCTAATCTTTCTTTCACTCATCTTCCTGTCTTTCCAAGTCATGCGATACCAGTAGGAACAGAAGGTTAGTTCAGTAAAAAAGACTTTTATCCTCTCATGCCTATATTTCTTTTTATGTTACTAGAAGAATACATTTACTTAACACAGTTCCTTGATCAAGTCAGAAAAGAACTCTAAGCTTCACTGAATCTCAAGAATGCCTCAGAGTCAAATTATCATATATAAACTAGGAGTGTTCATTATTCCTGCAAAGGAAGCTAGTAAGGGGTGTATAACAGTAAGAAAACTACAGTGGTAAATAGGAAGTAAGAAGCAAGAGTTTATGTTAAAATACGGAAAAAACCTCTGAACAGTATGCAAAGAGGAATAGCATACTGTTATAACAGAGAGGCAGAGCGCTTGAGTCTGGCTTTATTTTGAAAAGTTAGTATATAGAACAAGAGGGAGAAGTTATTACCTGGTGATGGACAGAAATAGACAAGCAGCTTCAGAAGTTCGATAAGCTTCAAAATGATAGTCCAAAATGCAAAGATGTGCTTCTGTTGAATTAGACCAAGATGATGAAAAGCATTCATGACTTGCTGTCCAACAAAATGTCTAGCAGAAATGAAAGGCCTTTCAAGAAAGCACAAAATTTTGCAACATAGCTCCTTTTCTGAAAAAGAGTGTAATACATGAAACATTTATAGAATAAATAATCTACTGTTGAATGTCTGAGATTTCCATGCTAAAATATATGAGATGTTACTATAATATGAACTTTAATCTTGAGATTGTGATTTCAAAATATTAGTAGTAGGAAAACACTGTTTAAACACTTGCTGAAGAGAGGCTTTTAGCACATCTTTACCCTTTATAGACTTTGTGTAAACAGGAAAATGGTGAAAACAAGCTCCTGAGATGTCATAGATATCTCAACATATAAACACTTTCATGAGATACAATGCTCATTTTATTTTTCTTGAAAATAAGATTGTAAATTTGACCAGAAAAAACAAACTAAACCAAAATAAAACATCATAGTGTTACATTTATTGGTAATACAATTCAGGGAGAACTGTATAAGAAAGTAATTTATTTGAAGGTTTACGAACAGCAATAGCTGGATTTCCCAGTTAACTCAGAAAAAATAAAAATTTAAATGTTTTGAAGAATTGTAACCCAAAGATATCAGAAAAGAAACAACAACTGTTGTAAAAACCAAAGGCTTTTCGATTCAGAGTATAAAATATCAAGCATATAAAATATGGTTTGTTTGTTGTTTTTTTTCCTTGTTGTGTTTTGTGTTTTTGATTGAGTTACAAATTTCTTAGGGTATCTCATCTACATGCAAAACTAATATCTGTGAATTCATTAACACAAATTTTGAAAATCTGTCTATAAATCTATTTAATATTTTTCTCATTTATTCCAAAAATACTATGATTATTTTAAAATCTCAGATAATTTTTTTTAGTGTTTTTATTGTGTTTCTTTTGGGAAAAAAAAAAAGAAAAAGAAAATGCCTCTAAATACCTTAGGTTTCCTTATATTCAACAGTGTATTCTCTTAAGTTCTCTGCCAAATTCTTTGAGAGGCTAATTTCTGTAATGAGTTCTCTCTTGCATAAGAAATAAATAAATTAATTAATAAAGTAACCTTTTCACGTGGTAAGAATGTACCTAATACCTGCCAACTAAAAATTAGTTGACTAGTTCAAACTAGTAGTCTTGGTTCTTTCTCTATATAATGTGGAGGAAAGAGGCATATACAGAGTGTGATTCATTTAATCCTAAACTTAGTTTCTACTGCCCAAATTGTACTGTCTTTTAAAGATGCCACCACTGATCAAAAAGTTTATTTCCACAATTAGTTTAGACTAGATAGATACTTTCAGATGGTTAAATTAAGATGAGAGTAATCCCTCACTACACTAAAATGGTCTGAATTCATCCTAGCTAACTAAGATACTATACTAAGCAGGATAAGTTTGAATCATGTTATCTAAAACAAGCAATTAATTTGTACTTAAATTTTAATGCATTAATCCCTTTAAAGGAAGTGCTGAAGTCCCTAATATAAACAATGGACATACAGGTACCTTTGAAGGGGCTCAACTTTACAATTTAAGATTTAGTTTTCTCGTTAGATCTTCAAAAGCATCTACTTTACTGCACTGAGGACTTGATTCAGTTGCCAACACACTGAAGATGCTGCATGGCACTCTGACCTCAACTTGTGGTACAGGAGTAGTGACGTCTCTTATAAGTCCTGGGTATCTAACAGATCCACCAAGATGAGTTAAATTTGCTTAGGATGGATCCTGGGTGTCTAAAAGTTAAGTACAAATTAGATACTTGAATAAATTGCACTGGATCTCTTTCTGCATTATCACACCCTCTCTCTATGATATATGAATGTATATCTTACTGCCACACAATAAAATGATCCCAAGACTAAGGAGAACCAAAAGTCTTGGATGATAGTATTATTTTCTCACTAGTTTTCTGATAATGTATTGCACTTACAATTCTTACCTCCCTTCCCTCCCCAATGGTGCTTGGTGGTTAATGTACATATATTGAGATAGATTTATAGGTTGTAAATCCAAAAAGGACTAGTAGGAATGATGTTTAGTTTTATCAGGCTAACACAGACTGTGGAATTATACTAGTTTATTCCTGTATCAAACTTCTGTCTTAGACTGACCTAAAATGTCATTTAGGGTCTAGGTTTATGAATGTGCTAGTGAAGTTTTTCCATGTATCTGCAGCTTCAAAAAATGTACAATTCATATCTAGTTTGAATTTATCTACTTTAAGATTTTAAGAATGAGACACTGCTTTCGTTTTAGAGTCAATTGCTTGACAGAGCAGACAACCTAGAGGCAAGCAGTAGGGAAAAGACTCTGACTTTTTTGCCTCAGTTTTCATTGGTAGGGTTTGTCCTCAGGCCTTCCAATTCCCTGTACCTCTAAGCAGAGTTAGGGTTCACTTAACCCACCTAAACATGCATAAGTCCATAAATTCCGATGGGCGTGCACCTGAGGGTATTAAGGGAGCTGGCTGATGTCATTGCAAGGTGGCTTTCCATGAGCTTTGGCAGATCATGGCAATCATGGGGAGGTTTCTGATGACTCAAAAATGGCAGATGTCATACTCATCTTCAGGAGGGAGGATCCAGAGAACTACAGGCCTGCAGGTTCACACAGACCCTGGGAAAGTTAAGGGCAAAATCCTTTCAGAAGCCATTTCTAAATACATGAAGGACAAGAGGGTGATTGGGATCTGCCAACATGGGTGTACCAAGGGAAAATGCCTGATCAGACTCATTGTTTTCTATGGTGAAGTGACTGACGCTGTGGATCAGGGTAGGACAGTGCATACTGTACACTTTGACTTTATCAAGGCCTTTGGCACGGTCTCCCATAGTCTTCTTATCAGCAAATTGGTGGAAGTGGATAATAAAGTGAGTGGAATATTCGCTGGGGTCCTATACGCAAAGATTTGTGATCATTGGTGCAAAGTTCAGCTTTATACTAGTAACTAATAAGACTAGTGACTAGTAAGACTAGTAACTAGTGGAGTTCCTCAGGGGTCGGTTGTGTAACTAATATTATCTAATGTCTTCACTAGCAAACTGGATAATGGGACAGAGTGGACTCTTAGCAAGTTTGCATATGACAGCAAGTTGGCAGGGGGAGAGCTCAGCATTGTAGAAGGCAGGGCTGTTACTCAGAGAGCTGGACAGGCTGAAGAAATGGACAAACATAAATCTCATGAAGTTCAACACAGGCAATGCAAAGTTCTGCCTCTGGTAAGAAATAACCTCACGTGCTAATGCAGGCTGGCAGATGGCCAGCTGGAAAGCAGCACTGCAGAGAAGCATCTAGGGATCCTGGTGGACAACAAGTTGAACACGAGCCAGCTACGTTCCCTTGCAGTAAGGAAGGCCAACAGCTTCCTAGGCTGCATTAGGAAGAGCTTTGCCAGCAGATCGAGGGAAGTGATGTTGTCCATCTACCCAGCACTGGTGAGGCCACATCTGAAGTGCTGTGTCCAATTCTGGGCTCCCCACTACAAGAAGAATGTTGACAACAAGATAGTCAGGAGCTGGAGAACAAGACTTATAAGGAAAGACCTGAGGGAGCTGGGTTAATTCAGCCAAAAGAAAGCTCAGGGGATACTTAGTGCTGTCTACAACTACCTGATTGGAGTATACAGAGAAGATGGAGCTAGGCTCTTTGTGGAAGTGCATAGTGATAGGATGAGAGACAATAGACACAAGTTAGAATGTGAGAAATTCCAATTAGATATTAGGAAACAATTGTTTACCATGAGGGTGGTCAAACAGTGGAAGAGGTTGCCCAGAGAGGTTGTAAAATCTCCATCCTTGGAGGTTTTCAAGACTCAGCTGGACACAACCATGAGCAGCCCGATCTCATTACATCTGCTCTGAGCAGACGTTGAACTAGACGACCTGTGGGGGTCCCTTTCTGTGTGAATTATGATACTACAATTCTATGACTGTATTCTATGTTGTGTTCAAGAGTTGCCAGCTATCATTCTCTCTCCTCATTTAGAAACTTACGGTTTGTGGTCAAGCTGTTTTCTTGACCTTCTTAATCTTCTAATTACTTTGAATTTCATGTTGTAGTGTTAGTATTTAGCAAGTGAAGAGTAGAAATCATTCATTTAACTATTTTTATCCTTTTCTAATTTTTTCATATCCTTCTGAAGCGTGGATAAGCTATTGCCACTATATATGGTCTTAATGAGATTGTGATCTTCTGCCCAGTAACTCCACTATATTTGTAATTACAGCAACAGAGTTTATACACTGTCACTGTCTCATTTTACATGAAAGATATATCATGAAAATTTTTCATAGTTACATATTATTTATATTTTTTCATGTAACAATATATAATCACTGATATGCTTAAATACAGAATTTTTGCTTTTGATAGAGACAACATTTTGCTAGAAGGAGATTTCTCATCTAAATACTACTTGAAAAAAGTTATTAGTTTCAATCTTTAATGCACTCTTGGCTATCCTTTTTAGTTATTCCCTGAAGTTTTGGAAGAAAATATTCTGATATCTGATTGATTCTGGCAACATAGACTTCAAGAAAAATCTTAATTAACATGCTTATCACAAGTACTAAATTTCATGGGAGATGGAACGAATCAATATAATGATGACACCTCCCCAGAGATATATAGATCAGTTGCCTCTATAAACAAAGAGACAGGCATGGATTCCAAATCATCTAGAGTGATGACCTTGTTTAACACAGCTAATATCTTTAATCATAAGATGGGAAGGTTTGCTTTTATTAATTATTTGTTATTTCATTAATTAATTCTATATATGTGAACAAAGCTTTGAGTGCTAATGATGTATGTGTTTGGTATAATACAAATAAAAAAATTTACCTGTACTTCAGGCTTTCATGCTAAGCCACTGTCCACTTCCTCATCTTGATCAGGTGTTCTGTAACACACTCCTGCCACAAAGTGGCCTCCTCTCTGATCCTGACCCTCAAACTTTCGGTCAGCCTGTTGTCTATCCCATATGGGAGCTTCCTACAGAGAAGCTGCTCCTTCACACTGAAGACAAAACCCTCACTACCACCTTCCCCGCCTGTCTTTCCTGAAGAGTCTGTATTTGTTCATTGCACCACTCCAGTTCCACCATGTCTTAGTTCATTCAGCAGCATTGCGGTTGTGCAACAGCATGTGGCATTCTGGTTCCTTCTGCTTGTTTCCAGGCTGTGCACATTTTTGTACATACCCTTGAGGAAGGCCTTGTTCCACCCTGTTTCTGTGGTCTCTTTTGTTCCTGTTTCTACGGATCTTTCATTTTCCACCTGTGTCCACCACTCCTGCACTTGACTGCGGCTTGTAATCTCTCTCCCCTTTTCTTCCTAGTTCAGTAATCTCTTTACCAAGCTGGCAAACTTGCTGGCTCTTGTCTTTGGCCGCTTTTGTCTTTCTTCGAGCTGTTGGATATTTTCTTTTGCCTCATCACTCACTTCCCTGAACCAGTAAAACTGTTTGAAGAGAATAAATGGCTTAACTTTTTTCCTTTTACAGCTCTC
Source organism: Phoenicopterus ruber ruber (assembly GCA_009819775.1). Lineage (NCBI taxonomy): Eukaryota > Metazoa > Chordata > Aves > Phoenicopteriformes > Phoenicopteridae > Phoenicopterus > Phoenicopterus ruber. The sequence goes on from CM020215.1 coordinate 170,663,169, forward strand.
CAGTCCTTTTCTCGTTTCATTCCTAAATCAGTCTCTTCAAAGAAACATGAATACTTATCAAATAACTTCATTGTTAAGGCATCTTTGCAGTGCAGAAGTTGGTTATTCTCAGTAGGGACTTGTTTATTTTCCAGCATATTTGTATTTGAATAGAGGTAACATTCATTTAGCAATCATCTATTGTGAGGTCTGTGTTACCTTCTTTTTAGGATTTCAGCTAAATATTGAGATAGAAAGGCAATAGGGAAATGAGAGTATCAAATGGTGCTGATAGCACGGCATGTCAGTTAGAAAATGGAAATGGCAACTTGATAGAGAAACACACAGAATCTGTAACCTCAGCCATGATTCATAAATTGTGTAGACAGATTCTTCAACTTGTCATGGATTTTTTTTTGTCATAAATCCATTTAAGCGGTAAGAAAGAGATGTTCTATTCCTTTCTGTTCTATTATGCAAGAGAAAAGTAATTAGAAGAAGACTTAGCTGGATCATCAGATGATATATAAGCAACCCATATGTCAATAGGACAATGGTGATCATTACTCTCTGTTGGACCTTCTGAACCATCTACTAGATTATATGGAAAAGAATAAAACAAGATTGGTAATATCTTTCATAATATCTTTCCTGTTTTCAAAGGAAGCCATTTTTAGTCTGAACTTAAAGCATATCTACAAGCCAGTCAGTTAATATAGGTTTTAATCAGTAGAAGATGAAGTATTAGGGAAACTATACTTTAAAAGTAAGTCACCACAAATACTTACTTCGTGTCTGTTTAATCTGAGAATGGATATGGTAGAGTCAGTGGCAGATATAACTGTGGCAGAAAATCATATGCGAGCATTACACTGAGCAGGACTGAATGTTGACACAAAGCAGATTTAATTTCCTCAGATCCCTTTGATGTTTACATTATTGATGTACAAACAGACTCTTACACTGTTCTTCAAAGACTGTAAAGTAATTCCACTGAAGTAAAGATTACAACAAAAAAAACAGGAAAAGAGTTTGAATTTTAGTGATTTCTAAAGGGACAACATAGAATCATGCAAATTGAGTAAGTGTATTCTATTAAAACAGGATATTCCATTAACTATAATTTAAAAAGAGGTAATTAATCATATTGTACACAGTTTCTATATTTTCCAGTTGGATAATTCTAACAATATGGACATTACAATGTTCAAGGTTAGAGTTGATTAGAGGAGAGAAAGGAGAGAAAGGAGAAAAAGGAGAGAGGAAGAAAGGAAGGAAAAAGGGAGAAAGGAAGGATGGACAGACTGGACAAAAGCATCAAAAAATGTTTGATGTCATGTAGCACTTGGACAAGGAGAGTGGTGCCATAACCCACCATAGTAAAGCAAGCCTGAGATACAAGTCAACCAAGGCCCCAGAGGAATAGCTGCCACCAACCCTGATTGCAGCAGGGACACTGGAGCCACACAGGACAAAGCTCTGAGACCATGTCCTTTTCCTTGGACTTGGGACAAATTCAGCTCTATTTTACACCCTGATTAGGGCCATGGTCAACATGGACCCATCCTTACCAGAGGTTTGAGTCAACATGAGTGCCCTTGCCTTGGCAGTTGCCTGCGAGGATAGGTGTGTGGGAGCACGACTGCCCTGGTGTAGCCAGATGTCCCAACCATGAGGCATTCGGTGCATGGTGTGGGGGCAGGTGTTGAAGCTGCTGAGAGCCATGAGCTAACCCTGGCACTTCAGTGCCACAGCTGCCCCTATGGCCATGGGAGACAGCCCTTGCACCACTGCTGCTAAAGTAACTTTATTAAAAACCTCTGTCTGCAACTTGAGCACTAATTTTCACCTCAAAAACTGTATTAATCTGTAAAAAAGGCAATTCTGAAAGTGAAGCTTCTTGAATTACAGAAATGTGAAATATAAATAATTAAATGCATTTGTTATCAGAACTCCAAAGCCTTACAGAGAATGAGAGAGGAAATTATGTTCTTCATAAGAAAATAAAGCAGAATATATTAGAATATAAGAAATAGCTTTACTTGCTTTAAGCAGATGGTTCTGAATAAATGCTGAGGAATAAATAGTTGGTTTTATTGATAGTAGTTGGAAAAAGTGTTTTTATTGATCTCATGACTGCAGAGAAAGTTTGGAATATCCCAACCAAATATCTCCTGAGGGCTCAGAAAGCTAAAGGTCATCTCTTCTCCTACCAAAAAAATCAAACACAAAAAAAAATCACACAAGTCTTTATTTTTAATCCATTCTCTTGATTTTCAAATGTGTGAAGGTAACTGGCAAATTATAACACTAAAAGTACTTTTTAATGTGTCATGTTGAACATGTTTCAGGCAACCTACAAAACTGCTACTTGTTGTTCCAAAAAGACATAAATATTTTATCATAGTTAATGAAGAAAAATATACCAATTTGTGTCTGGTATAATAATGTTAATATAGTTGGATCTAATTAGTACTGACTTATCCTGAACTCTTCCTATTTCTACAACTGTCAAGAAGAACTGAGAATGAATATGAAAAATGGATATAGGTTCTAACGACGTAGGAGAAAATGGACAATGTTAGTTGTACAAAGAACTTCTTTGTATGGCAGAAGCAATAAGAATGTCCGGTGACAAAGAAAGTAAAGAACCTTGGGTTTTTTTGACCTGTAAAATTATATTGAAGTGTCAGAAATAGCAAAATAAAAAACGGTCTTAAATTGCCTTAATTACAGTAATTTAAATTTTCCTGCTTTCTCTATTTTACTGCCTTTTTTTCTTTCTTTCTTTATAGATTCAGGCTAATTTTCTTCTGTTTGCTTGCTTAGGAAGGTTGCGTGCATATGTGTGTATGTGCATAGCATACCTCTAGGCCTCCTGTGTTAATCCTAAGCGTACTAATTACACAAAATCCTTATCTGACAAACACACACTGAAAACATTAGCCTTTTGGATTAGCAGTGTTTTAATACTGATAAACAGAAACTCTTCCAAGAGTCATTGACTTCCATATTTTAATTACATTTTACTCTATTGTTTGCCAGTTATGCTAGAAGGATCCTTTCTGAGGCATGAAAACAGTTTAGGAAACAGGCTAATACTGACAGAGTTTTTAAGGGTGCGTAGAAGATACTCTGAAAGATGTTTTTTGGATTTTTTTTTTTAATCTATCAACATGACATTAGCAATGATTAGGGGACAGGGAAGTGTTTACGCTTAGATTCAGTGACTTAAGATTTCGAACGACTTTGTGAATGTGGATTTTCATGAGTGCACACTTTGTTGTCATATCAGATTTCTCAGTACAGGGAGAAATTAAAGAGCTGACAAAGACAAATACTTTTAGTATCACCAAAATTATTAATTTATTTTAATCTCTTTCTTATAGAAGAAGGTCTATTCTGTGTGTGACATCAGGCTTACGATTGACTTCTGACATCACAAGTGTTCACATACTAACAAATCTTTATAAATGCCTTACATAAAGTTCTTGATTTTGACTTTGCAGTGTAAATAATGGAGGTGAAGAAGGGCTATGAGAGCTATGAGAGTATTTTTTGCAGGGAATATGAGTGGGGGGCAGGAAAAATAGAGAATAATGTATACTACCTGTATTACAAGTACATATTTAAGTAGATTGTGTAATCTGAAAAAGTGTTCAAAATAGGAGTTTGCTGTCCTCACTTTAATTATCGGTTTTCAAAGGTCTTTGTTGAAAGGGCTATTACAGAAGGTTAAGCTCCTGAAAAAAAGCTCGAAAAAAATGAATGCTGGCAAATGTTGTATAGAGAAGCAGATTGGTAAGAATGCATTGTGGTATAAAAAACCCCAATCAATTGAAAACCTGAAACATGAAGCTTTATGTCACTGGTTATATACCTCTATTCAGTTTTCTCTTAAAATAAGTTAGGGTAAAAACCCCACATCTACAATTTGTTTATGTAGTGTTTTCCATGCACTGGTTACATGCTGTTAGGGAAAGTATTTTATTTTTTCTCTTGTTTTTCTACTATAAATCTCAGTAGACTGAACCAAGGTGTTTTGTGCTCTTAATAACCTCATCACTACATCCTTTCTACACTTCAAGGACAAAAACACTGCTTTGCTTTGGTGGTTTTTGTTTTGGTTTGTTTTTTTTTCCCTGTTTTTACTCACCTTTATTATCCTTGTGTCCTTTTAATCTCAGTTTTTGCATCTGGTTAAGCATAAGAATGCAAGTGTAACATAGTAATTCTCTCTCTGTGGTGGAAATGCTTAATCAAAGCTAATGGAATCTATTTATATCAGGACCTAGTTCCAAGTCTTTATAATGTATTTCATATTATTTTTATTCACTTAGACACTCAAATTACTTAATTACTGCAGATGTACAACGGTAAAACTCCTTCATTAAGCTATGCATAATGACTTTCAGATATTTTTACTTCAATAGATACTGCAAATTCAGAAGCCATCTCCATTTTTTTAAAATATTCACAGATTTGTTTGGCAATTTATCTTTTACTTACAATACCTTAAAAACACATCATGTTTTCCTATTAGGATTTGCTAGCATTTTTCTTTCTTTTCTTCTCAGTCCAAAAATGATAAAAATTGTACCAGGATCTATGACCCACAAATGTTTATAATTCACAAAAATCTGATATCAGTAAGTAGGATAAATCTAAAATACTCACTGTATAATAAATGAAAGTTTTCCAACTGATTATAAATGAGTGATTTTGGATTTTTATCCAGGTCTCTTAGAGAAGAATATGACTCTGTTGGTTTTTATTATTATTATTATTATTATTATTATTTTGTAATACTATGATCCTAATAAAGTCTAAGACTGTACGCTCTAAGTGAACAGGAAATTTTGGTTTTATATATAAAACAACTAATGATGAGTTAAACTATAATCAATATAGCACTAAATACTTCATTATTCTCTGCCTTCTCAAGTGAAATAAAATTGGTCTCAATCTGACAAGGGGAGGATTCCAGTTCAAATTTCTTGTAAACAAAACACAGAGGGATGTTTAAGAATAACTGTAGCACCACAATCAGAAAATCTAATATCAGCACAAATACTTTTCCCACTTTCCTAATTCAGTTAATACAATAATATCAGTGGTGGGGTTATTATTAATTTTTTTTTTTACGTTTGGGGATGGAATACATCTTCTTCACAATGAAATTTCCCAGAATACAGTATAATGTAATCTTTAAAGATCTTACTAAGATATATTAGTCTAAAACATCACTTACAAAAGGAGTATTGCTATAGACGTGGAGGTTAGAAGGTTATTGTGAAGGCAAGACAAAGTTTAAAGGTAGTGGTAATATTCTATATTAAAGAAAATACACCTGGAAAAATTAAACGCATATTTGGTCACAGAAAACTTTCTTCGAGGGTGGAAAGTAGATATCTTGGGGAAGATTTTGTGTTTTATTGTTTACTATAGAAGATAGTATATTTAGCTAGAAACCTTTCCTTGCAACACTTCATAAAGAGCATATCTGAAAGGTAAAAATGAACATATTTTGGGGGCTATGCTGAAGTACAGGTGAGTAACAATGTCAGCAAAAATGCAGCAATGTGAGCTTCAGTGCATCTGAATGCGTGCTTGACAGGGAGAGTATGAGGAGGGCTTTACTCAGGTTATTAGTATTGCTTTTGTCACTGTACCCCTTCTGCCATCCTGAGTAAGCTAGCATAAGAGTGTCAACACGTGCCATTTTCTTACTTTCATTTTGCTGTGGATAAATAAAAAGCCAAGACTATCTGCTAGGTAGTCACAACTACAGAAGTAATTTCTCTTTCCAACTTCCAGCTCTGCATTTAAGAGTGAGAGCTCCGGATGGCCTTAGCTTAGGGCATAGTGGCGCCTCGTACCCTGGCACCTGAGAATAGCTATCCCATACCTTTTCAGATGCTTCAAAGGCCACCTCTGAAGTGGCAGCAATAAGCCAGGCACAGCTTGCACGTGTACCATAAATGGACCTAAACTGGGCAGCCGTATTTCAGTGCCGGAATTACATGGGGAGTGGGGTTCAGCTCCACATTCAGATAGTTAAATTTAAGTGTATACAACATGCAAGTCTAATAAAGGCATCTAGAGGGTTGGAACGTAGACATATGTGGTTGGCTATGTAGTTCTCTAGACCTGCATAATTGTATTAATGAAGTTTCCATAAGGTGGCTTGTGGGGCTTAGGTCCATTGATGTTTTCCTATGGACAGTGAGCCGGAAGGTATCTTCTTCTATGCTTCTGGGCTGGTTTTGGCTGGGATAGTTAATTTTCTTCACAGTAGCTAGTATGGGGCTATGTTTTGGATTTGTGCTGAAAACAGTATTGATACTATAGAGATGTTTTCGTTATTGCGGAGCAGTGCTTACACAGTCAAGGCCTTTTCTGCTTCTCACACCACCCCACGAGTGAGTGGGCTCGGGGTGCACAAGAAGTTGGGAGGGGACACAGCTGGGACAGCTGACCCCAACTGACCAAAGGGATATTCTATACCATATGATGTCATGCTGAGCAATAAAAGCTGGGGGAAGAAGAAGGAAAGGGGGGATGTTCAGAGTTACGGCATTTTTTTTCCCAAGTAACTGTTACGCATTATGGAGCCCTGCTTTCCTGGAGATGGCTGGGCACCTGCCTGCCGATGGGAAGTAGTGAATGAATTCCTTGTTTTGCTTTGCTTGTGTGTGCAGCTTTTGCTTTTGCTATTAAACTGTCTTTATCTCAACCCACGGGTTTTCTCACTTTTACCATCCTGATTCTCTCCCCCATCCCACCAAGGGCGGGGTGGGGGGGGGGTGAGCAAGCAGCTGCGTGGTGCTTAGTTACCAGCTGGGGTTAAACCATGACAGCTTCTGAGTAAAAAGGGCCTGGCAAGAGATAAATTACAATTTAGTGCTACCTACTGTATCATGAATAAAACAGAGAATGTATTTTGAAGGACAATTATTCTCTGGGGGAAAAAAAAATCAAACCCACAGGAAACTAGCCTTCTGGATTATCTCAAAGGTCCTTCTAGTTCTGTATCTATCTCTAACAGTAGCCAACAGCAAGACAAGTATATATTATGTCCTGGAATATTTTCCCAGTCTCCAGCATTTTTATTTTATTTTACTCAGGGATTTTCTGAGGCAGAATTGGTTTCTAGGTATTACAGCCCTAAGTTCATTTTTCGCCTATTAAATTATCTGATCAGTTACAAAACTCAACAGAAAATTTCAGCAGACACAGCATTTTGTAGCAAAGACTTCCATAGCTTTGCTACTTCTTTTGGTGGTGAATTGTACACTCAAATGTTCATGCAGATTATGGGGACTGGAGTATGTTTGCAAGAAGGGGTTTTGCTGAAATAGTTTCACTATGTAAGAAAAAATAAAAGAAAAAATGCAAAAAAAAGGAATAATTATTTTTCCCTTCTCCCATTCCTACAATAAAACCCTAAAGGGGGAATTATCAGATCTTCATTTAATTTTTCATTAAAATGATTTCCAACTGAGGACATATTTTCAAAAATGCTAATGTAGTTGTAGACAGATGTGACTACTATGTTCAGTCTTTTCCCTGGTGTTTCCACAGATGGTCATTTCATCCCTTGACATCTTATATTTGATATTTAATATATGATGTTGTTTTTACTTCTTTTTCTATTTGATAATTTTTTTTTGTCATTCATTCTACCCAGAGTGTTTCTCAGAAGAGATGAAGTGTTCAGTAAAGATTTGAGCAATATTTCTATGTATGAAGCATTCCTTAAATCAAACAGTATTATATAGACCTCAGCCTTCTTCCCTCACTGCTTCCCCTTCATCTTTTTACATGTTTTCTAGAACCTTCTTCTGTATCTCCTTTTTAGGCAAAGTGTATTGTACCGTGCTTTACATGTATCCCATGTATAATGTATCCATATTGTGCAATAAAAAAAAAGCTTTGCAACAATATTAGGATATGGAAAATACTAGTATCTTTTGCTGTTTAAAATTCATTAGTCATGTACAGAATTGCTTCTGGCTTGTGAAATAGAAAGTAGAATAATTTAGCTCACTTCAGACCACCAAGCAATGGAATTTATTTAACCAGAAAGGCAGGCAGAAAAGCAGCGAGAGATCCCTTTGCATCTATTAATGTCTTTGTTTATATATGATGTTGCAACTGCACTCTTAGATGTGAGAAATTAGTTATATAGTAGGGCCTCCTGCCTTTGATTTTGACTGGGACAAAACTGGAGACTTTCTGTCAGGGACCAGAGTCCACTCTCCTCGTCCCACCCAGGTGTTTGGTTGCTAGTGCCCCAGGCCCGTGCTGGCAGGGTGCAGGCGGGTCACCTGGGATTGGGACACTGGGAAGCAGCAGGGTGAGAAAGGCGTGGGAGAAGCGTAGCCTAACTCCAGCTCGTTTGGTTGTTGCTTCTAAGCTCGGGTGCTTACCCTGCATCCTAGCTGGAGTCAGGGTGCAGCTGTGCCTCTGCCCAGCCACGTGCCTCATCGATCCTGGTCCTGACGGACAGGACTCAGTGAAACTTTCTTTCAAAAATTGTAATATGATTTTTCATTTGTGTAATTTTTATATATATACACATAAATATGTATCTAATAACTGTAATACTTAAATATTGTGAACAGATTTACCAGTATCTTAGGATAATTATGTTGTACAATGGAGACGGACTAGAAATCCTTACACTGTGCTCCCCTCACCAAAAAAAGCCTTCTGGTTATGAACTTAATATGAACAGAGCCTGCCTGGATGTCTGCGTTTCTGTGTTTCCTTCTTCTCAGTAGCCCTGGTTCTGTCATACACAAAACAATGCCTGGGTGGTTATGCCGCATTTAGTTCGTGGGACTAGGGTCCTTCAGTCTGAATAAATGATGGGCCAGGGATAACAGTTGAACTCTGTACTAATATACTGACAGATGCAGCACAAAGAGGAAAGGCCCAGGGTTATATTTTGATTCTAGGATCATAAGTCCACAATTTTGACAGTGCAAGGTTTTGGCAATGAAGCTTAATTCGTTTTCCAGCTCCATGTGTGTGCCCTGCACCTAATAGACAGTGTGAAGTAGATGTCTTGACAGCTATCACAGATTGCTTCCATAACAAATGGGATCCAGTATGCTCATACTGAACAAACTACTGGGGGACCTCAACAAAAACGTACTTTCTTCTTAAGGAAAGAGGAAATTTCAAGTGGGGTAGTCTTACATGGTGCCCCAGAGCAAGACTTCAGCTTGATCCCACACTTTCAAGCACATCCTAAGTCCAGATGTAGTGCGTAATTCATAACAATAGGCACAGCAAAACACAAATTAATCTCTGCACAAAACGTCTACCATGCACTAAGGTAGATGCGTCCCCCACGTGAAATGTGCTAACCCCTATCATTCAGATATAGTCTTTTCCAAACAGTAAGCATGAAAGAAAAGTAGAGCTAGCAAAAATGGATGATCCTAACTGATACATACTTTCCTTTTAAGAATTAAGAAGAAAATCTTATGATGGAAATTATGTAAAGACCTTTTTATTTGAGATAGATGTCCTGAAAAAGTGCATCACATGAATTTGAAGCCAACTTTATCCATCAGTGATTTTAACATAATTTTTGTACAAATAAGCTGCTTTTAAGTTTCTTGTGCACAACTGTCTTCTATAATTTGAACATTTAATGAATTTCCTTTAGGATATATTTGACTCCCTTCAAATTTCTGAGTTTAAAAATGAGATAGACACATTTAACTTTGATTTTGATAGGCTGCTTCAGCAAAAATTATGTTCATTTCCATTTCAAAAGAAGGGAATCTGGTAGAAGTGTTTTAAATTTTAAGGGATTTTTACATAAAATTAATCCTTAACCAGTTATACCATGAAAATTCTAGCTTCATTTAAAATATTGCTTGTTATAGTGAAGCTGCCATACAACTTTCAGGACTAATGGAAACAGTAGGCTGAAAGGTGCCTCAAAAGCTCCTAATTCAGTTTTGAATCTCAGGCAGATATTATAAATTAATAAAGTGCTCTTGAAAATGAGTTACCTAGTACATTATTCCAAGGTGTCATCAATAATAGTATAATAAAATTCTTACATTCTGCTTTCTCTAGCTTCTGAAATATGAAAACTTTTCATTTCTAATTAAGTAAAAGCTACTTGTTTCCTTACTCATCCTGTCTTTCATCTGTTCCACCTCTCATCCAGAAGACAATATTGGAAAAATCTGCTGTGGATTGGATAGATGTAGACTGAGGTGTCCACACATCATACATTCAATACCCTTCAGCTAAAACAATTTCTTGGAAAACAGATATCTTATATCCTCCTCAGCTTGGAGACATTTGAAGCTGTATCTCAAATACTAACCTGTAAAGTATCCTGGGAAATAATTCTGTTTATTTTGAAAATTAATGCTTTAAAACTAAGAATAAAAGGTTTTTTGTGTTGGTAATTTTTTTTTTAATTATTCTTTTTTTGATCTCCAGCCTTTTACATTTCTTGATTCAAATTAGCTTCAGATACTGTTATTGTGGGGTCAGGCAACTTCAAACTGAGAAAGATCTGGAACAAGATCTCCAATTGCCTTGGGATTTGGTATAAGGAGTAAGATTATTCTTAATAAAGGATTCCACTATTATGTTTTCCACTGATATTTCTAATTTAACTCAATTATTTTTCTTATGCATAGTCACCTTAGTACAGTATGAGTGTGTCTGTAAGCTTGATTTTCAATGTCTATTTCAAGAAATAAATTCCAATCTCATCAAAGCAATGTTGAACCCAAATTTAAGTAATGGTACACTCCGGGTTACAGCCAGAAAGATGTCTTGGGCACAGATTGGGGCAGCCATAATCCAGCTATATTTGAATTAATGTATATTTTGTCAGTCTGGCCTTACATTTCAGAAATTAGTTCTTAGACATTTTTACTTATAATGTGTCTTAACATTATTTTAAACACTTCTAATAACTTCCTTGAAGAAGATTCTGCAAACATTAATCAGGTGAGATAGGTATTGATGATCATATTTTTATTAAATTGAAAAGACAAAAGGAAGGTGAGATTCTATACAGAGATTTCTGTAAACAGTCTGCAAAATTATTCATTTATTTGATTTTTCCAAAGTGTTTATCTGTTACATTTCATTAGTTAAATTTCTCCTGTTTGGAAATGGCTTTTTAAAGAAAATTGAGAAACTGTGGTTTTTTATGGGAACAAATTGCTAACAACAAAGACTGAGTTCAGTGACTTGATGGACCCATTTACACAATTTTCTCATTGCTTGGTTTGAAAGTACATTAGAAAGTAATGTAAAAGGAAAAAATAAAATGTCAGCTTCACTTTGATACTAATCTTCACAACCGTTTTTCATTTAAGACACTATTTTAAATTCTACCTTACACAAAATTGACAATCTGTTATTGCAGTCTTTTGAGGCACACACTTTGCACAAATCATTTCAGTACTCTGAGAGATAAGCTTGCATTCCTAATAAAATGGAGTTGAGCAAGCTGTTTCACAATAATAAAAACTGCACTGAACAAATTATTTCTATATTTCAATGTGCCTTAATTGCCGTTTCCCCATCTGACTTTCTTCACATCAGGAGCCTGGGCAGCACTGAATAGGCTCAAGATGACGAGAAAGAAAATGCCAAGAACTTCAGAATACACTGTACCTGCAAAATTTTCACAGGAGTTTTGCTTCTTTTAACAAAAGAAAGAATGAGGAGCCGTAGTATTACAGAATGATTTCATAGCCGTCACAGACGCAGTGTTCTTTTATTAGGAGCAGATTCAGACTATAGCAGAGCTCAATAATGTTGGAAAAATCAAAAACAGAAACCAGCAGAACATCTTAAAAAGATCAAAGCTTGCAGTTATGGCAGCAGACTTTTAACTTTTCTCTCTTTTTCCACCAGATGTTTCTAAAAGAGAGTAATTGGTTTAAATAAGTTGTTTTCTGAAATGACACTCCAGACAATAATCTTTCTTAACCTCATTGTCGTTCATATACAGTCATGCTAATCTTATGACATGACTGAGAGTCTTTTATTATTTCTTCAACATAATTTGTGATCAATAATATTGGGGGGGGGGGGGGTGCTCTAGGTATTTGTCATCTACTTTCCCTGCCTCAGTGTTTTGATCCTATGCTGCCTTTTAGGCTCTCATATTTTATATCATCCTTTCCTTGACTCTTTTTCTTTTTTTCTCAGTTCAGACTCTTGCAACAAAATTACTGTGCTCCAAACTTGAGAACAACAAAAATAAAATGAGAAACTTAAGACTATACACTTTTCAGACCTATGTGATATCTTCCTTTCTCTAAGATTATAATTTGGATATGATAGCTATGTGGAGATTTTCTTCCTCCCATTCAAGCCCAGAACATCTCTATGCCAGTCTATATTAGGTGTTTTCAGAGTCTGGTAAACTAGTTGAAATTCAGACAGCTCCATGCCTAAAATGTAATTTATATTTAATAAGTCATTAACTTCCATTTGAATATATGTCTTGAATAGATGAAGAAAGAGGAAGGGGGGGACATCCAGAGTTAGGGCTTTTCTTTTCCCAAGTAACAGTTATGCATGATGAAGCATCACTATATTTTTATATATTATATTGTATTATATATCACATATCACATACTTCATGTTAGTCAATGAGTACTCTTGTATGTGTAAATTGGGTAAGAGGAACCGCACAGAGATACAAGTAGAGAGTTCACAAAATTGGGTCTATTATATAAACTGTATTGGCCATTGGTTTCAGCTGCACAGGAAAATTTATAGTAAAGTAAATTGCCTAATTAGAGTCAATTACAAATCTATTCCAGTGGTTTCATTTGGGTTACCCCTGGAGTAAGGTGTGATCTTCACATGAATTTTAAGATCAAAACATGGCTTTCTGTTCTTGAAGCAACAGTTGTTTAGAGTCACTCTTACCTAAGCAGCACACCTCCAAGCAGAAGCAACTCCCTGGTTAAGATGAATACTCTAAGTCTGCCTTTTTGTTTCCCATGGCAACTACATTTTCTCAGAAATCTTCTGGTGTTTTTATAAGACAAAAATAGTCTATATAAAAATAAAATATTTATGTGTTTTATATTAGTAGTGTAGTTATATGGACTACTCCAAATTCCCTGTGAATATATTTTGCTTTTAACTTCAAGGTGCAAGGATAAATAAATTGACATGTTGAGTGGGGAAGGTGGGGGTGGATTTTCTCTTTACATCCTAATGAATCAATAAGGCTGCAAGAGCTATCTTGTAGAATAGAAACTCTTAAAATATTTTAAAAGCAGAAAGCACTTGTTTGTAGTTTTCTTTCAATAGTGTAGAATTAGGCTGTTTATTTTCCTTTATACTCAAAGAAATCCTTTACAAAGCAATACAATGTAAAATAAAATTTTCCCAGTTGAAGAACTGTAGGCTTAGTTCTCATCTGTAAAGAAAAACAAGATATTATTGCCTTAACAGATGGTTTCTTCAGTACACAGACTTTATACAACTATGCATCCTGACTTCACACATTTCTTGTAAGAGACTCACATTTAGTCTTGCTCTCAAACTTACCTGATTTCCTGAGTTGAAGTTAATCAAAGGAAAATGCCATTTAAAAGATAATTGAACAAGGGAAGAGATCTGGATGAAACTTCTGTTTACCATTTCACAGGGACTGTACACATAAGAAAACAATCAGATTCTGTGGAAAAAAAAAAAAAAAAAGATGTTTGAAAACTTACATCCTCCAGTCATTTTTCACAAATATATCATCATTTTGTGTCTGGAAAAAAAAAAAACCAAACCCAAAAACAACCACCCAAGAAAAATCCAACATGTTCTACAAGAATAAGACAGCTCTCTTTGTTTACCACTCTACAGAAGATACAATTTTCTCCTGAGCTGGTTAAACTGTAATTTTTCAAAAAGTGACCCAACCTTCATGTCTCAGCAGTTTAGAATTAGGGGTTATATAAGTCAATGTATGACAGTATCTTACTGTTTGGTCACATACAGAATATCTTCAGGATTGTTTTAGTTTTACACAGATACGACTAACTAGAATCCAACATAAGGACTTCATATAGACCCATTTTCATCAAATATTTGGAGGAAATATTGGAATTAAAGAGTTTATTAGAGACCAAATTATCATAAATACCTTTCTTCTATACCACCAAGCACTTATGATTTGTTGGTATCTATACTTGTTTTAATAATACCTAAATTCTCAGATTACTGGAAAATGTGACGTTTTACTGGTTAGTATCTTTTTTTTTAAGGTCTGAAGAGAGTTATCCCAGTAATAGTTATACAGTTGCTATTACAAAATCCATTTATTGACTTTCATCAGCTACCTAACAACACATACAAAAATAAGCCTGTCAGGAAGGCAATACACAATATTATAATCATATATTATTTTACAAGTGCCTTAATCTTTCTTTAGTTTTAACACAATTATATATCAGCTCGGCTCTAAGTTAAGCCCTTATATGCAGGAAACATATTATAAACTTTCAGGCACAAAAGTCTTAGATTATATAATTTTGGAAACGTCCCAGAAGGATCCAGCTACAGGATTTCATAAGGTAAGTGGGGGGTAATTTGAAAGCTCTAGCTTCAAAAACAATTGAATCTGATTAGTAGCAGCCTCTATTTCAAATGTTTGTAGTCCTGTTTGGGATCACAGTACATACAGCTCATCAAAATATAAAATCTACCATTATTATATCATAATTTGTTAGAAAAGTGAGTTCTATTAGGCATGGGACAGAAGAAATGTCCTGTGCTGATGCCTGGTCCAAAGAGATTTCAGATTGTACATACATTTAAAAAAGAAAACAATAAAGGGAGGTGTATACCAAATCTGAGTTAAAATAGCACTGAAGATGAGGAGTTATTGACACATATACCAGACCTAAGTACTTAATCAGGGCAAAGTACAAGACTAAGTTTTAAGCAATAGTTGAAACTACTTACTTAGGTAAAAGAAAACTCATAGGTTGAGATAAAGACAGTTTAATGGGTAAAGCAAAAGCCGCACACACAAGCAAAGAAAAACAAGGAATTCATTCACTACTTCCCATCGGCAGGCAGGTGTTCAGCCATCTCCAGGAAAGCAGGGGTCCAAACATAAGTTATTTGGGAAGACAAATGTCATAACTCTGAACATGCTCCCTTCCTTCTTCTTCCCACAGCTTTTATTGCTGAGCATGATGTCATATGGTACGGGATACCCCTTTGGTCAGTTGGGGTTAGCTGTCCCAGCTGTGTCCCCTCCCAACTTCTTGTGCACCCCCAGCCCACTTGCTGGCAAGGCATTACGAGAAGCAGAAAAGTCCTTGACTCTGTGTAAGCACTGCTCCGCAATAACGAAAATATCTCTTTGTTATCAACACAGTTTTCAGCACAAATCCAAAACATAGGCCCATACAAGCTACTATGAAGAATATTAACCGTCCTTGCCAAAGCCAGTACTATGTATCATTGTGGCAAAGGGGGCTAATAGTACATCCTGTTAAAATTCTACTTCAGTCCCCAAACGAGCTTAGAAATACTTTAGGATTTCTCACATAAACTTTGTAATGACAGCTAATGATAAGATAGTGCCCACTTTTTTTCAAGTACATAATAGCTAATTAATTAAATCATTTGGCCAAAGTAGGAAATGCTAGAGTAATCCCTTCCTCAGCCTGCAGAGGTTTGTACCCAAAAGATAGTCTTGATTATTAGACCATTGGATATAATGAGGGAAATGGAAAGAAGGGTGAGAGAAATAGTTGTCTTCCCTTCCTGCTAAATCTGGACTTCTATGCAGCAAGATTTGTGTTGGTTGAGATAGAAATTATTTATCGAAGTTGTATGTTCCCAGGAGAAAAAGACAGTAAGAAAAGGGGACCTTGACCACAACACACTGATGAGGATGTTTTCTCTGTAGACAAAGTGATTATTTAATTCTAGTCATTCCTACAGAAACTGCTCACTTGTTTTGTATTTGTGAGCAAGAGGTCCCACCAGAGCACTCTCAACTAACTAAGATGTCTGCAGGGAGCCTGGAAAGTACTTAAAACAATTCAAGAGTAAGAATTTTGTATAAGCACAGAAGTAGAGTCTGGAAAACATGTCACACTGTTACTCTGGTATGTAGACCACACATAAGAAAATGCTTGTGATTAATTAGAACTAGGTAGAGCAATCAAGGCTAAAGCAGAACATGGTATCTTAAAGAGTGTCTGAGGTACAGAATGCGTTGCAAGTACGAACTTGATAATTGCTGGGCAGCATTGGGGTGCACCTAGACAGCAGTCTCAGCAATACCATATAAGGCTAAGTTTATCTTAGCAACAACATTGGAAACTCCAGATTTGGATATGTGTACAGCAGAATTGAGACCAATGAGGAAGAAGCAATTAGAGGCAGAGAAGATGGGTCCAAAAGTAGAACAAAATGGAGAAAGAAGAAGGTGTAAAGTCAGGTAAAGAGCAAAGAAACACATGATCTTCCAGTGGGAGGGTGCCTGCGGCCAGTATTGAAACTGACCTGCAGACACAAGCCCAATGAGACACTGGGGGAGCCCCCTTCGGTAGCTGACTAGATTCTCCATTAGCTTTATACCTAAAAGACTTGATCTTGGAGGGTACAGGAAAGAGAAATCTGCTTTCATCCTGGTGCTAAGGGGTTTGGAGAGGGAAGGGTTATAGAATTGTAGTTTTATTTACAATTATTTACAATTCTGCCCCATTTAATCACTCAGTTTCTTATTTATTTTTGCATTTTGAACTTGCAAATATTTTCAGTGTGGCATATCAAATTCTCTAGGAGATAAATTTATTCCTTCAATAAATGATGTAACAGTTTGGTGATTAGGGTGTTGTCCTGGAGTGCGGAGGAAAACAGTTCAAATATCTTCAGGCTGGAAGGACCCCTAACAAGATGAAATCTAAAATAATCAACCCCTTAAGGATAATTTCCTTTACAAAAAAGAAAAGTCCTGGTCATTTCTTTCTCATTTCAGAAACTCCAGTAGCAGAATTCTGAGTAGATTATCTCTCCAAAGGGTATTGAGTATTCCCTCACTGACACAAAATTTTTATTTGTCCACAGAGTGCACTTTGTGCCAAAGCTGTCTATACAAGATTCAGCAGCTCTGTGATAATCAAGGTTGGAGTCACTTTGGACTCAGCACCACCTGTCACATTCTATTTGACTTTAAAGCTTTTGGGACCTCTCAGTTTCTATGGTGAATCTGGGCATGAAAGCACAGAAACTGTGTATTAGAAAGCCAAAATCAAATTATGATATATAAATCTTTATTTCTCAGCGCTAACTTCATTTCTAAGTAGTGAAGTACTGGGAAAATCGGTGTGACTCATTCCATTTAAATGCCAATGTTAAGCAGGCAGAAAGCCAAGATGGATCTTATATCACTTCAGACAAACTCAAGAATTGACATGTGAGGAGCCTGCTTCTGCGGTCTTTATTGAAGAGGAGTCAGAAATAAAACGTTTTCTAGAACAAATTATTTATGAAATATCTTAACTTCAATTCAATTATTCAGATTCAGGAATATTTTTGCCATAGAGGTATCCCCTAGGGGTGAAATCTTGATCCAGCTGTTTCAAACAGCAAAAAATTTTTCCTAGATATCTCCCAAGATAAGGTGCAAGCAAGTGCAGCTGCTGCTCTGGCAGCAGATAAGAGAGAAGACTGCATAGTGTTGTCTATGCCACACATCGTGTGATACTGAATGTGCATTACATGGGGTTAAACATTATCTTTAGCTTTCTCACCAGTAATCTGCCTCAGCCATGTTTTCCAATTGTATAAAAAGATTTCAGTCTCCTTTTTCTATAACTTAATTTGTCATTTATTGGTTTGATTCATTTCTTCTTTCACACAATTCCATCACGATCTCTGTAATTTACAGTGCACTTCTCCAAGTGCTACAGGAATAATAACTGCTTTTTTCTCTAAGGATGTTAAGATGTCATTCTTCAATATTTTACCTTAAGCGGCTAGAACTTTATCCCACTCCATTCATTTTGCCTCATGCAATTTGCTGTAGGTGAATTGAATGTCTGTGTGTGTAGATATGTAATATATGTCAGTTTGTGAATTAAAGATTGGTGTGTTTGGGTTGTTTAGAAGATTAACAAATCAGTCCAGTTTCAAAACATAAAACAAACCTTTGCTAGACTAACAGTAATTAACAACGTGGTTCATGTTAATTAGTTCCTACAGATTATAATTCATTATTGCTACATATTCAGAGTGGTCAGTACTTAGCAATCACATCCCACATTAGCTGTGAGCATACTGAAGTGCTGTGCAGTTAGCACTGATCGCTACGGTGTGTGACAGTCTTTATTGCCGAGGTTGAGGTGTTCAGATTTGGGAGCTCTTCAGCCAGGAGAGCTCAGACCAAAGTGGGCTTGTCCCCTTTCTCCCCCTCCAATTTTGGGACCTTATTCTTTTACAAGACATCTGAGTTTTTAAACAATTCCCACTCTTTAGTCTCTGTCAAAGACAATGGAGAAGGGAGGAGACAAATGTGAGGGGGAAATTACGGGCAGGTATCCTATCCTGTAGTTTGGCTGTTGTTTTGGTTTGGGTTGTTTGGTTTGATTTGGTTTATTTTCTCCTTGCTTAGCTGCTACTTCTTTCCTTAAAGCAAACATAGTGTTTTCCCAGCTCTCAAGCTTGTGCTTCCACCGCCAGTTCCCATAATAAGTTGATAACGAGGGATCAGGATAGAGACCTTGCACAGTCAGCATACGGCACAGCTAGTACAAGACCCAGAGGCAATACTCTTTTCAGTGAACCACCAGGCACAGAAGTGTTTATACAGTTACAGCTTATTAGTGTGCTTATGCTTGGGTTCCTAACAACCAAATATTGAAATCTGCTTGGTGTGCTACTATCTTCATGGATGCAACAGACTTCTGCTTTAGCTGTATCATATATTATTGACACAATATTGCTCCTGTTCAAATAGTGCAAAAGTACTTAGTTTTACTTCTAAGTGGATTTTAAATTCAGCAATTTTGCAAAGGTTTTAAAATCAGAATCCAGTGAAGAGGACTTCATGGGCTATAATGTACGTAAACTTTGAGTTCAGTAAATATACTTGAGAGAAATGTTTCAATACACCCGTACTATTCTTGTGAGCAGTTTTAAAGTAGCTGACCTGCAGAGTTGAGGTTCGTGAAAATATCGCATAACACAGCTCTTCGACATGTAATTTCTATTCATGATTCTGAGCCTTTTTTACTTTATAGCATACATCGGATTTAACTGTTTTAATAATTCAGTTTCTTTTCATACCTGTGATTACTAGAATTCACATATAAAATACATCTCATTGATGATATGAAGTGAATTTCTTTTATGATGCATTTACTCAGGAAATTATTTTAAGGAAAAGTTTATAACAATATATTAATAGATAAGGGAAACTCCTATTGTCTTCTGACTACTCATTGCTAAAAAAATCTTCTTGTCAATAAAATTACGTTGGTAACATCAACGAAAATACTATCCCCAAAAGTGTATCTTTTGTTTTGCTTACTTTATATGTGTTTTCACATGGAGCACAGTTCCACCACCATTGAAATAAATAACATTTTTACCATTGGCTTCAATAGAGTAACAACAAATAACAAGGTACTACTTTAAATGGAAATTTGGTTAAATCTGATTTTGTTTTCCAAGTCCAAGTTTATTGGTTATCTCTGGAAGATTGCCACATTATTTAGTAACCAGGTTTAAATATTACATATTGAGCATTACACGTATATGCGAACTGAGGTTGATAGTAAAGAAAGTAGAACTAGAACATGTCCACATGTTAAGATGAGACCAGAATTATGAAATCATTAAAGATTTCTCTCATCATTAAATACAAACACAACAGATAAATTGTGTTCTGAGACTGCAATGAAAATTGTTGGGAAAGTAGTGCAGCTCAAAATTAAAGGAGAATCAGAGAAGTCAACTAAAAATCTCCTTATATCAGTAATGCGTCAACAATGTTATCAATTAATTATAACCACTAAGAATAAGGTGTGGTTTTTTCTCTATATATGTAGATCTCACAACTTTCCTTCTTCTGTAGGTAAAACCTATAATCTCCTTTGTGAGAGCCATGTTTGAATGTAGCTTTGATTCTGATGGATGGAAGGAGAGGAATTTCATTAGCATGAAGCATTTATCACCATGGTGATGTGAACAGCCATAAAGGTGACCTGGTTAGAAAGGGAAAATTACTGAACAGGAGAAAATACCTGCCAGCCTGGGAGCTGTGAGCCTAGGAACTAGGTCTGGGAACCAGAAGCATCCTTGGAAAGTGCAGCTGGCCTCTTTGAAGTACAGGTGGGTACCTAGAAACCAGAGACATCCTGAGATACCATCTGTAAGTGCTAAAACAAGGAACTATAATGACATCTTATCATCTGAAAAGGTGAAAAAAGAGGAAAACAGTCTGGAAAAATAAAAATTAGTCTGAAAGAACAGAAAACATCTTCATCTCTTGACTGTTACAGGTCAAAAATAGAAATTAACAGTATCTTTTGGCTGCTCAAAGTGGTGGTGCCCTGAGCACTCTTGTGTCTCTATGATATAAAAAGGACTTAATTTTTATCCAAAATGTAGCCTCTCTCTCTGAGAACTTCCTGTGCTGCATATACTTTTCCTTTCATAATATGTTAGGTTCACGTGACAAGGTTTTGGTAGTGAGGGGGCTACAGGGGTGGCTTCTGTCAGAACCTGCTAGAAGCTTCTTCCATGTCCAATAGACCCAATGCCAGCCAGCTCCAAGATGAACCTGTCGCTGGCCAAAGATAAGCCCATCAGCGACGGTGGTAACACCTCTGGGATAACACATTTAAGAAGGGGAAAAAACTACTGTGGAACAGCAGCCAAAATAGAGGAGTGAGAACATGTGAGCGCAACAACTCTGCAGACACCAAGGTCAGTGAAGAAGGAGGGGGAGGAGGTGCTCCAGGCATCAGAGCAGAGATTCCCTTGCAGCCCGTGGTGAAGACCATGGTGAGGCAGGCTGTCCCCCTGCAGCCCATGGAGGTCCATGGTGGAGCAGATATCCACCTGAAGCCTGTGAGGACCCCACACTGGAGCAGGTAGATGCACCCAAAAGGAGGCTGTGAACTCATGGAGACCTCATGCTGGAGCAGGCGCCTGGTAGGAGCTGTGACCCCATGGAGAGAGAAGCCCACATAGGAGCAGGTTTGCTGGCAGGACTTGTGACCCTGTGGGGGACCCATGCTGCAGCAGTCTGTTCCTGAAGGACTGCACCTTGCGGAAAGGACTCACACTGGAGCAGTTCATGAAGATCTGCAGCCCATGGGAAGGATCCATGTTGGAGAATTTCATGGAGGACTGTCTCCTGTGGGAGGAACCCCATGTTGGAGCAGGAGAAGAGTGTGAGGAGAAAGGAGAGGCAGAGACAATATGTGTGATGAACTGACTGCAACCCCCATTCTCTGTTCCCCTGTGCCACTCAGGGGGAGGAGGTAGAGAAATCGGGAGCAAAGTTGAGCCCAGGAAGAAGGGAGTGGTGGCGGGAAGGTGTTTTAAGCTTTGGCTTTATTTCTCATTATCTTGCTCTGATTTGATTGGTGATGAATTAAATTAATTTCCCCAAGTTGAGTTTTTTGCTCATGACAGTAATTGGTGAGTGATGTCCTTGCCCTTATCGTGACCTATGAGCCTTTTGTCATATTTTTCTCCCCCTGTCCAGTTGAGGAGGAAGAGTGATAGAGGGGCTTGGTAGGCACTTGGTATTCAGCCAAGGTCAACCCACCATACCTAAACAGGTTGAATTCTCTGCACAAACTCTCTGTGAGCTCTTGGACTCTCACTGGGCATACCTGACTTACTCCAGACTTCGTGATGTGGATCATCTTTGAAGTTAGACTCTGCCTGTTACTTCATTGGTCCCCCTTTGGGCCTACTTCTGGGGATGATTCAGTTTGCTGTCCCACCTGTGGCATGGTTGGGTCCCCTTCTGGGATTGGTTTGTCCTCCCTTTCAGGATGGTTTGGCCCCTTCTGAGATCTGTCTCATTTGCTTTACACCAGTATTATATATATCCATACAAGTAATCTATCATAAGTATATCTGCTGTTATACTGTTGATAAGTTTGCACTAACTTGTAATGGTATATATCTACTTGGTTGTTCCTGTTCCTGTTTTTTCCTATTATATAGATTGTTGCTATACTATTGATTGATACTATATTACTGGTTGCTGATAATAATTTTTAATAGCTTGATATATATATATTCACTTTATTAATCATAGGTATACTTGCTAGTGGTGATTTTTGTGGTCACTTATTGCTAGTGTGGTGATTTTTGTGATATTTGTGGTAATTTGTAACAAAGTAGAGAAATTGAGAGGATGTAGCCTCCACGTCTTTGTGTATCATGGAGGCCTATGAATCTAAGGTCACAATCTCTACACACCTGCAGGCTGGGTAACCCTTTAGGTTTTGACACATGGTCATATTAACTGAAAGACATTCATCTTATTTACTTCCATGTGTCTTATTCCTTCCATATCCTTCTAAGCCTGCCCCTAGACACAGTTATATCCTTACATAAATCTTATGTATAAGATTTCCTTATTTTGATACACTTGTCCCCAAATAGCAAAGAGTAAAGCATACCCATGTAACACATTTTTATAATGGTGAAACTACATCCATATTGTGAGGCTTCTTCAGGTAACCTTTGGGGGAAAATGATGCCACTATCAATCATATTTATTTTATTCCAGGCAACTCAATAAATCTACCTTCTTGTGTTGGTGCAAAGATCAGTAAGCCACACACTGGATGTGTATGTCAGGGACCCGAAGACACCACCTGGCCTCACTGTCCCTGATGGGCATCAGTGTTTGTGCCCAACCCAGTCTCTGGTCCTATTTCTAGCTGACCTGGGCCCAGCACTGTCAGGATCTCATCTCCTGAATGGGCCCATCAGGCCTCCACTGCAGCTCATCTCCAGCCTGTCTCCAGCCACTCCTGATGGGAATCCCTGGCCAAGCTCCAGTCCCAGCCTGAAACTCAACAAAACTGTTGGGGACTGTTGGTGGGCTCTCTTACTGGCCACCAGCTCTGCCTGCTCTGCTGTCAAGGAGAGATCTGTTGACCTTGGGATCCCAAGGAGGCTGCTAGCCCACTCTGTGCCCTGACAATGTATTGAGAATATTATATTCTAGAAGGGTATCATCAGCCTGAAAAGAACACTGTTGGCCATTTCAGAAGCTATGGCAGAAGAAAGACTAGGTTGTCTGAGAAAATAAGAACAATAATTCAGGTATATGTTTAGGATGTCCTTGAGCATCTCGGATGGCTGTAAATGCCTAAGGATAGGCAAATGACTCACAGCTCCCAACAGGGTAGGATTCACCTCTATGTTTGCAGATGCCTAAATTTGTTGTAAATATGTGTCTGTATGTGAGCTGCATATCCAAGCTCCCTTTCTAGTTAATGAAGTCCTACAGCTTAATATAGTTACCTCAGTATAGGCAGCTAATAATATATATTATTGATTGAATGTAATCTGATTGCCTTCCAGGTGCCACTCCAAAAATCATATGGATTTCTGTTAGTCTAGTGAAGATGCTTTGGTTAACCTATATGCCTCACATGGCACCAGACTCCAACATTTAGGCATCTGAATGAATTTCCAAATCAATATTCAGAGCTACAAAACCCAATCTGAGAAGTTCACACATATGTCATCAACTGAATAGCCTCCTAGACAATACTCATTGATTTGTCTAGAAGATATATACAGTCACCATAGCTATCTACTACTATTGTAGATGTCCTAGAGTATCTGAGATATCAGCATGAGGATATCTATAAAGGCATGTGCTTTTCTAGAAGAGCATTTAGATGCTGTGCAGAATACCCTAGGATTTGTTAGATGGTATAAGACCCTGATATGCATGTAAGCAATCAAATTAAGCCCCGTTTGACTGGAACAGAAGTTCAGGTATGATGTTCACATGTAAACTCTGACATTTAGTCATCTGGATCGCATGCAGTTGGCTCACATGCAGGATGCTGTTCAGGTTTAACAGTACATTAAGAACTCACTGCCCAAAAAAATCAAGATCTTAAAGGGATCTAAGCATGTTTTATCATTTTGAGTGAGTATGAGGACATCTGTGTTTATATCATGTAAGCTTTAGTCACTATACACATCATCATTTACTTCATAAACCTTCATTTAATTGAGAGGATTTAGCAGGACACTTTTCCTGAGAGGCAGCAGATCTCATAATAGGCTGCTTAATTTTTCTTATATTCTTGTAAGTATCTGCAGTAGTTTATTTGGAGAGGCAGAATATTGAATTATTTGAAACACTAGATTCTCATTCAGTAGAGCAGTTGCTATGTTACAGTTATCATTTGGTACTGCTTATTATATTACCATAACCAATTGCACACAATGATACATCCATTGCTACACTGTAAGAGATGGACTCTGACTGGACTTTGTTCCAGGCACATGGATGAAAAAAAAAGAAATATGCAACAGTCTTTTACTGTGTAATCTTGGTACATTTTAGTAAAAAAGATTTTTATGCAGATTTTTTTTCTTTTGTTAGTATTTCTGCTGTTTCACTTGGCCTCCTTTAAGAAGAAAGGCAATTAATGTAATTATTTTGTGCATTGAGAATTCCTTACTGAGAATACATGTGATAAAAAATTCACCCTACTGTTACCCCCCTGCATTGATTTGTCATGTGTACTGTACAGTTAAGTATGGATTGTTAGATGAAATGCTCTATAAACCTGAAAATCTGAATTATCTCATTAATTTTGTGTTCCTTCCTCCTCTCCTCTCCTCTCCTCTCCTCTCCTCTCCTCTCCTCTCCTCTCCTCTCCTCTCCTCTCCTCTCCTCTCCTCTCCTCTCCTCTCCTCTCCTCTCCTCTCCTCTCCTCTCCTCCCCTCCCCTCCCCTCCCCTCCCCTCTCCTCTCTCCTTTCCCTGTCAAGAGCCAGGGGAAATAAAAATATGATGATGATGTAAGGTTTAGCCATGTTGGCAGCTACCAGCTTTGATAACAGATGACTAAAACTAAAGGGATGCAATGAAATATTTGAAGATATTAAAATGAATAGATTTTCAAATGTTTGCATGATAACTAAGTTTCCCTGAGTTTAATACATATTTATTTGGTAATAGACTCTATTTTGATAATAAAAGTACCAAACCAAGTCTATGGACATAATGTTGCAAAACTAATGTTTCAGAGAGGCCTATTTAGATGTATTACCACCTCAGATATTATACAGCAAAAAAATGCATGGTTTCTTCTAAATGAATCTACAGTCTGGAATGGTAAGTAACTTTTTTGGCTAAGCCAATAAGAAGAGGTCACCTTTCAGAAGAACATCAGAAATGAAATTACAATGGTGTCATATTTTTACTGACTGAGCACACTATTTAGAAGACGTTTCGTACATATTTTTTGTCATCGTCATGCATGCCCTACATATATTAAATGACACATACTATGTCAAATGTAGTTCTAATTCTCTAGTAACACAATTAAAACAACTGTAAAACAAGGGAGATGACAACTGTGAATTATATAGATGGCTGCTGCATTTAAAGGAGATTTCTATTTCTTCAGAAGAAAGGGAGAGGTTGGAAGAACTACCTGAAAGTATAGAAAGAAGTGAATGCTAGCTTAGTTTCTGTTCTCACACTCACTTTATGTAAATACTTAAATCCATATGCAGCTTGAGAAAGAACACTAACTTTATTTAGTAAGTTATATCCATAATGTGAGTGAAGTTCAGAGACCTTGTGCTTAATTTTTCATATCAAATGAAGTGGCTAGATTAGGAGAGACTGAAAGGGATCAGCTCCAAAGCAGGCAGCATCTTCTTCTCAGTGAAAACTCTCAGTTAGGAAATTACAATTTGGAATTGTAAGAAATTTGGTCCAAAGGCTTCTAAAACCTTCTCTAATACTTCCATTATGGAAGAAATACACCTTAGAAACTTTTCTAAGTGGATGATTTTTGTATGGTTTTCATTACTATTTTTTTTTTTCTTTGAATATCCATAATGGCCAGACTCTGTTAACAAGAAAAAATAGTCTATCTAGTTTCAGTCTTTCATGTCAATGCAAGTAAGCTCTAAACAGTTTGTTAGCTTAGTGTTATATCAATACGCTTTACATGTCTACTACGGATGACATCTATTGAGTACAAATGACAATAGAAAGTGCTCCTGAGGATTATGTTCTCCTAATGAAGGAGAGAGATGACAAGATACCTTTGTGTATATATCCCCAAGGTCAAAATCTGTATAAAGATTTTCTCCTTGTTTATTAAAAGAGTGAATGAAAGTGTACAAGCAAACAGGGTTATTTAGAAGTTCATGACTGCAACATCAAATGCAGTCACACAACAAACTGCTGGAATAATCCCAGCTTCTGAACACTTTCTGTAGTACGACCCAGCAGACAGGTTAGAAACTCATGTACGTTATTGCTCCAATTAGAGACACTCAAAAACTTCACTCATTCCCTATTGCAATCACAAAACAATGTAAGCAATAAAAAAAAAAAAATACAGTGTGACATAATATGAATATCAAATGGAAGAAATGTCTGGACCTATGGTGAGCTTAACCTTGAGCTTTACCATTTTTTATTTGTTGGTCATATAGTTTTATTTCTTCCTCATAATTCCCCTTTCTTTTGTATTCTTATTAAGCCAGAAACTATTTATGAAGAGGATGGTCCTCTCTGTTTGCACAATGCCTAATCAATATTATCTTTTCCATAGCTACAGATTACCAGCATTTTAGTAGTAGCAGCACTGAATAGTAAATTATTGTCAGTACTGGTATTTAATAGTAAAACATTACCAGTAGCAGTAAACAGTAATAGTAATATCATAATATCAATGGTGTTTATAGAATCAGAATCATGAAGGCTGGAAGGGACCTCTAGATGTTACCTTGTCCAACCTGTTGTTAAAAGCAGGGCAAAACTAGATCAGATCTGGCCTTGTCCAACTGAGCTCTGAACATTCCCAAGAACAGAAATTACACAGTCTCTCTTGGCACCTCATTCCAGTGTTTCACTATGGTGTTTTCTGGAAGAATCATAAGAAAGAATAACTACAAATATATGATAAAATGCATTTGGATAGTTCTACCAGTATTCTTTTCTGAAAAGCAACTGATGTGGGGGGAGTTATCATTTCACTGGGATAAATGAAAGGTATGTATCCGTTATTTTTTGTCATTATTACAAACTGAAGACCTCAAGTAGCTATTTCAATCAGGAGAAGTTATATTACAAAATGAAATGCTTAATGGTAATTATACTATAAATATTACAATATCAAAATATCATTCTATTAGATGAAAGATTACACTGGAATACTTAATTTTTTTCCTTGATAATAGTTTGGTCTATTCATTTGAAAATAATAGCAAATGATTGTTAGATGGTTACTTTGTTGTACTGTGAAATATAACCATTTCCTTCTGTAGAAAAAAACATGCACAACTGGGCATTTTTACAGTAAGAAATAAAGAGTAAACAAACTAAACAAGTTAAAGTTAGTAACTTAACCCTTAAAATACTATTATACGGTTACATTTACTGTATTTCATGCATTTTTGCAACACATTTGATTAGTATATAATTTGAAATATCTTTGCAATCATCTCCACTGCTGCACAAAGGCAAAGAAGGTAAAATAATGATGGAGACTCTCATTGATTCAAAGCAGGATATTACCTTGTAATCTCAGTTCATTAATTGTGCTGATAGTGACGTGCAAAGCACAGAATTATATCTGTAATTTTCCTATGCCTATCACTTTCCTATTCTATAAGGCCAACAAAAGTAAATGGCTATCCTGTCATTATTGTTCCAATTTAACACAAGTAAAGACATAAAAATCTGCCTCAGAAACGAACAAATTATAATGGCACACTGCAGCATGAAATATTATTCAGAAGTTTGCTAGGGAGCTTAGCAAATGTCTACACTTCTTTCTTTCTTTTTTCTCCTTCTAAACTTTTTTCTATCATCTTGTCTGTTTAGACTGAAGAGATTACATAACAAGAAACTTATCTTTCACACATGTCCAACAATTCATTATGAGGCCTTCATAAATTATGTAATATTTGAGACTTCTAAGAAGCACTGTAGTATTTCAAGCAGGGGAAATCTGCAGTGGTTTACTGTAGACACAGCTGTAATAGGAAACCCATTGCAAACAACAATATGGAGCCTTCAATTCCCCAGCTGAAAAATCCTGGGACTCAGGTGTCCATAGAATCATTGACACAACCACCTGCAAAATGCATTTGGTTGAAGTTGTCAAAAAATGAAGCAATATGAGAAAAATATTCCTCACAAGCATTTTGAGGTCAGTAAAATTAATTTCTTGCATACACATAAACACACAATCACTGAAAGTTTTATGATCTGCTCCATTGATTTACCTGACTTTCCTGTAGAACAAATTGACTACCAGGTAGTACAGGAGATTATATATCAGGCAGTATAAAGAGTATTTAGGTACAGATAGTTAACACATGGTAAGGTGTTTCTGCACACTATAATGTGACTTTATCACGTTAGACAGTGGGACTGAGTGCACCCTCAGCAAGTTTGCCAATGATACCAAGTTGTGTGATTCAGTCGACACGCTGGAGAGAAGGGATGCCATCCAGAGGAACCCTGGCCCCTGCGAACCTCATGGAGTTCAACAAGGCCAAGTGCAAGGTCCTGCACATGGGTCAGGGTAATCCCAAACACAAATACAGGCTGGGCGGAGAATGGATTGAGAGTAGCCCTGAGGAGAAGAACTTGAGGGGAGGATGAGAAGCTGGACATAACCCAGCAACGTGCACTTGCAGCCCAGAAAGCCAACCGTATCCTGGGCTGCATCAAAAGAAGCACGGCCAGCAAGTCAAGGGAGGTGATTCTCCCCCTCTACTCCACTCTGGTGAGACTCCACCTAGAGTAGTGCATTCAGCTCTGAGGCCCTGTCGTGGTTTAACCCCAGATGGTGTCCGAATACCATGCAGCCGCTCACTCACTCGCCCCCTCCCCGGTGGCGTGGGGAGGAGAATCGGAGAGAAAGGAAAACTTGTGGGTTGAGATAAAAGCAGTTCACCAGGACAGTGAAGAAAAAATAATAATAATAATTATATTATATATTGATAATGCTGATAATAATAATAAAATATAAGGGTAATAGAATATATAAAACAAACAATACACAATTTCTCACCACCTGATGACTGATACAGCCCGTCCCAAGCAGCCGTCAGGGAACAGGGATATTCCACAGCAGCTGTCTCAGAACAGCAAGTTCCAGAGAAAGTGAGCGAGGGAATGAACAGCCAAATGAATGAAAAAAAAAGCCCAAATGAATGAAAAGAGGGAAAAAGAAGGGAACTGGCCCACCAGCTGACCCCCACTTATACTGGGCATGACATCTATGGTATGGAATACTCTCTTTGGCCACTTTGAATCAACTATACTGGCTCTACCCCTCCCAAGTTTTCGCAGCTGCACATTAACAAAACCTGGGAAACTGCAAAATGTCCTTGATCGTTTAGCAGCAACCAACAACATCAGTGTGCTATCACCGTTCTTCACATACTAAATACAAAACACTGTAGCTGCTGGAGAGAAAATTAGCTCTATCCCGGCCAAAACCAGGACAGGCCCCCAACATAAGAAGAACATGGACCTGTTCGAGCGAGTCCAGAGGAGGGCCACAAAGATGATCAGAGGGCTGGAGCCCCTCTCCTATGAAGACAGGCTGAGAGAGTTGGGCTTGTTCAGCCTGGAGAAGAGAAGGCTCTGGGGACACCATTTAGCAGCCTTCCAGTATCTAAAGAGGGCCTCCAAGAAAGCTGGAGAGGGACATTTTACAAGAACCTGTAGTGAAAGGACAAGAGGTAATGGCTTTAAACTGAAAGAGAGTAGATTTAGATTAGGTAGCAGGAAGAAATTCTTCCCTATGAGGGTGGTGAGGCGCTGGAACAGGTTGCCCAGAGAAGTTGTGGATGCCCCATCCCTGGAAGTGTTCAAGGCCAAGTTGGATGGGGCTTTGAGAAACGTGGTCTAGTGGAAGGTATCCCTGCCCATGGCAGGTCCCTTCCAACCCAAACCATTCTATGATTCTATGGTTCTATGATCACACCAGAGTCACATTCAGCATGATGGTCTGTGATCTAGTACCTTACTGAGAATCCTTGAATGAAATCCTGACATCTTTGAACTAATAAATAATGTTGTCACTGACACAAAAAGTAGAAATAAATTTAAGATAGAATGTATAAGGGGACTGGTAGCAATGAAATTAGTGTATTATAATAAATGAAGAATCTGAAATCTAAAAGGGTAAACTCTATGTTGATGTAGTATGTCTTTCACTAATTCCTAACTTCACAATTTAAAAAATTTACAACAATAATGGTGGAACTCTGAACTTGATGTCCTAAAGACAAAAGAAATTAAAATAACTTGAAACTTCATTGACTTGTGGTACAAATAAAATCAGTTAAGGTGAGAGTCAGTATAACTTGTCACATTGAAGTTACATAGACAAGAAAAGATTTCCAAAGTGTTCTAATTAAAAATTCTGGTTTAAGTATAACTCTTCAATTTGAATCCTGGCAATTTGTCTGTGTTCTGTGGGAAAATAAAAGCTTCCAAATAAGAATTAAACCTCCATCCCAAACAGTGGTTGTCAAGCCATTAATGTAACACCTTCTAAGTCAACTGCTGCTCTCATCTGTATAGAACACCTGCTCTATGTTTCTAATACCTGCATGCCAATCTAAAATGTATTTGAAGGTCAAATAATATTCTTCTAATAAAACTATATGCTTCAATTACTTAAGAATAGGATTTTAGAGCACTGTGTTTTGGTATGTCACAACAATTGTCCCAGTTAAGTATGCATTTCTTCATTCAGTTCACACATACAGACTGTTAAATAACCTTGAAGACTCAAAAATTAGCACAAAGTTCCTCTGGCCCTTACAGTCTTGATTTCTTCCTTTGGTAGGGACTTCATGCTCTTTTCCTTCTTGAATTCCAGATATTCTTTGTGTGGGAGAGGACTAACTGGATTTATCCCAGACTTCTTGGGAGTGAATGTCCCACTAAACATTTCTTGAAAAACAAATCCCTCAATTCAAATTGCTTCAGAAATTTACCGTAAGAACTTTGGTTTGTTTTTATTCTGTTCAAAGAGAAAGAAGTTGCTATGCATAATAAAGGCAAAGGAATTTTGCAATGTTTCCTTTAGAGTTAGAGAGTTAAAACAGAACATACCACAAATCTGCTTTAAGCTATGTAACCTATTGGGGTTTAAAATCCTTGAAGTGTGAAGCCCTTTTTTTTTTTTTATTGCCTTTCATATCTGTTCTTTCAGTGTGGGAAAATAACAAATGGCATATTACCTATTTATTCTTCCAGTTTCTTAGTAACACAGATGATAATTCTGAGTGGTGTATACAAAATAATATATACGGCATACCTGTCAAATACTGTGTACCTTGAGCTATAGCTCAGTTACCCAAACATTGGCATCTGCTTCATTCAAGATGTTCCAAGGTATGAGAAAGAGCTACACAGGCTGGCAGATATGATGAAGGACCTACAGAGACCTGTTTTCATCTAGAAGAGCAATATATAAGTATATATATAAAATATATAAGTAGCACACCTTAAGGCATATCAAAGCACACTAAATGTTTATTGTTAGGCAGCCGAGTTCCACCTTTAGTTTGGAGGAAGCTGAGTTTCCTTAAGCAAATAAACTCATTTGTACTTTATTCAGTCTTCAAACTGCTGACACAATCTCTTCAAAGACTGTAGGAAAGGAAAATGCAAAGCAACAGTTGCAATATGATTAAACAGGATATAGCAGTGAGGATGAACAGTTTACAGTTAAAGTAGTATTCATAATGATGAAACGTAGGTCTTTTTTATTGCTAAAAATATATTGGCCAAAGGTTGAAATCATTCCACACAGAGCTATAATCTTACAACACTACAGGGATGATAGAAGTTTCATGGAGGTGAGAGTCTAATGTGTATAAATAAATCTGATATGAAAAACACGACAAATTAGATTATGCTTTTCTTCTTTTAAATGTCTGACAGAAGAGCAAGATGGAAAGAAATCTGCCTCCCAGTCCTTGCCAAAAACTTACTAAAAGTAAATAAAGTTTATTATATTTAGCAGGTTCCTGCCACCCTTTTCATATCTGGAAGACTTAAACTCAGGTCTATGAAAACAAAATGAGACAGTTTGAAATTTTAGTGTGGACATTAGACTGACACATTTGGTAACAGAATTGCACAAGCCATTTCTGTCTACAGCTTTTAGTAGCAAGAATATTTATATCTGGGATACTTTTGCTACTTTGGTAATCAAAGTACTTGTGGCTATCCAGTGATAAATGGTAATTATTATGGCTACTTTTTTTCTGGAGGCTAGTTTTTGAGATCTAGGTTGTAAAAGTGAAAATACAGTTATTTGGAAAGGGAGCTAAGTAGTCTGTTAAAAATGCAGTATTGACTAAAGAATACCTGTAGAGGTTTACATGTGAGGAGAAGTGATGTTATTGGATTGGGAAAATGACCAAGTTAAAAGAATCATTTAAATAAGGTGTTAAATGGTACATTGAAAATGGCCAATAAGATTTGGCCACTCAAAATAAAAGAACACTTCAATACGAACACAAGTATTCAGAAGTTAACATTGGCTTTGCAGGAAGGTAAAAACAAATCAGAGTTTTGTTACAGGAAAGTTTTACAAAAATTATGACCATAGTTAGCAGCACATGGTATTATATACACAGAAACTTAGTGAAGCCTGATTTCCCATAGCTGTGCTGCTTCTGCATAACTGATGGTGGGACTTGCAGGTGATGATGAGAGTTTGCAGGCTGTTGTTGAAGAATTCTCCACAACTGAGACATTTTTCATTCTTAAGGAAACCTCTAGTGTTCATTAACGTGTGCACTCACATCATGTTCAGAAATTTAATAACTAGGTATAAGAGATCTTTACCAAGCTCTCAGTAGACTCCATGTGATTGGAGAGCATGGGGAGATATATGTGCATATGATTCCTGATTTCTCATAAAAACAAGAGTTAAGCAACAAAAAAGAGAGAAATTGTATCCCTCTATTGTACTTTAGCCATAAGTTTTATAGTACAGAAACTTGAGAAAGTTCTTTAGTAAAAATAAGTGAATGATGCAATTAAGTATTTGCTTCTAACTGGAAAATTAACACTTATTCTGTAATTAAGCAATAATAACTCAAAGTGCACTTTAGCATAATTGCAAGATGAAATGAGAAATGTCATAGGACAGAATGTTAATAGATGAGGGGTTTTTTTGTTTGGTATTCATGGGGTTTTTTTGTACTTGTGTTACTTGTTTATATATGCTACATTTGAGTTTCATGTTTATCACAGAACAAACAAGGCTTAGCCAGAAATTGGCAAAGTCCAAGAAAATGAAGGAAGCACAACCTCTCCTCTCCACTGGCTGTGCCAGCAGCTGTGGGAGGCAAATTACTGGTTACTCTGAAAGTTTCCCTGTTGCGGTGTTGCAGTTCAAAACTGGATTACCCAAGCTCCATCAAGTCTTTGGACATAAACTTATTTGTTATGGATGCTAACTATGTCTAATACAGAATACGGAATAAAACAGATCAATTATAAGGTCTTTCAGTCAGAAAAGTTTCTGGAAAAAGAGAAAAGAAAAAGTGTTGATGCTGATGTTTTTGTGTTATAGCCAAATTATTATATAAATTGAGAGAGAAGAGATATCATTGACTAAGTGATATAAGAATACCGTAAACTATTGACAAAACAATAAGTGGCTAAGAACACTCTAGAAATCCAGACCCGAACACACTGCTTGCTATACAGCATAGTAGTCTAGTTAGTTAGACTTAACGATGCTTAGTTTTCTAGCTTGTAAGATTTCTAATCTTGTCCATTTTCAACAGAGAAATAGAATACATTTAAAAAAAATAGAAAAAAAGGTGTAGACATAATCTGAGTGGGAGAAGACTGGGACAGTAGAAGAAAAATACATAAAATCACATAATGGCTAAGGGTGACAAAGACCTCTGGATATTATCTAATCCAACCCCCCTGTTCAGAGTAGGGCCAGCTAGGACAGGTTGTTGAGAACCATGTCCAATGAGGTATCAAATAGCTCCAAGGATGGAGACTCCATGACCTCTCTGGGAAATCTGTTCCAGTGTGTGACCATCCTCACTGTAAAAGAGTTCTTATGTTTAAGTGTTATTTCCAGTATTTCGGTTTGAGACCCTTGTCCTGTCAGTGGACACCATTGAGAAGAGTCAGGCTCCATCTTCCTTACTACTCCTTCCCAAATCAGGTATTTATACATATTGATTAGATCCCCTCAAGCTTTGTCATCTCCAGGCTGAACAATTGCAGCTCTCTCGGCTTCTCCTTGTATGTCACGTGACCCGGTCCCTTTATTACTTAATTTTCCCTTACTGGACCCACTCTGTTATATCCATGTTTATTTTGTACTAGGGAGCCAAGAACTGGACACAGCACTCCAGATGTGGTCTCACTTGTGAAGGAGAATAATTGCCTCCCTCAGTCTGCTAGTCCCATTCTTCCTAATACAGCTCTGGATACCATGGGCCTTTTTTATTGCAAGAACACATTGCTGGCTCTGAAAGCACATGTAGACTTCAAATTCCTCCTATTTGTTCCCTATGCTTCATGCTCTAATGTACAAGAAGTTCAGAGAGAGACACACCCAGTCATGCTGATTTCACAGAATAAATGCAATAACTTTCCCCATAATGCTACTATCTCAGCTCTTCTTTATTTGTGTGAGCATCCTGGAAGAGGGGACTCTTCAGCCCTGTTCTGTTGATTAAAATGTCTCCAGGTCCACCCTGCACCCTTTGCTTTCCAAGGTGGTCCACCACTTTCTCACTTGATAGTAGATCATCATGTCCCACTCCCATCACTCCTAGTTCAAAGCTGTTCTCAGCAGGTTAGCCAGCCCGTTGGCAAAAGTGGGTTTTTTTCCTACTTGGTCAGTTGAATCCTACCACTTCTTAGCTATCCTTCCTTAATCATCAAGGAGCGTGCCTTGGTCATAAAAAACAAATCTTTGTTATCACCACAAGATGTCCAGCTAGTTGTTGACCTGCAGAAACTCTCCACTCCTCCTCAGGTCCTTCCCCCTCACCTGCAGGACTGAGGAGAAAACCACCTGGGTCCCCATGCCCTTGATCCTCAACCCCAGAGCCTCATGATCACAGTTGCTATTCAACAGGTCTCTCCTAGCAGTAAGGTTGATGCTTATGTGGAAGAGCATCAAGGACAGAGTCTAAGGGCCTGAAACACCTTAGTAGTCTGTTCACGGTATCCCAGATCTGAGCAGCAAACCTTCTGAGACGGCAGGTCAGGTCAGTACATGGCAGCCTCCATTCTCTGAAGTAGGGAGTCTCCTGCTGCTGTCACTCACCGCTTCCTCTTGGTGCTGTTGCATAGTTCAGATTCAGCCTGCTTGGGTGCATCCTTGAACACAGCTTCCAGCCCCTCATCTGCTACCAGGACACTGAACCTCTTCTGTGGTTTTAGATATATGATTGTACAGATTCTGCTACAAGAATTACTCTAGGTGGAGCAGGAGTCTTCTTCCTTGTGCCAGAAGTCACAAGCCACCAGCATTTGCTAGTATGGGAATCTCTGTTTCCCAACTCAGTGAACACAAACTCTATCTGTGCCTTCTTCAGTACAGCTGAACCTTCAGGCTTTTGTAGCTGCAGTGTCATAAAGAAGATCCAGACAACCTCTTTCACAGTATCTCTGATGTTGTGCAGTCCACTGAGCTCCTCCAGTAGCTACTTGGCTACACAGATCTTCCACCAGCACACACCTGCAGGCAAGGACACCATTTCTCCAACCTCAGCAAGAGGCCCCAGGCTCTCTTCTGTGAAAAATACTGCTTCTGTTGACTGCACTGTTTTAACTGTGCTGTAGGCTGGCAGTCACATAGGCCTCTCTGTGGCACCTGCTGAAAGGGTGCTTGGCCCTCTTTTGTTCAGATGGAACAAAAGCTCAAAGAATCATTTGATCAGGAACAAGTGACAGAGCTTGTTAGAAGCTGCTAAAGCTTGCTGGAAGCATCCTATAGCTATCCTCACCTAGTTGCAGCACTGGGCACAGTGATGTTCCTTGAAAACTTTCTGGGAGTCCTCCAACAATCCTAGATGAGGTTCCCAGAAGATCTAGGTGCCTAAGCAGTGTTTAGAAACTGCTATGCACATTGCTGCACCTGTTGCTTGCCTATTAGTTGATGTTTTTAAAATTTCAGAACTGTATGGCTATCAGTTATGTGAGTACAGTGACATTTATCATGGGTCATAAAAAAATATTTTAATCCAGAAGCCTAAACATAATCCCTCAAATCTGTAAAGGTTTTGCAGATGGTATTAATGTCACCTAATATATATACAAAACTACATTCAAACCAAATTTGCTAAACTCTGTTCATAATCAGTGTTGAGAAAGAAACTGTATCTTTTTTACACATTTACTTGAGGCTATGAGATTTATTCCTAAAAACACCTATTGTTCTACATTGAGTATAAAGGCACTTCAAACAACTAGTTTCAAATGTAGATCTCTGTGTTCAAGATATCTAAAGCTCAGTGGAATTCACCTCAGCTTTAATGCCTGTAATACTTTGAATTTAAGCCTCAGTTCAAGTAAATTGTTTTCAGTGAACTGGAATGACGACTGCATGGAGGTTGAATTCAGCTCTAGATGCAGCTGAAGCTCTATAGCCTTGATGCTTTTGGTTTCGCTTTGGTTTTGGTTTGGTTTTGGTTTTGCTTTGATGACTTAAGGTTAAGTGGAGACCTACGGATTGGCATAGGAATCTGGTATTTTCTGATACACCCAAAATATGCACGAGTCTAGCAGGTAAGACCTCTGATCCATTGGAGAACTTGTGTGCTACTAGAGTGCCAGCTGATAGCCAGAAGGGATATCAACTAAACCACATCCAGAATGTAAAGAACCGCTCATCTATTAAGATATTAAATAACCGAGTAAAAACCTTCTTTTTGCCATCTGAAGAGCTCACTAAACTCCACTGTATTGACTACATTGTAATCAATATCTATTGACTGTAATGTGAGTTTAACTAATTTAACACCTCATTTTCATTTAGAATCTACCTTATGGACATTCTGGTTTAAGGGTCTGAATTTGAATGTGACTCCAGCTCTGAGTTATCTAAGAATTCAAGTGATGAACGCTATGACCTGTTTGTATCAAGGAAAAATTCTGTACTGTGATTATATGTAAGTGTCTTGCAGAAGTCAACAAACAGTTGATTGATAGTTCTTGATAGTAAAGTCTCTAATGCCACATCACACAGAACTCGTTAGTAATAGGAATGATGGATCTCAAAGCATATACTTTTAAAGAAAATCTGATTTATTCTGAAGCGATCTTACTCTATGTCAATGAAGAAATGGAAAGTCAGGCCATCATTCAGCTGTTGCCTAAAAGAGGTGAAAAGTACAATTATTTGGCAGTGTTATCTTTCACTGTATATCACATCTCCAATGTACCGCAATTGCTAGTAAAAAACTTCTACCCAGTCTTCCCAATAAAACTCCTTTCATTTTACGTATGGTGTTAGAAATATTCTCTGCTAGCTTTACAAAACTCTGCAAAGTTCACTGTCAGTCAAAATGTCAGGTAAAATTGTCTACTTTGCTTTCTAGTGTGTAATTGACAAATACTTTTGGAGAAAGAATAAATGTCTGCTGTGTATTTTGGGCTCGCCTTCAGCTATCAGACATTTTGAAACATCTTTAAAGAATATGCCTGAGAAGCATTTAAGTTCTGAAAACAGCAAAGTTTTTGGAAAACATGAAATCTGGCATGGCATGCTAGTTAGGAGTATTCAGCAAAATGAGTATGGCTTCTGGTGATCAGTATGCTGTGAATAATATCATTTTCCTCAAATAAACTCTGGCAAAAAAACCCTCAGGCCATTAGAAAAGCTTTTTAAAGTTTCTAACTTCATTCACTAGAGTTAGAATCATGAGAGTTATTGTAAAGCAAACTCAAACTTTTATGTCATAAGTGTAAGACCATGGAAGTACAAGTAATCCAGTGTTTTAAAAAAAAGAAAAAAAGGATCAAAAGATAACTGATTTGAGAAGAGTAAAATAACTAGAAATGGAAAGATGGTGCTAACATTAAGTACATCCATCTTTTCACTTATTAACCTGTATTCTTCTCCAACATTTAATACCTCCTTTGTTCTGCCAGTAGGGAGTCTGAAAATAATTTTGGAACTGAATAAGTTGTTGCTCAAGCTGAAGAAGAAAAACAAAGTTTATTGGGTTTTGGGTTTTTTTAATACTATTAATAAGGCTATAATTAATGTTCCATGACAAAGAAAAGTCTTCTGATTTTTCACTGGGAGAAATATAACTAGCTGCTTCAGGTACATGGAGAATCTATTTATTTCCCTACTTGATGAATCTTCTTGAACTAATGAGATAGCTTCTAAAGCCCTTTTTTATAATATTCTCTTTTTTGCTGTTTTTTTTTCAAAGCAAATTTTCCTTGAGGGAAGAAACTTGTCACCTTTGCTGACAAATTAGCAAGTCCTCTGACATATGGCTGTATCAAAATGAGTTTGAAATGTCATATTTACTTTACAGGAAAAATATATTGGTTAAAAAAAATGTGTTGGAAGTAAAAGAAAATTGTTAGCAGATATCTTTTGCAGAAAAACTTAAAAAGTAATTATGACACAACTTCCATTTTTTCCTAAAAAAACCCTAGAAAATAAATATTAATATATTTTCCATAATTTAAAAATGAGAAATAGGTTATTTTGAAATAAAAAAAATGAAATAGGCTACTTTAATTTAGAGGAGGAAGGATCCTTATTTAATACACATAATCTGAAGTACCATAAACACTGATTGCCTCAGAGTGTAAGCCCCTACTTCTAAGAATACATATATCTGTTGAACTTTTTAATCTTCAATGTAAATTTTTGAATTAAAATATATCTCCAGTTTTGCTGCATCTGAAAGCTTGATTTTTTCCTGGGAAAAAAACTGAAAAAATGAACCTGTGAAAGATGATAGACAGAGCTGGTGTAACATATTAATATCAGTTAATTTTATTGAAGAGGAAGGCAGCTGTATGTTTTACCAACAGGAGTTTTTGAGAAGCCTTGATCATTCTGTCCAGAAAATGACAGCAATCAAGTTTTGAAGTAATGAATGTGAATATGAAAGTGTGCACTACTGCTGATGTTGTCACTATAGCCGGTTGCCTACAGTCAGTGGAGACACTGACCATTGGAGACAACAGAACATCAATGTTTAACAAATTACACAACAAATGACAAAAAATGACAAATATAAGCAGCAATTTTCAAGTCAGTGCAAATAACATCTGCCTCATGGCAAAGCTGGGAATTAATTTGTGTGTGTATAAATGTCAGTTTATTGAATCCTAAAAGAAGCTGGGAATAGTTACATGCAAATGTTCTTCAGTACTGTGCATCAAGTCAGTATAATTGCTACCTTCATCCTTATAAAGCTCCTCATTTGCTATTAAATTAACTTGCACCTTCCTTTTTATCATAGGAAAGTTTGTTCAATAGTACTAATAGGGACAGTTTTACTTCAAAACTATGACACATAGTATGCTAAGCTCCCTTCCAAAACTGGATTTTTTCAAATCTGAAAGTGATTATAATAATAAAACAATAAACATCAGATTTTTTTTTTTAATTTTTTTTTTTTACCCCTACAAAACATTAGCCAGAAAAAGCGATATCTATAAAAATCAAACGGAAAATAAGTAGTTCATGATCTCTGGAACAAATGAAATCTAATGAAGCCAATTTTAAAGTGATTTTGTTTCTGTTGATTGTTTTCAGAGTATTAGTTGAAATTCTTCTCAGGCCTGTAAAATTTATAGATCTATACTTTTCATGTATACTCCCTGTAATCCAATCATGTACAAATTCAAATTGCAGTCTTTCCTTCTTCATATTTATGGGTGAAACTCTTAGGGGCTTCTATTTTCTTAAGAAACAGAAATGTGACTTTTTCTGCTTCCAGGTGACATCCAAATTACTTCTTTAGATTCTAAGGAATATAAAATGTCTGCTACTCCATCAAATTTGGTGAAGTCACAATATAGATTCAAAAATTAATAGGTAACATATACAAGCAAAAAGGTGCAGTGCAAGGTGCTTCAAATGAAATCAGATAAAAAATAATTTCTCTTTTATATCATTTGGTTATTGTAATTTGACTGGATTCTATATTCTTCTTCACACATATCTACTTTAAAAAAAAAAAAAAATCACCCACTCTTAGAAGAATAGATGAAATTGTGACAGTCCTTTACTGTGTGAGGAGTTAATAATACATTTTGGGTTAAATGAATTTAATGTAAACTTATCTTTTAAAATTCAGAGGAAAATCCTGGCTAATATTGTAGGCTTTCTCTATAGTCAGTGGAGAATACAAACAAAAACCTTCAGTAAGTGATTCATCCCACACATATTAAAAAAACTAGTGTTACCTGGAGGAACCTCTCACTTTGCATCAACTATAGAAGGAGCCTAAAGAGAGAGTTTAGATCAGGTGCTTAAAGTTATTATCTGGTATGGGGTTCAGTACACATCTAGCGTCATTTTAGGTTACCTAGAGCATCTTGGGGGCCTACAACCGCTGCTCCAGAAAGTCATGGGTCTTCCATACAGATGTCTCATACAACCTAAGATTTCTGAAACAACAGCATTTGTTACATAGCAGAATCAAACCTCCGTTTTTTGTCCTTCATGGAAAACATAAAGAAATAGATTCCTCAAAATCTCTGCCATCTCATCTTAGTGTTGATAGCTAAAATGCCTCACGTAAATCATGTCTTATTATTCTTCATTGACTACAGATGAAACACAGATCAGAAACTGATGGCTATTTTGTGGCCATCATAAAATAGTTGAGTTGAACTTCAAGCCTTATGCTAATTGACACGAACCTATACATTGAAAAAGGTCTCTTTCTCCTGTAGATAATGTAACCTTTATCAAAAGTTCCATTATGTCAGACTAACACAGTTGTCACTCTTATTCTTACACTTGAGGCTCTTTACATATTTTGATCCCAGGACATATAGATTGATGATGATGATGATTGATGATAATGATGATGATGATGATGATTCAGCAACTGACAAATAAAGATGAAACTGAAAATTAACTTATTTGTAGAACAGGGCCAAAAACCAACCTCAAAAGAGTTACATACTGTTTATGTATGTATTATCATTATGCATGCATGTTTATATATGTATTATCATTAATACATTATCAGAAGCAGATGAAAAATTCTTGGAAGAGATTAGATAATGATACTAAATTATCAAGCTTATTCAGCAAGTGCTTGCACAGTTACTTAATGTCATTAAAGCTTCATGACTGTGTGGTTACTTCATCTACTGCACAACTGGATTAAATAACTGTTATCTACTATTAATTTCATGATACTGTCTTGGTATTTTTAGGTGGTTTTAGACAGAAAAAGTAAAATAAAATCAATTCCCTATTGCTGGCAATTGACTCTGAATAATCCAAGCAAGTCACCTGAGCCAAGATGATCCCACTTTAGAGATATGAAATACTTATGTTTGCAATTTATTACTGAAGAGAGAGGAGAAAGTTCTTCCATCAGAAGAACTGACTAGTGTCTGGGTATAATTCAACTCTATAAACCTAAGGTGAGTACTGCCATATGAGGCTCGTAGCATATTCAAGACATATAGAGGGCTGGCAGACAGGACGCATACCTTTTAGGAATAATGGCTGAAGATGGATATAAAACCTTACATCAACTAAAATAGCTCTAAACTCCCATGTTTGAAAAACTGCTCTGTGTGTTGGCTCTCTCCAGTGCCTGGATTGTCTAAATGATTTACATTAGGCACTTCTCTTTGATGCCAAAAATGGTTGGAATCATTCTGAGCCCAAGGCTATATATAAACATAGAATGGAATCAGTGAAACACTTGTCCTTTGAGGAACTCCATAATTAACAGATTTAGGAGGCAAATGTAGTCCAACATTTAATGTGGTATTGGACAAAATCACATTTCAGTATGCAAAGTAACTATTTCTAACACTTCATATTCGGTGGAGTCCACCTAAATTATAGAATGAAAGAATAATTTAGGTTGGAAAGGGCCTTCAGAGGTCACCTGGTCAAGATTGCTCTGAATGGTAGTCCTGTCCTCCAGGGAATCAGCAATTCCCCAATTTGATGTAGGAAAGTCTATTCTCTCCTGTCATCCAAGTTGCTAATGAAGACAAGAAATAGTATTGGCTTCAGTATCAATTCCATAAGAATGTCACTAACAGTCAGCCACCAGTGAAACTTCAAACTGTTAACCACTAGATTTGCAACCTGAAGGTCCAGTCAGTTTTCTGCTCAGCTAGCAGTCCACCTCTCCTGTCTTTATGTCTTCAGTTTGGCCTCAAATATACAATGGGAGATCATGTTGAAAGCCTCGATCTACTAGTCTTCTCACATTCCTTATATTTTCTCCCCAACCCATGGGAGAGGGGAGCGAGAAAGAGTCAGGGTAGGTGTTTGGCTGCTGCCTGGGGTCAACCCACCACATCGTCTTAATACAAAAAATTCAATACTTTTTTCCTGCTTGATCAAAAGGCAGATCATGCTCATTACACTCATCCAAGTGTTGTAATTAACGGCACTCAAGCTGCATACTAAATATGAATTCTTATATCATATTTGAAAGACCCTTTATTTTCCTAGTATACATTTACAACTATTTCCAAGTGACTTTCTGGAAATCTGGGCCTCAGCACAAGTAATTGTTGCTTGGAAAGACAAATGGCAAACCCACAAATGCACCCCTTTTTCTCCTTCTTTCCTCGAGCTTTTAGTGCTGAAGCATGATGTCATATGGTATAGAATATCTCTTTGGTCTGTTCTGGCCACCTGTCCCAGCTGTGTCCCCTCCAACCTCTTGCCCACCCCCAGCCTACTCATCTGGGGAGTGAGGGGGTGTTGGAGAGATAGTCTTGACACTGGGCAAGCACTGTTTAGCCATATCTGAAGCATTGGTATGTTATCAATGCTGTCTTAGCCAGAAATGCAAAACACAGCTTCATATGGATTGCTATGAAGGAAGTTAACTTAATCCCAGACAAATCCAGTACAAATACGCTCTCCTTTGCTCCTTGTTTCATGTA
Source organism: Phoenicopterus ruber ruber (assembly GCA_009819775.1). NCBI lineage: Eukaryota > Metazoa > Chordata > Aves > Phoenicopteriformes > Phoenicopteridae > Phoenicopterus > Phoenicopterus ruber. The sequence goes on from CM020215.1 coordinate 170,706,533, forward strand.
ATCAATTAAAAAATATAGTTGTCAATAAGTTAGACAAAAACCAGCCTCCTCTTTCTGATAATGATCGCTGTCAGATACTAATGAAATGTTATGAAACTACATCTAAGACAATAATGCAATCTATACATGGAACAATTCTCTTTCAATCCTAACTCATTGCAAGTGTACCATGTGTTGCATCTCTGTCAGGTTTTATACAAAAAAAGGGTCAAGATCAAAAGATTTCTGGAACTGCTTGTTATCTGATGAACATATTTGTCTGGGGAAAAGTGCAGATGGTTGAAGCCCTTCTTGTATCCATTAACCACATAAATGAAAACTAATTAGAAACAGGAATTAATGCTCTATACAGCAGATGGTAAATTAGGTAGTTCTGATTCAGTGTCTGTAAAACTTCTAGGTTTAACTGATCGAGTTCTTTCTAACAGGCCCATTATAGAAATAAGATTTATCCAACAGTGAAAACGATTTATCAGAGATTAAAAAGAAGTAGTAGCTATAGTTTACACACATTGTGAAGAATGCACTTAAAAATAATATCCTGAGAGGGAGAAAGTTTTAAGGAAGATCAGTAAAAAAATGTTTGTGGCTACCTTATAGAAATAACTCAATATACTAGGAATCTTCAGACTGAAAATGAGACTCCTTTGGGGAAGGAAGTATGCTAAATTTCTATAAAATCTTGAGTGGCATGAAGAGGGTACAAAGGGATAGACAAGAACTAGGGGCCATCAAAAGGAACTAGGTTCAAAACAGGAAAGAATTAAATGTTTCTTCATGAAAAGTGTAGCAAATGTATGGAAGTCCTTGCCAAAGGACATTGCTGGTACAAAAGTTTGATGAGGATGTCCCCTTGAAGATTTTTCCATCTTAAGGCACCTAAGTTACCATGTATAAAGTGTTAGGTATAAAGTTCATTACTTGAGACTTCCCTGCCAATAAGGTGATGACAGAATGGGAATTACTGAAGCAAAAATATGATACTTCTGCCATAGCAACAGGATGACGGGGTGACAGTCTGTGAACAGAGTGCCAACTTGTGTGCAGCTGGGACAAGAACTGTTATTTGAACTAATCATACGGGGAAGCAGTCCCAAAGGGGAAACCCACCTTTCACATACCCCCTATTCAGAGTATGGCACCAATGCACAGTGAGAAGGATGACTGAAGCCAGGAGACACCAGCCCTGAGAGGTGCCAGGCCCTACATATGTCAAGAGCTCTGACCTCTGTGGTCAGATGACAGCTGTTGTCCCACTGCAAGGAGGACCCAGGAGGAATCACAGTGCACAATCCCACTTGACATCTGCCAGGTACCCAATGCATACCTGGTCAGAAAGTGCACTTGCAGGGACCCACAAGGGATGGTCGCTTGGGCAGGGATGTCTAAGAGTATCTGCATCGCATGTATGTGATGAGTGAAGGTGGCTGGGAATCATCTCCTTCTTTGCTGCAAACTTTTTCTCATATAAACAATTAAACAAGTTGTATGTGAACTGGCGTGTCTCGTATCATCCATTGTGCTTTCCACAGCAATGGTTCAGAGGGAGAAACAACAGCACCTGGAAGAGTAAACTTTTGAAGATTACTAAAACAGAAAAAAAAACATTAGAGTCACAAAATTCCCAGAGATGAAAATTGCTGGAGATTTGGAAAGAATCATAAATGCCTCTCTTGTTAATAGTCTTCTGTAAGCATCTGCTCATGATCATTGTGATATACAGGATATTGAGCTAGATGGAGCCTTGGTCTGAAGCCAAACATAGCCATTCCTATATTTCTCAAAGAGAAAAAATGTTAGCTGATTTTATGCAACACTGATCTCTGAACCACTAAGTACACTTAACTTGTTAATAAATCTACCATGAAATTATCTGTGAAAGCTTCCAGTATTTCTATCACAGAAAACTAAAATTTGGAAACTAAGGTCATGCAGAAAGTGAAGTAGAATGTCCTCGACACAGTACTCACTTAATATAAACCAGTGAATTTTGTGAATTATTATTAGATTATTGCGGATTGTTATATCTTATTTATGTACAATGGGTTTTGTATCATCTTACTTTGAACATTGCTGAGATGTGAAGGCAAATGACTAGATCTTGGCCTGAAGTTTAGCTAACTGAACATCTCATGAGAAACTGCTTGACTTGACGTGAAGAAACTGCTGGACATGATACATAACAGAGCAAGAAGCTGACAGAAGTTACAGATAGCTCCATGAGGGATGGGTGGATCTCAGAGGTGGTTAAAGAGGAGTTGTGCAAAATGGCCAGATGTTACAGGCAGCTGAAGGGAAGCATTGGAGACCTTTGAAAGGCCAGCAGTGCCTCAGGAATCACATGAGTGATACCATGTAAGGAAGAGATGATCCAGGTAAAGGTATTAGAATACATCAATTCTGGGTATGTTTACTGAGTGGAAACAAAGGCAGAGAAAGGGAGGAATCAAGGTTGTTGTAGGAGGAACCAATATGGTGTGAAGGGGAATAAAAGGGGCTGGTTTTGTATAAGCAAGCTGCTGGTCTGTCTGGGCTGAGCCCTGTGCCTGAACACCATTCTCTGTCCTGTCTTTCATGTGGGTATATTCTGATCTACAAGCAGGAGCAGGAGCAGATAGACCTAGAGGAAAAATACACTGAGACCTAAAGTCTACTAGATTCAGCTTTCCCCAGTGATGTGAGCAACCATAAAAGTGATTTGGTTAGAAGCAGAAAATTACTGAACAGAAAAAAATATCTGCTGACAATACTGACAGAGAAATTGCCTGCCAGCCTGGGAGCTGTGAGTCTGGGAACTAGGGCTGGGCACCAGAAGGATCCTTGAAAATTGCAGCTGACCGTTTTGAAGTACAGCTGGGTACCTAGAAACCAGAGACATTATGAGATGCCATTGATATGCATAAAACCAAGAAAATGTAATGGCAACTTATCATCTGAAAAAGTGGAAACAGTGTAGGAAAATAAAATTGGTCTGAAAGAACAGAAAATATCGTCATGTCTTGGCTGTTACAGGTGAAAAATAGACATTAACAGCATCTATTGGCTGTTCAAAGCACGGATGTCTTAAGCCCTCTTATGTCTCTATGATATAAAAAGGACTTAATTTTTATCCAAAATGTAGCCTCTCTCTGAGAACTTCCAATGCTGCATGTACTTTTCCTTTTCTAAACAGGCTGAATTCTCCACATGAACTTTCTATGAGATCTTGGACATTTGCTGGGAATGCCTGGCTGACTCCAGATTCTGTGATGTGGATTATCTTTGAAGTGAGACTCTGTCTATTATTTTACCGATCCCCCTCTGAGCCCACTTCTGAGGTCGATTCAGTTTGTTGTCTTACCTCTGGAATGGTTTAGTCCCCCTCTGGGATTGGTTTGTCCTCCACTTTGGAATGGTTTGGCCCCTTCTGAAATCTGTGTAATTTGCTTGATACCAGTATTTTATCTATCTATACAGGTAATCTATTATATCTACTGTTATATTGTTGATAAGTTGCTTCACTAATGATAAATTTATAGTAACCTGTAATAGTATATACCTACTTGGTTGTTGCTGTTATTGGTTGTTGCTGTTATTGATTTCTTCTATTATAGACTGCTGCCATACTATAGGCTGATACTATACTACCAATTGTTAATAATAATTTTAATAGTTTGATATGTGTATATATACTCACTTTATTAATCACAGGTATACTTGCTAGTGGTGATTTGGGGGATATTTGTGGTAATCTGTAATAGAGAAATTTAGAGGATAAAGCCTCCATGTCCGGGTGTATTATGGAATCCTATGAGCCCATGGTTGCGATCTCTTACACACTCACAGACTGGGTAACCCTTTTGGTCATGACACCCAGCCAAATAACATTTCTCAATTCCAAGGAGAGTCAACAGGCTGTCCCTGCAGCCCGAAGCATGGATGGTACCATCCCTCCTCCTGAGCTCCACCTGTGGTGAAGTACCAGGGGATGACTCCTCTGGCCCCTCTCTGCCACTGCTGCACAGTCCCATGCTGTCGGTAGCAAAATTTCTGGGCTTTCTTTGCAAACTGTGCAGCACAAAAATGACCTGTTAACTGTTTAAGTTTCAGTTAATCTCCAATTTACAGGTGAATAGGTGTGTGCCATGTCATCTCATATTGTGTCCTATCATGTCCTATTCTCATTCTTGTTCCTGTACTCCAGCAGATCATTAGAAGCATGATGCTCCCAGATCAGTAACGAGTAAAACCATCTGAATGTTCAGGCCTTTTTCTGATCATGAATTATGCAGCTGACAGAAGCCTTTAGAAGCTACCAGAAGCCTTTAGAAGCTACCAGAAGCTGGTAGCTGGTTTTACTAAACAGTAATCTGGATTAAAAAAAAAACTTAAGCAATAAAAATGAAACCAAAATCTGAACAAGAGATTTAAAACATAAACAAGTCAAAAAAAGACTTGAAACACCTGTTGTTGTTTTTTAAATGTATTTGTATCAATATTATGCTATGCAATATGTTTAATATATTTCTTAAATTTGCTCAGTACTCAGTTACCATGATAGTTTAGAGAGCTATGCCCTTGCACTCTGATGTAATTTTCACTAACGTTTATTATATATGCAGCTCTAGATCTACTTTACTCTGCAGGTTCACAACAGTGTTACAAGACCCAAAGAGTGATCACTCCACTACACTGTGCTAATGGGGAGTCTAAAACCGTTGTAGTCCCCTTTCCTTTTGTACTCCTACAGGAGCTATTCCATCCTATATATTATGCTGAAAGCAACATATGTCAATAGTGAGTAGCTGTTTATATAGTTGATTGAAATAAGACCTTTTTTTGTGTGTCTCTGTGTGTGTGCTTGCCTGGACCTGGTAAACTAGGCATAATTTCAGCATGTTGCATTTCATCTGAAGCTCCTAAGACTTGTAGTGGTACTGGCCTGTAACCTGCTGGTTAAGTCATGCTGATTGAGCTATGGTTATCTTCTTCACAGAAGCTCTACAGTCTTTTCTTCGAAGTTGAAGCTATAATGATTGGTTCTTGAATTCTGCAGATTCAGTCCTTCACTGTTGTACTGGTTTTGGCTGGGATAGAGTTAATTTTTTTCACAGTAGCTACTATGGGGCTGTGTTTTGGATTTGTGCTGAAAACAGTGTTGATAATACAGGGATGTTTTATTATGACTGAGCAGTGCTTACACAGAGTCAAGGCCTTTTCTGCTTTTCACACCACCCCACCAGTGAGGAGGCTGGGGAGGCACAAGAAGTGGGGAGGGGATGCAGTGGGGACGGGTGACCCCAACTGACCAAAGGGATATTCCATACCATATGGCATCATACTCAACATATAAAGATGGGGGAAGAAGAAGGAAGAGAGGATGTTCAGAGTGATGGCATTTTGTCTTCCCAAGTAACCTTAAGGTGTGATGGAGCCCTGCTTTCCTGGAGATGGCTGAACACCTGCCTACCAATGGGAAGTAGTGAATGAATTCCTTGCTTTGCTTTGCTGGTATGTGCTGCTTTTGCTTTACCTATTACACTGTCTTTATCTCAACCCATGAGTTTTCTCACTTTTATCCTTCCAGTTCTCCCCGCCATCCTACTGTTGGGGAGTGAGCGAGCAGCTCTGTGAAGCTTAGCTGCCAACCGGGGTTAAACCACAATAACTCTATAAAATGATTCCTTTGAGGTCCTGATGTTTCAATGGTACAGTTAAAAGTACATGGACTGAGCCCTTATTTCATTCCATAGATTGTAATTGAATTATGCATCTGGTAAATATTCCATGTTTCTTCTCTTAATAGAAACAATTGTCCTCATAAATAGAAAAATGGTTATAGGAGCAGTTTTAACAGTCCTAAATGGTCTAAAAGTTGTCAATTACCACATGTAGACTTTAAACACTGAAATTGTCATCCTGAGGCTTTGCATGTTGGTTCTTCATTGCTTCTAAATATTTACTTGCCAGAAAAATCATTGAACCTCTCAAATAAAATTGTTTCTTCTTTACATTACCATAAGAGTTTCTGAAACAGAAACTTAATCCATTTCAACACTGCCGTACTACTTAAGTTGAAAATTCAAATAAAGTCCGTGGAAAAAGAATCCCAAAGAAGTTTTGTGTTATAGCATCCACAATCATTATTTTACTAATATTAAAAAATAATTTTCATGAATTTACAAACTGCAAAGAAATCTTTCCACAGTACAGTAAGTTTCAGGTCAATAAGAATTATGGGAGGCAAGTTTCCTTACCATCATTTTAAAATGGATTTTAAAACAATGAGAATGATATTTGGATGATTATACTGTTGTAATGTATCAGTTTCTTACTCTTTACTACCACTGGTCTATGTCTTTCTCCCTATATCTCTGTTTAAGATTAAGTATCCATGGTTCTTCCAAGTCTGAGGGCTTTCATTCTAACTGAGAATTTAATTTTTTTCTTTTAGTAAAGAAAACTTTCCCTCATTGGTCCACTACCTATTGTTGTTCTTCTTCACCTGTGTTCCCATTGCCTTTTTTTTTTTTTGTGTCATATTTTTTTCCTTAGACAGATACTACTTAAGCTCAGCATCTTCTACAGTGATGAACTTTATCAGTGATCACTGAGCTGTCACACGGAACCATCTTAAGTACCCTACCTACCAATATTAACTGTAACTTGCTATGAACGTTGTTTGTGTATAGGGTAGATGAGAGAAATATGCTCTGCTGTCCTATGTCACCCGAAAAGAGGAATTCTATGCCTTAACTGAAGCACTGTCACATTATACAAGGTGAGGACTTCTGAAGTGGGCACAGATCTTAGAGGCTGGACAATAAAAACTTGCTACCTTCATAATAAGAATGAAGTCCCTCACTTATCAGAGAGAAGTTCACATTTTGCATGCTTGTTTATTAGCTTTTTGGTTTGGATCAGGAAGCAACCTCTTGATTTTCCAGCTTACCCTGCAGATCGATCTTGGAGTGTATAAACTGGATTCTTTTCAGGTGAGATTTCATTGGAAGATGTGCTCTGTCCTAATGAACTACAATCACTAAAACAGAGGTAATTTGTTTTTTTAATCATTTTTTCTTTTTATTTTCTCTCTGTCCTTTTCTCTGTGCATGTCTTAAGTTTCTGTCTTTATTTCTCCCCGATGGTCTGACTTTAGTATTTTAGCTACAGTTATGTTTTCTTTGGCTTGTTCTGATTCTTGACACATTAATATTAACTTCTCCAGCTGCCAAGTTTGTTGCTTGGAATGACATTTTGAAAGCATTTTCTACTTCTATGTCATAAACAACCTTGTTATTTAGTGGATGAGACCTCTAAAATTACAAATCTAATAGTTTCCTCTTTAAAATTTTAATCTATTACAAACTTCTCTATCTGTCCTTTACTTTTTCACTTTTTAAAATCCACATAAATTTGTTTCAAGTGTTCCAATGACATGGTGACCCTTAAGCATTTTCATTATTTCTTTATTTTTTACCGTTACTTTCTCATATTATAACAGGAATTACATCTGGCACATATATTATACATTTCTTACTCCTTTTCCTACTCCTTTATTTTCACAATCATTACTCATGTTTGATTATAAAGCTTGTCATGTAGCTTCCCTTTATTGCACAAGTTTTACAGCCATTTCCATTTTGTCATTATCCAGTTCCATTAGTATTACTTTCACTATGCAATCTACATGCTTTTTACATAGAACCACAGAATGGTTGAGATTGGAAGGGACCTCTGAAGGTCATCTGGTTCAAGTAGGCTGCTCAAGCAGGTCCCTCTAGGGCCGGTTGCCCACAGCCATGTACAGATGGATTTTGAAGATCTACAAGGAGGGAGACTCCACAATCTCGCTGGGCAACCTGTGCCGCTGCTCAGTCATCCTCACATTAAAAAAGTCTTTCCTGGTGTTCAGATGGCACACACTATGTTTCAGTTTGTGCGTATTGCCTCTGGTCCTGTCACCAAAAAAGAGCCTGGCTCTGTCTTCTTTGCATCCTCCCTTCAGATATTGGTACACATTGGTAAGATCCTCCTTGACTCTTCTCTTTTCTAGGTTGAACTGTCCCAGCTGTCTCAGCTTTTCCTCATGTGAGAGATGCTCCAATCCTTTAATGACCTTTGTGACCCTTCACTGAACTGTCTCCAGGATGTCTGTACCTCTCTAGTAGGAGCCCAGACCTGAACACAGTACTCCAGGTGTGGCCTCACCGCTGCTGAATAGAGGGGAAGGATCACTTCCCTCAACATGCTGGCAACACTTCTGCTAATGCAGCCCAGGATACCATTAGCCTTCTTTGCTGCAAAGGCACATTGCTGGCTCGTGTTTAATTTGGTGTACACCAGCACCTTTTCTGCAAAGCTGCTTTCCAGCTGGTCAGCCCCCAGCTCATACTGAGAGTGCAGCAATTTGTATTTCCTTTTTTGAACTGCATAGGCTTCCCGTTAGCCCATTTCTCCAGCCTTTGAGGTCCCTCTGGATGGCAGCACAAACCTGTGGCATATCATGCACTTGTCCCAGGTTGGCATCGTCTGCAAACTTGCTAAGAGTACACTCTGCTCCATCATCCAGATCATTAATCAAGACATTGAACAGGATTGCATCCATTATTGACCCCTGGGATACACTGCTAATTACTGGCCTTCAACTAGACTTCATACCAGTGATCACCACCCTCTAGGCCCTGCTGTTGAGCCAGTTTTCAATCCATTTCACCATCTGTTTTTTTGATGGGTTTGCTACTGGATTTTGTCTTAAAAGTGGGATTCAGGTCAGTCACATAGCACCTTAAGATATCTACAACTTGGTCATCTACAATTTCAGTGATTATAGCAATTTGAGGATTCATGAAAATGAATAGGCAAGTTTATGATGCAATTCACCTGAAATATTTAAGACATTAATCTTAGGAAAAATCAATTGCTACTATGATGGTTTGATTTCTATTTATTCAAAGAAAGAAATCTGGATTAATAATGTTTCACAGTGCCTAACATGACTTAACCTTTGTAATGCTGATTGTCCCACTTGTAGTTCTGTAAACTTGCTTTTCATCTGTAACTGTTGACCTAAGCATTTGTGTCAATGTTTTTCCAAAGCCTTTGTGGTAGCATTTTTCGCTTGTTTCTGACAGGCTGCTGGGTTTTGGCCATCCAAGCCCTCATACTGTGGTTGTGATAGATTCTCATGGGAGAATTTTTATAGTAGGAAGCAATATGAGAATCATCTCTGCCCCGCCCTCAATTTTCTCAGCCCTTGTTTTGGAGCTTTTAGTTTATATTAGATGAAAATCATATGTTACTGAATAAAAAAGCAAGAAATGGGTCATTTAAATACCAACTAAGTATTAGCCGATAATACATCTGCATAAAGCTTGGCAACCTATTAGCATGAAACACTTGTACCTGAGTAAGCGTGCTCCAATCAGCCCTAACAGCACCGTAAACAGAACAACCTATAGGGAATTTGAGTAGATCCTGATGAAAATATATAGTACTATGGAAAAAGCATGGTGAATATCATCTTTACCACCCGTTTCATGGGAGACACTGCCTAGAAGAGGTCGCTCATGTGGGGTCTCCATGACTGCTTTTCCTGACTCGCCAAGGTGGATAGTTTTCCCACTCCCCTCCCCTCCCTTCCCCTCCTCTCCTGTCCCCTCTCCCCTCCCTGTCTTTTCAACAGTCTATGGTACTTTCCCATGTAAATTCATTGAACTTAAGGTCAGAAAGAAGAATTCATATCATTATATATATCCTGGACATATGCTGAAAATGTTAAATCCTGATTTAGAGGTTTCAGGTGACACAATTTTTCTCTAATATTTCATTGCACCCTCCTACAAAATGTGTATGTCTTATTTGTGAATTGAATTTATCTAGCTTCAGAATGGGCTGCAGATTTAGTTAAAATTCTCTATTGTGTTAAATTGAGAAGGATTTAGGTTTTCAAATGTATTGAGATGACAGTATGGGAAGGCACATCCACTGCAAGAATACTGACCAAGTATATAACAAAGTGAGTTTGCAGCACTTTCAAAATAGTTAACACTTCTTTTTTTTCTAGTAAGGGTTTATATTTCATTCATGGTTGTAAGATTCTTGCTTCATAGATATTCTTCTGACTGTCCAAAAATGAAAATGAATTTTCCTCTAGAGCTAAATCAAATAGATTGTGACAATCTCTGTGCTTTATGGCCATCATCCAGCAAGGTAGTTAAACCTGTGGTTAAGTGCTTTGTTGGATGAGGGCCTAGCAACTTGTGAGGGGACTTTGGAGTTCTTCCAAAATGGCTAATAGGTTTGCCCCTTGGCCATAGTGATGCTGTTTGCTGAATATGTCATAAGATGTATTAGGGAAGCAAAAAAGCTGAGGATGTTAAAATACATCTCATGATTTTGCTCTGAATATCACAACAAAGGAAATTCCTTAGGTTAAAAGAAGCAGAAAAATAACTCCCAAAACATAGAATTCAAACTAAACATCACATATTGAGAATTTTCAGAAATACTTTAAACTAAGGAATTGCTAGATGCCTCAAAAATATAATTACTTTGAGGAATTTAAGGAAATACAGTACCTTGTAGCTTTAGCATTACATAAAGTAAGATCCAAAATAGAATGGAAAAATGAGTATCAATATACACTATTCCTCAGACCACCCATAGTTGGATCTGAAAAGTTATTGAATTAGAAACAGATGAAATTCCCCAAACAAAATTCACCTAATGTCTCTGAAGTCATATAGATGAGTTTCATAGAAATCCTCTACACTTCATTAGAAGAAAAAGTTCCCAAAGGGAACTTTCTTCTATCTTAAGACACGTTTTGCTGATCGATAACACTTTGGAATTGTCTTTCTCACTGTATTGATTATGACACAAACCTAAATGACTTGTTTTGATGAGGCACCCAAATTTTAGACAGCTGAAATGAAGTGAGATTAATATTAATCTTACAGTAAGTATCATATTTTTAGATACCAAGCATACTTTTCCTTCCTTATCCATGAAGTATTAAAAAGTATTAAAAAGCTTTACACCTAATATGTTTGTGATATGCATGGATTTTTATCTTTCCATTTTCTCTTTTCATTTTCATTATAATGTTATGAAAGGTCAGATACACCTTATTTGACAAAAAATTGTGAAAATTTTCAAATGGATACACTGACAATTGCACTCATATATAAGAACTTGTAAAAAAAATCATGTGAGCATGTATGTGCACAAGTGCACACATATGCACATGATTATGAAATTATTAACATTTAACTCTGTAATTTCCAAATAGCATTAAAGTTATCAGTATGACAAGGTAATTTTGGTCAAAAAATCTGATAACATTTCTTGTAAAATCTAACTGAATAAAAATGTCCATATATTAGACACCAACATCCCTCAAAGTAGGTGCCTATATTTATTAGCAATGCCTCTGCCAATATCCTAGTTTCTCATTGTCATTGGGAATTGCTGTAGATATCCAGGTCTGCAGCCACAGAGTTTCAGCTCTCTGTCACTTCAGGCCTTCCTATTGTGCAGATACAATCTAGCACACCTCAAGGCGTAGCACATAATGTTTCCATAGTCTCCTAATACTCCCATTCTTTGATCACAACCAACAATACTCCTTTCGGGTAAAAAAAATAAATGAAAAAAAAAAAGGAAAAAAAAAAAAGAGGAAAAAAAGGAAAAAAAATAAAGAAAAAAGTCTTTAAAAGCTTTAAAACCATGGTAAAATAAAATCACTCTGCCTGGGCAGAATGGAGTAGCCCTATGAGACATCACCTGTTCTTCAGATACATTTTTTTTCCATAGCAAGCATGAGAGATGGATCAGTCAGGTCAGAAAACATCACATACTCCATAGCACATCACAACACATCTGAAACCTTCACCTGTTGAGTCAAATTCTTTGAGATCTTTGCTATAAGTGTATTGTAGCCTGCATAACTTAGTGGAGGGGGTTCCTCACACATGAAATAACAGGCGAGAAAAGAAAAATCAGGGAAAGGAAGAGGAAAGAAGAGAAGAAAATGAAGAGGTATTTGAAAGGGTACCAAGGGAAAGGCAGGGATGTAAAGGTGTCCAGTGTATCTGCATAAAAGACATTCACATTTCCCTGAACTCTATATTCTTCCCTAGCCCAAGTGCCATGAGCACTTTTCTCAGCTACATCCTCAATTATATAAAGACATTTTTGTACCATACAGCCTGCATCAACTTACCAATGACCACCACTTATGTCTGTAGATAAGAGAAGCACCTTGACTCAGGACGTAAATGCACGAACACTACTGTTGCTTGTAGCGATCGATACACTTGTGCATATGCTCATGGAAAATGGTACTTTGTATGCAATATTGGGCCAATAGATTTCTCCATTGATGCATTGACTTTCACAGAAAAAACATTTCAGCACCTCCGCTAATATATACTACTCCAGCAGCTTCTCTCCTCTCCTGGAGACTGTAGCCAGCCAGTTAAGCAGCAGTCCAGACCTGCTGTGCAGCCAGGCACTGGCAGGTCTGCAGCAGGCACAAGGCAAGCACTCAACACTTCCTCATGGCTTCTCAACGTATCTCCATTCACAGGATGGACAATACACTGCTATAAAACTGTTGCATGTCTCACACACTTCAAAACACTAGATTTGCCCTCTCTGAGAGGAAAAGTGCCATTCCAGGAGACTGGGAGAAACAAACAGGTGCTCATTACTGTAAGCAAAAAATCTTTCTTGAATTCTGTGCCCACGTTTTCGATAATCTCATAACCAGCCTGAGCAAGCACGGAATCAGCAATTTTTTTATTGGAGGGTAATTCTTCATCCTCATTTCAGAAACCTTATGCTGTAGGTGGGCTTTTTCTGTAGTCATGGCTGTATCATAACTAAGAGCAGCTGGCAGGTAGGCAGCAAAATCTCAGCACGGACCTATAGTGGGATGCATTGTAGCAGCTGCAAGATGCTTACATTCTGTGTACTGGATTCCTTGTGCTTGTGCAAGAGAGGCAATACATATATCTTTTAAAATGATATATCTACTATAGAAGAACAGATGAGTACTGCCTCTATACAATCCAGGAATTAGTGTGTTGGTGATGGAGAAGGCAAAGATACAGCAGCACAGATATATCACTGCCAAAACTAAAGTATTTCAATATTAGTAGACATCTGGTTTTGGTCCATTGAACCACACTCACAGTATCAGGACGGGCAACAATTTGGCTATATGTGGAACTATAATTGAATATAAATATATTTAATCACATCATTACAGAAAAAATACTTGCAGAAAATAATTCACATTATAAGGAGATGAATTTTCAGTCTTTGTTCACTGCACCATCTCACGTCATAAACTCATCATTTATGAATAAGACAAACATATGTTTTCACTTTTAGGTAGCTATGTTTCACAGAAAAGATGACAATGGTGCACTTTGCAATTACTTTACTTCCTCAGAAAAGCTATGCTAAGCCAATCTTCAGTTAATGAGTTTTCTTCACTTAACACCAGTTGCTACTTTTTTCCTTTTCCCTCCTTAATTTTTAACACTCAACTTACTAAATATGACAGGTAACAGCACAGGTTGACTCAAAAGGTTTATTTTTTAAACACAGGCTATTTTTCTGAATTCATGCTTCAGAGTAATCAGTCTAAAATTACTGCTTCAGCATAATTATTTGTTTGGAGCAACAACCGTCCAATGCAATGGCCTCCTAGAGTAAGGATATTTCCGATGAAATATCACTGCTCAAGTCTGCCCCATGAAAGACCCAGATTTGAGGCAATTTGGCAAAAGGACCAAGCTTATAAGGCCTAATTCATTAAAGGGATAAACCTAATAATTCCAGGAACAAGATTAGAGAAAAGGAAAAAAACCAACCAGACAAACAAACCAACCCCAAAACCACCCTCAACCTTTATCAAAGACGAGAGAAAAGAACAAACCAACTAGCAGTTTTTTAACCACTTCCATATTCTTATTGCATCTTTCCACTTGCCAGGATGTACAGTCAGATGAAAACCAGTATTGACAGCAAAAGAAACCCCAAAGAACAACAGCTTACAGAGAGATCATATCAATTAGGCATTTTCTATTTCGTAAGGATATAGTGCCCTGAAATACACTGGGAGACTCTATATAGAGTTAAAATTTATTTATTGTAATTAATAGCAGTCCAATAGTAAAAAAATTATCTAAATAATATAAAAAGGCTTAATTAATAATGCTCTTAAAATTGCTATACATAATCTTTCTATCATCTACCCTTTCTGATTGGTGTTATCTTTAGACTCCTAATCTTGAGTGCTAAGGCTTGGTCTTTATCAAGCAAAGAGGGGGTAACACTGAGCAATCAGTGCCTGGTGGTCCCTGCTGGGAGGAGTGGGGTGCCCATGAAGAGTGTTGCCCCCTTGGCCCAAGTGCAGGTGTTTCACTGTAGAGTGCTTCTGCCTGGCTTTAGGAGGAGCTGAACCTTCTGTTCCAGCATAGCACAAAATTTTCCGCTTCTGAAAAAAATATTAACTGTATAGAGGTATAACCTCTTCAGATCTGTAATCAGATCTTCAGATCAGATTTGTGCTCAGCAAAATGAGTAACTAAAGCAGAGAAATGTGTAGGTAAAGAGGAATTTATGATGAAGGACTGCTACATAAGGACAGGACATAATGTGATTAAACTTCTGTTCAGTAGTATCTAAAAAGCATCTGAATGACCTTGGACCCTTTTTTTGATGGTATTCTGAGAACATATGTACAAAAATAGCTGGAAATATTTTTTACTCTTACTATAAAAACCTGCTCTTGTTCAAATCCTCTAGCTATGTGAATTGTAAATATGTAATGAAGTTATATTATTATTATTATTATTATTATTGTCATGGCAACATGTTCTTGCACAGACTAGACACTTATTTTACGTTTGCATGTTTTCAATATGACTTTTTGAAATATATAGTTATAAAATAGTCATTAGATTGTCCAAGAAGAATAATGGTTAATTTTTCCTGAATACATGTTTAGCATTTCTGATGTCTTAATACTATGGAGAAAAACAGGCAAACAGATATTTTGTTTTCTCTTTTGCATGTTACACATTTCAGTACAATGAAAAGGAAGAATAGCAGAATGCAAGTGGACAAAACCAGTATCTGGCAAATGTTTGCTTTCCAAAATGACAAAGGTCACTGAATTACTAAGCTTCTTTTCCTCCCTTTAAAAAACAACAACAGAACCTGAATAAGCAAAGCTATGTCAATATGTCAAATCACTTACCCGGCACATTGAATTGCAAAAAATACTATACATAAAATTCTGAGAACCAAGGCCCAAGACTTGAACTCTGGCACTGTGCAAATGCTGGGCCACTACTGGAACCTGAAATTTCATTAGGTCTGCATAATGTAGTGCAGATTTATAAAAGCCCAATTCAGTTCCTAAGTTGGATATTCTCCAGATATTACTCTACTTTTCTATAGGAAAAATCAGCCATTGCCACTCTATTTCTAACTGACAATAAGCTAAACTCTTTGCAAACAGCATTCTCTGTATTTTTCCTCTTTCCTATCTCCTCCCTAAACTGGGTCTAGTATAAAGTCAGCGACAGCTAAGGTACTTGAAAATTGCACAATTTCAAAATTCATTAATTTTGTACTGAATGTACAGAATCACAGAATGGTTGATGTTGTAAGGAACCTCTGAAGGTCTTCTGGGTCAAGCTCCCTGCTCAAGCACGTCTACCTAGGGCCAGTTGCCCACGAGCGTGTGCAGGTGGATTTTGAAGATCTACAAGGAGAGAGACTCCACAACCTCTCTGGGCAACCTGTGCCACTGCTCAGTCACCCTCACAGTAAAAAAGTGTTTCCTGATGTTCAGATGGCACACGTTCTGTTTCAGTTTGTGCCCATTGTCTCTGGTCCTTTCATTGGGCACCACTGAAAAGAGCCTGGCTCCGTCTTCTTTGCACCCTCCCTTCAGGTATTTGTACACATTGATAAGATCTCCCCTGATGCTTCTCTTCTCCAAGTTGAAGAAGAGAGGTCCCAGGTCTCTCAGTCTTTCTTCATGGGAGACATACCCCAGTCCCTTAGAATTCATGTACTCCAAGGGTACAGGAAACTCTTATTTGTGCTTACTTGCATAGCTACAATCTCTCATAGGAGAGAAAAAAACTGAGGTGTTAACAATAAACTATGATTCACCCTTTGGATTGACTAGAGCTCAATCTCAGTTCTTTCAAAATATCTTCAATAAAGTACAAATGCATTCTCTTTATGATATCTGTAATAAGAACAATTTGACTTGAAATCTTCCTCTTGTGATATTGGAAAGGGAGGTCTTTTGCACTTGTTTCTTTCACAGCCTTAAAAAGTTCAAAAAAAGTCTTGCAAGCTAGTAGTGCTGTTCAGTTTTAAATATTTAGTGTTGACCTCAATTTTTGGTTTCCCTTGCAGAAAGATAGTATAAAGCAATAAATCAAACTATAAAGCGCAGATATTGTCTTCATATAATTTCCTCTAATACTTGAAGTGAAATTTAGCAGAAAATAATTTTAAAGTTTGATTTATTGGTGTTTGGTTAAACAGTAACTTCTGAAGCAGAAGAATATGACACTGTTAGAATGTATGCTCATTTTTGGAAGGCTAGGAGTGGCAATGCATTTAAAACCTAACTAAAAAGGAGAAGGAATTATTTTCCATTTAATTAAGCTTCAGTGTAGACAAAAACTATTATATAGAGACAACCTTTTATATTGGTATAATATTGTCACTCAAAAGAAATAGTAAAATAGGACTATCAGAGATGTATGAAAGTACTCATACTAATTGTTACAGTCTGGCACTTCCTTTCATAGGTACTTAATCAAACAAGTATTGTTAATACTGTCAGAATCAAAATATCTAAATGCAGGAAATTCTGATTAAAAAGGAAATCAATCACTTCTGATGACAAAAAAAAATGTCAGAAGTAACACACTAATGCCTTATCTATCTATCTATCTAAAGTTATCTTGCTTTTGTTTTGCTGCAGAGTCTGTCCCAATCTTTAAAACACATTAAAGACAAAGAAGTTTAATTTTGCAATATGAGACACCTTCACCAAATTATTTATAGACTCCTTTCTGGAGCTGTCAAGCTTCCTTCACAGAAAAGTTTCTTATAGGGTGCTGTAGCACTTTGCATTTATGTAATTCTAGCACAGTGCGCGTGCTTTTAGTTCAGCCTTGACCACCACTTCAGTATATGCCAGCAGTAATAACCAAAGTAGTGATAATTATGATGAAGAAAATATGATACCCTACACTTATGTGCCATTAAAAACATTTTACATGTACTTTGTCTTTCCTTTTATTTGTTCATGCATTTTAAGGGGCTTTTTTCCGGAACTGTTTATAACAAAAACATGGGGGTGGAGGAAAAGAGAAAGGAAAAGGAAAAGGAAAAGGAAAAAAGGAAAAGGGAAAAAGGGAAAAGGGAAAGGGAAAAGGAAAAGGAAAGGGAAAAGGAAAAGGAAAAGGAATATAAAAAGGAAAAAGAAAAAAGAAATCTTGCTGATGAGTATATAAATATATAATAATCTCAACAAAATTAGAATTTAGTTTTAATATTGTGAAGTATCCTCACGCTATGAACAATTTATGAGAGAACAGAAGGTAGAGTGAAGAGAGCAGTAGAAGAGGTAACTATTCATTTTATTCCAGTAGTATGGAATACTTGATATATGTCAACATGTGGAAAATCTAATCTTGGAAGAGACATTAACACCTTCCTACTAGAACTTCTAGAAACACGTATCATAAATCAACAACAGGATAATTAACTACTTTAGCCTTGACAGTCCAAGAGGATGGAAGGAACGCTTACACTTGGAAGCCCAAAAGGATGGATGGAAAGCAACATCCTAGAGTTGAAATGGCTGGGAATGATCATCTCAATTTAAAAAAAAAAAAATATATATGTGTGTGTTTGTAAAAAACAAATGCCATACTACAAGCAATTTTTATAAGAAATAATGTAATTTTAACTCACATGAATTCAGTTATTTACTTGAAGTTTTGACACTGGCAACTTTCTTTCAATGTGGTGTTATTTCCAATCAGTACCTCATGGTTTATGAGCCAGGTGTTAGCAATTAGTCACTCATCACAACTGTCATAGAAAAAATAAAAGAGAATTAACACCAGCAATTGAAACAAAGGCAAAATCATTATATTAGCAGTAATCAGGCAAAATCTTTCTACACTTGCATAATCAAAAGCAGATGTATAATTCATTTAGGCAATTAAAAACACATTTTAAATGTTTTAAAATCTCCCAGTTATGTCAGAGGTACAGATACTATTCATAACATGAGACTAAGTAGAGATATAGATTACTTGTCATTGAAAGAATGGTAGCAGATGAAGGTCAAACAGATGATCACCAACAAACATAGAATCATAGAAGCATTTAGGTTGGAAAAGACCTTTAAGACCATTGAGTCCAACCGTAAAGCTAGCACTGCCAAGTCCACCACTAAACCATGTCCCTCAGCACCATGTCTACAGGTCTTTTAAATACCTCCAGGGATGGTGCCTCAACCACTTCCCTGGGCAGCCTGTTCCAGTGCTTGACAACCCTTTTGGTGAAGACATTTTTCCTAATATCCAATCTAAACCTCCCCTGCCGCAACCTGAGGCCTTTTCCTCTTGTCCTATTGCTTGTTACTTGGGAGAAGAGACCAACACCCACCTCGCCACAACCTCCTTTCAGGTAATTGTAGAGAGCGATAAGGTCTCCCCTCAGCCTCCTTTTCTCCAGGCTAAACAACCCCAGTTCCCTCAGCCGCTCCTCATAGGACTTGTGCTCTAGACCCTTCACCAGCTTCGTTGCCCGTCTCTGGACACGCTCCAGCAACTCAATGTCTTTCTTGTAGTGAGGGGCCAAAACTGAACACAGTACTCAAGGTGCAGCCTTACCAGGGCCGAGTACAGGGAGACGATCACCTCCCTACTCCTGCTGGCCACACTATTTCTGATACAGGCCAGGATGCCGTTGGCCTTCTTGGCCACCTAGGCACTCTGTGGGCTTATATTCAATGGGCTGTCGACCAACACCAATATAAAAGTATTGAGAATATAATGATAAAGTGCAGTGTCATCAGACACTTCATGTCAGGTTAACTGTGGTGATGCTAGTCACAGTGGATTGTATAGAGTGGTACCATATAGCAGTCTATTTTAAAAAGTACTAGAAACATAAAAAACCAATTTGAAATAACACAAAATTAACAAAGTGACCCAGTAAGATTCTGAACTACTTGATGCACTTTGCAGTGAATTTATAAAACACAGTCATCTAGTAATCTGTGTTTCTCCTAAGCGTGAGAAAACAGAAGACATTTGTATCAAATTTGATAGCATAATAAGAAATAAGGAAGTGTAGTAAGAATCTTTATAATTTTTTAGTATAAACATTAAAATTAACACTATTGAGTATGATCCAGTGAGGGTGAAAATATGTGAATATGTAGCTATCTTACTACTAGGAAACGTTATAAAGGAGAATATACCTATATTGTGCATTTTATGGAGTCTTTTATTCTACATATGTGCTAAATAGGAAGCTTCACACTCTACAAACAACAGAGATGAAGAGTAATATTCACTGGCTACAATCCTTTTTTCTCTCATGATGATTTAGTTAGGAGTTATTGTTTAAGTTTTTATAAAGGCATTGTAAAAGCAAACCAAAGTAAATGACAAGAGAAGAAGATCCATACTCTTTTTTTCTCTTGTGTCTTTCTACTTCTTGCTCACGAAAAATTTCTTCTAGCTTCATTGCAGTCTTAATCAGTTCTCTTGTTATTACTTCTCGCCTACTACTTCTGTATATTATTCACACTTTTCACTTATGCCTTATTGATCTAGAAAGTATGCTAAGCATTTATGTAGGCTCCTCAAATAAATGAAATTATACTACTTTAAAACCACTGTGAAACAAGACAATCAGTTCTTTTGACATGTACTTAATGTTTTTAGCCCTTTTGCAAGCAAATAATCTAATAAGTTTTCTTAGTAAATCAACATGTCAGTCAATAAATGAATGCATAGCTGATCTTATTTTAGAATAGTGTTCAGATTAAAAAGTAAAAAGTTTATAAACTGGGAAAAAGCAGAATTAAGGCAAGCTATATACTCAAATTTTATCAGAGTAACACACTGGATTTTTTATTCCGTCTTGTTCAAATACTACCCTGGAAGCATAATTACTTTCATATTTTGGGGTCAGTGATCTTTTGCAGGGAATTCAGGAGATCTTCCAGGCCCTGCCACTACAGCCTTCAGGGAAATTATATTTCAGTTTCTTTTTATCTATAAGGTGGACAAGTGCTAGGTCAGCCCCCATTGTAAACTGTTCTGTGGCCTGCTGCTGAAAGCATTATTACTGAAGCCATGCAGCTATTGGATAGCTATTCCTCAGTAAACAGCTAATAATTTTTACAATACAACAATCAACCAAATAAATAGAGAAAAACATAAATTACTGTTCAAAATGAAAGAAGTTGCTAACTTGCACATTGTAAATTTGATACTAGTGTCTTCTGTTTTCTTATGCTTAGAAGAAATAGATGACTGTATTTTAAAAATATAGTGTATTTTGTAAGACTAGATTGCTGTATTTTATTAGACCACAGTTGGGAAATTTGAATTAATGATCTAACTAATTTTTTAATTTGTGATCTAAATGAATCTTTTGTTGGACGGAGAAAGACTGAAGAGACACAGGCATCTCCTGGTGGGTAAGGAATACTATCTCATTACGTGAGAAGTAGTCCTACCTGTCTCTGTCATTTGCAGGGGATCCAGTATTGTAGAGTAACATTTTGCTGCAAGATGGTATTTTCTTTTCTAACAAGCTTTTCATACAACTTTCATCTTATAGTACATGACACTTGGAATGTGAATACTGGGACAGGTTAACAAAATTTCTGGATTTGCAACCTTGAAACAGAAACTTTGTTATATAGACCTATAATTTTCTTTTTTTTCCTCTGTAAGGTTTTGCAACCATGTAGATGAAGCTGACCACATATGTTAAAGTGCTGACTTAACTTTTATAAATTGTCTTTGCATACTTGATTTGTTTTCTGTAGTTATCAGAGATTAATATGTTCTTTTTTAAGATTAGAAAGGAAATTATTTTACTAAACTGACTTGGCATGATTGCTTGGATTTCAAGTTGTTGACAGTGTCCTGAGATTTAGCAGAGTGCTTCATTTCCAATAAATGTCATAATCATTATAGTTGCTTTTCATAGCTTTGATTGGAAATGCAATTAGGTTTATTTCCCCAAACTCATTGTCCTCTTTGTTTTATTTTGTTTGTTCTTGATATTTGCTTTCATTACTGAGTGTGTGTTCATTTAAAACAGATGTGAACCACAACAGAATAATATATTACAACTTCATAGTCATTTTATTGCTTATTTCCACATTTTAATTGTAAATACTGAGTTGCTCATTTGTATTTTGGTATACTAGTGAGAACACTGAGATTTTTAATGACATGTGAAACATTTATTGAACTAATACAATCTAAGCCTCTATTAAATGGGATAATGGCAGTTTTACAAGATAAGAAAAACTGAACAAAATCACATCATTAGAATCATAATTTTAAATAGAGGTTCAAGTTAACTGAACATGCCCTAAATCATACATCTCTATGGTTGTTTGTACCTCAAAAAAATGCATCAATATATTATCTTCCGGCTATAATTTAAAGGGATGCCTCAATAAATAATGTCTTGGCAGTATTTCATGAAAACTGTTCCAGAAACTCTCTCTGCACATACACACATACTCAATCCATTTTAAAATATATCACTTACTCTCTTTGTCTATGATATATGTATGTACCTATTTTATATATATAAACATACCTAGGTAAGCAAACACAAACCAGTTATATAGTTAATTGTTAATGAATTCTTCATCTGTAGAATCTGATCCATTGATTGCCTCTGTATCAGAGATTTGGCATTAACATGTCGAAATTTGTAAACTATGTACTGACAGAAAAGTATTAAAGTCTACAATTTGTGATGTAATGTAGAAAAAGAAATATGCAAAAATAACCTAGAATGCTAACATATTTGGTGACAAAAAGAAAAAAAATAGCATGTGCAAAGCCATTTAAAAATCAGCATGCAGCCACTACTTTAATAGACAGACTTTACAGTGTTCAGAGGAAAACTAAGGAAAATTACTATCATAACTAGAACTCAAAATAAGATGACATTTAAGAAGGTAAACTGTTTGTGCAACTAGATAAATAGAATGGTATATTTAGCAGTAACAGTAAAAAGCGTACTTGTTCTCCCTCTCTGGAATTTTATTCTGTACACAAAATATCTTAATTAGCTGGAATCCACATTTTCCTACAGAATGGAGACTGGAAGTTATAGTCTTCTATGCTTTGCTATAAATTGACTTTCATATCTGAAATCCCACAGTCAATCTGAAAATTAAAACTTAAATATAAACGTTCATTTAATTTTGAAATTATTAGGTCATCTGATTTAATGGTATATCTCATCTTTGTTTTCTTATTCTACTTTCAGAAGTTAGGGAGAGTCTTCACTCACAGGACTGCTATCAGAATGTCTCAATTTTTTCACAGATTACTTGCTACAGGCATGCTGTGCCAGCCCATGCTTTATTTAAATGGTGAATTACATTTGATTTCTTATATTATAAAAGAGTAGCTTGCTGTTTATTTTTATCTCTTGTCATTTCCAGTCTATTTCCTGGTTATTCCTACAAACCCTTCCCATTTTACCCTTTTTGAATCTTGTGTCTTGGAAATATATCCGTATATTCCCCTGAGGTTTCATAAATTTTAAATGTTTAAACATCATGTTTCCTCATACTTTTTCCAGTGTTATTGACATAGTATTTCTCTATCCAATTTGAAACAGAAACTGGAGACAATGTTTTGAAACTGAAGATAATATTTCATCTCATTTATGTTTTCAGACCTCACGCAGTTTATTCATGTATACTGCAGAAAAAGTAACAAGCACTCTATGGAATTGTATTTTCAAAATCATTATTTCACTATGACGATAAATATAGCATGCTATTTTTGTATGTGGGGTTTCTTTAACATAAATTGTATCAAATGGGAAAACACTGTGTTAGTAAAACTTCCTAACTTCCTAAATAGCATTTTTATTTTTTTAAAATGTATGACTGAATATGTTTTTCTCCACTACACTATGCTAGAAGACAAGTAAACAAATTTTCTTCCTGAAATGCTGACTTTTAATCAAAGTACTACAAGATTTAGTTGATCTGTAATAATGGCCCAAAAAGATAAAACTTAAGACAAGATTTTATTTTCATTTGCTTGGAATCAATAGTACCCTATTCATGAGACTGTAATCACTATATGTGAAATTAACATAGGCAGAACAAGATTAATGTCTATGAAATTTTACCTAATTGTCCTGGAAGAATAGATGCATAGATAGACAAATAACCAGAATTATGAAGATTTTTAAAAAGTGTAAAAGTCTGGAAATTTCCAGAATTTCTAATCATCTCTCTAAGTGAGATCTTTGCTATTCTCTTCTTCAGTCATTTTTGGTTTTGTATTAACCTGTGTCTACTCTGTTCCTAAGTAATACAAATTTCACTCACCACAGTGCAATGTTTGCAATGAAATTTATCCCAGATAAAGATAGAACTTGTATACTATATTTAGGGGTGATATAAGCAAGACCTCCAGGCTCTCTTTAAGGTCCATTAAATTCAGACACTTCTAGAGCATAATTCACGTTGTTCTAACAGAAATGTTTAAGAGAGACAGTTTGAATCTCCTTCTGGTGAGCTTTATCTCTCTTCATTAATTATGACTGTGATTAGGTATCGAACTAGTAAAGGTCAAAATTAGACAGAATTAATTTCATGCTGCTCACAACCTGTTTTTATATACTGATCAATGAGAAAACTAATTAAAAAAATAGAAGGTGCGGAGAGAAGTACTGAGGATACAGAAGCAGCGTGAAAGGGTAGTGATCAAGGGACTGGAGCATCTCTCCTCTGGGGAAAGGCTGAGGGAGCTGGGGCTGTTCAGCCTGAGGAAGAGAAGACTGAGAGGGGACCTCATCAATGCTGACAAATATCTCAAGGGCAGGTGTCAAGAGGATGGGGCCAGACTCTTCTCAGTGGTGCCCAGCAACAGGACAAGGGGCAACGGGCACAAACTGCAACACGGGAAGTTCCGCCTGAACATGAGGAAGAACTTCTTCACTGTGAGGGTGACAGAGCCCTGGCACAGGCTGCCCAGGGAGGTTGTGGAGTCTCCTTCTCTGGAGATATTCAAAACCCGCCTGGACGCAGTCCTGTGCAACCTGCTGTAGGTGACCCTGCTCTGGCAGGGGGGTTGGACTAGATGATCTCCAGAGGTCCCTTCCAACCCCTACCATTCTGTGATTCTGTGATTCTGTAATCTGAATTTGGAAGCTTGAGGAGTAAAATGAATAAGGCAAATGGGAAATGGGAGTATTGTATACAACTCAGTAACCTGAAACACTTTCACATTGAGACTCAAGGTTAGTGAAAAAAATTTGATCTTAATCTCTCCTCATTTTTCATTTATAAAATGGGGAGAATAATATTTCTCTATTCACAGAACAGTTTTGAAAATAAATTGTGAAGCATACACACACTGTCACAGTAACACTACATGTACAAGCAGAAGTACATTTCTGGAGTAGGGTGTGAATAATGTGCAGTATATAAAGCATGAAGTCATGGATGCAACAGAAACAAAAAGCTTTAACAATAGATTATTTGATCAAGTAATTAGATTCAACATCATGATATTTGTGTCAAGGACACAGACATATGAGATTTGCATAAAGCATCTGATTTCTGTCATTATTAACTCATGTACTTGACCTTGCAATTCATATGAAATTTTAACAAATATGTTCTGTGTGAACGTGAATGATAGTTCACTCATGGTTGCATCTATCCTTTATTTATTTCTATTTCATGACCCAAAACTGATTTCAATACTCTTTTTTTGAAGTACGTTTTTGTACAGAACTTCTGGACTATCTTGAAATTGTGCTGAAGCTCTGTCAGGAAAAACAGTGTAAACTATAGTGGTCCCACACCCAGAAACAGCTGGAGTGACTGGGTTCTAAGAATTAGATTCATCTGTACAGTTAGTTATCGGCAAGAGGAGAGACATTTCATTTCTAGTATTCCATAGATGTGGTA
Organism: Phoenicopterus ruber ruber; assembly: GCA_009819775.1. NCBI lineage: Eukaryota > Metazoa > Chordata > Aves > Phoenicopteriformes > Phoenicopteridae > Phoenicopterus > Phoenicopterus ruber. The sequence goes on from CM020215.1 coordinate 170,731,788, forward strand.
AGTAATAAAATTGAAAAAAAAAAAAAGGAAAAAAAAATCCACTTAAAGATACCAATTAGTGGCATATAAAAAGAAGAACACTCGTAGTATAGAGTATATTTGGATAATATCATCCAAATGAAGACAGTTGCATTACAAATGTCCTCTAAATATTGAAGAACTCCATAAAGATTTTTTTTTTAAATATCTCCTGATCCATAGCAACAAAGAAATTTTCAATGTTCTGAGAGACACAAAGTAATATTCTCACCTGTTCTACATATGCTATATCCAATTTTCCAGATTCTGTCATGGAAAAGGTACTAAACAGTGAGCTATAAAATAATGCTTGATATTTTTTTTTGTTGTGATAAGTGAGATTTAAGATAATAGCATAAGGCTGAAAGATTTGCTATTCCATGAACCTCATGAAGAGAGAGTGATAATGAAATGCAGTGTGAAATCTGATGAATGGCCTAAACTGAGGTTTCAAGAACTGGTACTGCTTTTAACGTCATGAAAAAATCTACTGTGATCTTAGACTGAAGAAGCAGCTTTGGAGAGGCCTGGTTTTGTTTTTCATTTGGGACTGTTCTTCTGATTGTCTGAATAGCTTATGAACCATGTGGGATGCTTTCAGATTAAAGCTGTTGGATATAGGAATACAAAATGCTAACCTCCCTAGGCTATATTCCTAAATCTTTTGGGGTTGGAACTGCAATTTGCAATTATCTTATTTGCCTCACAGTATGTGGTACAACAAAAATTTTTTTTTTTTTTTTTTTTTTTTTTTTTTTTTTGCAAGCTGAAATAGGGTCGCTCCATAAATTTGGGCCAGTACATACAAAAAATAACAGGAATTCAAATCCAGTATTCTTTGGGCCACTCACAGTAATCATTTGGCTAACTTTTGTGGATACCTTCTTCTATGCATGTAGGTATATAGAATAGAATCATAGAATATCTCAGATTGGAAGAGACCCATAAGGGTCATGGAGCCAAACTCCCTGCTCCTCGCAGGACTACCTAAAACTAAACTATATGACTAAAAGAGTGTCATACAGACTCTGCTTGAACTCAGACAGGCTTGATGCTGTGACCACTTCCCTGGGGAGCCTGTTCCAGTGACTGACCACTTCTCAGTGAAGAACCTTTCCCTAATGTCCAGTCTGAACTTGCCCTGATGCAGCTTCATTCCATTTCCTCGTGTCCTATCGCTGGTCACCAGAGAGAGGAGATCAGCACCTCCCCCTCCGCTGCCCCCCTTCAGGAAATTGTAGACTGCGATGAGGTCACCCCTCAGCTTTCCCTTCTCCAAGCTGAACAAGCCAAGTGACCTCAGCCACTTCTTGTAAGTCTTGCCCTGAAGAGCTTTCACCATCTTGGTTGCCCTCCTCTGGACACACTCTAATAGTTTGATGTCCTTCTTATGTTGAGGCGCCCAAAACTGTGCACAGTACTCGAGGTGAAGCTGCACCAGTGCAGTGTAGAGTGGGACAATCACCTCCCTTGACTGGCTAGCTATGCTGTGTTTGATGCACCCCAGGACACAGTTGGCCCTTTTGCCTGCCAGGGTACACTGTTGACTCATCTTCAACTTGCCATCAACCCAGACCTCCAGATCTCTTTCTATGGGGCTGTTCTACAGCCTCTCACCCCCCAGTTTGCACATATAGCCAGGATTACCCCATCCCAGGTGAAGAATCTGGCACTTGCTCTTGTTAAATTTCATACGGGTAGTGATTGCCCACCTCTCGAGTCTATCTAGATCTCTCTGTAAGGCCTCTCTACCATTGAAGGAGTCCACAGCTCCTCCTAGTTTAGGATCATCGGCAAACTTACTTAATGTGCATTCAATTCCTGCGTCCAAATCATTTACAAACACATTAAAGAGCACATATATGTATATACTTGTAGATATGAATACACATATATTTTTTGTGTAGACATGCATAGCAAACAGCTATATGTCTTGTGGACATAAAACATACTAATGAACACAGCATTTAAGATACTTTTTTTCTGAAAGATCATAACCATTGTCTTCTGAAAAGGACTATTGAATGCCTTATTGATTAACTCCAAAGGGGTGCAATTCATGTAAATGGGGATGAACAACTAAAGGATATGAATGATTCTGAAGGTGAAACTATGGGTGGGTATTAATCTCACTCAACTGTAAGCTTCTCTGCTAGACATTCCAGTCTACCTTTACAGTAAAGGGAGAGAAACTGACACTTTTTGGCTGTGATTCACACGCCCTATTTTAAAAGCCTACTTCAGAGTGAGACGATTTACACTTACGTCTCTTTACTGCTTATGAACAGGGTCTAGAATGACAGCTCTTGTATAGAAGTCTACACTGTAAGTGTCTGAATTGAAGTTGTTTTGTGTTATGTAATGATAACAGTGGAGCAATGTGGAGTCAATTTTGGATGCCTTTTTAGTGTATTAACTATTACTGATTTTTATTATTAACTACTAATTACTAGTAATTATTAATTATTAATAATTACTAATTATTAGCAATTACTAATTACTGATTTTTATTAGTTTTTAAAGATGCTTATGCCCATAGTAATGTGATAACATTCACAAAATAAGAAGTAGAAATGTAGAATAACTACATCTACATTTCTACATTTCTACTCTGTAGAAACCTCCAGAGTTGAGAAACTTGTAGACAATACAAAACTGAGAGAAGTGGCTTATACACTAGATGGCTGTATTACTATTCAGAGGACCTGGACAGGCTGAAGAAATGGGCTGACAAGAACCTAATGAAGTTCCACAAAGGGAAATGCGAAGTCCTTAACACAGGAAAGAAGACGACCATGTGCCAACACTGGAAATTGTTTTTCCAATTGACTGGAAAGCAACTTTGCAGGACCTAGGAGTCCCAGTGGACCAAAATTTGATCATAAGCCAGCAATGTGCCCTTGTGGCAAAGAAAATCAACAGCCTCTGGGTTCCAACACTTAGGCAGAGCATCACCAGCAGGTTGAGGGAGGTGAACTTTCCTCTCTACTCAGCACTGGTGAGGCCACACCTGGAGTACTGTGTTGTTGGTATATTGGAGCAAGTCCAGTGAAGGGACAAAAACATAATTAAGGGACTGGAGCATAGTTTCTTATAAACACTGAAACTGCAAAATAGCTACTGATATTTCAGATTCTCCTAAGGATGCTGAAACCCAGTTTTATACAGACAAAACCAGAGCAGTTCATATTCTGAGCCTATTTTATAATTTATTCATATTTTTAAATCTTACTTCTTGCATATGAATAGCACACGGAAAATCTGCCTAGTAGAGTTGTTCATTAATGCAATATGTAACTGAAATTAATAAATGATGAACCGGGATATCTGTTTCACTGAAAAATATTTTTAAAAAATGATTATTGCAAAGTTTTTTTATGAATGTAAAAGCTGATTTTCTGAAAACAGAAATCTCATTGATTGCTAAGTTTTAGAAAAGAAAAATATTTAAACACAACTCTATGTGGATGAAAAAGGGAACAGATTTAGTTAAGTTCTAAAAACAGTGGTGTCAGTGCAGTTTTACAGTTTTCTGAGATGTTAGAATCTTCAGCAATTAACAAAACCCCTCAGATTTTACCTTTTTTTTTTTCTGCCCATGTAGCTCTTCATTAGCATATATGTAGATTTAGAATTGCTCAAGGACCAAAACCAAACAAATAAAATAGGGAAAGAAACCCTCAGACAGATTCTTAACCTTCCCCTCAGACAGCTTCTTAACCTTCTGCACACTTTAATTTAAAAGCCAATGAGTTACTCTAAGGTATAACCATAAGTCAACCTGAAGGAAATCTTATAGCTGTGTAGATGATGGAACAAAACCTTAACGCACAGATGACTTCACTGTTACAAAAGTAATCAGCTCCTCAAGTCAACTATGAAAAACCTGTACATTTTCAAGACATATACTAATATGCTCAAGTTTATCTATGTGTATGAAAAAGTGTGCAGTGAATTTAAATGAGCCTGGTGAAATACGTAGCACAATCACCAATACTTACACCTTTAGGGTCTTGAAAAGAACCAAAGACTAAATTTGACAATAACATGTTTCTTGTTCAAACAAAGAGAATAAATCTAGAATACTTGAAAAAATGAACTGCATAGTGATATTTCATAACATCTAATAACGGGAAAGAAAGAATAATATATATATCATCATGTGCATTATTAAGGCAGTAATTATTTTGCATCTTGTTGAACACCTTCTTTGGAAATCTAAAAGGTAGCCTCAGTATTCGCAAGTCCACTACTGCTAGTAGTGGAGAATGAGGAGGAAACACCAGTGAAATGCAATTACGACCTTTAAAATAGCTTTGAATATGTAGATTAATTCTAAGCATTAACTTTCTTACTGATACATACATGATATACTGCTAGAAAAAAACCTTTCACTCAGATTTCGTGACTTAAGACAACCATTTCTCTTCAAATACAAGAAGTGCTAAAGCCTGAGTAATTTTTTTGGTTGTCTTAAAAGTTACTGAAGCTATAGCACATTTTGTATTTGAAGAAAAATAGATACGGAATTTGCAAGGGATCCAGGTATGTATATTAATTTAATGTATGTTAGTTTTCCATAATCATGGAATCATAGAATCGTAGAATGGGTTGGATTGGAAGGGACCCTTAGAGATCATTTAGTCCAATATCTATGTCATGGGCAGGGACACCTTCCACTAGATCAGGTTGCTCAAAGCCCCATCCAACCTGGCCTTGAACACTTCAAAAGATGGTGCATCCACAGCTTCTCTGGGAAACCTGTTCCACTGTCTCACCACCCTCATAGTGAAGAATTTCTTCCTTATGTCCAATCTAAACCTACCCTCTTTCAGTTTAAAACCTTTGCCCCTTGTCTTGTCACTACAGGCCCTGGTAAAAAGGCTCTCTCCATCTTTTTTATAAGCCCTCTTTATATGCTGAAAGGTTGCAATAGCGTGTTCCTGGAGTCTTCTCTTCTTTAGGCTGAGCAACCCCAAATCTCTCAGCCTTTCTTCATAGGAGAGGTGCTCCAGCCCTCTGATAATTTTTGTGGCCCTCCTCTGGACCCACTATAACAGGTTTATGCCTTTCTTGTACAGGGGACCCCCCGAGCTGGATGCAATACTCCAGGTGGGGTCTCACAAGACTGTGGTAGAGGGGAAGAATCACCTCCCTCTGCCTGCTGGCTACGCTTCTTGTTATGCAGCCCAGGATACGATTGGCTTTCTGGGCTGCAAGTGCATACTGATGGTTCATATACAATTTTTCATCCACCAGTATCCCCAAACCCTTCTTAGTAGGGCTGCTCTCGATCCCTTCATCCCTCAGCCTGTATAGATACCAGGGGCTGCCCTGACTCAAGTGCATGACCTTGTACTTGGCCTTGTTGAACTTCATGAGGTTTGCATAGGCCCAATACTCAAGCCTGTCAAGGTCCCTCTGGATGGCATCCCTTCCCTCAAGCCAATCAACTGTATCACTCAGCTTGATGTCATCTGCAAACTTGCTGAGGGTGCACTCAATCCCACTGTTTATGTCATTGATGAAGATATTGAACAGTACTGGTCCCAGTGCAGACCCTTGAGGGACACCACTCATTACTGTTTTTTACTTGGACATTCAGCCATTGACTGTAACTCTTTGGACATGGCCATTCAGCCAATTCTTTATCCATGTAATAGTCCATCCATCAAACCCATCTCTCTCCAATTTAGAGGTAAGAATGCTGGTAATACTGATAACTAGGAAAAGAATTCTAGATCTTGGAAACCATGATGAACCAAAGTTCTTATGATGGATTAATTTGCTTTGGAACAGTTGAGTAAAATGCCAAGTCTTAAACAGATAATGCTTTATTACCTCTGATCATGTTTATTTGGGTCATGCCTTAGAGCATACTAACAATGCAAAATTTCTTCTACTAAGTACTTTCCAAATAAACAGTAACAGAAAACCCTTTTCCCTAAATGTAGCATAAGCGATTAACTGGTAAAGACAAAGACTGACAAAGGAACAATGCAGTAAGGTGCAATAGAGGAGAAGACATGACATTGCGACAGAAGAAGATGAAGTTTGTAGAATGCGAGAGGGATTCCATTCACAAAATCTGAGTGAAAGGTTTTTTCCTAACGGCGTATCATGTAAGTATCAGTAAGTAAGCTAATGCTTAGAAATAATCTATATATGCAAAGCTATTTTGAAGGTTGTAACTGCTTCTTACTGGTGCAAATATTGGGAATTCACAAAATTTTATTTGTTCTACTTTATTTCTTGTTCAAAAATTATGTTAAAAATCATGGTGGGTGAATAGATCTTTTACTTTTTACCCATTTTTCAATATTCTCAGCTAAAGTCAGTTGGAACTTTTGAATATACCCAATTACTTGTGTTCAGTCAAGTGTACATAATACACAAAGGGATAGCCAGACTTGTGCCTGTTACAGCCTAGAACTAAGACATTTGTAGCTATGACTACTTTGGCTTAAAAAGGTTTGCAAACAAAAATGTCAGTTAGGACTCATAGTTATGGTAGTTTTAGAACCTTAAAATGTAAGAATAGGTAATAGAAATCCCAGACAAGAGAGTCTTCTATTGAGAATTACACTGTTCGTTTTCTCAGCCTGGTGATTCTGCCCAGTGGCCCACATGTATACATTATTTCTGCTAATTAAGCCTTTAGTTAACATTGGTAATACTAATTTTAAGTAAATAGATAGGATCTCAGTCTGTAAATTCTGGCTTTTACTAACTTTGTTAATATCTAATTTACTTGCTCTAATTATCTTGCTAAACACCAATAAAATGCTTTAGTATACATTACAGTCTATTAATAGCAGTTCAATTACTTTTGTATTGCTTGTGTAATTTAGAAGAACTAAATAGCAACAACATTTACATTTTATCTTTTTACAGCCTATAAATGTTCTTATAATTAATATTTAATTGCAAAAATACCAATACATTTCTTAATTTGTGGTGTGTTCTATTCGCGAAATACTCATTAACATACAAATCTAAACATACAAAGAGCAATCTTAAAAAACATAAAAAGGAGATCTCTGTGTTCAGTTATAGTCTGTCAGTTGTTCAGAAAGATGTTTTTCTTCTCTGACTACCAAAACATTTTTAATCAGAAAAACAAGTAATGAAATATACAATATATATTCAAATAACGCATTCCACCAGAATTTTCATGCATACATTTCTCTGTCATGGTAGGTTAAATCTCAAGGCCAGAAACCTTACAGTGAAAAGTACTTTTTACTTCCTTCATTCACTAAGAGGGGAAAGAACTGCAGTAGAAATCCTGTTTGGCACAAGTACTCGTAAATACAGTTTCTCTAGTGACTCAGTGTCAAATTGGGTCCCCCATAACCTGAGACCAATTAGAATTGAACCACTAAAACTACCACTAGGTAATTCATGTGGAACAAAGCAACTGGACTCTGTGGCACACAGCACAAAAGCCAAAGTGTGGATATTTGTTGCAAACCCATTCAGGCACCTGGTTTTTTTCAGAATATGTATTCTTGCTGCACTTGCTTTTAGTAAAAGGTGAGGCGCACTTTAAGTTTCTGGATATAAGTTGGCAGCCTCAAGCATATGTAGACAGAGAGATAAAACAACTTGACTGGCTCTTCTTTCCTTGCCATAAACCATTTCTCAATTGATTTGTGAAAAGAAATTCCAGTACTATCCAAGCAAAGTGTGCCTTACGCTTAGAAAAAAAAATAAGTCTATATTGTCTCTATTACACTATGTTACAGCACTTTAAGTGTCAGTCATAGTAGACATTACAGCTGGTAATAGTAAGGTGTCTATAGCTATCAGGCACTACTCAAACTGAAGTTGCACTTAGAAGAGAACATTATACTCACCTCCTCTGATCCCATGACAGTGCAGTATTCAAAACAGTCCCTGCATTCATTCCCTGTCACACAATTTCGATTTCTATAATAGAAACGAGATGTATTTCTAGCAGTAGTGATGTGCGACTCTGATTTTTAGTTAGTTAGTTAGTTAGTTTGTTTTAAAGGAAAAGAACATCTTAGGAGAGAGTAAGTTTGTGGTTTTGTGGTGTGGTTTTTTTTTTTTTACATCAGCTAAAAATTATCAGAAGTACATTTGATCTAGCATTTTTTCTCTTCTCCAACATTTGTTTAGGTGCTTTAGTTCTTTCCATGTCTAATCAGCTGGCCGTCTGCTTCCAGATGGCCAGAGAGAAATAATATCAAACAGCTTAGGAGAGGAGAAGTTGTCTTGCTATGCTATCCCCATCTTTACTAAGATTTTCTCGTGGTTTCATCTGGGATAGAGTTAATTTTCTTCCTAGTAGCTGATATAGTGCTGTGTTTTGAATTTAGTATGAGAATAACGTTGATAGCACACTGATGTTTTAGTTGTTGCTAAGTAGTGCTTACACTAGGTCAAGGACTTTTCATCTTCCAATGCCCTGGCAGCGAGAAGGCTGGAGGTGCACAAGAAGCTGGGAGGGGACACAGTTGGAACAGCTGACCCAGACTGGCCAAAGGAATATTCCCTACCATATGACATCATGCTCAGCACATAAACTGGCAGGAGTTGGCCGAGGGGATCACTCTCTCAGGGACAGGCTGGGCATCAGTCAGTGGGTGGTGAGCAACGGCATTGTTCATCACGTGTTTTGTATATTCTATTATTATTATTAATATTTTCTCTTCCTTTACTGTCCTATTAAATTGTCTGTATCTCAACCTATGAGTTTTACTTTTTTTTTTCAATTCTCTTCCCCATCTCACTGGGCGAGGTGAGGAGGAATGAGCAAACAGCTGTATAGTGTTTAGTTGCTGGCTAGGGTTAAACCGCAACAGATTCAGAGAGGATTGTCTGAACACTGATGACATATCTTATGGCAGAGTAGTTTTACCAATCTCCACTTAAAGGAACTTCAAAATGTAGGGGCAATTGTTGATGTAGTAAAAGAACATATATTTGTATTTTAAGGTATTTTGGCTTTGTCATTCCCAGATTGAATTACTTTGTCTTGTGTCCAGTGCAAGTCTGTTCTATGTTTATCCTCACACTGAAGCTCTCTCACAGAGAAAACTGGTTTATAAATATTCAATATGAACTGTATTAGCTGAGCTGGTGATATTCAGATTAGGAATGGAGAATTTCAATTGATTATCCCTGACAAAGTTATATGTATATATAAACACACACATTTGCTAGGAATGTGTACATTAATAATGCCATATACTTCCATATATCACACTAAAGACTCTATACTGCATGAAATTTCAGAGTTCTGCTTATTTCCTGTAATGGTTCCAAAGAAATTGAACAAAAAAATAGAATATCAAATAATTCATTCTGCTAAAACATATGGCAACCAATTTTCAAACATAACTTTGATCCGTCTAGTCAAGCATTGTGGAGCTTATGCCAAGCATGAAGTAGAAACTGAGCTTCATGGCTTGTGCGTATACTGGTTTACAGGGAGGGAAAGAATTAATGTTGTATATACGGAATGCTTCACATATTCATGGTTTTCAGGTGAGCTGCTTGAATGAGAAAATTAGAGACCTATTGTTTCACTCTTTATCTACATGCCAAACAATGGAATCACTGTAGTTTATACAAAAATGACAGACATTAAAAGAGCAAGAATGTAGGGTGGGCAGCCATCAAGAATTAAAAGGAAAGACTACTGAGAGGAGGTGGTTAGTTGTCAGAATCCAATACTCTCTGACCAGGGTCTTTTAGTTATGGCACATACGGAGGGTGTAATGTTTAATATCACATTTACTTACTTGGAAATAGTTGATGTTACACTAGATTTCTGATTTAGCAGAGCGATACAAATTATACTGAAACCACTATATAAATGCAAGTGGCACATAGCAAAATACGGCAATTGCAATACACAGTTCAATCACAGTATCAATGTGATTCCCATTACCAGTCTCTATAATATTCTCACTGAGGGTGAGGGGAGACCTTATTGCTCTCTACAACTATTCGAAAGGAGGTTGTAGCGAGGTGGGTGTTGGTCTCTTCTCCCAAGTAACAAGTGATAAAACGAGAGGAAATGGCCTCAAGTTGTGCCAGGGGAGGTTTAGATTGGATATTAGGAAAAATTTCTTTACCAAAAGGGTTGTCAAGTGTTGGAACAGGCTGAGTCACCATCCCTGGAGGTATTTAAAAGATGTGTAGATGTGGTGCTTAGGGACATAGTTTAGCGGTGGACTTGGCAGTGTTAGGTTTATGGTTGGACTTGATGATCTTAAGGGTCTTTTCCAACCTCAATGATTCTATGATTCTATGACACTGCGTGTCCGCAGTCACCAGGAAGGAAGACATGAGTTGAAGCCAGCTCAAGCCCATTGCTCTCTCCAAAATGATTTTGTTAGTTGTGTAGTTTTTTGTATTATATGTTGGGCTGAGCCATGTATTCACTCTCCCCATGTTGGTGCGGCTGGCTTAGGGAGAAATGATTACACCACCAGCTGATCCACTCAGCTGTGATATACAGTCCATTAATCCACTCAACTGACAAAAGTCTCTGAAGGGATATTCCAAACTGAAAATAGGCAAATATTTTTATACCATCCAATGTACATTTATTTGTACTTAAAAATGCTATTATTTAATATACTTAACTTCCTGGTCCTTTACCATCTTTTGAAATGGTTACAGTAAGTACAAAGATGAGTTAAATTTAAACACTTGTGTCCAAACCTCGTTTCCATTTTCTTTGTACAGAATACTTAAATTTAGACATATATTTAGCATTTTCTATTAAGAAGAAATTTAAGATTAAGTGAATAACACATAGTTTAAGCATTTTGAGCAAGTTGCAGTTTCTTATTACACTGATTTGTACCACTTAATTTAACAAACTTCAGTATGCAGCAGGTATTATTTTAGGAGGAAAAAAAAGATGCTGTTAAGAAGAAATATTTTAGAACAACAGATTTTGTGTTAGTAGTTTGTGGGGATAGTAAAAACATAGAATATTTTGAAACCATAGATGTATATTTTCTGAAGAACATATAGCTCAGTTTAATCAGTCACATAAAATTAATGAAACATTATCATTTCTTCTGTAGCATTTGTTATAATACCTAATATAAAGAATATAAGCTGTTATCCCTCTTTGGGAAATTACAGTCATTATCCAGGATTAAAAAGAATCTGATAATAGGGTAATTCGTACCTTTGATATATCACTAGAATTAGACGCAACATAGAAATTTGCATTACTATGAAGTAAAAAAACCAAATAAATCCAAAGAAAGGTAAAATACAACTGCTGAGTTTAAGCTTTAAGTTTTAAGTGATAATATATAAAAAACAATTTAAGGAGGGAAAAAGACTATTCAGTGGCAACCACTGAGCACTGCTGTTTTTCTGTGATATTTTCTCTATAGGAGAAAATTGTATTGTAAAACAGATACCTCCTTGTGTGCATAAACTCCTCTTGGAATTTAAAAATAAAATATGTACTCTACACTAAGGAATTATTTTCTTGTTATTTCCAAAATAACTTTTAAAGAGCACATTGGCTGGAGAAAGAAGCGCATCTGAGCTGTCTTCCAATTTTAATAGTCATATCTTTTTTTTACATGTAAGAAATAACATTTTTGAGAATTACTGTAGAAAAATAATCCTGAAGATGTCATCAAGAAAGCAAATTAATACATAAGAATCTAAAGGTGAAAAGTTTGCTCTGTCAGTTCCCAAATACTTTAATGCTGGAGTTTTAGATACACCAATGGGACATACATCTTTTCCTGAACAACCTGGAAGACCTCAGACTGGGAATCTCAAAGGGTAAAATCTTTGCCATTGTTACATTTCAATTTTAAAGAGAAAACTTTCAAACCATTTAGTCTAAAACTATGAAATGTAATAACTTTTTTTTTCTTAAAATTTTCTACTAAAAATTTTATTCTGGGGAAAGTGTAAGGGAAGATAAAATCAGAATTTTCTTTTCTTGGCTTTACATAGAAGTAGGTTACTCATACCTACTACTACATATATAACACCACCACTCAGGAGGGTGATAAATGGAAATAAATTAATAATAACTTGAGTATTTGCCATCTGAGGTTATATCTGACATTAATAGGTGCACGATGAAAAAACAGGTAATGACCATGATGATGAGGAAACTTATTCTTTCAAATATGAATTTTTCAACTCATCACAAAGAACAAACACACTTTATTGAATCAGTGGGAGGTACTGTTGTGCGGATGGTATGGTAGGTCCCAAAGCCTAGATGTACAGCTAAGCTGGCAAGCAAGAAATTGAGAAAAAGCTGACTTTGTAACAAAGAATACATTACTTGCATTTAACCCAGCTCAGTGCTGATATAAACTAGATGGAGGATGTTTGAAGACCACTACAGACAGGTAGGGATGTGAAGTGAGGGTCAACAGTCTGCAGCAGATGCAATAAAGTTCTTGACAGTATTGGGTGTACATGACAAGGATTTGGTGGGTGGGAGGGTATGCTACAGGGGTGGTCTCTGCAAGAAGAGGCCAGGGGTTGCCTGGAGCAGGACACAGATGGTTGCAGTCAGCTCGGCAACAGACTCATCACTGGCCAAAGCCAACTCAATCAGCAAAGCTGGTGGTGCCTCTGTGAAAAGCATAGTTAAGAAAGGGTAAAAATGCTGAGCAGCAGTGTGAGAGAGAGGAGTGGGTAAAAAAAGCGTGAGAAACCATCCCATAGACACCAGGGTCAGAGAAGAAGGAGGAGGAGGATGTGCTCCAGGCACCTGAGCAGAAATTCCCTTGCAGCCCATGGAAAGACCAGGGTGAAGCATATATTTCCCTTTAGCCTATGGAGAGGACCATGGCAGAGCAGATATCCACACTGCAGACCACGCTGGAGCAAGAGGATATGCCCTGAAGGAAGCCACAGCCCATGGAGGACCTGTGCTGGAGCAAGTTTATCCTGAAGGACTACATGTCATGGAAATGACCCATGCTGGAGGGGAAAAGTGTGAGCAGGAAGGAGTGGCAGAGAAGAGCTGTTATGAACTGACCTCAGCCCCCCCATTCCCCCACCCTTTTGCACTGCTTGGGGAGGGTAGAGGGCAGTAGAGGAGTTGGAAATAAAGGAGTGAAGTGGAGCCTGGGAAAAATAGGGGAGAAGGTGTACTCATTTTTGATTCGTTCATCTTTGTTCCTCACCACCCAACTCTATTTTAATTGGCAATAAATTAAATTATTTTTCTCCATGTTGAATCTGTTTTGTCCGTGATGACAATCCGTAAGTGATCTCCCAGTCTTTATCTTGACCCACGAGCTTTTCCATCCTATTTTCTCCTCCTGTCCCATGAAAGAGAGGGAGTGAGAGGGTGGCTGGATGGGGATCTGGCAGCTAGCCAAGATCAACCCACCACACTGACATAAAACATACCTAAAATCTTCTGAAGAGTGGTTGATGGTTTAGGTGAGCAAAGGGAATAAAGCAAGGGAAATGAGGTGGTGAGCTAATATTGCCAAGGAAAAACACAATATTAAGGATCAGCAGCATAACCTCAGTAATCAGGGAGACAAGTAAGATCTGATCAAATCTATGATAACAAAAGGTTTTTTTTTTTATTTTCTGTAGACTTAAATTTATCCTGTACTTCTTGACAGTAAACACCATAGTGATGAGCAATTCATGCTTTAAAGGGTCACGGTAAGAGAGAACAGCTGTTTTCTATCATTGTAGGGATTTCCTTGTCTACTAACAATAAGTGTAACAAAAGAATTCCCTCCATTGGCTTGCCCGACTGATAAGTGGCAGTGGCATTCAGTTGGTGTTCAGCAGACCATAAGGCAGCATTCATATGTCTAAAGACAGGCATCATGTACCATTAAGAAGCAGGACACCTTCAGCAAAAGGTGGCAGAAGAGACTTTATCCCCCAGGCTGTGTCACCCTGGAAGAAAAGGCACATGATTCTTCACAGCAGTTATGCATGAAGACATCCATGGAAGAAGCTGACAAGTGTTTTTCTGTTTCTGATTCTACAGCAAAATCAGAACATACATGATACTTTAATTGAAAAATGTTGATTCATTAAAATTAAGCTTTTTCGCAGGAAAGAAAACAGTATACTAATTGTTTTTCTACTCAAGAGGCTTTGAAAACTTTAAAACTAAAAATATTTTGACATAAGAGAAAAAGAGAAGCAATTTTTTCTTTTCCTAGAATTAGTTACTTTCAATTGACCAGTATTTAACCAGATGCAAACTTTGCTTATTGTCGATTACTGTAATTACTTACAAGGGAAATACTGAAAATGGCTAAGGATAGAACGAATAAAAGTAAACTTAGTACTGGACTTTTCTGTAGGAGAAAATGTGAAAAAAAAGCATAATCCAAAATTGGAGAGGAATAACAATGCGAAGAAATAAATGTCTAATAAATGCTCATAGACGACAGGCATAACAGTCTATCTCAGAAGCAGCAATGCACATTTTTACAGGACCACATAGACTGCTGAATATGGATCAGGAAGAGTGTATATATATACACACACACGCTGTATATATACTATGTAAAAATACTATGTATATACTTATATATATACTATGTATATATTTATATATATACTATGTAATAACACTATACATATATATATACAAGAGCATATATACTATTTCTACAGCATATACGTGGTCATGTTTTCTTTACCTCTCTGCTATTTCAAATACTATTGTAAATAAAAATACTTTTTGTCAGACCCAGACAACTTTTTTTTTCCCCCTCACAACTGTGAGCCATCTCTGTTGGAAATAAGTTTAAGAAACCCTTTCTATCTAAAGGAAGATCTTTCTACATGATCAGATGCAGACAGCTTTGTGTCTCCTCCACATTATTTGGAGGAAAGCCAAGTCTGTTCTGGAAACTTCATCATCATGGTAGTGAAGCTCCAGCCCAGACTAATAAGTTTCCCAAAGAGTCTGACAGCGTAGACGAGCCTTGAATCTCTATTAGCAACCAGTTTTCTTGAAATGTTCTTAAATATGGTAGGTCTTGTGGATCTCCAGGGTAAAGGTATTGATTTCAGTTTCAGATAATAGAATAAAAGGGATTCCTGTAAATTAAATTCTGTTTCAAAGAGAGTATATTTTATAATCGGAAATGTCATACTACTTTTTTTTCATTGTAAGAAGAAGGTTAAGAAAGAACTGGGAACAGGCATAGCTCTGAATGCCTCTGACTTACCTCCACTATTCAGGAGAGGGTCATGCCTTGTTCCAACATTACTTCTGGGCCAAATGCTAATGCGACAAATGGATCACAAAGAGGAAAGGGAATTTTAGTTTACTTATTCTCACATGGCCTGAGAGACCCAAAGAGATGGACAGCATCTGTTGAATATAAGCTTCACTCAAACACCGACAGAGTCAAGTAAACTTTTCAAAGAAACCCATGAGTGAGTTTATTACATGGCATTACATCCTGTAGCTGTTTGGGGAAGGATGTGGGAAGGGGAGAATGTGTTATATTTGCCAACAAAATTGAAATACTACAAATAATCTGGAGGGTGATGAAAGTATTTTCAGAAAAGTTATAATGATACATGCAAGTGCTTTCTGGAAGTGAATTGTATTCAGGGGAGCAGAGGTAGTAGAGGAAAGTGATTTGTGTCTGAAGAATAGGAGATTATTATTGAGAAGGCAAGAGGATAAAGGAAGATAAAGGCCTCTGAGAAAAAAAACCAAACCAAACCAAAACACAATAAACATGCATACTGCAAAAAGAGCAATTAGTGACATCAGGATCCCAATGATATCCTTCTTTACTGTGTGCACTGGGATTTTAAAAGTTCCTTACACCAGATTTAGCTAGGATAAGACTGAAGGAAATTCGAATTCAAGATTAAGGTGACTTGGAGTTTCCTTGATATATTAAATTTTATGTCCAGAAATTAGATACCGATAAAGTTTGATGACACTGCATCTTTGTCCAAGATTTCTAGACATACTATAACCGGTCCTGATTTGCTCATTATATAAAACTGCTAGAATTTCTGGCTATTTATAAATCTCAGACATATCAATTGCTTACGTGAAGGCCAATGATGCAGTACACATCTCAGATGTCTAGGACAAGTTAGCTCTACTATAAAAGCTCTGTGCTGATGTGGTCTGGACGGTGCAGATCATTCATTGCAAATCTGTGCTTTCCAAGATGTTAGTCGTACAGCACGTATACACTGATAATGTTCTATGTACAACCTATGGACATGTCTACTAGTGTTTATGGATAACTAGGCAGATATTATTTCAATTGGAGATTCTGGAAAACCACTAAAAATCATCCATTTCATCCTCTGAAATATTGAAGTTTCATTCTGTTTTTTTATGGACATACAGAAATAATAAAGCTTGGGTTGATTACGGTGGGATCATTTATACAATCAACCTAAACTTATAATTTAAATAGTTGTATTAAATTTTAAGTGACTAAAAGAATTATTGTATTTATGGAGTTGAAGGAAGAAGAGGGAGACCACATTTAAGTCACTTCTAAAACAGCTGCTCTCAGTTCTGTCCTTTTTATTCTGTTTTCTTGGCTTATAGTCATACTGGTCTTGGTTCTGTTTCCTGACCCTAATCACACAGTGTGATTTGATATTTCTTAGACTATCTTGTCTGATCTCCAGTTATTGCTGTAGAAGGGCATATGTCTCCACAGTTCATGTATCATATTCCACACCTGGTTACTTAGGAACATAATTAAGTATATCAAGCGGAACCAAGAGACTATGTTTCAGCAACCGAGTCAAGCTCTAAGTGTTTGCTTTAGGGTGAGATGAACAGCCTAGACTCCACTGACTGTATTGACCTGGGACTTGATTTAGTTGCTTACACTTAGGCATCCATCGCCATTTGTGATGCTCTAGGCACTCCCTAATATCCTCTAGCTGAAGATCCAAAAAGGTGCCACTATTCTGTATGTCTTGTGTTATTTTGCTGAGCACACAGATACCTTTGCTAACTTAAGATATTTTGAATGAACATATATGTTTAGGCAATCTTGACCTAAAAAAGGCAGATAGATAGACATGTAAGTATAGACACCTATCTCATATGTAGAGGTTTAAACTCCTACATTAGAAGTCTACATTCTGGAGTAGCATCTTCTTTCTTTCTCTCTTTCTTTCTTTCTCTCCTTCTTTCTCTCTTTCATCTCCTTTTTATTTCTTTTCTCTTTCCTTCACTCTTTCTTTTACTCTTCTACTCTCTCTCTTTTCTCCTCCCCTCATTTCTCCTCCCTCCTTTCTTTGTTTCTCTCCTTCTCTTTCCTTCCTTCCTTCTTTTCTTCTTTTTCTGAAGTAAATGTTTATGGGTCATCCTTTTGCTGCAAAATTATTTGAAGAGTCACAAGTCTTTGCATTCTGCTTATTTAATTCAGTGACAATATATTATTCTTCCTGCCAGACTTCAAGCATATTCACTTGATAATGCATTCAGGCATTGATAACAAAAAGATTGTATCCTTCATTTCTAAATTATGATTGCTGCCCAGAAAAATCAATCATTTAGCTTCCTTTCAGATTTTACTCTTGTTTTTACAATGAGTGCAATGTTTAGTCAATAATAAAAGCAGCAACTGTATCAGAACGTACTTGGATGAAAGCTAGGGGGACTAGTAGGATTAAACTGCCTGCAAGAGATGGGAGCAGAGAGTAAAGGGAGGCCAGCAGAGCAGGGACTCACCCAGAGGCATAGTCCCACGGTACCTGACCAGGAGAGCAGGGCTGGAAGACAGATGGGGAATTAAGGGTCAGTTGGGAGTCTAAGGACAAGTGAGGAAGTAAAATCAGGGTCAGTAAGGTAAAAGGCTGAACAGAACATGCAAAAAATATAACTCAGGCCAGGACTCAGGGCAAGGGCCTGAGCTGAAACGCCACCCTCCAGCCAATGGAGCTGATGGCACATACATGGAAGACCTAGATGAGGCTTCCCACAGCTCTTTTTCATAACTTAGATATTTTCACTTAAGTATAACCCAGGGTTGCACAGCTGAACCATGTCAGAACACACCTTAAACACAGGTGACTAAAGCCCAAGGTGGGGCTGGAAATACAGGAGTACAGAGAAGGTTTACAGAGAAGGATGGTTACAGGCAATTATAGCCTGTTAGTCCACTCTGGGCCCTGAAAGCATGAGGGTTACAGTTAGAAAATTGCAATCTAGAAGCCTTTAAAGAGTCTGATTAGGCTACAACTGCAGTTTCATCTGTTTGTTTTGCACTCAAATGCTCTTTCCATTTAATTTTTCTGTTAGCGTCTAACTAAAGCTCTTTTTCTGCTTCTTCTCTTACTTTTTTTTTTTCTTTTTTAGTGCCTGTTGAAGAACTTGAATACCAAATCACTAAAAAGTAAATGTTTTATAAATTGTGGGTTGGCATGTTGCATGAGCAATCAGGCCACATTCTTGTATTTAATGAAATATAAGATTTGCTGCCAGGAAAAAGTAATCACCCATGAAATGAAGGTATTTTCAATTGCACCTGAAATGCATATATGGAGAATATATAAGACATCATTTTAATATTTTAGCAGCGTTTCTCCTGTCATTGGTCTACTCTGCCCAGAGTATGTTGGTGGTCCAGGCATCTAAGTAAGAAAGGAGGACAAACCATTTTCATTTTTTCTAGGTTTAATGGGCAGGACAGACAGTTTCAAGAGATTATTTAAAACTGCAGCTGTCATTTTATAAACATGGCAGTGTTGCATATATAATTTTCTTTCAAGGCAAAATCCCTTTCTTCAAAATTATCTGCAGGTTTATTTAAGCAGCTTCTTAATTAGAATGATGACTATTAGATTCTTTTCTAACTATGCTTATATGCCTAATTCAGCTGCTTCCAATAAACAATGAGACACAAGTTTTGAACTAATTTCAAACAGTCAGGACTTCAGTAGTTTCAAGCATAAGGATTGCCACATGGAATCAGAGCAGGGCTCTATCAACCTCAGTATTATGCTTCAGGAATAGGAGTGCTAGTCTACATAATTTCTTCTCGTAGGGAAGTAATTCATGACCTTTATCATACCTTTCTTCTCTGATTCTGTAATACTGTCGTGGTTTAACCCCAGCCAGCAACTAAGCACCACACAGTCGCTTGCTCATTCCCCCCACAGTGGGATGGGGGAGAGAATCACAAGGGTAAAAGTGAGAAAACTTGTGGGTTGAGATAAAGACAGTTTAATAGGTAAAGCAAAAGCCACATGCACAAGCAAAGCAAAACAAGGAATTCATTCACTACTTCCCATCGGCAGGCAGGTGTGCAGCCATCTCCAGGAAAGCAGGGCTCCATCACACCTAACAGTTACTTGGGAAGACAAATGCCATAACTCTGAATGTCCTCCCCTTCCTTCTTCTTCCCCCAGCTTTATATGCTGAGCATGACATCATAGGGGATGGAATATCCCTTTGGTCAGTTGGGGTCAGCTGTCCCAGCTGTGTCCCCTCCCAACTTCTTGTGCACCCCCAGCCTACTCACTGGTGGGGTGGGGTGAGAAGCAGAAAAGGCCTTGGCTCTGTGTAAGCCCTGCTCAGCAGTAACTGAAACATCCCTGTGTTATTATCAACACTGTTTTCATCACAAATCCAAAACATAGCCCCATAGCAGCTACTATGAAGAAAATTAATGCTATCCCAGCCAAAACCAGCACAGATACCCTTTTTAAAGTGGGATGACCCTAGCAACAATCAAAATGTAGATTTATTTGGTAGTGATGTTTCTTGTTTTGTTCTCTGTTCCCTTCCAGCTATTTTCTAGCAATCTCCCCTCCTAGTAACTATTGAGTTAGTGTTATCAAAAAAATCATGACTCCAAGACCACTTTCTTGGATTGTATTAGATCACTTGAAACTCAGCATTACTTACATATAATGAATGTTATTTATCCATATGTACATCATCTAACACATCACAAAATTACAAAAAGTTTTATCAGTTTTCTTTACCTGCCATTAACCATGAGAGTTTTCCGACACTCTTGGTAGTCAGTTTTGGATTTGACTATGCTGAATAAGTTTGAAACACTTGCTATTTTTTTTAATCTTATTGTTTACCTCTTTTCTAAATCTTCTGTAGTCATGCTGGTAGCACAATCCAACACAATTCCTTCAGAGAACCTGCTCATGGCATCAGGTGCATACACAAGGTTTCATGAACAGTGTTACTTCTAAGTATTCCTTAAAAGTGTATTATCTATGTGGTTCCACTGCTCTTATAAATAGTTCGGTTCCTAACTACCCTCAGAAAGTCATACAACCTAATGAGTCTATTCACTTCATTTCTTTCTAGAATGTGGTTTTACTAATAACATGACAAAAATATCCCTGAACTTGGCTACTGCAGAGGTATTGCTCATGGGTTAAAGGCTCTACTATAAATATTGTTCACTTCTTTTTATCTGAGACAATTGAAAAGAAGACCTCTATCTGCTACTTCAACTCTGTAAGAATCAGAATATCTCCCAGTATAGACCACAGTTGTTAATATAACATGCTTCCTTTTTCAGTGCCTATGCAAGCCATATAGTCTGATATTGATATATTCACTTTTTATAAATTATTAAATTGTCTGATGCAAAGATGTGTCTCTTCAGTTGTTCATATTAGGTACAAATTTTTGCAAACATTTACATAATTTGGAACTTTTTCAAAATGTATTCATTAAATGTTGGGTTAAAAAACTGGAGAGATTAAGCCCACATGATATTTCTGCTCTTATTATGAGAGTCAGAACTGTCATGAAAGATGGGATTATCATGTCTTGATATATCCTTGATGCAGAGACGACCTCCTTGTTACAAGCAATTTCCTGAAATAATAAAGATCAGAAGTTAGTTGAATTTCTGCAGGATTTGATTAGACCAGCCTTTATAATTTCACTTTTCATTTCTATGCTACCTTCTTCCTTGAACTGCTAAATAATTTTATTATTTCAATATATACTTAATCATTTGTTTGTCATAGGAGAACCAAAGGTTACTTTGAATCTGTAAAGTTGATAGAAAGTTAATTCTTTTACATGGAAATAACAGTCTTGGCAATTTGCTGTTATTCAACGAGCTGACAATCTACATGTCAGACAGCTCAGCTCCTTTTATAATCTGTTAAACTTAAATGGTTGTTGCCTGTCATAAAATCACGTAGAAGGAGAATGTCTGTACTGCTCCTATTTGCTCAGAGATACTTAACACCTGAGCACAATGTTAAAGATTTTTTTGTTTTACCTCCATGTTCTGCAACAATATTTGGAAAATGGTTTGCTTCTAACATCTCTATGCTGCAGGATATTTTTCATTCTGCTGAAGGATTTGAACAAGCACAACAGTTACTTTTTACTGAAACTCATGTAATGCCTACTGTGTAAATTCCTTTGCTCCCCATCACCGTCTTCCAAACTGCCTGACCTCTACTTCTTCCCCCCCCCCCCCAGTACTGAATAGGATTTTCCAGTATCATGAGAATAAAGACTTATGTGTCTCTAGTACTTGAAGGACAGGTAGTAGTTGGCTATCATGACATGTAAAATGGATTGTTTCATAGACTTCCTGTGTCATCTTCCTACACTGGTTTCTGCTTTCTGAGGAAAACAACTCCACAATTGTTTCTTTTCACAGTTAGATGTAGTTTGTGCTCTGACAGCAACTTCTGTCACCAGGCTAACAGATTTTTCTCCCCTGCTACAAAAATGTATTTTTCTGCCAGGGAGCACAACTTGATTTCTTTTAGCACACTTTATAATTATTTACTCAAAATTTGAACTCATCAGTAACTTTACAAAAGCCTGGCTCTTGCAGTTGTATATCAGGAGTCAACAATGGTGTACATTCATGTAAAATTTACATTTTGCCATAAAAATACATTAAAACAGATATGAATTTAGAAAAGCAGAATAGTAAATACAAAATATGCATAGTAAAATTAATACAAAGTGAATCTTCCAGTGTGATGATGAGTCTATGTACATTTTGCATACACAATATGCAAAATATTGTGACATGCTAAATATTACAGCATTAATTTATGTAACATATTCCTACATGTGTATGAAATACAAATTTAAAAAATCTCATCACATATGGCCTTTTGTGTATAAAGGTAAAAGAGGAAGAGATTCATTTCCACATTTATTCCCAAAACAACCAACCTCTTTTGAGATCTGTGTCACGGCTGCTTTCTGTTCCTGACATCTGTGAAGCTTACCCTCTGCAAATATGTCAAGAGAAGGCATTTTCTCTTCTCATCCCATACCAGACAGTATAAATGGTCCAGCCTGGAACTGAGGGAGAGAGAGGAAGAATAGGTAACCATCTCATCCCTCCTACATAGTGACATGGAACCAGGAAAACAGGCACATCAAGTTTCCATACTTTACCCTAAATGGTATAATAATTCATCAGACCTAGTGTAAAAACATATTTTTTTACATCAGGCCATTTCTTAAGCCTACTTAACCCCTATAGTGAAATACAGTACAGGAACAAATCTATCAGTAGCATAATATTGGTAGAGTGTGGAGTGGAGAAGAGAACGTATTCCACAGGATTTCAGTCTGATTTCGGGGGGGGGAAGAAAAAAACAAAAACAAAAACCCCAAACCTGTCAAAAAGAACACTCATATATTGAACAACTTCTACCTTACTCTATGTCTGCTCTGTCCAGTTTCATGACAAAGCCATCATAAGCACAGAAAGCTTTGTTCCAGAAGGAACATGTGTTTTGAACAAAGGAACATCATCAGTCATCCGTACATGGCAAATAGCTCTTACCACATGCTGAGAGTAATGGCAGCAAACATATTGCCAAAAGCAGCCCTATAAAACAGTTCAAAAACCGTTTCAGACACTACCTAAAACATATTTTATGTTTATCAGCAGCTGGTGTATGTTAGCAATATATCCCATCTCTTCTAGAGAGAACTGATGACTCACAGGTGAATTTTCAGAAATATATGAGTGATTTTAAAGAGTAATATTTATTTTCAACACTGGCTAATACCTTGGAGTAAAATCCAGAAATAGATCCAGTATAACTTACTTAGAAGATCCTGCATAAGGACATTCAGCTGTTGGTTTGTTTGTTCGTTTGTTTTCACCATTTATCTGGATTTTTAATGCATATCTAATTGGATGTCATTTTCTAAAAATAGTAACTTCTCCCAGTTACATCATCCAACTACTAGGCTAAAGGCTCAGATTCCCTTCTGTTTGAACCATCTTGCTTTCATGCCTTTTGCAGTTTCTCTCATCAATAGTTTTCTGTAATTTTTTGTATTTTTGATATTTTTATAGATATTAATAGTTTTTGATAGTTCTCTCTATCAAAACTGATTTGTTTCTCTCTCAATATCTTCAGTCTAGTAGGTTACTGTCTCAAAAGACCGTTGGATTTTGTTTTGGTTTGGTTTGTTTTTTTTTCCCCTGGATCCTGTTAATCCTAAGGCAGGTTGTTTCAAGAATACAGGTGGATAAGAAATATGACTAAGCGTAGCTCAAATGCAGTTGAATAGAATACCACTGGGTATCATACAAAGGAACATATATAACACAAAAGACTTTAAATGTCAGTGATGTCACAGGTAAACTGTGGGAGTGAACCTTAGTCTCTCTCAAGTACATAATTTCTATTTTTTTCAAGTAGTTGATGCATGTTGTATATTGTGTTGTTTGTATAAACAAATGAGGTAAGCCCGTAGAAAATTAGGAAAACATTGGGGCCTTTGTTTTAGTCTATGAATTGATGTTCATTTCAAACCAGAAGGCTGTGCTGTCATTCAGCGAGACCTGGACAGGCTGGAGAGTTGGGTGGAGAGGAACCTCATGAAGTTCAACGTGGGAAAGTGTAGGGTCCTGCACCTGGGGAGGAACAACCCCGTGCACCAGTACAGGTTGGGGCTTGACCTGCTGGAAAGCAGCTCTGCAGAGAAGGACCTGGGAGTCCTGGTAGATGACAAATTCACCATGAGCCAGCAACGTGTTCTTGCGGCCAGGAAGGCCAATGGCACCCTGGGGTGCATTCAGAAGAGTGTGGCCAGCAGGTCGAGGGAGGTTCTCCTCCCCCTCTACTCTGCCCTAGGGAGGCCCCATCTGGAGGACTGTGTCCGGTTCTGGGCTCCCCAGTTCAAGAAAGATGAGGAACTACTGGAGAGAGTCCAGCGGAGGGCTACGAAGATGATGAGGGGACTGGAGCATCTCTCCTATGAGGAAAGGCTGAGGGAGCTGGGGCTGTTCAGCCTGAGGAACAGAAGAATGAGAGGGGACCTCATCAATGCTTATCAATATCTCGAGGGCAGGTGTCAAGAGGATGGGGCCAGACTCTTCTCAGTGGTGCCTAGTGACAGGACAAGGGGCAACAGGCACAAACTGCAACACAGGAAGTTCCGCCTGAACATGAGGAAGAACTTTACTGTGAGGGTGACAGAGCCCTGGCACAGGCTGCCCAGGGAGGGTGTGGAGTCTCCTTTTCTGGAGATATTCAAAACCCGCCTGGACGCAGTCCTGTGCAGCCTGCTCTGGGTGACCCTGCTCTGGCAGTGGGGTTGGACTAGATGATCTGCAGAGGTCCCTTCCAACCCCTGCTATTCTGTGATTCTGTGATTTTGTGAAAAGCTCCCACCTATGATTTTTACTGGTTCACAAAAGAATGCCACTGACATAGTTGTAAGACCAGTTCCTTAACAACTGCAAATGGCCTAGTTACCTGATTAATAGTTTCAAAAGAATATTTCATTCTTTTAAAATGCCCTGTCCCCCAACAGCTACATTTGACACGTTCTCTAATATGTTCCTCACCACATGTGAAGATAATTGTCTTTTTCTTTACAGAAATTATACATGGATACTTTTAAAAATAGTGAAGAAGAGAAAAGAGTACTCTTTAATATACCTACCAGATCAAAGATTTGAATCTTCTCCCTGTCTTTTTCTCTTTTCCTCTCACCCTTCATCATTAATATCGTGTTACTGATTTAGGATTTTTTTTTCATTTTCTTTGTTTCCACAAAGATGTTTCATTTTCCCAAAGAACTTGGCATAATCTTGTCATTCCATAAAATCAATTCTTCTTATTAAAGGAAATTATTTTTTAAATTTATAATATTTTATGGTTTTATCAATAAAATAACATGATGTAGTCTGCCTCTTTCATAATTTAACTGGCCCATCTTGACAGAAATCTGAAGTGTGGGCAGCTAAAAATACTTGGTTGCACATGTCTATATTACTTTTGTAGGAAACTTTAAGTGGAGCTATTCACAAATTTCATCTGCTTTAGCAGCAGGTGACATCAGTGGAAATATCTTGTCTGTCCATATTGGGTTCATGATGTGTCACAAAACTAAGTGATACTAATGGATTTGACTAGGTCAGGCACAGAATATTGAAGCCTGTCTGCACTTTAAAATGCTCCAAAACACAGCAGGCAGTTCACCTGAATATTATCGCCTGTTCAGCACAGCAGGCCTATAGTGCAATTACCAGCAGATTTGACCATGAAGGAATTCTTAAAAGGTAGTGTAAGACCATTTTATATAAAGGCAAAGGTATATCTGAAAGGACTTAAATTTCTGTCGCAGTTGCATGCACCTATAAATTTGTACACTACATTTTTGTTTTGGTTTGCTGTGTTTTACCCTCTCAGCTCAATATTGAGGCAGCTAGGTTGTTTTCTACCACTGGAGTGTATAAAGAAGAAATACTGTATCACCATGGAGCATTCAGAGAGTTAAGCTTATGTGTCAAGTGCTTCTTCACCCTTGTTTAAAAATAGTCAGTTTAGGCAATATATATTTTTTCCCTTTAACTTAGGTTTAAGCAACCAAAAGCAGGCAAAGCTGGGGTTTTTTTGTTTTTTTTTTTTTTTTTGTGATGCTAAATGAGTTTAACTTTTCTTCAAATGAAAAAATGTAGCAGCACTGCATAGATGTTTCAGACATCTCAGTTTTCATTTGGCCAAGTGTAGATACTCGCTGTGGGGCCATTTGCATCTGAGCATCATCTCAGTCCACGTCCCTAAACGGAGAGCTTTTAAAGAGGATGATAGTCTTCTCACTGTAATGTTGACATTAGTAACAGACTACATGAATTTCACCCTAGATGTGCCTATTTCCTCTCTCACTTGAGCATAAAGGGAGTCTATGATAACTATTTCAAACATAGATGTCTGTTTAAGTGTGACAAATTCCAGCACTTTAATGTCAGAATTTTAAGTCTGGTTTTGTGCATGGGTATGAAATAATCAAACAAACAACATTTCTTCCTTTTATAATCACAAAACAGTTACCCAAGAGGATACTGCATTTTATTTAGTGAGTTACTTGCTTTCGTGCTGTAATTCTCTAAACAAAAAAATAGTTATGTGGTGTATTATTCCAAAATTAAAACATATACAAGTAAAGCTGAACAACTATGAAATAAGACCCTATTAAGCAGTATGGCTGACATGGAGATATACGTAAAACATTTCTGACATTGATTGTACCCAGTAGCAACCTTCAAGATCAAGCGGATATTGATATTCACAGAGCACATTCACTGCAGTCACAGAACCTTCACAGAAGCTCATCTAGTAACAGAAATAGAAATGGATAATAATGACCTCCCTGAATTAACAAGGGAATGGCTGTGGAATAGCTTGCTTTCATTCATCAACATACTGACACTTACGTTTAAACAGGATGATCCATCTCACTCTCTAAAATGACTTACCGATGGTAGAAAAGTTATAAAGAAACAATATTTTTTGTCTTTGGAGGAGTTCAAATGGCAAGACAGCAGTATTCCCTGTACTAGCATAGCCTGGGATTGTTTTGCAACCTTTCAGAAGAGAAATATACTTGGTATTTTGATTCACTTGAATACCTGAAAATGACTGAGACTGTCTGTGGGTAATGTATTTTTAAGCTGTAAGTCTATCCAATAAGAAAAGCTGTCTATTGCTAACATATTCCTTTGAATTGTTAGGTATTAATAATACACTTTAACATGTTTTCAAAGGCAAGGCACAATAGAAGCCTGCAGACCCTTTCCTGTTTCTTTTTAGCATTACTTGTGAAACTAACTAGAAAGAGGTCATGTTTATTTGTAAAGTAAAGAGCTTTAGGTGTTAAATAATTTCAGCTCAGTAACTAGATGAGAAAAAGATTGGGACTAGAAAGTAAAAATCAACAAGATAATATACCCATTCTTATTCCTGTTAGAGTCATGGGGTTTTGGCCACATTTGATATTTAAGTAGCCTTGATATTAAAACTTTTATTAACTCACTACATACACAGTTTATCTTTTGATCTGAAATTAAATAGTTCAAGTCATTATTTCTCAAAAAAAATAGCATTGTCTATGTTAAAACTAAAATCTTTGTCTAAACTAGAGAAAAAAAATCTTGGCTTTGTGAATGAAAGCTATTTAATATGGTTACAGTTACAGTTTTGGAAAACTATTTTTAATTTCCAATAAGTTATTTATATATCTGTACTAGATACTAATATTGAGAATCAGAAAGTCAAAGGCTTAAAGGGAACTGAATCGACAGTTTTAATAGTATGTTAAGACAATATAAAAATATTCTTATAATGTATTGTTAAATTTAGTATTTCCTAACACTAAATCTCAGCAAGGAGACAGAGCCAGGCTCTTCTCACTGATGGGTGGTGGGAAGATAAGAGGGAATGGGAGGAGAATAAGAACTCTATTTCACCTTGAAAGCAGTCAAGTTGTGGAGCCTGTTGCCCTGAGAAGCCATGAAAATCTGGTAACTTTCAAGATCCAACTGGCCAAAACCCTGAGCAACTTGGTCTGATCTCAGAGCTGCCCCTATTTTGAGCAGGAGGTTGGACTGAAACCTCCTGAGGCGCCTTCCCACCTGATTTATCCTACAGACTTAAAGTGCTTATTTTTTTAACTGTAAAATTGTTAAAGAAGGAAATAATGAGGAATTTCCAGTTTGCTTTTACTGCATAATCACAACCACTGTGTCTGTACACCTGAACAACATATGTGAAATTAATCAATTTTCAGGGATTTTGTTAATTCTAAGAACTCCTAAAATTCCTTTTGAAGACTTGATGGGATAATGTTCATGACTTTTTGGCTAGTTCAGTATTCATAGTGAATTTCAGTCTCTGCATATGTAAGAGTTACAGCAGTCAAAGCATGGATATCCTCCTCAAAAATAATTTTGGAAAAACTTCTAGCTTTTATTTATTACAGAGAATTCTTCCGACTTCGAATGCATGTCAGCTTTTTATGTTCATTTGTTTGTTTGCAATGTATTCTGAAAAAATGGTAAAAAAATTTGCTTATCTCTTCAAAGCTTATTTCAGCTACCTTTTATTTTGTTGTTGCTTTTTCTTTTTTAAGAGTCTGACATTATTAGACAAGGAATAGTGGATGGTTCTGAAAAGCTTAAAACTCCAGGGAAGGAAAGTCTGTTAAAATAGCAAGAAAAGTTTATTGCAAAAAAAGCAACTTTTAACTATACAAGAGAAAACTACCACATTCTAAAAGACGTTTTTGGCTTCATAAGAGTTTCTTTCAACTAAGTGTTCTTAAAAGTATTAAATAACCTTTATTTTCAGAAGACAATAGGACATTATTTTCAATTATTACAACACCATGTAAGCTACATGCAGAATCTTGATTTTTAAAATAATCTCAAAGGATATTTAGGTTTGCTTTCAATAAATATAATGTTAATTACCTCAAAGCAAATAAGACCGTATTTTCAGAAATGCTAGAGCTATTCTACAATAAGAAGTGGGATGCCTGCCTCCTTCTGGATGGGATGGGAGGAAAGAAGACAAGGCAACAGTCATAGATATTTAAGTGAACTGGCAGTTCTGTCATAAATTTTTCTTTTCCCAGGTGTGTACAGAATATTCCTTTGTTTCCAGTGTAGGACTGAGTCTCTGTAGGAAGGTTATAATAAAACCAGCCCAAGAAATGGGCTCAGATACTGGCCCAGATCATCCACACCATTTAAATATGACCATGCTCCCTGACATGATTTCTGTGTGTGCTAATCAGCATTTTTCCAAGTAATGGCTAAACATTCTCACTAGTCTAGTGAGGGAGACCACCATCCAGCAGTGCAGAGAAAGCAGAGCTGTTATTTCACTCCTTGACTGCCTGTGTGGCTTCAACTTGACGTCTCCAAATAAAACAACAGAGAGGGTTTGGGTGATAGCTCACTTAAAGAACTCCTTCCAAGAAAAGTATGGAGGAACATGCACCCCGTGGGCTCCCGCCACCCTATCAGGCTCCTCAGCACTAAACCAGACATCTAGAATGCTTTCAGGAGTGTAGATATAGCTTGTATGTGTAGGTAAAAACTTCCTAGCCAGAAAAAAAAGAGTACTAATAACATTATTTAAAGCAATAATTGCTAATACTACTCAACAGTACTAATCAGCAGTACTCAACAGTACTAATCAAAAGTACTATTCAATAATGTAATTAAAAGTACTACTAATAACATTAGTATCTTCTTCATAGGTCTTAAAAATCACTTCAATAAAATGGAAAATAGTAATGAAAAATGATAAATTCATGAATGAAAATTAATACATCAGAACAGAAAGCCAGAGTCTAGTTGAGAAATATGTGTTTATACTGTCAAGTAATTTTTCCTGTTACTTACATGTGAACTAATCTCCTGACTATACACACTGCACTGGTTCAAATCAAGGTTATATTCTGGAGCCAAGATACTGAAGAAAATCTAATATTTTCCTTGGCAAACAATCCCAGAACACAACCTATACCAGAAGCTGAGTTACGTATTGTATGGTCTGCATATTTCCCAGATTTTTCTGCATGATTGTTGTTTAAGGCAAAGTTATTTGCCCTATGCATTAGTTTGTGTTATTATCTACAATAATGAGAGAAAAAAGAAAAACAAGGAAAACAAAAACCTAACTTTTTTGATTTTTCAAATCTTTAAAGGTTTAAAAACGAACACTTTCACACTTTCAGATAAATATATGCATTTGTTTGCCAAATAAACCTTTACTTATCATATCTCATTTTTC
The DNA here is from genome assembly GCA_009819775.1 of Phoenicopterus ruber ruber. NCBI lineage: Eukaryota > Metazoa > Chordata > Aves > Phoenicopteriformes > Phoenicopteridae > Phoenicopterus > Phoenicopterus ruber. The sequence continues at coordinate 170,761,839 of CM020215.1, forward strand.
ACTTTTATATTTATTTTATTAATCTTTTTCATCAATTTTTACTTATTTCACTACTCATCCTTTTTTTACCCAATTTTCAGTAATGACAAGAAAATTAAAAGGGAAAGGAAAACAGTAATAAAAAAGGACTAAAATAAATAAAAAAGAAACTAAATAAACAACAGGAAGCAATTAGCTTATTGTATATACTAATCATCTTCAAAACCTCACAAAGTAGTCAGGGATTTTTTTTAGAAAATATTTTGATTTTTTCCTATTGAAATAAATTTTAACTTAAAAAATTGAAACCTCCTTCAAAAAGAAACAAGCGTTATTTGAATGCAGATGTTGAATATAGACATATCTATTCTCAAATGCATATATTCCAGTATGTAAACACTGAAATAGTTTACTAAAAATGCAATTATATATGTATGAAATGTGTTCTAAAAATAAACATGTGAGTCATGAATAAAAGGGTTTTGTGGCTGTTAACATATCTACTTGCCCATTGTAATATGCTCAAAATTTACTATATGGCAGCTATATAGTTAACTTATAAAATATCTGGGAGATTACTGTAAATAGCTGGTGAACTTTTGAACGTTATCAGTTTTCTAAGAATCTATATGGGTATAAATAATTATTTTTTTTCCTAATTTTTCCTAAAAAGCACTTTTAAAATAATAGGTAGGCAGCTATGTTCAAGGAAAATTTTCTCTAAAATGAAAAAAAAATTTCTAAAATAAGTCTATTCAAATGCAGTTAAAAATTGAGAAAGTCAAAAGATCAAATTCTGTTATTGAAGAGTGACTGCCTTAGAGGCATTTAGGTGTGTAACTATGGCTACTAACAGCAATTATCAAAATAATTTCTATGTATCATATATTCTAAGAAGCCACCTCTCTCTGTCATATGAGAAGTGAATCTATATTACCAAGTAAGTCCGTCTAGAAAAAAATAAGTTAGTTCCAATAAATTGCTTGGAGCTCTATGGCTTTTCTTTAATTTCCTCTTTCCCCATATATCCCCATATAGCAGGTACAAATATAGATTTGTATCTGCTACTCAGAAACTGCAAACTATTTGGGTTATTAGCATAAATAAAAGTTGAATCTTATTGTAAAGCCTATGATTTGTTGGGTGAACTAACTTAGTTGGAAGAACCATTAAATTCTTGTGAAAGATTTCTGCAGATAAATAAGAAAGCAGCTAAGGACAACAGCCAGATAATAACCCTGCAGTAAGAAGTTATCCTCAGTTAATTAATGCTTTTGAAGCTCTCCTAAAATTAAAAAAAAAAAAAAAAGAAAAAAAAGAAAAGCAAAAAATCTGTTTTTATTTAAAAAAATAACTTTGCATTCTTAAATTTAACAAAGTGATAAATGACTTAATATTCTAAATGTGAATAGCTTTAACTTTTTTTTTTTTAATTCTTTTAACTGTTGATATGAAGAAAATGGCTATAATTCTATGCATACAACAGTATTTTCAAGTATGTCTATTGTTTTTAATACTAAACAGAGAAATAGGAAACAAAAGAAAATATTTACTTTTAGTATATAAATTATTAGCAACTGTAATTGAGCATTACCAGTTAAAATCAGGTCAGATATTCCACTGATCAACACCTACATTATTTTATCAGCTTTAGCACATCAAAACACAGCTTTATGCTGTGTCACTACTTACAGAACAAATTATTTTCAAAGTAACTTTTTTAAAGTCTGAAATCAAATTAACCATCTGCAAATTTCAGAATGCAGTAATTCTACCTGCCACATTGTTAAATTAAACTTATACAACTGATGAATCATTATGGGGTTGTGAGGGTTTTCTGGCGATCCTTTTAAAATGTTATTAATTATAAGTGGTTGTTTTCTACTACTTCAGTATGTTGTCTTATTTCAGAATATTACAGAGCAAAGAATCGAAACAAAGTTTTCTTACCTATTCTACCAAATATACAAATATGTCTCAGTTTTTACTATAGTTTCAAATTACATTGCTTTTGCATTTAACAGGTACAGCTGATTGATAGGCATCTGCACTTTCATTCCACAGTGATTTACAGGTGTCTGGCTATTTTCCTGACTGTCTCCATGACTAGTAATTGACCAAAGCTGCAAAAAAAGTGGGATGAAGCTGCGAAGCTGTGCAGAACTTCCCAGAACTTACTTCTCCAGTAGAAGTCTGGTCATAGTACTATTCTTAAAGTTATGCATGTTCTCTTGTACCTTTTGTTCTGTTTCTGAAAAACTGGTCTCTTTAGTTTCTCTTAAGGTTTTTTTTGATCTCTTTTTTTTTTTTTTTTTAAATGTACTAGAAAAATGACAGCTGCATTCTTTCAGCCTTTAGTGTCCTAAAATTGAGGTAGTTAATATAACATTTCTGTTAAGAAACATAATTTCTTAAAAATGTATTGTGGATGAGAAATACAATTAACAGGCTTGAGGGTAACAGGACAGCATACAAACCACAAGCAAATAAAGAAAAAGACCACCATAAAAGTCTAAACACCTTATATGAAAAAAAATCCTTTATTTAAGGAGTACAATGGTAAGGTGATATAGACTACATAGAACACATATTCTAGTAAATTTGACAAAGGTTACAACTTGGCACACTGACACAAGGTCATCTATGCTAACTACTAACAAAGTCTGAGGAATTATTGTGTCCTATGTGAATGAATATTCTCTCAAACAGTTCTTGGGTACCCAGTTTTGGGTGCAAAAATAGGTTGGCTGTCTCACATATCTAACCTAGGTTGCAAGTCGAACTATGCCGACTCACCTTAAGGGTAGTAAATGTACTCTGGCATATTTTATTTATACAGCTATAACCATAAAGTATAGTACTAAAATGATTGGCTGATATAAGACATGGAATCTCTCTCCTGTCAAACAAGGAACATATTTTAAAGATCGTGTCCATTTGAAACGTAAACATGACTAAAACTTTTGAGGGCAATCTGTTCATTTTTCATCCTAATTTACTAGGAAGAAGAAAAGATTAATAAATGGAGTGCAAATTGTTTTTTTTTCTTTAATACGTACATGTTAAAAATACAATTATTTCAGTCCTTCATCCACTTCAGCCTTTCTTCTGAAAGGAAGACACCTGCGTAGGACTAGGACTGGGCTGAAGAACTAGAACTGGAACTAGAAATACATTTGAGCTAGGGACAAAAGAAGATAATAATGGAGGTCACTTTCATGTATGTTTAGTGAAGATTACAGAAGTGTTTAACAGCTATCTAGTAACTGATACATTAAGACTTGGAAATACTTTAGACTCTCCTTCAGAACAAGGACACCAAAGTACAAGTAGTGATTCAAGAAGGGGTTGACTCATTTCTTCTGAATCACTTTTCTAAGTCTTAAAACCATAACATGATTAAGCACATTTTTAATTTCCTGTGTTAAAAAACAACAGAAAACTATAGTTTTTTGTTTTAGTAATTAAAATATGTATTTAAAAAACAATTATAAAATACTGATTGATTGAAATACACCAGTGATTACAAGAGCACCCATGTAAAATAAGACATGTAAACTTTTACAAATATTGTAAATCATATGTAATTACAGTGTGACTAGAATACAGAAAATTTATATTATTTTGTGTTATTATTAAAATGTATCAACATTGTAATCTAGTATAGTTTTCTTGACCTGCTAACCCAGTATTTGTGAAGTCTAGAGCCGAGGAATAATCAGTGATATTTTATCCAAAAAGAACTGTAAAGTTACAAATGGAAAAAAACCCACAACACAACATATTGAAATGATAATTTAATTCAAAATTAATTTTCCAGAAAGTGATAATTCTCCTATTTTACTTTCACACACTTGTCTCTAAATAACTTGTTTTATTAAAGATGCTCCAAGAACAGTTTCAGACTCCCTAATTGTAGGAACATAATCTAGAGATCTATATTATAAGGCTCATTTCATTTCGTTTCCTATATAATCAGTGGCAAAAAGCAGATTCCTCCACAAATTAAATTCCACCAGCAGGTAATTTAGATATCTGCCATCTCAAAATGGTTCTCTGAAGTAAACTTTTGATTGGTTATACAAATAATTTATGTCTCCTATCTTAATTATCTGTAAAAGTTGTTTAAAACTATGTTATGAATAACTTGGTATGGGATTCATCTTCTCAGTAGGAACTAGTGCATAGTGCACCAGACAATTTCCTTTTCTGTCAGATTATGCATGCAAAATTACCTGTACCTGCCTGAGCTTCATTTTACTCACGTAATAGTGCCCATACACATTCTTTTTGTAAGTCTTCAAAGCTTTGACAAGCATAGCATATTAACTTACCTCAATATTTTGGCATTTTTATGAACTATACAATTTTATAATAAATTACAGAAGTAGGAGTGAATATTTTAACAGAGTGAGCATTACAGAGCAGAATGTATGTATAAGAATAAAAAAGAATAAGCTGAATTATTTTTAAAGCCAAATGTAAACCGGAGAAAACCGCTTGTGTAACTATAATCAAACTAAAAGTTGTATGATGTAAAACAGGTTCCCAAAGATAGCTTGGAGTGATAAAATGAATAGTTAAACACTGGATCAGCAACATAAACAACACAACCAAAATAAAGGAATCATTTTTAAACCTCCTCGCCAAAACAAAACAAAACAATGTAGCTCTTGTAATGTTATTAAAATTCAGACCATACAAAGTAGACAAACTTTGAATCATAGAATCATAGAATCGTTTTGGTTGGAAGAGACTTCCAAGATCATCGAGTCCAACCGTTACCCTATCACTACCAAGTCCACCACTAAATCATATCCCTTAGGGCCTCATCTAAACGTCTTTTGAATACCTCCAGGGATGGTGACTCCACCACTTCCTTAGGCAGCCTGTTCCAGTGCCCGACAACCCTTTCGGTGAAGAAATTTTTATGAATACCCAAACTAAACCTCCCCTGGCACAACGTGAAGCCATTTCCTCTTGTCCTATCACCTGTTACTAGGGAGAAGAGACCGTCCCCCATCTCTCTACAACCTCCTTTCAGGTAGTTGTAGAGAGCAATAAGGTCTCCCCTCAGCCTTCTTTTCTCCTGACTAAACATCCCCAGTTCCCTCAGCCGCTCCTCGTAGGACTTGTGTTCTAGACCCTTCCCCAGATTTGTTGCCCTTCTCTGGACATGCTCCAGCACGAGTACAGGGGCACGATCACCTCCCTGGTCCTGCTGGCCACACCATTTCTGATACAGGCCAGGATGCCGTTGGCCTTCTTGGCCACCTGGGCACACTGCTGGCCCATCTTCAGCTGGCTGTCGACCAACACCCCCAGGTCCTTTTCCACCGGGCAGCTTTTTTTTTTTACTTGAAGAGTAACATCAATGACATATTAACATCTTTTTAACCATGACAAGTAACAATTAGAGGCAATTTTATATAAGCTTTAGCATATTCATATTTTATCATTTTTACATGTTAAACATGTATTTGCTTTAGCAGTAAAACATACTGAATGGAAGCACTTCTGTAATAGATATCATTAGATTGTACTTTGACTTGTTAATGATAAGACTTTTCCAATTTATTTAAAACCAACAAAGAGAAAAAAAGAAAGATCCACTGAGTTTTTTTATTACTGAGCTATTAGCTTGTTTGTGATGGACTGATCCAGTTCAATTTCCTGTAATCTGTTACAATCTTCTCCAATTTTAATGCACCTCCTCCTTCATTTGGTGCTGTAGCTCATAAAAAATCTGATTGTGTTATCACAATCTCAGATGAACATTACTGGCTGTTGTTCTGATAACATCTTGGTTTTAAAATTTTGCTATTCACTTTTGACTCTTTGGAGTTAAACAACAGCCCTGAAAGATGGGGCTCTGAGCAACCTGATCTAGTGGAAGATGTCCCTGCTCATTGCAGGGAAGTTGGACTAGATGACCTTTAAAGGTCCCTTCCAACCCAAACTATTCCATGATCCTATGAATAACAGATCTGATTTCAAGATATCAACCACTTTCTTCCCTCTGATCAGCTTTCTGAAACAAATAACTGCTGTTAAAATGAAGTTGGCTACCTCTGGTGGCAAGTCTTTTTTTTTTTTTTTTTTTCTTTTTATTCTGTGTTGCTAAGTTGGGGAGCAGCCATTTCCTAGATACAGAAAACAGTACATCTTGCTCAAGATTTTATCTTTCCAAAGACTATCTAAAATAACCCTGAAATATACTATTATATATGTGTCTATGCCTATGACTCAGGTTTATGATTATACAGAGCATTCTTAAATCTGGTGGTGGAAGATAATAAAAGGAAAATGTTTTCATTTACTGTATCCATTGTGCATATTACATAGTCTGTATTATTATTTGGGCACTTTTTCTTTGCTCTTTCAGTCTTTTCAATAAGAGTCCTACAAAATCTCTATTTGACTACTGAGATGAGAGATCTTAAACTCTAACCTCCACCCAGCAAAGCACAAAAGGTCATGCTTAACATTAACCTTGTGATTAGTTCAGTACATCTCAACACTCTGTTATTCAGAGATAATTCAGACCTTTACTCCTTTACTACTTCTAATCTCAGACTCTGCAAATCCTTGTCAATGTGGCAGAACAACCACCATTTTACTTTGTAAGAAGATAACACTTTTATTTTGATATCAACAACAAAATTTATTCCATTGAATAAGCCTTCTTGTGGCACAACCACAAGGAGTTTAAAAACATAAATATGAATTCTGAATAGGAATTGCTTGAGGAGATTTAGAAGTAAAAAGCTCTAAAATATCTTCTGCAACAGGAAGCCGACAATAGAGAAACAGGGGAACTGTCATTATAATGAAGTTATAATCCATAATAATATAATCTAACAATTGCAATTGGAAAATTAATCCAAAGTTAGATATTATTAACTTTCCTTGGTATAAAAAGCTTCCTTCAAATATATGTGAAATTATAACTGCAGACTCAGGAATAAAATCTTCCATCATCAGAGTCTGGAGTGTATTCATCCATTTCTATGCACCAATAACTTCAGCATATATGCACACACTCATATATTTCCAAAACCAACCAAACAAAAACGTCTATAATTTGGGGTTTTTTTTTTCAAAAAGTAGGATAAAAGCTATATCAATTTTTGTACAATACTCTGTATCAAAAGATCACAAACATTTCAGAAAAACAGAACAATAGTTAAATCTTCTTTTTCAGGAGGGGCTCTGTGTTACCCTAGCAAAATGATACTGATTAGCTCTGTTCCACACTGGCCTAGAGCAGAATATCTAGATTCACCTTGTATAACTTGACTTAGATCTCCCCTAGGCTTCATGTGGTGCCCTTGTGACTCTAAGACATAATAGTGATTTTTTTTTTGGAGAACCTACCCTATGAGGAAAGACAGAAGTAGTTAGGTCTTTTCTCCCTGGAGAAGAGAAGGCTCAGGGGGGTCTCATCACAGTTTTCCAGTACCTAAGGGTGGCTACAAAGAGGACAGAGGCTCTCTCTTCACAAGGAACCACATGAAGAAGAAAAGGGACAGTGAATACAAGTTACACTGCAGCGAGGTCACCCCTCACCCTTCTCTTCTCCAAGCCAAACAAGCCAAGGGACCCCAGCCACTCTTTGTAAGTCTTGCCCTGAAGAGCTTTCACCATCTTGGTTGCCCTCCTCTGGACACACTCTAATAGTTTGATGTCCTTCTTATGTTGAGGCGCCCAAAACTGCACGCAGTACTCGAGGTGAAGCTGCACCAGTGCAGTGTAGAGTGGGACAATCACCTTCCTTGACTGGCTAGCTATGCTGTGCTTGATGCACCCCACGACACAATTGGCCCTTTTGCCTGCCAGGGTACACTGTTGACTCATCTTCAACTTGCCATCAACCCAGACCTCCAGATCTCTTTCTATGGGGCTGTTCTGCAACCTCTCACCCCCCAGTTTGCATGTATAACCAGGATTACCCTGTCTCAGGTGGATAAACTGGCATTTGCTCTTGTTAAATTTCATACAGGTAGTGATTGTCCAGCTCTCTAGTCTATCTAGATCTCTCTGTAAGGCCTCTCTACCCTTGAGGGAGTCCGCAGCTCCTCCTAGTTTAGATTCGTGGACAAACATACTTAATGTGCATTCAATTCCTGCGTCCAGATCATTTAGAAAAACATTGAAGAACATGGGCCCTAAAATTGAGCCCTAGGAAACCCCACTGGTGACTGACTACCAGCCTGATGTAACCCCATTTACTATAACTCTTTGAGCCTGACCCATCTGCCAATTGCTCACCCAACATATTATGGACTTGTGTATCTGTGTGCTAGGCGGTTTATCCAGAGGGATACTGTGAGAGACAGTACCAAAAGCTTTGCTAAAATAAAAAAAACCCACGTCTACTGGCTTCCCTTGGTCAACTAATGAGTGATCTTGTCATAAAAGGAAATTAAGTTAGTTAAGCAGGACTTTCCCCTCATGAACACATGCTGGCTATGACCAGTGACTGTGTTGTCTCTCAAGTGTTTTTCAATAACTCCGAGAATAACCTTTTCCATAATTTTACCAGGCACTGAGGTGAGACAGATAGGTCTGTAATTACCAGGGTCTTCCTTCTTACCTTTCTTGAAAATTGGGACAACGTGTGCCAGCTTCCAGCTGGCTGGGACCTCTCCAGACTCCCAAGACTGTTGAAAAATAATGGAGAGAGGTCCCATGATAACATCAGCTAGCTCTTTCAGTACCCTGGGATGAATCCCATCAGGCCCCATAGATTTATGTGCATCCAGCTGGAGCAGCAAGTCTCAAACAAGTTCAGAGTCGGCTGGGAGTTTATGATTCCCCCAGTCACAGTTTTCCAACACAGGGCTCCGGGGGCCCCAGGGCCCATCATCGGTGTTGAAAATAGAGGTGAAGAAGGCATTAAACTTCTCTGCTTTGTCTATGTCCCTATTTGTGAGGTGACCGACCTCATCAAGTAACTGATCAATGTTATCTCTGATTCTCCTTTTGCTGTTAACATATTTAAAAAATCCTTTTTTGTTGTCCTTCACAGTGCTGGCCAGCTTGAACTCTAATCAAGCTTGGGCTGCACGGATTTTCTCCCTATAGTAGTCCTCCCATGCCGCCTGTCCTTGTTTCCAATGTCCGTACACTTTCCTTTTCTGCCTAAGTGATAGAAGAAGATCCCTGCCCAGCCAATCCAGCCTTCTGCCCCACTTTCTTGACTTCTGACACTTTGGAATTACACTTTTTCCTTCGTAGCTTAGCTTAAATTTAAGGATGAAGATTGTCACGTCCTAGAGTGTCACACAGTCTAATGTCTAAAGAACTATTGCAAAATAAAGAGGAATGTGTTCACACCCCCTCTGGAAGAGGTGAACCTTTAATCCAAATTTCCTACATCTGGGAACTGTTTCGACCATCAGGCAAAAAAAAAAAAAAGCTATGTATTTGACCTTATTTGAAAATGTTCTGAATTCTAAATCCCTAGCTGACTGTATAATCAGATGTGACTCTTAGAAACATATGTTCAGTCGGATAGTCCCCCAGGCCATTTCTATTTGGTTTCTCACTAAATGTGTACAAGCATTTAAACTTTCCACAGAAATGTGTAGTTTTCTTATTCAATGAATGGAAAAATCCTCACAAAGACATTCTAAATTGTCCTCAGGAGGCCATCAGAAACCCCTAGCACTTTCCACTGCCCACGTAATCAACGCACATATTTTGTAGGCACAGGAACACCTAAATTAGGTGTCTAATTTAGTAACCTAGATGTAAATTCTACAGTGAAACTAAAGAGTTTTGTTTTCAGTGCAATGCACAAGATGATATAAAAATGGTTAAAATAAGACAGTTCTTCACTCTAATCCTGTAATTAAAAGACACTCTAAAAGGAAGTATCTGAGTGATGTAACTTCTTTTCCTGTATTTTTTGACACAAAAATTCTACTAATAGTATGTATCATAACTTTTGCTGAAAGGTAGAAAATAGTTGGTGTTCAGAAGTATTTTTTATGTTTATTATCTGATGTCAGTGAATCACGAAACCACTCACAAGATTCTCCTAGAAAGCAAAATGCATACTCTTGTAACTCTGTTTCATGAAGCCATCTAATCTTAAACTAACAGGTTGCTCGGAGACAATTAAATTAATGAGAAATGAAAGTACACATCACCCCCTAAGAGATGCTTGTAATTTCATAGGATTGAGTTCTCATTTACATTGTTATTAAGTTGTTGGTTTACAGCATAAATGTGTATGAAACTTTACAAAGAAGCTGATCTCAGGATATTACACTCTAAATTAAATATAACCTGATTTGCTATGTTCTGCAGGTCAGACAGGATGTTCATACAAACTTAAATTAATGAAGCTTACAGGATCAAAAAATCCCTCCAATTAATACAATATTGATCATTTTTTAAGTGGGTAGGTTAACATGGATTAACAGTAGAGCTTTTTAAAAATGTGAATGTGAAGAGGTTTAAAATGCATGGGAAATATTCAGCAGAGTAGTTGGACTGCCCTAAGGATTAAGTCTGGTGCTTCAGGATTGTCTTCTGAATCAATTAAGATTTTTTTTCCAGATCCATGATATTAGCTTTGTTTCCCTGTAATCTAAAAAAAGAAATAGGTTCAAGATAATAAAAAACGTCCCTATCAGCTTTAGAGACCAAAAGACTAGCCACCAGTATTTGTTCATTTCTGATGTTTCCTAGGACAACTTTAAATATTCAAAGTCTTTTGGACACAGACACTCTACCCCTTAAACAAAACAGTCTAATAAACAGTCAAACTAAAATACAGAAGAAGAAAAACATATTCCATATAAGAAGGTAGACTATTTATGTTTAGTCAACTTGTATTCAGCTCTTTACATAGGAATAAATATGTAACTACACGGAAAAAGAGAACTAATTGGAATAAAACTGGCTAGAGATTCTTAAAAAAACTACACATAACCCCATATTTATGTGAAACAGAAATCTAGTGACTATGTTGTAACCATACTGCGATTATACTGCTAATAATAATAATTTCTTATGCTATAGAATCATAGACTCATTGAGGTTGGAAAGGACCCTTAAGATCATCTAGTCCAACCATAAACCTAACACTGCCAAGTCCACCACTAAACGGTGTCCCTAAGCTCTGCACGTACACGTCTTTTAAATACCTCCAGGGATGGTGACTCAACCACTTCTCTGGGCAGCCTGTTCCAGTGCCTGACAACCCTTTCAGTGAAGACATTTCTCCAAATATCTAATCTAAACCTCCCCTGGTGCAATTTGAGGCCATTTCCTCTCGTCCTGTTGCTTGTTACTTGGGAAAAGAGGCCGACGCTCACCTCTCTCCAACCTCCTTTCAGGTAGTTGTAGAGAGCAATAAGGTCTCCTCTCAGCCTCCTTTTCTCCAGGCTAAACAACCCCAGTTCCCTCAGCCACTTCTCTTAAGTCTTCTGCTCTAGACCCTTCACCAGCTTCGTTGCCCTTCTTTGGACACGCTCCAGCACCTCAATGTCTGTCTTGTAGTGAGTGGCCCAAAACTGAACACAGTATTCAAGGGGGACAATCTCTGCCCTAGTCCTGCTGGCCACACTATATTTCTGATACAAGCCAGGGTGTTGCTGGCCTTCTTGGCCACCTGGGCACACTGCTGGCTCATATTCAGCCGGCTGTCTACCAACACCCCCAGGTCCTTTTCTGCTGGGCAGCTTTCCAGCCACTTCTCCCCAAGCCTGTAGCATTGCCTGGGGTTGTTGTGACCCAAGTGCAGGACCCGGCACTTGGCCTTGTTGAACCTCGTACAGTTGGCCTTGGCCCATCGATCCAGCCTGTCCAGGTCCCGCTGTAGCGCCTGCCTGCCCTCCAGCAGATCAACACTCCCTCCCAACTTGGTATCGTCTGCAAACTTACTGAGGGTGCACTTGATCCCCTCATCCAGATCATTGATAAAGATATTGAACAGAACTGGCCCCAGTACTGAGCCCTGGGGAACACCACTTGTGACCGGCCACCAACTGGATTTAACTCCATTCACCACAACTCTTTGGGCCCGGCCATCCAGCCAGTTTTTTTTCCAGCAAACAGTACGCCTGGCCATGGGCAGCCAGTTTCTCCATGAAAAGGCTGTGGGAAACAGTGTCAAAGGCTTTACTGAAGTCCAGGTAGACAACATCCACAGCCTTTCCCTCATCCACTCAGCAGGTCACCTTGTCATAGAAGGAGATCAGGTCAGTCAAGCAGGACCTGCCTTTCATAAATCCATGCTGACTGGGCCTGATCACCTGGTTGTCCTGCACGTGCCACGTGATGGCACTCAAGATGATTTGCTCCATAACCTTCCCTGCACCAAGGTCAGACTGACAGGCCTGTAGTTCCCCAGATCCTCCTTCTGGTCCTTCTTGTAGACAGGTGTCACATTTGCTAACCTTGAGTCAACTGGGACCTCCCTGGTGAGCCAGGACTGCTGATAAATGATGGAGAGTGGCTTGGTGAGCACTTCCACCAGCTCCTTCAGTACCCTTGGGTGGATCCCATCCGGACCCATATTCTGCTCACCATCCCTGTCTTCCGTCTCAGGGGGCTGGGTACCCCAAGAACAACTAGTCTTACTAGTCTAGGCAAACTAGTCTGAGGCAAAGAAGGCATTAAGTACCTCAGCCTTTTCCTCAGCCTTTGTCACTATGTTTCCCCCTGCATCCAATAAAGGACGGAGATTCCCCTTAGCCCTCTTTTTGTTGCTAATGTATTTATAGAAACATTTCTTATTGTCTTTTATGGCAGTAGCCAGACTAAGTTCTAGTTGGGCTTTGGCCCTTCTAATTTTCTCCCTGCACAACCTCACAACATCCTTGTAGTCCTCCCGAGTTGCCTACCCCCTCTTCCAAAGGTCATAAACTCTCCTTTTTTTCCTGAGTTCCAGCCAAAGCTCTCTGTTCAGCCAGGACAATCTTCTTGCCTGCTGGCTCGTCTTTCGGCAGATGGGGACGGCCTGCTCCTGCAACTTTAAGATTTCCTTCTTGAAGAATGTCCAGCCTTCCTGGACTCCTTTGCCCTTCAGGACTGTCTCCCAAGGGACTCTATCAACCAGTCTCTTAAACAGGCCGAAGTCTACCCTCAGGAAGTCCAAGGTAGCAGTTCTGCTGACCCCCCCTCCTTACTTCTCCAAGAATCAAAACCTCAATCTTTTCATGATCGCTATGCCCAAGATGGCCTCCAACCATCACATCACCCACAAGTCCTCCTCTGTTCGCAAAAAACAGGTCCAGCGGGGCACCTTCCCTAGTTGGCTCACTCACCAGCTGTGTCAGGAAGTTATCTTCCACACACTCCAGGAACCTCCTAGACTGGTTCCTCTCTGCTGTATTGTATTTCCAGCAGACATCTGGTAAGTTGAAGTCCCCCCTAAGAACAAGGGACAGTGATTGTGAGACTTCTCCCAGCTGCTTATAGAATGCTTATATCTGACCAGGTTATGGCTCAGCATAAGGAATATTAACATAATTTACTGCATCATAAAACCCATTAATAAACTGCTGCTATTAAGTGTTTAAGTCAGCCAGTCATCACATGATTTATCTGTAAGGCTAAAAACAGCTTAAGAAGTGGGATATGAGCCCAGGATTCCTTATTGTGTATGCTTCTTCATTCTTAGGTCATTCTCTGGCCCTGGTTTGGACTATTCCAACTAGCTATGTCTAAAACAGACCCGCAAATCTGCTCTCCAAATCCGTGGCTGCTTCCTGTTTATCCATACAAACTTATCTACAGTGTCCTTCAGCTACAGAACTTGAGTGTTCCCTCATATCAGGTACCAAATAGCAAAGTTTACCACCTTGTGCTCTACATCACACTTGATTACTTTGAATTGCAGATAGAGCAAACACTGTCAGCTTGAACAAGTCTGTGTGGACACACTTTTTCTTTTGCATTCATTATTGCAAAAAGTGGACATAAAATGTCAGTGAATCATGAAACAATTATGGACACGTTCATAGAATGCAAGAAGAATGCTGTAACTGGGTACCCAGGTGTGGTGGGTTGACCCTGGCTGGATGCCAGGTGCCTACCAAAGCCAGTCTATCACTCCCCTTCCTCAACTGGACAGGGGAGAGAAAATATAACAAAAAGCTCGTGGTTTGAGATAAGGACAGGGAGATCACTCACCAATTACTGGCATGGGCAAAACAGACTCGACTTGGGGGAAAAAAAAAAATTTAATTTATTGCCAATCAAATTAGAGTAGGATAATAAGAAATAAAACCAAATCTTAAAAACACCTTCCCCCCATCCCTCCCTTCTTCCTGGACTCAACTTCACTCCTGATTTTCTCTACCTCCTCCCCACCAGCGGTGCAGGGGGACGGGGAATGGGGGTTGCAGTCAGTTCATCACACGTTGTTTCTGCTGCTCCTTCCTCCTCAGGGGGAGGACTCCTCACACTCTTCTCCTTCTCCAGCGTGGGGTCCCTCCCACGGGAGACAGTCCTCCATGAACTTCTCCAACATGGGTTCTTCCTACGGGCTGTAGTTCTTCACAAATTGCTCCAGCATGGGTCACCCACAGGGTCACAAGTCCTGCCAGAAAACCTGCTCCAGCGTGGGCTTCTCTGTCTCCACAGGTCCACAGGTCCTGCCAGGAGCCTGTTCTCCAGTGTGGGCTTCCCGCGAGCTCAGAGTCTCCTTTGGGTGGATCTACCTGCTCCAGCATGGGGTCCTTCATGGGCTGCAGGTGGATATCTGCTCCACTGTAGACCTCCATGGGCTGCAGGGGGACAGCCTGCCTCACCGTGGTCTTCACCACGGGCTGCAGGGGAATCTCTGCTCCAGTGCCTGGAGCACCTCCTCCCCCTCCTTCTTCACTGACCTTGGTGTCTGCAGAGTTGTTTCTCTCACATATTCTCACTCCTCTCTCCAGCTGCAATCCCCAGAAGAAGTTTGGGGTTTTTTTTCTTTCTTATATGTGTTATCCCAGAGGCGCTACCACCATTGCTGATGGGCTCGGCCTTGGCCAGCAACGGGTCCGTCTTGGAGCCATCTGGCATTGGCTCTATCGGACATGGAGGAAACTTCTAGCAGCTTCTGACAGAAGCCAGCCCTCTAGCCCCCCCGCTACCAAACCTTGCCACGCAAGCCCAATATTCCAGGTGTTACAAATTGGTTCATATCCACACAGTTTAGGATTACCTCACCTCTGAAACACTGAAGCTTGTGACTCTAAATCATAATTATAATTTAATTCAATGACTTTATGATGTACTTTTGCAGATGGGATATTGTATGATACTATGAGTGTTTGAGGGTACTTAGCCTGCCAGGGTATTTGACCACTCTCATGTTGATTTTTTTTTTCTCTTAGTAGCTAACTGTAATTTCCCTTGCTGCAGCTTGTATCCTTTCCAGCTTGTTTTTGCCAATGTGCTCCTCCAAGATGAATCCAGCTCCATCTCCTCTCTCATATCGCATTAGGTAGTTAAAACCAGCAAAAATCCTCCCCTCTTTTGCCATAGCTATCTGCCCCATAGCCATCTCTGCTGAACAAGCCCACCTCTCTCTGTCTCTCCTCATACTTCAAGGGCTCTGACCTCTAACCATCTAGGTGGCCTCCACTGAACTTGCACCAGAACATCTGTGTCTTTTGTGTACTAGAGAACCCAAAATGAGACACCGTTCTCTTGATGTCATCTCCTAAAATGCCAGCCTTTAAGCTTCTGGTTACAAATTTGCTGATACAACACTATGTGCTGTTAACTTTCTTTATAGTAAGGACATACCATTAACTCATGGTCAATCTTTTCTTGAGTAAGAGCACAGGTTCTTTTCTGCATAGCTGCTTTCTACTCAGTCAGAACCCAGGTGTATCAAATGTGATAACTGCAAACAGTGTATTGAAATACAAATCCATAATTTCATCTATTCTTGTGATATTTTTGAACAACTTCAACTCCCACTAGTTTACAAGTGAAGGTCTACAGTGCCTAGCACCTCATTCCTAAGCAATTTAAGTGACTTTTATAATTTTTAGCTCTATATTCAAGAATTTATAACACTTTTTCAAAGTAAATGCTTTGAATAATAAAGTAAACTTGGTGAAAAATACCTTGTATTTTGACACCAAGTAAGAGATAGTCATATAAAATAATTTTATAACTTTAGTTATAAACTATATAAGTTTATATAAATTTTCAAATGTAGAATGGAAGTAAGAAGCAGTTGCTATATTAGTTTTTTTTAAATGTCATTCTATGTTGTACTGGGTGGGTCTGACTGGGATGGAGCTAATTTTCTTGAGAGCGACCTGTAGAGTGCTGGTTTGGTTTTGTGGCTAAGACAGTGTTGATAACACTCTAGTGTTTTGACTATTGCTAAACCATGTTTGCACAGCATCAAGGCATTCTTTTTCCCGTTCTTCCCCCTCAACAAGTAGGCCTGGGGTGGGCAAGCAGTTGGGAGGATTCACAGCCAGGACAACTGACCCAAACTGACCAAAGGGATATTTACCATATAGCATCATGCTCATCAGTAAAAGCTGGGGTAGAGGCAGAAGATGAAGATTTTTTGGCTTCCAAGGTGGACGATGTTTAGAGACTGGCTGGGCATAAGTCTGCCTGTGAGACATGGAGCAATTTCCCTTGCTTCAGTTGTGTTTTTTCTTTTTGGTGGGTTTTGGGGGCGGGGTTTGTTTTGGCTTGGTTTGGTTTGGTTTGCCTTTCCTTCACCTATTAAACTGCCTTTGTCTTGACACACACATTTTCTCACTTTTGCTCTTCCAAATCTCTTCCCTTGTCCCACTGAGGTGAGGGGGCAGTGAGCAAGTGGTTGTGTGTGTGCTTGGCTGCTGGCCAAGGTCAACCCACCACATATGTGTAAACAGTCTCATACTCTTTGACTTGGTAGTGTTATGTTAATGGTTGGACTTGGTTTTAAGGGTTTTTTTCCAACATAAATGATTCTATGATTCAAAGAGAATATCAGAAAGAAACAGAGAAGAACTTATTGATAAATGATTTTTCACATATTTGAATAGCAGATTAATGTGGCAAATAAACAAATTACCTTCATGTTTTCAAAAGTCTTCGTATCTTTCAGTTATTGGAAGTTCTGGATATGATGATCATCCATATTACCTTTATCTTTTTGTGCTTTCTACTGTGCTTTTTCTACTAACGTCTAATGGTTAGATAATTTCTTGTTCACTGCAAGGTTAAAAATACCTGAATCAGCTTGCTTCAAAGCTTTAAGCTATCTTCTCTAAAGCCTTTCACTACAGTCAGATCATGTTGCATGGAAATGTTCATGGACACCTAATAATGACTCTTGACGTTACTACAAGTGACTGTCTAACATTAGATGATGAATGATGTTTTCACAGTTTGACAGACATCAGCAATTGTCAACAGTTCTTGAAAAATTAATTTGTTTGAGGTTTGCAGACTCTTGATAAAGGAAATGCTAGCCACCAGCAACAGAATTTAGTCATGAATTTATAGAATAGGAAGAATACAGTGAGATATGACTTTCTATGCTGTTTACCGTTAAAGCTGCCAGGGAGGCAGCAAAAGCAGAGCTGCTCTGCAAAAGAAATTGAATGAGGAACCAAGGGTGAAAGCAGAACAGGAATGGGCAGTGTCCTCACCAAGAAGCGCACAGTCCCTCAATACCCAAACAAGGAGAACAGAGCAGGTCCTGTGATGGTAACCATGTTCAGAAAAGAGTTCAGTGATTGCCAGACAAAAGTGAATTGACATAGCAGGGCTGATGTCAATCTAGGAAGAACAGTCAGTCAGTCAGGATCAGCAAAGGGCAGGATTGAGCAGAAATATCGCACAGAAACTGATGGATGGAAGGTTTGCCAAGGAAAAAGTTAAAAAAAACCACTAAAACCCTAAATCGTTAGGATTTTGACATAGGACAGTGCTCCTATGGGGAATCACATTTCTCAATCAGGCAGTCAGTCCCTGTCTAGTGATGTCTTCAATTAGATCAAGCGACGTCTCTAAACTCCTATTCTGCCCAGTTCTTATAATCCAGCTGGCCTATGGTCCTAGGTGACCGCTGCAACATCCATATTGATTACCATATCAATCTGTATTGATTACCTTAACTACATAAAAAACATCTCTTAAGTATCTTAACTGCATAAGAAAGATAGCTCTACATAACCTTTTCTGCATCTGCAGTAATAGTTTCTAATGACTGTTTACAAATGTCTTATTTATGTAACAATTTAACCAGTTCAACAGAAACAGGCAAGGTGAGTCTCTGAAAGGACCAAATCCTCCCCCCAGGAAGTTAATTAGCTTTTTTAAACATCCAATACGCTCTATGCACAGCAAGAGTTGTCTGAAGGGAGTCTTCAGGACAGTCCAAAATTCCCATCTGGAGAACTCCTGTAACAAGCAGTCAATTACTTATTTGTGAACCTCACTCGGAATTCAGGTAAGCACCTATATTCATGTCCTTTATCTTATCCATGAAGAGGAGTAGCCAGGGAGTTCCTGGATCTCCCCAGGGGGATCAATGACTGAAGTGCCCTGGGTATGCACCCAAGTGCAGCCATGGTATCCAGCTGTACCACAGTTAGAACTAATGAATAAATCTGTGTTTTCATACTTACAACTCACTTACAACTTCTGCCTCGTAGCTCTTACCAGAGCAACTGCTTGAGCTCAAGTGCTGCTCCTGACAGGTGGCCCCACAGGAGGCTGATGAGGGTACTGAAGGCCCACTGGTGCATGCAGGACACTGGCAGCAGCCCTCGCAGCCAGACAGAAATGAATGATCCACATTTGACATATTGCACAGCAAGTAAAATTCACATGACATCGTGCAAGATAACTATCGCAGAAAGTTACCGAGGCAGTCATATCAACTCTCTCAGTAATCAGGGAAGAGAAATAATCACTTCTAGGAAGACATTCATCTCATTTCATGATAAACATATAAAATAAGTCAGATGAATTGTGCCATAAAAGTATTTGATTGTCTCCACTGATTTTGTCGTGTCTAGATGGCTGAATCACCTGTAGTTATGTAGGCTGCAGACACCTACAGTTAGATGAGATGATTCCCAGCATCTCATCAGCATCTGTATTTACATGCTTGACAGACTTGTGAAGGTCACGTGGAAGTGTGACAGAGAACAAAAGTAGCTCTATAAGGATACAGCAAACAGCATTAGTTTGCAAGTCAAAGAGGTAATACCATCTATGTGTTAGTTTATAATACAAAGTTAAAACTTAAAAAAGGAAAGCTCCTCAGCAGATCTTCAGTGCCTTCATAAGAAACAACTGTTTTCATTTAGTAATGAAGAAATATCCATTTATGTCTCACTTTCTGCTGAAGTAAACCTGTAATCATCCTATAATAATTTCAGACTGACCAATCAGTGATACTTATGAGGCAATAAATATTTAACTGCCCCCTTCTAATCTTAATCTGACACAACAGGTAGTGTTCAACATGACCATTTTTAGGGACTATAGGTATATAGTCATACACTGTAAACCCATTACCATAAATAGCTCATGATGTGATACAGTAGTAGGTGACAATACATGGTATTATATTTAAAAGTATGAGAGACTAGAGTACATCCATTCCTGTATATATATGTATATATATATACACATACACACACACAAGTTTTAAAATGTGTTCAGGTTTTATTCTGCAACAAAGCATGAAAGAATTTGACAAAATAAAACAGCTAGAAGATATATTTTAGATGATACCAGAATAACAAACATAATATCCTTTTTCTGTCCCTTGAAGCAATATCAATGTTGTACGAACAAAAAGTCAGTGAAGGATAAAGACTCATATACTGAAAATAAAATGTATGTATATGTACCTGATTAAAACAGTGTTAGGGATGTAAACAAATTAATGTGTAGAGAGAGTTTCTAATTCAGTTCTTGGGATCCTATGAATTCAGCTAAAAAGACAGCTCTAAAAAAAAAAGACGACTAATACTGATCTCTGCAGTGTTGCACAAAATACTGAATTATTTTTTATGTATAAAGGCTACAATGGTAAAAGGTTTAATTTATTTTTAACTGAAACTTATGGGTACTATTCACAGAAAATTATTTTTTATTGACAGAAAAAAACTGAAACCTTTTGAAGCACTGTATTAGTGAAGACAGTGGCAGAGTTACTTTGTCAGGGAAAAAGAAAAAAGTAGACGAGATCTTCATCTTCATAAGTAGCTTGTATATGAAATGAATCAACTCTCTATCATCAACAGTTATTTACCTGTGCTGTCAAAGAGGATATCCAAAAACCTAAGCAATATAGAAATATTGGGGTTTTATCAGTATCTGTAGTCATGTGCTGTTACATTCTGATTCAAATTTGTCAAAAACTGCATTAAAGTGACATATTTTCATCTCACATTTGATTTATCTGTAAGTATAGCAAATCTAGATTTGATAATCTAGTTAGTGTAAAATTGAGTCACAGACCTTGCTGCGATACATTTGACACTCTTTTTCAGCTGTTTTCCTGTGTTTTACAACTCCATTTGGCTGTAAGCGTTTGTATAAGAGGCTTTATGAACACATACATTGTACACTTAAAAGCACATCTAAAAGCATCATGTTAAATGCTGATCAGTTTTTAAAATGTGTTTCATAATATGCCTTTTTGATGCCCTTTTAATAATGTAACAATGCTGATTTAGGTTTGAAATAATGTAGTATTTATTATTTATGCGTAATAAACATTAATAATACATTAATGACACTCTCTTTATAACTTGCTGTAAACTAAATGAAATGGAAACATATCCTTTTTGGAAAATGCTTATTCCAGTTCAAGTAAAGACTTACAGAGCCCTCAAAGACTGAAAATGTTAGTGTCTAAAAAGATCAAATATCTTTTCTACATAGGTGACTGAATTCTGGCAAAAAAAAAATCTGAATTGATACGATAAGTCTTTCCCAAAGACTCTGTCCTTTTGGAGTTATGATCTGAATATCTAAACATGTGCCTAGTGCCATTTTAGACACAATCATACCCTGCCCAGGCACCAGCTGCTGCATGAGAATGATGTGGGTCTCCTTAAGGTCCTATGTCCGGTCTGCCAGGACAGTGGAGCTATCTCAGATACTTGATGCTTCAAATAGAAGTAGATGTCTAAGTTTAAGCACTTAAATTACTCCCTTAAAACTCTAACTTGAGAGTGGTTTGGCTTGAACAAGAATCTCATTAAACGATTTCCTTGCTTTTGTCACTAGATCTGTCCATCATGTAGCCCAAACTCTAGCTGACTGGTTGCACATTCTGCAGGGAAAACGTGGTTTTCCATCGCTTAAGCCTGAGGGGGTTTATTAAACAGAATTCTTATTTCTTGGGGTAAAGTGGTTTTAGTAGTAGCACTGTATAAACAGTAGTATTTTTTCTTTATTTTATAAAAGAAAGCAACTGTAACTCCATTTTGTGAAGCTGTAGTGTTTTCATGTGTCCTGTGTTGTGACTACGGAAAGCATCCACAGTATTCATGAACCTGTAGTGTCCCAGTGGCTCAGAAAAAAAAAAAAAAATCTGAAGTCCTCTGAAGACCTTCCCTGAGTTAATTAGCAGCCACTAGATCAAACCATTTAGTCTACAGTCAGAAGCTATTTTTTTTTCCACTTTATTTAACTGACAATCACATAATCATCAACCCATTTGATGGTTGTTAAGACTAAGGGTATTAACAACACAGAAAAGAAAAGGCTAAATTTGATGGGTAATGTAGACTATTGTCTTGGAAAATGTTGGTGCTTAATATCACCTGATCTATTGTATTGATATTCAGTAATTAGCCTGGTATCATGTCTAAAAGTCAAGTTAAGAGGTACAGGTCTGACAAATCTGTAGATACTTGTTGTTTAATTTATGCAAGAGTTCAGAAAACGAATCTTACTTTTAGCTAATTGATTTTCAGGAAATATACACTGACTTTGATATGAAGAGGGGATTTGGATATCCTACAATACTAAGGATTTTGAGTGCAGCTTGGTTTAGTTTAGTCTCAGTATGTTCCTTAAGAATAATGAAATACTGTGTATAGCAGATTTTGAAATTAATAGCCACAAGATTCCTATGGATCTTTACTAAAGTGCATAAGATTTTTTGCCCCATTTTTGAAAAGTGTTAATCAAAACAGGACAAAATTTAAAAACTTACCCCTTACCTTATCTTACACCCTAAAAAAGGAACAAAGATTCAGCTGCAACCTCCCCAGTGACTAGAGCTGTACTACCCAGGGCATTCAGAGGGAAGCAGGAAAAGCTGAAAAACTGACTAAGCATATTAAATAAGTAGGTTATTTATTCTGACTTTATGGGGATCTCCCACCCACCCCTTGTAGCTCTGTGTAGCAATGCAGCTCTCTGCACTACCTATCTTGCAAAAATCATTCTATATTATGACAGGTAAGTAAGGTGATAGTTTCAAGTTTCAATTACTAAATTAAATGTTATTGTGTTCAAATCCTCCTGGAGCTTTTAGTCTTATTAATGTTTCAGCTGCTTTAATACAATTGCCAAAAACTTCATAGCAAGGTAGAATAAATCTAATAAAATATTTTACAGTACCAAAAAAAAAAAAGTGGAAAGAGAGAAGAAAAGATACTAATATTAAAAACAGCGGGGTCCATGACAGATAGAAAACTTCAGCCCTGTAAAGTATAAGTCAATAAAACTATCCACCTCTGAAAGTACATTGCCATTAATTTTTCATTATATTTTCTGAATATAGAACTTCCAATAAGACCAACTTTACTCTAGATCGAGAACCATGATTTTATTTTCCATACTATCATTTTGTAAGTAATTTAAAAATAATAAAGAAAACCCTTTCACACTGAGTTTGATTTCTGTCATAGCTCAAATATCTTTGAAATGCACAACTTGAAGCTTTCCTAGGTGTTTTTGTAATTTTTTTTTCCTTTTATTATAGACAAGCATTTACAGTAAGAGATCAGCTAAATCCCCAAATGTAAATGCTCTTGGCTTTTCGTTTGCTAGTAAAAAATTCAGCATTCAAAACTATGGTTTAAAGTAGATATTCACTCTTGTGGGTCTCATTTTTACATGAAGAGCTCATTTTCTCTCTTTCAAATACCTTGCTTTATTCAAAAGCAAAAATTCTCCTATTTTAATATTACATCTGTTGACATTTTAAATATATTTTACTTGCTTATATACAGTATGGAAATGTTTAGAAAAATGTTGATATTTAGTATCATGTTGGAAGTAATGATAAACAGTTTTTAAAACTCATGAAGCTCAAAGACACTATTTCAAGGATGTAACTTCTTTAGTCATAAAATGTGTAAAAATGGATTACATTTATATTCCCCTTTATTGCTGGATATTATTTACATTAGAAGTAAAGAATTATTGCATTTAAATTAAAAAATGCTATAGGTTATAGCTTGTGAATCTTCTTTCTTTCTTCTTCTTTCTTCTTTTTTTTTTTTCCTTTCTTCTTCTTTCTTCTTCTTTCTTCCTACTCTTATTCTGATTAGAAAGTCTGATATGCATCCATATTCAGAGAAATCTTTAAATTTTCATTTATTTATAAGGAAGTGTATACATTAATTCAAGTGACTTTTACATTTTGGAATATGTATAGTGATTGCAGAGACTGAAAGTACATCATTGTTTGTGAGAAATAATTGAGTCCTACTAAAAGGCAAAGAAGCTGGTGAAGGGTCTAGAGCACAAGTCCTATGAGGAGCGGCTGAGGGAACTGGGGTTGTTTAGCCTGGAGAAAAGGAGGCTGAGGAGAGACCTTATTGCTCTCTACAACCACCTGAAAGCAGGTTGTAGAGAGGTGGGGGTCAGTCTCTTCTCACAAGTAACAGGCAATAGGACAAGGGAAATGGTTTCAAATTGCGCCAGGGGAGGTTTAGATTGGATATTCAGAAACATTTCTTCACTGAAAGGGTTGTCAGGCATTGGAACCGGCTGCCCAGGGAAGTGGTTGAGGCACCATCCGTGGAGGTATTTAAAAGACGTATAGATGTGGTGCTTAGGGACATGGTTTAGTGGTGGGCTTGGCAGTGCTAGGTTAATGGTTGGACTCGATGATCTTAAGGGTGTTTTCCAACCTAAATGATACTATGATTCTATGATTCTAAATACACCATACCAGATACTGGCTAACATTTACTAGAAAACTTTGAAATCCTGCCTTAAAAATCTTGTTTACCATTTCATTTTTATTCACTCCAGAGGACTTTTTTATTTTTCTTTTTTTTGTTTCTTTTTTTTTCCACTTCACAGCTAGTTTGCTGGTCATAGAAAGTGTAACTAATTTTGATAGGAGGAAGAACTTTAAACAATGAAATTGAATATGTAAAAGTACTGCATTCTAACCCAAGATTTGCCACTATGATTTATGTGTTTAGATCAAAACAAACATGCATCTTATACTTAGCTTTTACTGAAGCTATATATTATGCAGATTTCAATAGGGAGCAGTCTACCACATTTTGGATGCATGAGTCCCCAAATCATTTAGGGTAATGGAAGCAAATATTCTGTTTGATACTGGATTTTACACAGGATATTGTTTATGTTAAGTATTTGGCAAGTTTGAACTGTTGGCTAAAAAAGAATGTTCAAGGAACCAAGACTATAGAACAAATTTAAGCAAATTGCCCAAATTGACTTCATGAATCTACAGCCTCTCTAAGTCCTTCACTGAAGAGAATCTGTGCCCTGTAACTGTTTGCTCATGAAGGTCAGATGAGAAAATACCTCCGGAAAGGGAGTAAATACATTGATTGTTACAAGAGGCATCACATTTCTGCTTTGCAACTATAGAAAAAAACCTACCCCCAAATCCTGCACTTAGTTTTGTCACCCATGCCTTTTTTACAAATACTGTAATGTTAGGTATCTGGTTTTTTATCAAGCTTGCTAGTCAGATGTAGAGAAGGGAACAACATATGTGACCAACCATATGAACATCAGACATACTTTTCTAAAAATATACTTACGTTTTTGTTTCAACCTTGAACAAATAAGTAGATCAATCTCATCATTGTTATCTCTCAGTAAATGATAGTTTCCTCTGCAATCAGCTGTTAACAGCATTAGAATTGTTTCATGCATTGAATATGTAATGAAGGTACATGAACAACAAAGCTGGTGAAAGAGCTGGAAGGCGTGTCCTGTGAGGAGCGGCTGAGGACTTTGGGCTTGTCTAGTTTGGAGAAAGGGAGGCTGAGAGGTGACCTCATTGCTCACTACAGCTTCCTGAGGAGGGGAAGTGGAGAGGGAGGTGCTGGTCTCTTCTCCCTGGGATCCAGTGATAGGGCGTGTCAGAATGGTTCAAAGCTGTGCCAGGGGAGATTTAGACAGGACATTAGGAAGCATTTCTTTACTGAGAGGGTGGTCAAACACTGGAACAGGCTTCCTAGAGAGGTGGTCAATGCCCCCAGCCTGTCAGTGTTTAAGAGACATTTGGACAATACCCTTAATAACATGCTTTAACTTTTGGTCAGCCCTGAATTGGTCAGGTAGTTGGACTAGATGATAATTGTAAGTCCTTTCCAAGTGAACTAAACTATTCCTATTCTATTCTATTCTATTCTATTCTATTCTATTCTATTCTATCCTATCCTATCCTATCCTATCTTAAATAAAGGTAAGATGTCCAATGGACAAGACTCAATAGGATGAGGGGTGCAAATGATGTTCTTTAGTAAAGAAGGAAGATACAAAATAGCATAAAGGTTAAAAAAATGGCATAACTGGAAAGAATGCTAACACTTTTAAGATTCGTTATAAATAGTGTTAGCTACTAATTCAACCTGTTATTTAAACTTCATTTGATCTTTTCAGTTATTTATAATAAAACCTGTTGGCTAAATCCCATCTAATTTGCTTCAGTAACTCTCTTAAGTGAATACGATTTCAGAAAAATTGTCAGTCCTCATCTAGCTTTCATTTTTTTAAATAAATTTGTGACAAGAACAATAGTAGTAACACTGAATTTGAAAACAAAAAAAAATCATGTATCTTTAGAAAGTCTTTCATTACAATTTTGTATGGCATGCCACTACTTAACCTGAAAATTTCATGATCAAAACATGAAACATGGAATTGAATTAAAAGTAATCAGAAAAATGGAAATTTATAACAATATTAAACATAAAGGAAAATATAAATATTTAAGTGTTATCCTGAATTTTCTTTAGTTATTGGTTGATTGATTCAGATCTAGTTCTCTGAAAGTTTGTAAACCAAGAATTTCCAAACTGATTTTTTTTTACTAATAGCCATATATTAAGAAAGAAAAATAAAAGAGAAACTGTAGTGGTCACTGAGTCACTCACACTTAGTAAATTGGCCTTGGGTGGAGCTCACAGAAAAGTTTTATCTTACTGGATTTAAGGTATGTTTTGGGGGTAATATTTGATTACAAGAATTTTTTTTAAATATTAACTTGCATTACTTTCTCATTGTGGGCAAAGGGGTTTACTTTGGGGTGTCTATGGCCACCAGATATATCTGTAAGGCTCTAAGATACATCTGTAATATACCATGGAGTTATACTGAGGCTTAAAGTACCTCGAGATTTCCAATTTAAGTTTTTGATATAAAAAAACAAGCAGAGGAACATCAAAAAGTGACTTCACCATGTAATTTGATCACAGATTCATTAGCTTTTACATAATTAGAAAACTTAAACTTGAAAATAAGCTTAACTTATTCTTTCCCTTGATCTGATTTTGCCTTTTCTGTAAGTCTAACATTTGCCTGTGTTTAAAATAGGAAAGTGAGAGCCAGCTTGTGTTCTCCAGTGGGATCAAGGTTATCTATCTGTCCAATCTGCCTCATAGATGAGGGGAGAGACATGGATATTGTCTACCTAGACTTCAGTAAGGTCTTTGACACTGTGTCCTGTGAAATCCTCATAAAGAAACTGTTAATGCACAAACTAGATTAGCAGATGATGAGGTGGACTGAAAACTGGCTGAATGGCTGGGCCCAAAGGATGATGATCAGTGGTGCAAAGTCTAGTTGGAGGGCAATGACTAGTGGTGTAGCCCAGGGATCAACACTGGGTTCAGTCCTGTCTAACATCTTCATTAATGATCTGGATGATGAAGTAAAGTGTTCCCTCAGCAAGTTTGCAGATGGCACCAATCTGGGAAGAGTGACTGATATGTGAAGGTCATGCTACCATCCAGAGGGACCTCAACAGGAAGGAGAAATGGGCTACCAGGAAGCTCATGAAGTTCAGGAAAGGGAAGTGCAAAGTCCTGCACCTGGGGAAGAACAACCCCATGCACTAACATATGCTGGGGGGCCTACCATCTGGAAAGCAGCTTGGCAGAAAAGGACCTAGAGGTCCTGGTGGACACCAGGTTGAACATGAGTCAGCAATGTGCTCTTGCTGCAAAGGCGGCAAATGGTATCCTCAGCTGCACTAGACAAAGTATTGCCAGGAGGTTGAGGGAGGTGATGCTTCCCCTTTATTCAGTGCTGGTGAGGCCACACCCAGAGTGCTGTGTCCAGTTCTGGGCTCCTTATTACAAGAGGACATACTGGAAAGAGTTCAACGAAGGGCCACAAGGATGATTAAGGGATTGGAAAACTGGAGTATGAGGAAAGGCTGAGGGAGCTGGGACTGTTTAGCCTAGAGAAAAGAAGGCTCAGGGGGGATCTTATCAATGTACATAAATACCTGAAGGGAAGGTGCAAAGAGGATGGCTCTTTTTCAGTGGTGCCCAGTGACATGACCAGAGGCAATGGGTACAAACTGAAACACAGGAGGTTCCCTCTGAACATCAGGAAATATATTTTTATTGTGAGTGTGACTGAGCAATGGCACAGGTTTCCCAGGGAGGTTGTGGAGTCTCCATCCTTAGAGATATTCAAAAACCATCTAGTCATGGTCCTGGGCAACTGGCTGTAAGTGGCCCTGCTCGAGCGTGGACTTTGAATGGTGACCTTCAAAGGTCCCTTCCAACCTCAGCCATTTTGTGATTCTGCCAGTTCAGAACAGCCCTTGCTCCTCATTGGAACACTCTAACCTTCTGCTATTACTTTGCTTCTAAGGCTATTTAAAAAAAAAAAAAAAAAAGAAAAAAGAATTGTTTCAAGTCCACTCCTTAAAACTCTCTATGGAATGAGGGTTCAGGGGATCATATTGATTACTTCCTAGTAATAGTCCTTCAGAAAGAAGTCAAACACCCTTCTGGAGTAGGACATTCCCTGTAATACAATGGATAGTTTTTAGCCTGCTTTGGATTTATGTTCAGCATGTAATAACAAACCTCCGAGTTAACAATTTCTCACTTTCTCACATTAGTTCTATTCAGAAAAATGACCATAAAATCTCCATTTTACCTTGAAGAATTAACCTACAGATTTTCTTATTTCAACAGGGTCACAGTTTAAGATGAAATGAACACATGGACATTAAATGGATTTGGACACTAAAACACTATAATCACAGATATATGCAATTTATAAATTTCATTACTTTGCTATTCAATGAGAGAGAGAGCACAATTCAGGAGAAAAGTTGGGTGGGTCAGCGTAGCAGTTTCTGACATTAATTCCCTGTGCAATGGGAGACATGAGGTAGTCCAGGAAGAGAGACAGGGTGCTAGCATGGCAGATCCAGCTGTGCAGGGTCCCTGGGCTTCTCTCTGGTTCCCTCAGGTTTGCTGCATGTTGAAGAGATGGTCCCATATTCTGGTACAGGGTCATGGGTCCCCCAGGGTCTCTCCTGTTCCCTGGGTTCCTCCCCAAATTCTTTACTTTTCTCAGCTCCAGGACTGGGTAGAGAATATTTCCTTGGTGAGAGATCTGTTTAAATAGCAATACTGTTTTCTGATTTGCTGTCAGTGTTGCTGGCACTTACAATCTGCTTGTTCAGGACAGTTCTGGATGCTTTTACACTCCTTGGTGACCAATAAGCTGTTTGCATAGTCTGGCCATTCATTTCCTTGAGCAAATAAAAAGTGTTCAAAGTTCATTCTCTTGTTTTGGTCAAGAGGGGGGAGTCGTACTTTGCCTACTTCTACTAAAACAAAAAAATTGATTTGAAGTTCACGGGTGTATGCTAGCAGCTATGCTGACTAGGCCTAACTCAAACTAGTTGCTACAGAAAGAGCTGTAGACTGTTCTAGATCACTGGTAAAAAAGATGAGAAGAAGAACTTCATCCAATTGGAGACGCAGGAAGTATATCCTGATGGATTTCAGTTATGGTCCTGCTAACTGCTCACCACTGACATTAACTGCAATAAACTATTATATTTCAATGTATCAAACAGGTTTAACTGATTCTTCTCAATTCAGCTCTTATGAGACAACATGGAGTACTAAGGCCAGTTTTGGGCTTTCTGGGACAATAAGGATTTTGACATACTGAAGGGAGTCCACAAAGTGCCACCAAGGTGATCAGGGAGCTGAAGCACAGGAAAGGCTAAAGGACTTAGGCCTGGTCAGCCGGGAGAAGAGAAGGCTCTGGGGAGACCTTATAGCTATCTGCAGCTGCCTGATCAGAGAACATAGAGAAGACAGAGCTGAATTTTTCTTGGAGGTGCACAGTGACAGGACAAGACGCAACAGACACAAGTTGGAACTTGGGAAGTTCTGATTAGATATGCATATCTATCTACCATGAGGGTGGTCAAATCTGGACAAGGTTGCTCAGAGAGGTTGTGGGATCTCCATCCTTGGAGGTGTTCAAGACTAGATGGGATGTGACCTTGAACAACCTGACCTAATTAAGTCTACGCTGAGCAGGGGTTTGGACTAGATGATCTATGGAAGTCCCTTTCAACCTAAATTATTCTATAGTTCAGCAATGTAAACACAATGGAATATACATATATTTAGATATATTTATGAAATATACATCAAATTTACCTGGAGATGTACGTATAAATCTCCACATAAATAATCTGTCACATACATATTTGCATATTTATCCATAAACTGAATTTCTCATGTTGTCAAATGTTGGAAACATAGTTACCTGAATAACTTCTACTTAGCTTTTTTGTGCATGGGGAATGTGATACAGTCTTTTCATTTACATATTCTTATTGTTTCTTTGGATACAAATCCAAAATACTTTTTTTCAATAAGTGTGTATAAGACTCTCCTGTTCACTTGTTCCCCCTCTACATTACAACAGCATGTCTGGAAACTCAAGAATGTTGTCAAAATCTGCATCTGCTCCAAGTTTTCTTTAGTCTACTAATGGTCTTTAAATGCTTAGTGCAAACTTTTTTTCCGGCCTTCCCTTCCTACTTGGTCTGGTCATGGGTGGAGACATGGAGTTAAACTGAAAGATAAATCATTCCTCTAAAGGGCTGTGGCTGCTTTCTCAACTTGGGAACAGGCCAGTCTTTAATAGAATCCGTCTGCCTGAGCTCTGACTTAATGTAGTGGAAGCAGGGACAGGTATCCTGGGAAGACTATAGGGATGCTGCCCAGTTGTGTAGGGATGGGGTCAGGAAGGCCAAGGCTCAGCTGGAGCTGAACTTGGCAAGGGATGCAAATAATAATAAGAAGGGCTTCTACAGATATGTCAGCCAGAAAAGGGGTCAGGAAGGCCAAGGCACTGCTGGAGCTGAACTTGGCCAGGGATGCAAATAATAATAAGAAGGGCTTCTACAGGTATGTCAGCCAGAAAAGGAAGGTCAAAGAAAGCGAGCCCCCACTGATGAGCAAGACTGGCAAACAGGTAACAACGGATGAGGAGAAGGCTGAGGTACTCAACAACTTTATTGCCTCAGTCTTCACTGGCATTCTTTCTTCCCACACTTCTTGAGTGGAAGGACTGCAAGACAGGGACTGGGGGAGCAAAGTCTCTCCCACTGTAAGAGAAGATCAGGTTCATGACCACCTGAGGAACCTGAACATATATAGGTTTATGCGACTTGATGAGATGCATCCCAGAGCCCTGAGGGAATTGGCTGATGAAGTTGCCAAGCCACTCTCCATGATATTTGAAAAGTCATGGCAGTCAGGTGAAGTCCCTGGGGACTAGAAAAAGGGAACCATTGAACCATTTTTAAAAAGGGCCAAAAGGAGGACCCTGGGAACTACTGACCTGTCAGCCTCACCTCTGTGCCTGGGAAGATCATGGAGCAGATCCTGCTAGAAGCTCTGCTGAGGCACATGGAGGACAGGGAGGTGACTGGAGACAGCCAGCATGGCTTCACCAAGGGCAAGTCCTGCCTCACCGACCTAGTGACCTTCTACAATGGAGTGACTCCATCAGTGGACAAGGGAAGAGCTACGGATGTCATCTGTCTGGACTTCTGTAAGGCCTTTGACACAGTCCCTTATAACATCCTTCTCTCTAAATTGGAGAGATATGGATTTGATGGGTGGACTGTTCAGTGGATGAGGAATTGGTTGGATCATTGCATCCAGAGGGTAGTCGTCAATGGCTCAATGTCCAGATGGAGATAAGTGATGAGTGGTGTCCCTCAGGGATTTGTACTGGGACCGGTATTGTTTAGTATCTTCATCAATGACACAGACAGTGGGATCCAGTGCACTCTCAGCAAGTTTGTGAATGACACCAAGCTGAGTGTTGTGGTCAACACGTCTGAAGGACAGGATGCCATGCAGAGGGACCTGGACAAGCCTGAGAAATGGGCCCGGGCGAACCTTATGAGGTTCAACAAGGCCAAGTGCAAGGTCCTGCGTCTGGGTCAGGGTGATCCCCAGTATCAATACAGGCCAGGGGATAAAGGGATTGAGAGCAACCCTGCCAAGAAGGAGGGTACCGGTGGATGAAAAATTGGACATGAGCCAACAATGTGTACTCGCAGCCCAGAAGGCCAACCATATCCTGGGCTGCATCAAAAGCAGCGTGGCCAGCAGGTCGAGGGAGGGGATTCTGCCCCTCTACTCTGCTCTGGTGAGACCCCACCTGGAGTACTGTGTCCAGCTCTGGAGTCCTCAGCACAGGAAAGACATGGACCTGTTGGAGCTGGTCCAGAGGAGGGCCACAAAAATGATCAGAGGGAGGGAACCTCTCTCCTATGAAGACAGGCTGAGAGAGTTGGGCTTGTTCATCCTGGAGAAGAGAAGGCTCTGGGGAGATCTTCCTCTGGCCTTTCAATGCTTAAAAGGGGCTTACAAGAAAGATGGGGAAAACCTTTTTGTCAGGGCCTGCTGTGATAGGACCAGGGATAATGGTTTTAAACTAAAAGAGGGGAGATTTAGACTAGATATAAAGAAGAAATTTTTTACAATGAGGGTGACGAGACCCTGGAACAGATTGCCCAGATAAGTTGTCAATGCCCCATGATTGAAAGTGTTCAAGGTCAGGTTGGATGGGGCTCTGAGCAACCTGATCTAGTTGAGGATGTCCCTCCTCATTGCAGGGGGGTTGGGCTGCATGACCTTTAAAGGTCCCTTCCAACCCAAACCATTCTATGATTCCACATGTTCTATCCATCACAAACATTTGCATTATGTGTCTGAAGCTTTGTCAATGTGTGATGAATAACTCACAATTCAGTAACACAGATATCTCGGGGAACAGAAAACAATGTTGATATTTTACAGCAACTGCCTACTTTAGTTTTCTTTCATAACTGTACTATGATTAGCTTCAAATCTCCCTAGATGTCTTTAGGTAAGTTAACTACCTTTTGCAGATGCATAGTGTATATATACACTATGTTTTATCATACACAGATCCACCCTCCACTTTCAGTCTTTGCCTCTCCTAATCTCCTCACTTTCCTATGGCTTTCTTTGTTCCATTTCTATTTTTCAAGGAACATAGGCCTTAAAGCAACGTTGTCAATCAGTTGAGCTTAATCCTCTGCTATTGTGAACAACTACACCATAAAATCCCCATTTAAAGTCAAAGATAAATTTACACATGACTAGTTTATACCCATTTATGCCTATTAGTATTTAAAATTATTGCTTTTATCTTAATATTTTCTACTTGTATTTACAGGGAATAATCATGTCTGCTATTAACTTCCATTTAGCTAAGCCAAAATCCCCACATACTTCCTTAGGGTTCAGTGCCATGCCAGCTTAAACTAGTCTAATTTGAGATTACCTTTTCTGCCTGTCCCTCCTTTCTCAGTCCTGTGTGCTGTGAGCAGTAACTGGCTTTCATGCTGTCATACACTAAGCCAGTTTAGAGAGCTAATTCAAAAGCAAACTAAATCTAAAAAAAAAAAAAAAAAAAAAAAAAAAGAAAAGAAAAGAAAAGAAAAGAAAAGAAAAGAAAAGAAAAGAAAAGAAAAGAAAAATATATTGTGTCCAGTTCTTGGGGATTTTTTCTGTCTTTTGTGAAGTTTTGTTTTCTTACTTCTGGCCTTTGAACTGCATTATCAGTGGATGCACATGTATTTCTTTTAGCACAAATAGGTCAGAGTGTCAGGAACAATTCTCTCAAGGTGCAGATTATGGAATTTCCAGTTTAGATCACATCACATGTCATAAACCATGTCTTCGGTTTCTAGGAAGCTATATTCCCAAATGATTGGGAGCTTTTCAAGTAACTGATTTCAACTGTTCATGTATTCTGTTGTTAGAATATTCTAACAGCAGAATATGTCTGTCTTCAAACTCACAACAGAAAGCACATCTCTCAGGCAAAGAAATTTTATTGATGTTAACTTTCTAGCACAGGTGATTGAGGAGCCAAGGGCAGGTGTTCTGTTGCACCTTATGAAGAAGGAAGAATTAGTTGCGGAAGTGAAGGTCAGGGGCAATTTTGGCTGTAGTGGCCATGAGATGATAAATTCAGGATCCTAAGAGGAGGAAGCAGGGCAAAAAGCAGTATCCCAACCTTGGACTTCAAAAGAGCAGATTTTGGCCTTTTCAAAGACCTAGTAAAAAGGATCCCCTGGGAGATGGTCCTTGAGTGAAGAGGAGTGCAGGAGACCTGGTTGATTTTCAAGGATCACCTCCTCCAAGCTCCAGAACAGTGCGGTTCCACATGCAGGAAGTCAAGCAAACGTGGTCAGAGGTCTGCACAGACAAACAGAGAGCTAACTCAACTGAAACAGAAAGAGGAAGCATAAAGGAGGAGGAAGCAGAATCAGGTGACCCAGAAGGAATGTAGAGACAAGGTTTGAGCATTCAGGAATCAGTTTAGGAAGCTAAAGCCCACCTGGAGTTGAATCTGGCAAGGGATGTGAAGAGCAACAGGAAGAGCTTCTATAGGTACATGAGCAGCACAAAGAAAGCAAAGATAAATGTGGGCCTACTGCTGAATGTGACAAGGAACCTGGTGTCAAAAGACATGCAAAAGGCTGAGACGCTCAATGACTTTTTCACCTTGGTCTTTACTTACCTGAATTAGCTTCACGCACCCCAGGCGCCTGTGTCCTGTGGGAAGGTTCGGAACAAAGAAAACTTACTCCCAGTGAAGGAGGATCAGGTTAGAGAATATACCAACAAATCAGGTGTACACAAGTCCATGGTCCCTGACAGGTTACACCCATGAGGGAGATGGCTGATATCATTGCAAGGCCACCGTTCATTCTCTATGATAGATCAGTAGTCAGCAGGAACTTTCAAAGGGGAAAACATACCTGATCAGCCTGATAGCCTTCCACAATGAGATTACTAGCTCAGTGGACAAAACATCAGTGGATTTTGTTTATTTTATTTTGAATTCTCCCATAACATCCTCATAGACAAACTAATGACGTATGGACTAGATAAGTTGACAGTGAGGATGACTGAAAACCGGCTAAACTGCTGAGTTCAGGGGGTTTTGGTCAGGTGGCACAAAGTTCAGTTCAAGGCCAGTCACTAATCGTGTACTCCAGGGGCTGGCATAGGCCAATACTGTTTAATGTCATCATTAATGAAGTGAATGATGGGACAGAGTGTGTACCTTCAGAAAATTTGCAGATAGTACAAAACTGGGAGGAGTGTTTGACACATCAAGTGGTTGTACTGCCATTCAGTGGGACCTCAACAGGCTGAGAAAATCCGTCAACAGGTGTCAGGAAGAAGAAAGGGCTGGCAGCTCCCTACGGGATAGGGAAGTGGCATCCCGGAGTAATAACACAACTGGCAAACCTCACCAGAGCAGGCTCTGTCCCACTGTGCCTGGTGAGAAGAGCAGGGTAGACACAGAGATGGTCGCCAGGTTCAGCCAAGAGTCTAGATCATAAGGCAAGTTTGTGGTAAGGAGGCAAATATGATGTCAAGTCAGAAAGTCAATCCAGAGGTAAGAACCTGGTCTAGTGTGGGTAACCAGGATCAGACACAGTCCAGAGATCACCAGACAGAACCATAATGATGACAGAGGTTCGAGGTTTAGCTGGGAATTTAGTCCACAGGTCAGAATCTGAACTGACAAGGTTGATGATCAGGCAAAGGCATGGTTTGCTGGAGAGGAGCACTTCTACAACTTATCTCAGGCAGGAATTTGGTGCCTAGGGCTCAGCTTAAATGGAACTTCTGGGCCTATGGGCAGAAGGTGGAGGGTCCAGGTGAGACTGGTAAGGGACATGAAGGCCCTTACCTTAACCTTTTAAGAAAGGGTAAAAAACACTGCACAGTAGCTGAGAGAGAGGAGTGAGAAAATGTGAGAGAAACAGTCCTGCAGACACCAAAGTCAGTGAAGAAAGAGGGGAAGGAGATGCTCCAGGCACTGGAGCAGAGATTCCCCTGAAACACATGGAGGACCACAGTGGAGCAGATATCCACACTGTATCCCATGGAGGACCCCATGCTGGAGAAGGTGGATATGCCCTGAAGGAAGCTGTAGTCCATGGAGAGCCCACATTGGAACAGGGTCCTGGCAGGAACTGTGGCTTATGTCAGAAGCTGCTAGAAGTTTTCCTATGTCCAATAGAGCCAATGCCAGCCAGCTCCAAGATGGACCCACCGCTGGACAAGGCTGAGCCAATCAGCAACAGTGGTAGCGCCTCTGGGATAACACATATAAGAAGGAAAAAGAAAACAAACTTCTGGGGATCGCAGCTGGAGAGAGGAGTGAGAATATGTGAGAGAAACAACTCTGCAGACACCAAGGTCAGTGAAGAAGGAGGGGGAGGAGGTGCTCCAGGCACTGCTGGAGCAGAGATTCCCCTGCAGCCCATGGTGAAGACCATGGTGAGAGAGGCTGTTCCCCTGCAGTCCATGGAGGTCCACAGTGGAGCAGATATCCACCTGCAGCCTATGGAGGACCTCACGCCAGAGCAGGTGGAGGCACCCAAAGGAGGCTGTGAGATCGTGGGAAGCCCACATTGGAAAGCAGACTCCTGGCAGGACCTGTGGACCCATAGAGACAGAGGAGCCCATGCTGGAGCAGTTTTTCTGGCAGGACCTGTGACCTGTGGGGGACTCACACTGGAGCCCTCCATTCCTGAAGGACTGCACTCCGTGGAAAGGATCCATGCTCAAGCAGTTTTTCAAGAACTACAGCATGTGGGAAGGACCCACATTGGAGAAGTTCATGAAGGACTGCCTCCCATGGGAGGGACCCCATACTGTAGCAGGTGGAAAGTGTGAGGAGGAAGGAGCAATGGAGACCACATGTTATGAACTGACCACAAACCCCATTCCCCATCCCCCTGTGCTGTTTGGGGTGGAAGAGGTAGAAGAGTCAGGAGTGAAGCTGAGCCTGGGAAGAAGGGAGGGGTGGGGGGGGGTCTTTTTAGTTTGTTTTATTTCTCACTCTCCTACTCTGTTATAAGTAATTGGCAATAATTGAAATTAATTTCCCAAAGTCAGGTTTGTTTTGCCAGTGATGGTAATTGGTGAGTGATCTACCTGTTCTTATCTCGACCCACGAGCCTTTCATTGCATTTCCTCCTTCTGTCCTGTTGATGGAGGGGGTGTGATTGAACAGCTTGGTGGGCACCTAGTGGCCAGCCAAGGACACACAGGACAAGAGTCAATGGGCAGAAAAATTCATGTTAGTGTAAGAAAAAATGTTTTTACTGTGAATGTGGTCAAACTGTGAAGCAGGTTTCCCAGAGAGTTTGTGGAGTCTCCAACTTGGAAATATTAAAAACTGAAATGGACACTTCCCTGAGTAATCTGCTGTAGCTGACCCTGCTTCATGGACTAGATGATCTCAGGAGTTCCCTTCTGACCTCAGCTATCCTATGATTCTGTGAAAAACTTTCAATTTGGCTTTTTTTCCTATTGCTGATTTGTAGCTGTTTAAAATTTTGTAATATAGGTCGAAAAATTATTTTCAGTCACAGCAATATTTTTCCAGTGTGAAGTGTAATTTTCTTTCAAAATATCTGTGCGTGGAAGAGTTTTTATTTTGATTCCCTAAATTAGAAGAAAAGGGATGTTCTACGGGGTTTTTTTTTGTCTATTAAAAAAACCAAATAAATATTCTGATGGGAATGGCTGTCACATCAGAAATATAACCCATTAATTAAGAAAACAAAGAAGCAAATTTATATTCAGGACTGAAAAACCTAATTCTTTTTCTTAACCTATACTTCTGCTAAGGCGGAAATGCATTTCTTCAGAGAAACCATATTTATACATTTATTTATGTAAACATATATACTAATTGTAATTTTACAATGATATAAACTTCTCTGTCATAGAAAATTATGAAAAATTCCTAAATGTATTCAATCACATGGTCAGTAAAGTTCAGTGTGACTATCTTCATGCCTAACAGTAAGCACTACGGAACTAACATCTATATTCCCATATTTAGTGCTTTTAATGACTTAACAGAGAAGAGTATTTGAGAAATCTCAGGATACAGCTATTTTTGACCTGTGAAAGGCAATAATTGCCGCTTTTTCAAAAGTGTAATATCAGTCATTTTTATGAACTCATTCATCAGAGACTTTGAGAATTCAACAACACTGACTTAAGACTTTGAACAAACATTGACATTTTCTGTGTATCTAAATCAACCCGAAAGTAAAGAGGATAATTCAGTCCCACCTGTGGAGTTATTTTTTTTATTCCAGAAAGAAAGTCTGATTTTGTTTATTAATTTGTTATTTTAGATAGTGCTTTTCTTCTTTCCTTATTACTATATAAACAACAAAATCCTCATGAGGTTTACCCAAGCCCATTTCTGAAGCTTGTCCAGGTCCCTCTGGATGGCATCCTGTCCCGCAGGCGTGTCCACCGCGCCACTCAGCTTGGTGTTGTCTGTAAACTTGCTGAGGGTGCACTTGATCCCACTGTCTGTGTCATTAATGAAGATATTAAAGAGCACTGGTCCCAGTACACACCCCTGAAGGACACCACTCATCACTGCTCTCCACCTGGACATTGAGCCATTGACAACTATCCTCTGGATGCAACCATCCAAACAATTCCTCATCCGCTGAATAGTCCACCCATCAAATCCATAGCTCTCTAATTTAGAGAGAAGGATGTTGTGGGAGACCGTGTCAAAGGCCTTACAGAAGTCCAGATAGATGATGTCTGTAGCTCTTCCCTTGTCCACTGACGGAGTCACTTCATTGTAGAAGGTCACTAGGTTGGTCAGGCAGAACTTGCCCTTGGTGAAGCCATGCTGGCTGTGTTCAATCAGCTCCCTGTCCTCCATGTACCTTAGCATAGCTTCTAGGAGGATCTGTTCCATGGTCTTCCCAGGCACAGAGGTGAGGCTGACAGGTCAGTAGTTCCCAGGGTCATATGCCCCAATACCTTCAATGCATATTAGTTTTTTCCAAACACATGCAGTAAAGTGTTTTCCATGAAAACAACATGATGATGAGGTGCAGCACAATCATTGTATTATTTAATGACTTTTAAAAAAAGAAACACACACAAAAATGTCTGAAGGCCAGAGAAGCACCACATATAGTCCAGAAAAGAACCAGAATCAAGAGTTATGGAGCATGGATGTGGCCTGTCTGCTAAAAGAGAAACAGTCTTTAGCAGTGTGGATAATCGTCACTGCATAGTTTTGCCTAGAGGTAAAGGGTCAGTCTGTGGATTAGTAAATACTAAGCCCACACTACTGTAAATAGCCTACTTCCAGTAATGAAACAAATGTGTGCCAGCTAGACATATCCATAGATGTATATATATAACCATATCCATACACTGTCAAATTTATCATACACTTAAGATGCACTCTGGAAAATACCATTCAAAAAACCTGTGTAAACCAGACTTCTTTTATCCAGGTAAAAAAAACCTGGGTAATTATATCCAAGCATCACTGTAACATCAAGACAGAAGTGGATAACAGGAGAAGGAGGCCACAAATAGAAGATTTTCACAAAAAGCAAACAGAAAAAGCAGGTGCTTGAGAACTATGCACAGCAGGAACCACAGTTATCACTATCAGGAAACAAGATGTTCAAGTTAGCAGATGTGAAGAAGTCTATAGACTAAATAACAAACATCTGTATCTAAGAGATGCATTGAAGGCAGACATCAGATAAGAAACTAAGCCACTCTGTGAGATACTGATTCATGTGATAGCTATATATTCATTAATGCAAGCAGCCAGTGAATCCAGTATAAAGAATAGATCGAGGGAATTTAAACACAACAGGAGGTTCGAAATAAATTTGGAAGACTGAATCGGAGCAGCAGGAGGCAATAAGTATACCTGGCAAGCACAGCAGAAAACAGTACTGAACAATGAAACTTAAATAAAGCTTATAAAAATTGTAATAAAACATCTTTAAACAGATGTTCAGAAAACCTATGAAGAATTAAAAAGGGGAAAAAAACAACAA
Source organism: Phoenicopterus ruber ruber (assembly GCA_009819775.1). Lineage (NCBI taxonomy): Eukaryota > Metazoa > Chordata > Aves > Phoenicopteriformes > Phoenicopteridae > Phoenicopterus > Phoenicopterus ruber. The sequence goes on from CM020215.1 coordinate 170,801,464, forward strand.
CAACAGCCTCTGAAAGACACAGATGCAAATGCTGGTGTGTAAAAATCCTGGCCATCAGGAAAAGATGATAATGTACTTTGAATGTTTCACCTAGGAATTGCTAACAGAAATTGCATCTCATAGAACCCCAGCTTAAAAGAAAATTGTTTCATAAATAAGAACTCAAAAATACTGTGAATTTGTCATAACTATTGAAGTAAGAATAACTACTTAAAAACAGAATCTTTAAAGATTTTTTTGCTAATTTCAAAATGGCTTTTCAAATACTATTAATGTTTATAATCTTTAATTAAAGCAATGAAAATAAGCTGATACAAATTCACACAGGTAACAACAATTCTCTCTAATACAGTGATTCATATTTATATATCTAAATATCTATATCTAGATGAAAAAATTGCCCTATCGGCTCTATGATTGTGTAGTGGGTACATTCAGCAATGCATTCCTGAAAATTCAATTAAGAAAAAAGATAAATAGCATAACAGAAACATAAAAGATATGCTTGGGATACAATTGATATCCTCCCTTCTTCCACACAATTCAACATATACGCCACATCACAAAAGCTGATAAAAGTTATATAACTGGTTTCTACATGCTCTCTAAAATTCTATATTGAAGCGCGTGGGAGTTTTCATAAGTCTTGAAGTGGTGTTTAGACAGTAAAGACTATCTACTTAGATATGGTACATTATTCTAATTCTAATTTAATTACTTTTAGTTTAGTGACGGACATATCATTAAAATGAAGCATTTGCGAGAGTGCTTTTATCAATAATAATTATCTCTCTTTTCCTCCCTAGAAAGGCTTTACATGGTTATTTTCCCATTCTATTGGGTTACATAGCAAGGTTTTGGTAGCAAGGGGGCTACAGGGGTGGATTCTGTAAGAAGCTGCTAGAAGCTTCTCCGATGTCCAACAGAACCAGTTCCATCCGGTTCCAAGACGAACTTGCTGCTGGCCAAAGCTGAGACAGTCAGTGATGGTGGTAGCACCTCTGTAATAACATAATTAAGAAGGGGAAAAAAACCTGCTATGACATAGTAGCTGGGAGAGAGGAGTAAGAAGATGTGAGAGCAACAACTCTGCAGACACCAAGGTCAATGAAGGAGGGGGAGGAGCGCTCCAGGCACTGCAACAGAGATTCGCCTGCAGCCCATGATGAAGCCCATGGTGAGGCAGGCTGTCCCCCTGCAGCCCGTGGAGGTCCACAGTGGAACAGATATCCACCTGCAGCCCATGGAGGACCTCACGCCAGGGCAGGTGGATGCACCCAAAGGAGGCTGTGACTTTGTGGGAAGCCCACACTGGAGACCGGGCTCCTGGGAGAACCTGTGCACCCGTGGAGAGAAGCCCATGCTGGAGCAGGTTTTTCTGGCAGGACTTGTGGCCCCGTGGGGGACCCACGCTGGAGCAATCTGTTCCTGAAGGACTGCACCCCGTGGAAAGGACCCATGCTGGAGCAGTTCTTGAAGAACTGAAGCCCATGGGAAGGACCCACATTGGAGAAGTTTGTGGAGGACTGTCTCCAATGGGAGGGACCCCACACTGCAGCAGGGGAAGAGAGTGAGGATTCCACCCCCTGAGAAGGAAGGAGCGGCAGACACAATGTGTGATGAACTGACCACAACCCTCATTCCTCATCCCCTTGTGCCGTTCAAGGGTAGGAGGTAGAGAATTCGAGAGTGAAGTTGAGCCTGGGAAGAAGGGAGGGGCGGGGGGAAGGTGTTTTGAGATTTGGTTTTATTTCTTGTTATCCTACCCTGACTTTGATTGGCAATAAATTAATTTTTTCCCCAAGTCAAGTCTGTTTTGCCCGTGATGGTAATTGCCGAGTGATCTCCCTGTCCTTATCTCAACCCATGAGCCTTCTGTCATATTTTCTGTCTCCTGTCCAGTTTAGGAGAAGGAGTGATAGAGCAGCTTGGTGGGCACCTGATGTTCAACCCACCACACCCATCATCGTGGCAAAACTCAGAAAATGTGTGATGAGTTGTAAAGTCGAGAAATGAATAAATAGGAATGTTTAGATTCAAATTTTATTCACTTTAAAAGTCCTTCAAATTCTAAGAAGCCCCTGAGTAATTTGATCTCAGTGGTGTTTTGACTGTTCTGAGTTTCTGTAATATTATCCTGAGACAGGATAATAGAAGCAATTGAAAAAGGAATAGATATTTTCACTGAGATTCTAGAGTTCAAAATACCTACATGATATTTCATCCTTCTCTCTCTCCCCTCCACTTTTTCGTCCTCTTTCTCCTTGTACATGTGTATTGGCAATCATCAAATAAGTCTACTATCTTGTAAATGACTGGCTGCTGAAGGGAGGTTTACTTCACGATTTTCAGTTGCTTTAAAATTCTAGTGATGTCCTGAAATTTCAGAAGCTAGAATTCAGCTTTAAAATGAGTGGCCAGCATGGATGGGTTATGGTGGTCACTAACTAGCCTCTTGAAAGCAAAGAAAGCTAGTGGTAGTAGGTTATACCATTCAGATGGGAGGTGATTGTTTCATTCAAAAAATATAAAGGTAGGCCCTGGGAAAGAGAGCATAGTCCATGTGTTTAGGATTCCATAGTAAGTGGACAATATCAGGACATCTCTGAAAGGATCTCATGGTCAGTTTCTGTACTAAACGAGACTTATATGTTGATAGGATACATAGGGATGCTTGAAGTTTAAGAATTTTCAGCAAATATCTGAATGTCTGCCTAAAATAATTTAGGTATAAAGATTTTAGATATGACTAAAAAGTCACAGAAATGTGACACTTCTAAGTCTTTAGAAGTGTTCAAAACACTGTGGAATATAGCAAGGGAATCTGAAGAAAAGTCATTAACAAAATAAGATCTGACCTGAAAGCTGAACAAAAAGTAAAAGAAAAACTAGTTGCAGAGACATTGCTTACAGTTCTCTATTTGCTGTGTCCTGAGAGAACTGAATGAACACAGAAATTTTTGGCAATGATAGGTTTGCCATCATTTGGAAAAAAAAAAAAAAGCAGAGGAGACTCGAAATACACAGCATACTTTTATAAGCTCTTTACACAGCTAGTCTTTTGCCAAATATTGAGACTTTAAAACTGCTAGAAAACCATTACTTTCTTTGCTTCATTGCAGCCATACACATAGCATAAAACAAACAAAAAGAAACACATTAACAGTAATGTTCTTAGTTTTATAATTCCAGAAAAAACCCTATTCAATCCTACCAGATTTACAATATTGCTTTCATTTGTCTCAAATATAATGACACTTTTGGGATCTAACCTCAACTGATACAAATATTTCCTTTCGTGTATGGTCTTTTAGTGTCTTAGTTGTTATTTTCCACTTGTCTTGCTCAACATAAATATATTTCAAATACAATTGAACATAGTACTTTTATCTTTTTATTTGCTTGTGACAAGAGCCCAATATAGAACTCAACAGGAAAGAATATCTTCCTGAAAATTATGTCAGCTACTGCCAGAAATTTGTAGAAAATGTAAAAATATTATAAAAGAAATTATTATGATTACCTTAAGGACTTTCAATTATTTATTTTTTTACATTTCTTCCAGACCAAGAAATTTTTGGGGGTTTTTTAGAGCATCTGACTAGTGATCAGGTGTTCACTATAAAGGTCTAAGGCTAGAGAAACAAAGCCAAACACCTATTACTCACACCAAACAGGTTATTGAAGATATTGAATCTTTAGACATTTTGGGAAGGTGTTTCATATTTTGTTTAATCTTTATGTTCATAAAATAAAGCACTAGACAGCTGGCAATGTAATTTCTTCTGAGATGTGGAAGTACGTGGTCTTTTTTGCTTGGCAAGTTCTTTTTAAAAGTGATATAAAAAGTAAAATAGAGATCATCTCCTGAAATAGAGATGAATTTAAAAGCCTTGACTTGGAAACCAAAGTAGAGAATACAACTCTATGTTATAGCCCATTTTCCTTCCACTGTTTTCATGAAGGGATGGGAGGAAATTGTTGCTGTTCATATTGTGTAATATGGTCTGCTTATTCTATATTCAAACCATGTGATGCACTTTTAACCCCACTTTGAGAATCTAAAGATGCAGCTATACAGCTTCAATTACTGTAAGTATCTGTGCTGGTTTTGTCTGGGATAAAGTTAATTTTTTTCATAGTAGCTACTATGGGGCTATGTTTTGGATTTGTGATCAAAACAGCATTGATAATACAGGGATATTTTCGTTATTGCTGAGCAGTGCTTAGACAGAGTCGAGGCCTTTTCTGCTTCTCACCCCACCCCACCAGTGAGTAGGCTGGGAGGGCACAAGAAGCTGGGAGGGGACACAGCTGGGACAGCTGACTCCAACTGACCAAAGGGATATCCATATGATGTCATGCTCAGCAATAAAAAGCTGGGGGAAGAAGAAAGAAGGGGGGATGTTCGGAGTGATGGTGTTTTGTCTACCTGTAAGTAACCATTATGCGTGATGGAGCCCTGCTTTCCTGCAGATGGCTGCACACCTGCCTGCCGATGGGAAGTAGTGAATGAATTCCTTGTTTTACTTTGCTTGTGTGCGCGTCTTTTGTTTTACCTATTAAACTGTCTTTATCTCAATTCATGAGTTTTCTCACTTTTACCCTTCTGTACTCGGCCCTGGTGAGGCCGTACCTCGATTACTGTGTTCAGTTTTGGGCCCCTCACTACAAGAAAGACATTGAGGTGTTGGAGTGTGTCCAAAGAAGGGCAACGGAGGTCGTAAAAGGTCTAGAACAGAAGACTTATGAGGAGCGGCTGAGGGAACTGGGGTTGTTTAGTCTGGAGAAAAGGAGGCTGAGGGGAGACCTTATTGCTCTCTACAGCTACCTGAAAGGAGGTTGTAGAGAGGTGGAGGTCGGTCTCTTCTCCCTAGTAACATGCAACAGGACAAGAGGAAACAATCTCAGGTTGCGCCAGGGGAGGTTTAGATTGGATATTCGTAAAATGTCTTCACCGAAAGGGTTGTTGGGCATTGGAACAGGCTGCCCAGGGAGGTGGTGGAGTCCCCATCCCTGGAGGTATTCAAAAGACGTTTAGATGTGGTGCTAAGGGATACGATTTAGTGGTGGACTTGGCAGTGATAGGTTAATGGTTGGACTCGATGATCTTGGAGGTCTCTTCCAACCAGAATGATTCTATGATTCTATGATTCTATGATTCTGATTCTCTCCCTCTATCCCTCTGTGAGGGAGTGAGCGAGCGACTGCGTGGTGCTTAGTTCCTGGCTGGGGTTAAACCACGCCAGTATCAGATACCACCAGAGCCACCTTTTTGAATATGTCTGTGAAGAGCCTCAGAAAGCAAGATCTAGACTAATGTTGTTTGACATGTTCCTGTACTTTTGACAATGCATCTGATAAGCTCAATTTATTTAGTAAGATCACTGAAAAAAATCCTATTACAAAGATATATTGCAATACAGTACAGCATGACGTAAAGTTCTGTGCAAAAGTTCTCTTTTAACCGGACAGGTATTTTATCCTCTTGATAAGTAGTAGACTACCTGCACTACAGCAAAACATGAGAAGAGTGTCTGCTTGCAGTGGACTTTGAAAGAAGTGAAAATAAAAATAAGGAGGTGTGGGAGAGTTGCCCATCTTCCAGAGTTTGCATTCAAATAAACCGAAAATTGTGAACACAACTAAGTGAAATTTGGTTTTAGGAATGGAAATAAACCGAGGGTTTTGTTGACTACAATGTCTCATCCAAGATGCCTGACTATAAATACAGCAACCTATCATATTAAAATCCTTACAAGCAATTTGAATTCTGGGAATTGAAAAGTCTTAGTCAGTCATGGATGCTATGGATTGTTATCTTCGGAAAGCTGTCCTCCCAGAAAACTTTTTTATTTTTCCCCAATATAAGCATGTATTTTTATCTGGAGATAGCTTGATAGTTTGAACATTTTTAATATTTACATTTTAGTTTTCTATGTCTATTATTTATTTTTTTTAACCTGAATGTAGCAATTTATGAAGCCTTCTAAAAAGCCAAAGACATTTCATCATGCTCTTCATAAATGTATATAAATATTTCAAGTAGAGCTCAACATGACCTGGACTGTATTTATTCTAGTGAAGCAAAATCAAAGTCAAATTATGACTCATTTCTGATTTGCTGGATACAGTAGGTCAGGTACAGTATCAAGTTTAATTAAAAAAAAAAAAAAAAAAGGCCATCATTTTTCCCTCCAGTGATACGAATTTAATTTAGTCTTCTTAAAACTCTTTTATTTGAAAAATTATTTTCCTCCTAATTTTATACTTTTCTGATGAAATCTCTCACTTTTAGATCAAAGAGGATATAAATTGTTTATCGTTGCATTCAACAGTAAAAGCAACTCAAGTTTATGAATATGTGGTAGGTTGACCCTGACCAACAGTCGAGCACCCACACAGCTGCTTACTCACTCCCCTCTCCCATGGGACATGGAGAAACTAGAAAAAAAGCGAGAAGCTTCATGGATTGAGATGTTTAATAGGTGGGAAAACAAGTTGTGCATGCAAACGAGGCAAAATAAGGAATTCATTCACTACTTCCTATCAGCACACAGATGTCCAGCTGCTTCCAGAAGAAGATGAATAATGATTACTTAGGAAGACAAACAGCATAATCACAAATGCCCCACTTCCTCCTCCCTTCCTTGAGCTTTTATTGCTGAGCACGACATCATATGTTATGGAGTAACTCTTTGGCCAATTCTGGTCAGCTGTTCCAGCTGTGTCCATTCCCAGCTTCTTGTCTACTCTCAGTTAATCACTAAGGGGGCAGACAGGGAGCAGAGTGAGCAAAAGAGAGAGCCTTTATGCTGTGCAACCACTGTTCAGTAATAGCCAAGACACTGGCTTGTTATCAATCTTGTTTTAGTCACAAATCCATGCTGTTATGAAGAAAAATAATTCCATCCCAGCCAGACTCATTACAGAGTAGGTAGTATTTCTCATTTCTTTTAAGCAGGGTACACTTTAAAAGCCACTAATAATCAGTTTATCATCACTACTAGTATTAACACACAAGGTTATCAAAGTTGAGATTCCTATTGAAGTAAGTATTGTACAAATGTATATGGAGTAAGAGCACACGATATTATGTCTACAGAATAACTGACCATCTTGTCCAACAAGGTGATACTAAGCCAGTTAGTAATTCATATTTCCAGTGCCTTTTCAGCATTCTATTAACTGACCATCACCACAACGATATAATAAAAATACCAGGTCCAAGTTGCATGACAGAATCCCTGGAAAAAAAAACAGTAGTCTTACTGAGGATGTTACATTTCCATGGTAATATAAGTATGAATTTCCTAATAGCAGTTTTAAAGCAAATCTCAGAATAGCAAAGTCAAGGAACACTTCTGTGAGCCTGAGAGATATTTTATATAAACTAAAGGAACAGACAGTGAAAAAGAGTTTGGGAGAGGAGACAGTGTAATGAATGTACATGTATCATAGTCCATAAATAGAAGGTTATTGGACAACTAGAAATGGTCCTCAATCATCAATAACTTTTAGAGATTTTTGTAAGTGACATTTATTGCTTTACATGGAAGTTCTTTAATTGTCTGATATTACCAGAACCAGTTCCAGCCAACCCAAATAACCCAGGGTTATCTCAGTTAAAATCAAGGAACTGCAATCCAAGCCACTAAGAGAATGGGAGTTTTACTCTAAGAAACACACACATGAAAGAACACTGAGTGATATCATGCTCGTAGAGTTAGAGAAAGTCAATATGAGAGTGAGCCTAGAAACTGAAGTTGGATTCACAATTTTGGAAAATAGAGGAGTAGAAGGGAGATGTTGACTTTTCAACCTCACCGAAGCAAGTGCCAGAACAGCGATGAGGACATATATTACCTAATTTACAGCATTCTGCTCTAGCCATTAAGCTGTTTAACAGCATTATTTCAACTAATGGAAAACCATTAACTTTTTGGAGTGTCATTTAATGTTAGAAGAGCTGATCGCTACAGAACAATTGAATTTCTACAGCATATTTTTTATGGCTCTTAATTAGGGATATGTCCTCAAATAAACTCATAAAACCTATGTCTCTGCTGCTTTAAGTTCCTTAGGTCATAGACTCTTAAAGTGCTAATAAATCTCTGCTAGTTGACATCATCTCCTGACTCTTTAAGTGAAATTTTCCTCCCAAGTTATTATATTGCCCTCTTTGTTTCTGTATTAGAGGGCATCTTGTTTCTTTACACATTATCATTGCAAATTCATTGACCTTCATGGTGCTAAAGTTTATAGGGTTTCCAATGATCAAATATACTACAGTACAAAATGCACTTTCAAATAAACATTTGCATGTCAGTATGTAGGCTAATATAAATAATAATAATTTAAATATAGTACAATACTTTTACTGTTTAAATGAAATTACTGTGCATCTTTTCACTTTCAATAATTACACTTTTTAATTACTACTTTAAGGATGTCTTAGGAAGGATTTGGTTCTTTATCCCCTTCTGAAACATATAAAGTATCCAAATTCAGATTTCTCTTGGAAGAATTAGCTAATGAATAGTGTATCTGAATTGGGGGATAACACAAATTTGTAGTTATATTTTTCCCAAGGAAGAATTTCCTCTCTCTACCTCATTTGATCTCATTTATCTCAAGAGTTAGAGATATGATGATAATATTAAGGTAGAACAGAATGAAGAGCAGCATTTTAGGAAAACTAGAGAAGCATTTAAGAATAGATGCATTCAGTAGATGTTCTAAATAAATATACGTATGTTTAATACATAATCAAGATTTTAAAAGGTCAATTGTAAAGACACACACACAAAAAAAGCAAGGTACTAGAGAACAGATTATCCTTATAACATCTTTGACTGAAGTAACTTTCAGGCTATCATCAAATATGTCAGGTCTATGCTATTTGGGTGTGGACAGTAGAACCGATGAATAGAATTGCTTTTCTTATAAGAAAATTCTGTCAAAGCTCAGAGGAACAAAATAAGGTAACCTTCCTTGGGATGGGATCTGCATGGCATGCTGCATGCTTATTGGAGGTCTGTTTGATGCTGCATGACTTACGGTTTCCAGCAACTGAAGGGAAGTATTATCCATACTATCCCCTCTTCCTTTATAGTGTTACCTCTAGTAAATGACATTTTAAGTGGTATTTCAGTCTGAGTGCCTTTCTTAGTGGGACCATAACGAACCAGCACCTCTGGTACAAAACGCATGCCTGAAGAATGGTATAAGATTAGCAGCACGGCCAAGTATAATATCAGGAATCCAGTAGTATGGTCAGCCTCAGGAAAAATGTCAGGAATGAATGGGAATTCTGCATGCCCCCTCCTATATACTGAGACTTATGGATGTTCTTGAAAGAAAAAGGAGAGTTTATGACAGAGTGGGATGGAAGGCATATTAAAGGTCTAGCACTGAGAGCTAAGGAATTGCAAGCATAGGGGAGAAGTTAGTGCTCAGTTAAACCATTGTCTTCTCTTGTCCCAGTGTGCGGACCACTGTTCTGACAGCTGATTGAAAGTGACAACATGGCGGGGAGGGAGTGGGGAGAGAAGATAATACTATCCTGGCAGCAGATGAGGATAATCAAGTTCATTGGTCTATCTGGGTAAGGTAGCCAGGCAATCCTTTGTCACAACAGCAAGAACATCATGTCCTAGTAGCTAATGGTGCTTGGTGTACCTTATTGATCCTGTCAAGCAGAAGTCATAAAGTAGTAACCTTGAATTGGCTTGGAGTAACTTGGAGTAACAAGAGGAGAGAGACATGCCTAGTTCTAGTGGAAGGGAATCTCAGTTTGAATAGATGGTGTTGGAACCCCTGCCTTTTGCTACTGATCCTATTGGACCTGCCATCCTTGGGATTGACTGTTTTGATCTCTGTAGACTGATGGATATGGAAGGAAGGCTTCAGGTCTTTGGAATGGGCAGTGTGGTTTGAGCAGGCGAAAACTCAGAACTGGAGCATTCTCCAGGACTGTACTGACTCCAGCATTGTGGGATGTGCTCAGATATACCTCACAGATATATCTGGCATTCCCTTGGCAACCCAATTAATTTGCTGAGAACAGTATTGAACTGACCAAGGGGACAATGATGAAATCCAAAGATTAATTGATTTTCTGGAGAAATGAGAAGTGATCTCAAAAATGCATTCACCGTACAACAGTCCTGTTTGACCTGAAAGGAAGCCTGCTGCAGAGCAGTGGATTAAAATAGACTTTAAAGCTTTAAACGAGGTCCTACAGACCCAGACATTTTGCAGGTCTTGTACGAGCTAGAAGCCAAAGAATATACTTGGTATGCTGCAGGTGATGTTGTAAATGGTTTCTTTTCAATCCTTCTGGCTGAAAAAGTCATACACCAATTCACTTTCACATGAAATGGTGTGCAATACACATGGAACCAGATGCCCCAGGGTGGAGCATAGCCCTACCATCTGCCATGGCATCATCTACCAAACTTTAAAACAACAGATTTAAAGAGAGTTTTCCAAAACACTGATGATGTATTGACTGGAGGAGCAACTCCAGGAGAAGTATTAAGTAAAGGGTAAGTGGTAATAATTACCTTTCTCAATGCTGGATTTGCCATTAAGTGCTTCAAGTAAAAGGGCACACTTGAGCAATACAGTTTTTAGGTGTACAATGGCAAGATGAATAGAGACATACTCCAGCTGACCAAAATGTTTGGATAAATGCCATGGACTCCCAGCATAATTAACAGGAAACACAGTCTTCTTGGTCTTCGCTGGATTTTGGCTTATGCACATTCCTGGTTATGGTAAATTGATTAAACCTTTTTATTGGGTGACCTCCAAAAAAAGACATTTTAAGTGGGAAGAGGAACAGCACCAAGCTTTTGAGCAGATCAACAGGATTAAAACTAGTAAGAAACCAGGAGCAGTGGAGGAAAACAAGTAAGAAGCATGGAGCTGTGGTAGAAAGAAAACATTATACACAAGGCTCCAACTTCCTGTGCTGCCTTTGGCCTCACCAAAACTGTTCTGCATGCAACAGGAGGAGATTCCACAGACATCTCAAATGGCACTAGAAACCTGTGTGTGGGCTACAGAATCAAAACCTACTGGTCATCATGAGAGCTGTGCATAGCTGACATGTAATGAAGTTTATGTAATTTAATCTTAAAGTAACTATCTTTCTCCTTTTCTTATTTAGTTGTCCCCACACTTATATCTAGTACCACTTTAGATCTCCTAGGACAACCTACTTGACATCTAGTTGCTGCTCCAGAAATATGTGATTTTCCTGTAGATCTTATGCCATATTTGCAAAGCCAACACAGACTTCTCAGATGCCAAAGGGAGTCTCATAGGGTACTAGATGCACATGTTTTCACATTGATACTCTTGAGATCTGTAATGTAAATGTTAGTATCTGAAATGCTCACTTTAAGTTGTTGGGGTTTTTTATACTCAGTGGAGGTAAAAAACCCTCCAAACAACTAACAAGCATTCCAAGCGCATGAATCATCCCATCCTAAAGTTGACATTTAAAAAGAACAGCACTCTATTCAGTCAAATGAAGTGTTTGCTTCTCTCTGCTGTCTGTATAGGAAGCCCAGGGCATTCAAATACAGACATAATTTTTGAAAACATTTAAATCAAGTGAGATTAATTTCTCAGTGATTCCCAAAGTTGATACAGACACTTCAGGCTTTCTCATTATTGAGTGAAGAAAAAAAGAAACTGACAGAGTGAGATTCATCATATCCAGTTTAAACATCTATTTTAGACTAAAATGTATTGTACCCAGCAAGTCCCCTCCTCAGGTTGGCATTCCCAAATGTAGGTAGGAGAAGTCATACTTTGGGGCTGGGTGCAGAGCTGATCAGGAGATGATTAAGCCACCAGAAATGCCTTGGAAATTATTTCTGATGTCTATGACATACATAAGGCGAATAGTTCTGAGTTCAATGCCTGTACCCCTGACTACAGTAAAGGATTCCTTGATCTCCAGGACCTTAGACTTCCCTTCTGTTCTTCAGGAACCCCTGTGCTTTGAGGCAGTCAGACACTTGGTTTACTCTTCCATATTCTTCCTGCACTTTCACTTGAAAAATGAGCTTTCTATTCTATTTTGTCCTCTAATCCAAACATCTTAAAATAATTTTAGACTGGTTTAGTAGACTGTGGGATACTGAGTTGCATGCAAGACAGGGATGAGAGCTTGGATTTCATTATAAGTGTTAGTTGTGTGGGAGGGGGGTTTTTTTGAGGGGGTGTTGGGTTTGGTTTTGGGTTTCCCTGTGGCTTATACTGAAGTAGTTTCCTCTAAATTCATTTTTGTAAAATCTTCATACTTAGGTCCACTGAGAGAGCTGTTACTATTTGGATTCATCTTGCACTTTCAATTTTTAATAAAACATTTTTTTAGAACTAATTCGACTTGGGAATGTGAAGCTTGTCCCGTTCCATCTCTGAGGAGAAAAAAAGCCCTGCTTTAACCTCATAAAATTAGTGATATTGTGAAATATGAAGCAAATAAACCATTTTAATCATTTGATCAGAAGAGTAAAGAGAAAAGAATCTTCCCTTTTTGACTCTAAGCTGTAAAAGGTAAATGTTGATAAATCATAAAAGGAGATGCTAAGAGACCAGTGGAGAGGCTGAGGTAAGCTGAGAGGTAACAGAATCAATTAATCCAAAAAGCCTAAGAGTATTGCTTTATACTTTTTCCTAATTCTCTTGTGTTTGTGGGAGCAACTTTGAACCATCACTTTTCTGCTAATCCTTTAAGACTTAAGTTGTATATGCTGAAGAACATTTATGTCTAAACTTGAAGTAGAGGTGTGAGATAGCATGAAAATTTGTGGCAAGCATTACCGGAGGAATATAAATTTGCTGTCTAGTTTAAAGCTAAGTATCATCTTCCCTCTGCCCTTTATGTCTAGTATTATTTTGAATACCTCAAGTGAAATCCTCTACTAGTTGAATTAATGATAAATCTCCCATTGACTTTAACCAGGTCAGAATTTCAGTTATATAATCTTTCCTATTAGAAATAGGACAGGATACCCAATATCTCTTCCTCGTAAGTTTTTTTCCAGACTATTCTTTAAGGGTGCTATGCAGCCTCTAGGAATACTAAGAGTTTTAATAAGGAATGATCTAATTTATGTTTCAAGGGCAATGTCAAACTGTATAGTCTCACAGCTGCAAATATTGAAGGCAAAATAAAGCCTTTACTTTGAACACTTACTTTAATATTCAAAAGCATGAAAACATTCTCTTTGCCTCCTTTCACTTCCTCATTTGCACCCTTTTTGTATTCAAAGTTTCTAAGCATGGTACATGAGAGGAAATATAAAAACTTTTGATTCATTTAAAAAATGCTTTAAAAAAAGCTTAATTTAAAACTTGCACTCTTACTCTTTCGACCCATGCAAGTATACCAAAACTCTTTTAATCCTTTTCTGAAAAACATATATATCATGAGACCTTTTTAACTTAAGAAACTTTATTCCCCTTTGTTTCCAACTATAAATGAACTGGAATTATCCTTTTCCACTATTTTTTCCCATTCAGAAATTTCTATTTCTACTAGACAGTAGCAGTAGAAACAGATGGAGCGCAACAGACAGGTACGTCTTTGTACACTCAAAATCTTATAATGAACAACAAAATACATATTATGTGCAAAACTAAGAATTTATTGTTAGTGTAATATAAATCTAAACAGTCTAACCGAAGAATTATTGTTAGTCTAAATGTAATTGTTACAGGGGAAAATAAAACATTACTGAAAAAAAAAGTTGTAATAATAATAATAATGGTTATGCACACTCTTTCTAGTATGTACAATCTGGTGTTATGCTCCTCACTTCAATATTTCCTTGTGTCCTAATTCAGAACCTCCGCTTTTCCTCAGGAAGAAAGAGGGATGATTACAACAAGCCATCAGTGTCCAGAGACTTCACCAGGAGGAAATAGAATCAGATTTTCTAAAAAGTAGATGTCTAAATATGATATTACTCTCCTTATATTAAAGAGAGCTAAATTGGTACTTTTAGAACACATTTCTTATGAAAAAATCATGCTGTTTCATCTTTTCTTCAGGTAGACATCTATGATGATACATTGCCGTCCAGAGTTGACAATTTCTCTCAACTAAATAGAGAACCTAAAGTGGTCATATCAGACATGGTTTTCAAAGTTTAAAATTCATTTGCCTACTGTCCTGCTTTCAGCCAAGATGGAGTTAATTTTCTTTCCAGTAGCTACTGTGTTTTGGATTTAGTATGAGATTTGGTATGTGAAGAATGTTGATAATACACTGATGTTATTAATTGCTGCTAAGCGATCAAGGATGTCTTCCAGCTTCCCAGGTTTTGCTAATGTGCAAGTGCAAAAACATGGGAGGAGTGTAGCCAGTACAGTTGACCCAAAACGCCCATGGAGAGTATTCCAAACCATAGATGTCATGCCCATTATAAGTGGGGGTTGGACAGTGGGCCAAGCCCCTTCCTTTTCATTTGTTCAGGCCTTTTCATTTGTTCAGGCTTTCGTTCGTTTGGCTGTTTGTTCCCTCACTCACTCTCTCTGGAACTCAGCGTTCCAAGATAGCTGCTGGTGAATATTGCTGTTCCATGATCGTTGCTTGGGACAGGCTGAATTGGTCATTGGGTCATCGAGTCATCAAGTGGTGAGAAATTTTGCGTCGTTTGCTTTAGATATTCTATCATCATTTTTTTTAGATTTTATTTATCATTATTATTAATATAGAATATATGTTTTTTTCCTTTGCTGTCCTGCTGAACTGTTTTTATCTTAACCCACAAATTTTCCTTTCTTTCCGATTCTCCTCCTCACCCCACAGGGGAGGGGGGAGTGAGTGAGTGGCTGCGTGGTACTGGGTTACTGGCTGGGGTTAAACCACGACACCTACATTCCATTTTAGGTACACTTGGGTACTGGAGACTCCTGTAGGGGCTCACGGTTGTGTTATGGGACCTTGTGGAGTGTTATTCTGGAGGAGAGACAGGATTCCTCAGTGCCACTCACACAGAGTACCATTTGACACCCTAAAGAAAAGGGCAATTGAATCTCACCAAGTATGGCTACATAGTAAAAGGTAGATATATTAAAAAATTATTGAGTTCTCTTAAGTAAGATCTTACTCTTGTAGGTTTTACTGTGGTGTTTACTGATGCAGAAACCGATATTCATAGAATAATTAAGATTGGAAGGGACCTCAGAAGGTGTCAAAGCAGGTCAAGCTCTGAACAGGTTGTGCAGGGCTTTGTCCAATCAGGTCTTCAAAAACTCCAACAATGGAGACAAGCAATTTCTCTGGACAACCTGTTCCACTACTTGGCTTTTTCTCTCCTTATACCCAGTCTGAACCTCTCTTCTTTCAATTTATACCTAATGTCTCTCATTCTCCTGCTATGCACGCACTAGCTCCATCTCCTTGCTAACCACCCCATAAGCATTCCAGGGCTGCTGTTAGATCCTCCTGTAAGCCATCTCTTCTCCAGTCTGAACAAGGCTCCAGTCCCTCAACCTCTTCACAGGCCAAGTGCTCCAGCCCTGACCATCCTGATGGCTCTACTCTATACTAGCCTATGTCATTATCAGGGCTGGAGGGAAGGTGTGTGTCTTCGTTCCTAAAGGCAAGACTCTGCATTTGTTCCTACTGCATTTCATGAAGTTCCTGCTGGTACACTTCTCCAGACAGTCAGAGTACCTCTGAATGGTATCACTGCCTTCTGGCATTATCAGCTTGACCCCCTGAGTTTGGTGTCATGTGAGAACTTGATGAGAGTAAACTGTATCATCTCCTCCAAGTCATTCATAAAGATTTTAAACAGGACCTGAAAGAAATCCAGTGCTTGTATGTATTATATGTATATGTTTTCAGGAGCCATCTATTAAATAAATTATACTTACACCCACTGGAAGCTGGAAATAAGATTACATTATGTTGGGTTTTTTTATTAAGTTGCACTGACTGCATTTTCATCATCTAAGCTTTCCATAGTTAATGTGCTGCAAGGTAACTGAGTTTCTAGTTCCATTAACATAAAGAATTCCCAGAGGTATACAACTGCTATTAACCTCCTTTGCATATTTCTATTTCTTTCTCTAGTTGTCTCACTGACTTCTGTGATAGAAAACTCCCAATGGAGGAGGTTTAAGAGGATACCTTTAATGGGGTAGGGTGGTGCTTATGTCTGCAAGTTACAGCAAGCCACTGCCTTACCACACTGACACGGCAGAAAACAGAATTCTTGCATTTTTCATCTTCTAAACAGGATTTCAGTACGTTAAATATAGAAGCTTTAAGCTGTATTAGATTGAAAACATTTCAGTTATATTTCCTAGCAGAAAAGTAATTAAAATCAGTTTTGAATGTGTAATAAAAAGGAAAGGAAGTCTATATATTGATTCCAATGACTATTTTCCTCAATACTGAATGGGGATTAACTTGAAAAGATTGTAACATCACAAAAAAAAAAAAATCACGTCATTTTCATTATTTCCAAGGCGCTTCTCCAAAGTTTATACAATTGAACTACGTTTTACTTTGTGTTATAGTATAAAAACCAAAAAACTCCAACCAAACAAAAAAATCTTACACATATCTTCAAAAACAAAGTTCTATGTACAGAAGACAAGCATGAATTTCTGTATATTTCTACTCTTTTTGCTTCAGTTAATTCATCTGTGCACTCTCTATTTGTGTCTAACTACATTCAGGCACACATTTCTTTATATAACTGAGCCAAGAAGTAAATGAATAATTATAGAGGTATAAGTCTTTGGGATCGGTTCAGGTTCAGATGCAGCTATCTAAGTTTGCGGTCCTTTCCTTTTCCTTCTGTCCATTTTCTATTTCCAAAACCTGTGGGATTTTGAGGGGCAGGGAGGTTGTTTGATTTGTTTTTCCTCCATTGATATTAAGGCTTTACAGGCTCAAGTCAAAAAATATGGATAGTGTCATTCTGGGGAGAAGAAATGAGGGAGACAGTAAAGATGGAAGAAGAACATATATTTCTATGAGGTTGCTTTGGAAAGAGAACAACTTCCTCCTAGAGCCCCTTTACAGAATTAGGTCCATTTGTAGAAACTATACAGGATGTAGACAGATCTGCAGCTACGATGCAATTACTTTTTCCCAGGACCAGAATATAGTGAGGCTTTTCAGCTAATGATTAGTCACAGGAACTCAAAAGTCATCACTAGCCAATTCTTCAGAATCTAAAGATCTGACATTTAAAATGTCATGAAAATATGTATATACAGCTGAGAGATCAAGATGTTCATTATTTCCTGTGAAGCATTCAGTGTCACTTCTCACTAAAACAATAGACCCTAAGATATAATGTGATTTTTAGAACTGAGCTCAGAAACCTGAAATTAAAATGGCGTTACTGAAAAAACAAATACTTCAAACTAGCTGTGGATTCTCTTGACTTCTCAGTATCTTTATCCACACGTACCACATGTTTAAATTAACAGTCCCCACACTCTAGTCACTTCAGATTGTTAGTGCCAATAAATCATTTTAGAACAAGTGTAATTCTAATTTCAGAAATATGCTCCCATGAGCCAATTTGTAATTAATATAATCTGCCAGTGAAACCTAGGAAACAGCATCTCCTTTGAAAGTTTTAACTAAAATGAAAATGCTATTTCACAGAGCCACAAAATTGGAGGTTGGAAGGGACCTATAAAGGTCATATGGTCCAACCTCCCTGTTAAAGCAGGGTCAGCTACAACAGGTTACCCAGGACAGTGTCCAGTCAGGTTTTGACTGTCTCCCCACATGGAGACTTCACAACCTCTGAACAGCCTCTTCCTATATATAACCACCCTCACTATAAAAGAGTTCTCTTTAAATCAGATGAAATCTCATATTCTTTAATTTGTACCCATTGCCTCTAATCCTGTCAATGGGCAGTACTGAGAAAAATCTGGCTCCCTCATCTTCATTATCTCCCATTCTGTCATACATATTGACAAAATCCACCCCCCTAAGCCTTCTCTGCTCCAGGTTGAACAGTCCTAGCTCTCTCAGGCTTTCCTCAAATGAAAGATGCTCCAGTCCTTTGATCACCTTCACAATCCTTTGCTGGACTCACTCTATTAGGTTCTCTGTTGTACTGAGGAGCCCAGAACTCAACACAGCACTCCAGACACAGCCTCACCAATGTCGAGTAAATGAAGGATCACCTCCTTCAAGCTGATGGAAATGTTCTTCCAGCACAGCCCAGGAGACTATTGGCTCTCTTTGCCATGAGGGGCATGTCACTGGCTCATGGTCAGCTTGTCCACCGAGATCCTCAGACACTTCTCTGCAGAGTGGCTTTCCAGCCAGTCAGTTCCTAGGACTAGTGCTTGCGATTATTTTTCCCCAGACGCAGGACTTAAAATTTCCCCTTGTTAAAAATCATGAGATTTCTCTCAGCCCATTTCTCCAGCCTGTCCAGGTCCCTGTGGTGGGCAGTACAATCACCTGGTATATCAGCAGCTCTTCCTGGTATTGTATCATCTGCAAACTCACTAACAGTGTGCTCTGCCCCACTGTTCAGATCATTAACGAGGATGTTAAATAATACAGGTCCCAGCATTGACCCCTTGGATACAAGACTAGCGACTTGTCTCCAACCAGATTTTGTGTCACTGTTCACAACTCCCTGGGCCCAGCTTCAGCCAATTTTCTATCTACTTCCCTGTCCATTTATGTAACCCGTACTTTGTCAGCTTGCCAATGAGGATCTTATGTGAGACACTGTCAAAGGTTTTACTGAAGTCAGGGTAAATAAGATCCACTGCTCTCTCCTCATCCACCAAAGTTACCTCTTTATAAAATGCTAATAGGTTGGTTAAGCATGATTTTCCCTTTGTAAATCCATGCTAACTACTCCCTACCACCTTGCTGTCCTTCAGATGGTTGGAAATGGTTTCCAGGATTATTTGCTCCTTCCCAGGGTCTGAAGTGCAGCTGACCAGCTTGCAGTTACCCAGATCCCCCTTCTTGAAGACAGGAATGACATTTGCTCTCTTCCAGTCTTTAGGAACCTCTCCCAGTCATTGTGACCTTTCAAAGATAATCAAGAGTGGCGTCACAATGACATCAGCCAGTTCCCTCAGTACTCATGGGTGTACCCCATCAGGACCCATGGATTTATGTATATCCAGTTTAAGTGTTCTCCGATATAGTTAGTCCTCTACTGAGGGTTAAGTCTTCCTTGCTCCAGACTTACCCTCTGGTCTCAGGGGCATTATGAAGGCCCATCTTAACAGGAAAGACTGAGGCAAAGAAGCCATTCTCACCTCAGCCTTCTCTGTGTAATTTGTCACCAGGTCCCCTGCCCCATTCAGCAGCAGACCCACTTTTTCCCCTAGTCTTCCTTTTTCTGTTTATGTACTTGAATAATCCTTTCTTGTTACCCCTCACATCCTTTGCCAGATTCAACTCCAGGTCAACCTTGTCTTTCCTAGCCTCATATTTACATGATCAGACAGCAACTCTATATTCCTCTTGGTCACCTGCTCCTGCTTCCACCTCTTGTGCATTTCCTTTTTAGGTCTGAGTTCAGTCAGTAGCTCTTTGCTCACCCATGCAGGCCTCCTGCCACATTTGCTTGATTTCCTACTTGTCTGGATAGACCTTTCCTGAGCTTGGAAAAAGGTTTTCCTTAAATATCAGCCAGCTAACCTGGACTTTTCTTCTCTCCAGGATCATATCGCATGGGATCCTTCCAAGCAGATCTCTGAAGAGGTTGAAATCGGCTCTCCTGAAATCCATGGCTGTGGTCCTGCTTTTTGCCCTGCTCCCTCCACTTGGAATCCTGAAATTCAGAGGCTCATGGTAACTGTAGCCAATGCTGCCCCCAACTTTCACATCACTGAGCAGTTCTTCCTTGTCCTTCAATATGAGGTCTAGCAGAGCATCTTCCTGACACAGGGGATTGCTGAGCCAGAGAAAGTTGTTGTCAATGCCCTCTGGAAATTAACTGGATTACTTATACCCTGCTGTTCTGTCCTTCTAGCAGATATAAGGGTGGTTCAAGTCCCCCATGAGGATCGCAGAGCCTGGTAGTCACACTTGATACTTCCCAGGCCACCCCAGTGGTATCATGGGTGTCCAAATGGAAGAATAGCAGAGAGTAACAGTGAAAAGGGCTGGATGAGCCTTAATAGCCTCTCCATGACATTTCAAATCCAAGCCCCTGGCAAGCAGTAAACCTGTCTAGGTGACAAGGCAGGCTGACAGATGGGACCTTTCATTTCTCATAGCAGGGAGTCTCCTACCATTGTCACTGCTTCCTTCTACTGGTCCTGAATGGCTCAGGCTCAGTCACCAGAAACACTCCATTTGACAGCATTCTCAGTTCCTCATCAGTTATGAAGGCACTCAAGTTATTCTGTAACTGCAAGTCATCAGGTGGGGTAGAAGCCTTCCTTCTGGTATGAGGAGTCACCAGCTTCGAGCTTCATCATGATGGGAGTTTCAACTCTCAGACTTCATAAGCACAGGCTCTTCCTAACCCTCCACTACAGTTAGAGGTTTTGTCTCTTGAAGCACTCAGAGAAGACCTCTGATGTTGCAGTCTGCTGGCTCCCTCCGGGAGTTCTTTTGCTTGGCAACACAGCTCTGTAAGAATCACACACCTTTTGCAGGCTAGAATAGGATCTGCCCCAGCCTCAGCAAGAGGCCTGCAGCCTGAGCTTTGCGGAGCTGCATCCTCCTTCTGAAGCTCCGTTGAGGTCCAAGAGTCCAACCACAAAGGGACAGTTACTCCAGCAGCACCTGGGGACTGTGCCCTGTAGCAGATGATTACTATAGCTAAGTTCAAGTATGCTGGATACAGAATGTTTACTGACCCTTCCTTCGCATCCTGCTACACAAACTGCCAGCTTCAAGGGTAATGAAGGGGAGGGGAGGGGAGGGCAGGGCTGCCTTTTATATAGACCTCTCTCTAGCATGGGCTAAAAGGGTTTTTGACCCTTCCTAATCAGGAGTCAGCTAGACTAAACGCTGTTGGCATCCTTTAATCAAGGGCAGCTGACAGAATTCCTTAGAAGCTGCTAGAGATATCCTTATCCTTATCCTTATCCTTATCCTTATCCTTATCCCTATCCCTATCCTTATCCTTATCCGACAGTAGCAGGAATATTTAATAGCTAAGTTTTAATAGTTAACTCCTATATAAATTTACAAAAGAAAACCTAGAGACAGCAAGTAATTTGATAACTAATTAGCTAACTTTCTTACTGAGCAAGACACATGTTCAGTTTGGATATGGATAACATAGCAAGAAATTATGAATAAGGAAAAGATACTATTTCCCTTTATGGCTTCGGACTTTTTATCAGACAATATTCTAATCCTGGTATTACATAAATAAATAAATAAGTAAAATGTAAACAACCACTGTACTAAGTAAATAAACACTGTACTCAGCCAGATGTTTATTTCAATCACTTCTGTGACTTTTAAAATATACAAATTATGCTATAGCTGCTGCAGTTGATGAGCAGTTTGTCAGCAATGTTTCAACTGTACAAACAGAAAATGAGACCTATTTCATGTTGGCTTTCACTTATTTATCTGTGAGAAAGTCAGATACTGCACACAAGTCTAACTACACTTCTCCATTCATATGGTTCCAGTGAAGGAACCATTATCCTTATGAAGAATTTTTTTCATCAACTTCAATTGGCCAAGATCTAAACAAGCTTACATTAAGAATTATTTCAGTGACTGATCATTATTTGTAAGGTTAATGTTTGATTATCATAACTTTTATTTCATCCTGTTTATCTTTTTTTTTTTTTTCCCCTCATATACTTCAGTTCTCCACTGTTTGAATAGTTACTTTTAGGACATGATTCATCTGACATGTGGATAGACATAAGATGAATCACTAAAGGGAGCCTGGGCCACCCCAAATTTATGCATTTCCATGTAAACAGCTATATTTGATTATATAAATCTCATCCATATGGCATGCTTAGTTTTGTTTCATTTTCCATTGGGATCATTTTAGATTACAGTAGCTGTTTAAACAGTTGAGATGCATTGGCTTAATGAGCACTTCGGGGAAAATACTGGAAGTAGATAAATGCAGTAGACAGCAGGAGTCTAAGCACAGATAAGGAAAGGCCTAAGCTAGGGAGCAGAGAGGGTTAGAAAATGGAGAGAGGGAGAGGGGAATCAGAAATACAAAACACTCATATTGAAGAACATGCTATATGTTTTCAGATTATTTAGACTGAATAACAAGGCCAGGCCTGCAAAATGCTACTTTGTATTTTAAAGCAGATGACTTAAAATACTGAGACAACCTCTTCTGGGACAGGACAACCCTGGAACACGCATGTTATAGATGGCATCGTATGTAGTCATTCAGTTATGTAGTCAACCCAGTCTGACTCCAGGAGCTGGCACCCAGTCCCTTCAGACCAGTCCCCCCAGTAGCTGCATTGAGTCCCTGCAACACTCACACACACATGGGACAGAGAGTGAGATTATACAGACACAGAGTTAAGAAAAGATTTACTAAGAAGATATGAGAAGACAGGATAGACTGTGGTGATCAGGTGTAGGGCTCAGCCAGATAAGCGTACAGACCAGCTCTGATTAACATGCCATCAGCCCTGTTTAAATCCTTTTCTGTCTAGTCCTCCTTTGTCCCTCCCTGCTCCTCTTTCTCCTGCACACTGCCTCATCAGTTGGCACAGTCCCACCAACTCCCTCCACCATCCTAGACCCTCAGGTTTGCATCCTTATCAGTTGCAAAGTCCCTGTTTGCCTGCAGTTCCTTGATAGCCCATCAACTAGTGTGACCGACTAGGTTTGTTTCTGGTTACTGTCTTTATTAATGTTAATTGGACAGGGTTTATGACCATCTGGTTTTCCCTCCCTTTCTTTATCCTCCTAACTGAAAAATTAAACATTTTCACACCCCACATACTCTTCATGCCACTGACCAGGTTTGTTCTTATTACAACCTTCCTTATCATTTCTTGGTCAGGTCTATCTCTGCGTGTTCTAGTTTATGGCTCCTTTGACCAGGTACCCTTATAGGAGCAGACACTCTCCTACGCACCCTTACAGATTCATTTGATTTAAGATATTTTACACAGGATATGATAAATTGCTCTTTAACCACATCTATTCTTTGCGAGGGCTATCTGAGGTAATAGCTGAGTGCTCTGAAGACAGTAATGGACGTGGAGTGTGCTGCAGACCTTCCCCAGATCAGTAGGAGTGATGATATAAGGAATGCGTGTGTCCTCTCACAGAGCAGTCCTGGTGCTAAGTACATCAATAAAAGAGAGTGAAGAGACAGTTCAAGCACTGGAGCCCTGTGCCATTAGCTCACTCGCTGCCTCTGTTCTACACTGCTCCAAATATCTCTCTCTAGGACAAATTTATTATAGAAGGGGATAGCTGTAAATAGCGTGATTATGAGCCAGTCTGTTCTACTTCATCCTGGAGACAGGCACCGGTCTTTGTCTCTCTTTCATTTGGTGCAAGAGCTGTAATTACTATGGTTTTAGTAATTACATATGTAATTACTAAACCTAGCATACATAAGTAATTACTAGGTTTTTAGTTCTACATGACAGGGGCTACTCCCTTTTATCCATACCATGTCCCATTATTTCATAGGCTTTGTATTATTTCTGAGTGATGAGATGCGGGGAATAAATCAATGTCTTAGGACTTTAAGTCAAATGAAGCTGCGATAAGTATGATGATTGAGTCATTTGTAGACTATTGGGTGTAAATTTTGTGTGAAAGACAAAAAGACAAGTCATCTTACTTGATTTATGATATTTACATAGTAAATGTTTACATCTGTGGTTATTATACTAAATTGTCTTCATAGACGAATAGGCACCTTTCCGACGTAATTCATTTGAGCTTTTTTAGAAAATCTTCAAAATGAAATAAATTTCTGCCTAGAATTAAAGTATATTTATTTCTCTTCCTTGACGAAAAGGGGACACTAGGCTACAAGTCACAGTGGTTTTGGTGTGTTTATATAAAACATCTATTTCATCCTCGTGATTATTGTAACTGCCTTTGCATTTTTCCTAACTCCTTTATTTTCCTCTGGACATGTGAAGATCAGAAGGTGTGGGCACACTAAAGTTTTATACAGAGGCAAAATTACTCTCTCTGTCTTGTTCTTAATATATGATATAAATCCATACACCTAATGCAAGATCTTAATTTTCTTCAGGTTCCTAATAAGTCATTGGAGAGTAAGAGGTTCATCTGAATGGGTGTTCACGATACACTAAAATGAAGAGCTGAAGTTAAACAGTACCAATGATCCTCTATTCCTATAATGAGAAATATCAGTGTAATATTAGAATGTAATACAGTATACATTGCAGAGATTATAATAGATATAAATTTAAATTAAGTGCTCAGTCTAATTATTTAAGGCATCAACAAAACCGTATTGCATTAATAATTCACAAGAAGTAGTGGTTCAGTTTGCCTGATTGAAAACAATTATGCTTCTAGATACATCTGATTATTTATAGTGCATAGAATATGCCTTCATAATGATAAATGATACCTTATTACAAATTTTTTCAATTGTTTGAATGTTTAAGGTCTTAAAACATTATCTTTCAATAAAATAAACTAAACCTTTCAAACCTTTGGACTTAATGGTCACAGTACGTGAAACTATTCTACTTAAGTACAAGATAGGTCTGTGATGGATGAAAGTAATGAGTGTCAAGTTTTAGCAGAAGCATATGAGTTTTAACTAAACAATTACATTTTATGTGCTTATTTATTATCAGGCCTTGCACTACTGAAATGAATTACTCATGCGATAGGTAGCTCGCTTAAATAACCCAACAAAAGCCAGACTATTTTTCCTAAAATAAATTACACTATGAACCTCACATACATGCAAAATTCTTTAAGTTATGGAGATACAAGTTAGGCAAAATACAAAAATATTGACTACTATACTCTGTTCTCTGTCAGAAAAGAAAGTGTACCGAGACTTAGAAAATGTTTTCTGTGTTCCGTGTATCTAAGTTGTAAATGAAACACTTTCTCATTATCTCTTGACTCATCGGGTCATTAAACGCTGAAACATGTTGCCTTCCTAGCAAAAGACTTCAAAAAGTTTAAACCATATTCACAAAAGTGTGGGGAAGATACAACAAAGGAATTTATTCTTTAAGATTTCCATGTAATACCATACACAATTAATAAGATAAAGAAGACATCACATGAATATTGTATTTTCTGTGTGTGGACATTGATAACTTCCTAGCGAAGGAACGGTGGTTCCTATTTATTTCGTTGTATTTTTAATATTTAAATAGGATGCCTAAGTTACATGCAAATTTGCCCTAAGCTCCCCCTTGGTGGTGGTAAAGCGAAAGCCTTTCAAAAGGGTAAATAAGCTAGCTGAATATCCCAGTAGTCTACTTGAAATGCCTGTCTTTTTCCAGTGAATATACAGGGATTCTACCACTGTGTTTACATTCTTAAAAAAAAAAAAAAAAAAAAAAAAGGACCAAGAACCAGTGCCCTGAGATCAAATATTTGTTAGATTTAGGTCAGACTTTGCTTAAAGTTTTTAACAGATTTGTCTTATAAAGAGTGTAGCCCAAAAAGCGCGTAAGCTCGCAGCTGAATTGCATGGATGGTCAGGTGTCCAATTCAAGTCGGTAAAGATGTACCCAGAAATTGCATCTATACTAGTAAATGAAATAAAATTGCTCATGGCCTGTTTTCCAGCATTGGTGACAAATGATGTGACACAGCTTGTGCTCATACCTCTGAATTTTCTTCTCCCCCAAAACAGGATGGCTTTTTTTTATAGTTGCTGTTGTTATCTGCCCTTTGCCCATGCTTTCTGTGAGCAGTGCCCAGGCATCGGACAGTGGAAGTCTGTCTGTCACAGGAGAGGAAGAAGCTGGCAGCCACGTGGACAGTGACACTGCATGGATGACCTCAGAAAAGTGCCCGAGTTCACGTCCTGGTCCTGTTTAACTTACCAGTACAGAAGTAGTCTAAGATGAAAGCATTAGTACAAAACTCCAAACTGTATGCATTTAAGTTCAAAGGACCACATGTGAATGAGGCATCTAAGCTCCCATTAGTGGTCTCAGTGGAGTCTGAGGAGCTGATCAGAGCTATGTATATTAGGGCGAGCTGAATAGCTCTCTAGGCTGCAGTGATAATACTTATTTGGTCTCCATTGACCGCAGTTGGAGCTTAGATGCCTCTCTAATATTTTGACATGCCTAATTCTGTGTCTCCAAAGATAGATAATCTGTTTTGGGAACCAAATAGGGGTCCAGTTCCAGGCCAATTGGAATGGACTGGATTATGTCTTTTCCAGTTAGACTAAATCACTTGGAGAGTGCTTGATGCATCTATGTTATGTACTACTCAGTTCAAGTACTATTTTTTATGTGTAATGATACAGAGTCCTTATTACTATTATTGTTCACTTTAGGTAAAATGTGTCTGAAATAATGTGAGGACAATGTTGTAGACTGCCAAGGAGGTGTTTTCATAACAAGACTGCTAGTCTCTACAACAAGGGAATAGCACATAGTGTTTTGGAGGCCTGCAGGGATAATTTTGGGATATATCCTAGATAATGAGAGTAAAACTTCTTCCAGTGCATTTAGATACTAAAATGAATGCTGAAACAAATAATCTTTCCAATTCTACCCCCAATTCTCAATGGCAGGAGCCAGCTGGCCAGTTCAGAGTAGGGAAAAGTATGGGAAAAAAAAAAATTAGTATGGTAAATCGATGATCCTTGTGGGTCCCTTCCAACTTAGGATATGATATGATATGATATGACAAGATATGATATTCTATTCTGACTGTTATTGCTGATTACTCTTTTTTTTTGACTGCTATAGATCCACATTTTCTCAGTATGTAACTTTTTTTTTTCCTGGCACCGTAATTGTGAAAAAATCATGTAATAACATCTATCACTTCATTACATTAGGTCTAAATGAAGTAAACGGTGCTTAAAGAGATCATTCTTATTGATCAAGTAACACCAGTTACTATACACCACATGGAGTTTTAGTTTGTGTTCTTATCTACAGTTTCCCTTCCTTATGAAGGATTTCTAGGTTAAACTGATTAGAAAAAGCAAAAGCAATAATCTCTGGGTTCAGATCTGGACTTCAAAACATGCTGACCAGTTTGGGTCTAATTCTGTTATGTTTTTACGTGTGATTTCTGATCAGCTTGTAGTTTCCAGGGTTTCTATTCTATTGCCTGTTCATCCGAGATGCTTAGGATATCTGGGATTACAGGGCAGGCAGAAGTAACCTAGAACCTGTGAAATATGTGTGGTCTTTTTGAATGACAGACACAAACTAAACAGTTTGCTCTAGGGCATCTCAGATATTTACTAGATACCCATATAGTCTTTCAACTATTTCCTTGAAGTTCAGAATAATATATTTCAGAATTTTCTCCTGTTTTTTTCACAATAGGAGAACTTGTAAGGCATGCAAAACTTAAATTAGAGAAATCGTAGTGAGACATTTAAGCCCTGTTCCTGAAAAAGTGCATCTTGTAGTTATTGTCAGACACATCTGGAGAGCAAAACGGTTTCCTGAAAATCTCTAAAGGAGAATTGCAACAAAGTTTAGAGCTGTCTTTTGCTATGTGGTTTTCTTTTTGTTGACAACAGAAATGTTTTAGAAGCTGTAATGAAAATTGGCTTGCTGCTTTTCTAAAAAAAAAAAACAAAACACTTTTATAAGAATATTAAAAGCATAAAAAAAAGTTAATAATAAAACATGATGATGAAGGGTAAATGAGGGAACAGTGCCGTAGATGTCAGCTTCTACATCAATCCTACCCATGTATAGCTTGATCCCCATCTCAGACATCAAGATGTATTTCAATTGTGACCAAATATTAAATAAAATTTTGCCTTTCTTAATTCTCCTCTTTGCTTCAGAATTGAGTTTATTGCCTACATTTCAAGCATATGCAATAAATCAGCAAAGCCTTTTAAAAATAGTTTCTTATTTCATTTTAGAACACTGTGTGAATTTTGCTGTGAGTTTCCTATGTATGTCCTTTTCAAGTGAAAAAGTAAATAAAATTTACTAAATAATGAAAAGATGTCATTTTAGTATTTGGTTAAGTGCATATCTTTTGTCTGTTGCATCTTATCTCCACAGTGGTGTAGATTTTTTCTGTTAGTGTACTTTTTTTTTTGTACGAGAGATTTTACAAACAAAGCAAGAATACTCTGGGGTTTCTTTCTCCTAAATACTAAGTAAGGAGCTTGTTTATAATTGGTACATTGAAGAAATGTATAAGAAGGTTAAATATTAGAGATTTTTCTGGAGATCCACAGTTCAATTAAGCAAATACAAATAGTTTTCTTAATAGTATTACATTTCATTCATAGCATTATTAATAGTTTCCTATTTAGGAAATGATTCAGAAATATGTTTTATACTTGTAAAACATCAATATCCTTGATTGACCTCGTATTCGCCTTCTCTATTGTAGTCATATATAGTTAGTCATGTAAGTTTTATCTAGTTACTTAAGGATCAGCTCAACTGTACACAGAAAACAAATGGCACATCCAGAGACCTTTGTGGTTCAGTAGAATATCTGAGGCATCCATATGACATGGTCAATTATGTCACAGGACTTATGGACTCATGCACTCCTGGACTGAAGCTGAAGTGAATGGCATAGGATAAAGACTCAAGGAGTAACAGATATCTTTGTATGGGGAACTGATTCTAGGTTTGAGAAAAGCAACTCATGCACCAAGACATAAATCTCCAGTGTCATTTTATGTACCCTGAAGTATCCTTATTGATTTCAAATTGCTATTTCAGAAAGTATGAATCTCCCACGGACCCTGTTTCAAATCTGTCAGTGCTGCATAGGTATCTCAAAAAATCCTAAGGTATCTTAAATGGCACTAGATGCTTATGTTTAGTCACTAGAGTCTCCCTAACAGACACTTCCAGAAAGTATTTGATATGAATAATGTTACACATTGATATGAACAACTATTTCCTCTGAAGCTTCCTGTCTCAGAAAATCTGCCTTGGTTGACTAGCTCGGATTTAGACATCTATATACTATAAAAAGTTTTTATTATGTCAAAATAACAACTTGAATTGAGAAGGCTGAATATTGTCATTCAACAAATACATTTCCACTAAAGTTAAAAGAATTTGACACTTGCAGGGCAAGAAACCCGTAGTTCAACAGCCATGCATAAATCAAGATAGGTGGTCTTACGAGAGGTGTTAAAGATCACTACTTCAATTTTCAGGAAATTCTCTGTCCTCATTTACCGAGTTTACAGAGCAAGGCATTATACTACTTGGTCTAGATTTTAATAGAATAACATCATATCTTATTATTTTGTTGTGAGAACTCAGCACCTTTCAACCTCTGGCATTTCAGTTCCATGCATAACTGAAGCAGAAATTTATGATTTTATATGATTTATGATTTTATGATTTATAATGCACTTATAAATTATAAGTGCATTAATCAAGATACAGTTAATATTAGGTTACCTTAATCCCAAATATAAGCATATAAAAATAGTGTAAGCAACAACACGTGTAATCGTTTTGTAACACTGGGATGGCATATAGGTACACAATATATAGGTATTTCACATATGCGTGTAACCAAAGCAATGACCAAAGGGGCAAACAAAAACACTCGAGTTGCTCTTTGGCGGTGCGGGAAAAATGTAAATAATAACCCAAGTAGCAGAATTTGCAAGTTGAAGAGGAAAGAACAAGATAAGCACAAGAGACTGCAAACAGGCAGAACATCCTTAAACACGTAAGATGGAAACTAAAAACAAGACACGTATCAGAAGCTGATGAGATTCCCTGTTTTTTGGGAGGTAGCATGAGAAGCATAAGGGTGATGGAGGAAAGAGGAAGGAAGAGAGGCCCACTTCAGTGTTGACTTCTGTCACAGAAGAGCTCTCAAGCCTCATCACCTCCCTTGGCAACTAAGGACTGCCAAGGGCACTAGCTGTTAGTGTTACCTGTAATATATCACAGAATCACAGAAAGGTAGGGGTTGGAAGGGACCTCTGGAGGTCATCTAGTCCAACCCCACTGCCAGAGCAGGGTCACCTAGAGCAGGCTGCACAGGACCATGTCCAGGCGGGTTCTGAATATCTCCAGAGAAGGAGACTCCACAACCTCCCTGGGCAGCCTGTGCCAGGGCTCTGTCACCCTCACAGTGAAGAAGTTTTTCCTCATGTTCAGGCAGAACTTCCTGTGTTCCAGTTTGTGCCCATTGCCCCTTGTCCTGTCGCTGGGCACTACTGAAAAGAGTCTGGCCCCATTCTCTTGACACCCGCCCTCGAGATATTTATAAGCATTGATGAGGTCCCCTCTCAGTCTTGTCTTCCTCAGGCTGAACAACCCCAGCTCCCTCAGCCTTTCCCCAGAGGAGAGATGCTCCAGTCCCTTAATCATCTTTGTAGCCCTCCCCTGGACTCTCTCCAGTAGTTCCTCATCTTTCTTGAGCTGGGGAGCCCAGAACTGGACACAGTACTCCAGATGGGGCCTCACTAGGGCAGTGTAGAGGGGGAGGAGAACCTCCCTCGACCTGCTGGCCACACTCTTCTTCATGCACCCCAGGATGCCGTTGGCCTTCCTGGCCGCAAGAACACATTGCTGGCTCATGGTGAATTTGTCATCCACCAGGACTCCCAGGTCCTTCTCCGCAGAGCTGCTTTCCAGGAGGTCATCCCCTAACCTGTACCGGTGCATGGGGTTATTCCTCCCCAGGTGCAGAAACAAGGTACTGTATGCTCACAGCTAGTGTAGGATATAAGCATTAAAGATGCAAAAGTTCTCCATGTAGTAGTCTCAAGGAGTGATAATGTGGCAAATTACTTGAAGTTTTGTTTTAAAAATTGAAACTGGCCTGATTGGCGAGTATTCTGAACACACACATCACAGGCTGTAATTCCTGATGTATATAGACATATCTAGATATATATGACTTCACATATATGTATGCCCATTTGCACTGCATGTGACTCTACTAATTTTACAAGATTACATGCATCCCTTTCCAAGCCACTAATGAAGTACTATCACAACAAATCACTTAACATTACAATTAGTTTCTATTTTTATAAAACTTACATAAACATAGCAGTATGCAGGTAGACTACTTCCATAGTTTATTTTTATAAAATATGCAACTAAGTGTATACAGGGAAATTTGAAATCAAAAGAACACTATTTATATTCAGACAGAGAAGCCACTTCCTACAATAAAAACTCTGTAGAGTTTTAAAAATAAAATATTTTTTGTGTTACAAATTGTTTAAAAAATTTTATTTTTAATGTGAGAATGACTTTATGTGAGGCAGATACTATTATTAGTAACATTTTTAGTATTTTTCAGCATTTACAAAACAGTATTTTTTTTTATTTAAAGCAAATATACTCCTTTTTACTCTAAGGATTAACACCCCTCCCCCCAAGGAATGTGAGCAAATGTACCAGTAATCCACAAATTTATTCACAGATACTAAGTACAATAGATTTATGCATATGTAACCCCACTGAACTCAGTAGACTTGCTTATGCAGACAAAGAGAAGGATATATAAATATATATATATTTCAAGGCTCATGGGTTTAAGTGAGACATCTCATATACACAATCCCACTCTTCATAACCTTATAAATTTATAACCTTAGAATTTATGGGTTCATCTTCCCATATACATATATATATTTAACAAATACTTACACTGATTGGAAATATTATAGTTTAAACTTTTATATTCTTTAGTCATAATATCTACCTAATTAAACCTCTCCTATATAAGAAGAGAAAAAATGTTATATGACTAACATTACTTATTAGAATAACTCACAGATTTGATATTTTATAATTATGTTATTTATAATAATTATATTAATTATACAATTATAGTTTATATTTTCCTATATTTCTAAGTGGCTTCTGCCTTATTTTTTTAAACTTTAATCCTTTCTTGTGACACATGTCCTTAATATCAATGTATAAAGATATCAGAAATGCCCAAAGTATTTGTAGGAAGACTTTCTAAAAAGGCTAAAAGATATGATTAGCACTAATTTGGAAATATATATTATTTTCTTCAGGGGGATGACTGATAGGCCACATGAAATCCTCATTGTTTTTAACAGCTTGGGCGACCTTTAGAAATTCACATATTTGTGTTAGATCAGCCCGTACTGAACCGTTCCTGCCTCTATTGAAATTTGCTTATTGTTTGCTAAGATCACTATAGAATTTTTTTTCTAAAGTTGTGATATCAATTGAACCAAACTTTTTTTATAGCTCGACTGTCAAAACCTCTGTATGTAGATGTTGTAATTTTTGCATGTAAGTGTTAGATTAATGCAAAGTAGTCCAAACACCCTGTATTTTCAAATGGATTTACAAGTGCGTTATTGTGTCACATTTTGGGTTCTAATGCATGACTTTCATAAGTCATTTGGGCATGTGAAATAATCCACTTTTTGTCTTTTTAAATAAGCCAACAACCACCAAAAGAAATAGGGACATGAGTTGCCTTTTATCCTATCATTATATTGAATTTCACAATATTCTAAATTCAATGATGTCCTTCACAAGTATCATACAGAATTGCTACCTTTCTGCCTGCAAAGTCAGGTTAATTTGGACAAATAGATGAAAGGGAGATTAATCAGAAAGTATCCCAGCCAGACATTGAGCTGAAATTTGTGTGCATCCTTGTCTGAAGACAGAAATAAATCAAATCAGTAAGTGAGTTTTGTGAATCAGAAATCAAAGAACTGTGTATCATTAAGACACTTTTTCAGAGTACTGTATATATTTCCCTCCCAACAGGATATGTATGACTTTACCACAATAAAAATGCTTACTCAAAAGGAACTGTGTGTATGTATGTATGTATCTATCGATAGATATGAAAACATATATATGCATGAAAAAAATCACTTGAAATCTTTCTTTTGATGTACATATTTCAGACATGCAAAATATCCCCTTCATCTGTAAAGTTTATTTTTAGTAATGCATTTACCTGATTCAGTGAATTATTATTAGTAACAGTAGATGTAGCTCAAATCAGTTGCTGCTAGAAGAGAGAAAAACTATTCTATTATACACTAAATAAGATTACAAAGCCAAAACAGGAAGGTGATCTAACACAAGAAATTGCAAGAAACTTAGAAACTAAGAATCAGATCTCATAAACATCACCAGACTATTTTCTAGGATTATCTTCTAGGATTTTAGTACATCAAAAATTACAAATTTGCCAAGACAGAACATATTTCTGGTGGACTTTGTAGTGATAGGTTAACGGTTGGACTCAATGATCTCTTTTGGTCTCTTCCAACCAAAACGATTCTATGATTCTATGATTCTATGACTCAAGCTGATGAAATACTTAAACTATCTAGTTGACAGTGCTTAATAGTTGCAACTAATCAATTAAAAATTATTATTATTATTTCAGTTAATATTATTGCAAAAAGGAATATTACACTATAAGTAAGCAATGGCTTGGAAATATGTGTGCACCTTTAATTAAGCAGATGCTAATCAGACATTTTTAGGTGACATGGACGCTGAGCATACACAACATGTGGAGGCTACAGTGTGTTGCATCTTTGTTTAAATAATAGTAGTTGATGTGGGAATTAAGTAAATCTCTAAAAAAAATGAAGTGAAAAATAGAAGCAAAATCCCAGTAATATTATAAATATGATTAACTACTGCCATTCAGACGAAGTAACCGTATCTGTGAGTATTCATCACAGTACGAACAATGGGGTAGGTCGGTGAATAAATCCAGTGACCAATGGGCTGAAACCAATGGACATGTCACCTAAGATCTTGAAAGCGGATATTTTGTGTTTGCTTGATTAAAATTGAGATGACAAAACTTCCACACATCAGAAAAATTGATATGATATGTTGTTTCTTTCAGGCCAAATCCCCTTAATTTTGCAGCAATAAGGAGATTGACTTACCCTTTGTCCCTCTGTGCATAGCCCACTCAAAACTAGATCAGTGTCATCAGTATGAAGAGAGTAGACCATCACCTCTGTATACAGAACACCAAATACATCAGGGATGCAAAATGGAACTCCTGACAGGTACATGTTAGACTAAACCACTCTCACCAGCTTGGTAATATTTCTTATTTGTTCCTCGAAAGCAAATAGAGAATTATAATTCATACGGTTAGATGGACAGTCTACTGTGAGTTCTGGTTGCTTTACAGACATTCATCTCAGGGCAAAAATAAAATTCTTAAATGTAGCTGATCATGGCCCAGCCACATATTGTTTTCTAAGCGCAGTTAGTCACTCTTTGTCATTGGTAAATGTAGCTAAATAGATCAAAAAACAAACAAACAAAACCATCTAAGCAAAATATATAATTAAAAAAAAAAAAAGCCAAAGAATGCATTTTGTATTGTTCTTATTTGATTTGTTCTGGTTTTGTGCATCCAAGTAATAAAAATTCTACCTAAATGGGGGCTGTTTAAGTTGGAAAACATATATGCTGCTAAAAACTCAGCTGGATTCAAAGTGCACCCAGCAATCCAGAAAAAAAAGTCACGTTCTTTGAATTTCAGCTAAAAAAATCTTTAATTAAATGAAGAAAATTAAAAAAAAAAGAACTGCTAAGGATTACTGTTATTACATTATTATAAAATTATGGAACTACAGACACAGAATTACACTTTTTTGAGTGAAAAATATTGTAATTTTAGAGAAATATTCTCATTATTGCAAATATACACTTGGCTTCAAGAAAACACTGGAATGTTCTATAAAATTATAGATTTTCATTGTTAAGGTTGTTTATATACATGTTTTGTTTTGTGTATTTCATGTCATTATGTATCAGTGCATAATACTCCTCTTTATAGCACCTAATGAGTCATCATAACTGGACTGTTTCCTAATTATTTCCTATTATTTGTATATTAAATACAGGGCCAAATTAATACTGTTAGATATGTTTTCTTTTCCAATTCAAGGTACTCTTGCTTATGTTGAAATGATACAATTAATATATAATTTATTTGAAATGTTTATAGGCAGATCTACTTAAGAGTCTTCAAAAGTGGAGATCTACAAAGATGGGAATATGAGGGATGAGGTTTCACTCCAGTTTAAAGCACCTATGTTTAGGTGTCCATATTTTAGGGTCTAAATTGGAGGTTATCAAGATTTAACCAATCTTAAGCAACTTATTGCAATGTCCAATTCATGTAGATTTTACATGGACTAACCAAACCTGTTGTTAATTAAAGATTTTTCATCAGGAATTTTCATAACCCAGTAGAAATCCTGTCCTTGCATATAAGAATGCTTAGTCTGTATGATGTGAGAACTGAAGGAATGAAGGAAAGCTGTATTCTTGTCTGCTTCACATAGTTTCAAAGTGTGATACAAGTACCACATCTACAGGGCTTTGTGAAAATACACAAACTCTTGTACTCTTTCAGTGTGGTACAATCCACAGTAACTTCAGTAGCGAACCAGACCTTGAAGGTACTACCTAGCTTTCAAACTCATACAAGGTTAAAATGAATAGCAATAAAGATCATAATAATTAGTGCCTAGGAGCCAGCTTCATTTCAGTACTCTACTTCTAAAAATACCACACTAATAGGGAATGAGTCATAGTGACATAACCTCAGGTACGTTATAGCTACATCTTTTTGATGTTTTGAATCAGGATGATCTGGTTATCTATAGCAAGAAAACATCTATGGTCTTTGTAATTTGATTTTGAGATGGTAGCTTGGTAAATATGTGTACAGTTATTAACGTCTTACATCAAGTGGAAGAAGTGCAATATTATATAAATCTGTCATTTGCTACTGCAGTGTATTTCTGAAAGAGCTAATACGTAGATCTTCTCCCAGAAACAGTGCCTACAGAAACTATTCTTCTTGTCTAGAGATACCATGGGTTTCTTCAATTGGTACTTGAACAAGTTTTTGTTGTCAATAGTTTTAGTAATATAAACTATTAAGAGGAAAACAAAGCAAATATAAGTTCCTAAAACTATCAAAATGTGGTAGGAGTCATCACTTAAACATTTTGCTGAATATAGGCATTGCTGATATGCCTAACACTTAAGTACTTTTTGTTCTTCTGCTAGATAAAAGGAGGAGGGGGGGGAACCAAAACCAAACGCACGCACACCAGCCTCTGGGTGCAACTAACCAGCCTTTGGGTTGCAACTAATTGTCTTCTAGGAATTTACTTCTACATTTCACAATGTTTAGATATTTGGATTTTTTTTCCAAAAATAGTCTGATTGTCAGAAAGGAAATATGCAGAGTGTAAGCTAACCATAATTTTTAATAAATTTCAAAGTAGGTTCCCCAAGCTGAGATAACGGTTAGTTTTTTGTTTTCTTGCTTGTTTGGGGTTTTTTAAACAAATAAATAAAATAGCAGAGTTTTCTTTAACTGGTAGGTTGACATACAATATATCATGATGAACAGCAAAATTCTTTGGTTCATAAGACAGGTAGTGAAAATGAAAGTAAAAGATAAGGGATAA
Organism: Phoenicopterus ruber ruber; assembly: GCA_009819775.1. NCBI lineage: Eukaryota > Metazoa > Chordata > Aves > Phoenicopteriformes > Phoenicopteridae > Phoenicopterus > Phoenicopterus ruber. Next base: position 170,838,066 of record CM020215.1, read on the forward strand.
AGTCAATTCGTTTGGGAAATAATAGAAAATGAAATGAAATGCAGGGTAGATTAGACAGCATGGAGAAAGGGGAAAAACTGCTGAAGGGAAGGTTAAGTATTTGTATATTACCTGACTGCTTTTAAAAAGAAAGGTGTATATCACTTCACAAATAATATCAATTACCTCATAGAGTCAAAAAGACATACTAAAAGTACATGTAATATGTTTTCTTATTTTTTTAATTTACAAAAACAGATGCTATTTACAAGTATGATGTAATGGTGGACTTAGAATGTTATAATATCTACTGAGGATACAGATTTCTGTTACTATGATAACCTCTCTCTAATTGCTAGCATCATCTAGTATTTTCTGCAGATGCAACGTGTAATGAGTGTTCTAACTGAGGCATTCCTTATAACATTAAAAGTTGCACAATTACTGAAGGTAAAGCAGCTTTGCGGGTTAAATCTCTTTCATTAGTCAAATAGATGAGACATCCACTTTAAAGCCTGAAAAGGAGCCAAAGGCTTCTACACTTCTTGCTTGTACTTTGCTTTTTTTTGTATGTCCTATGATTTGTGCCAAAAGCAGTATACAATAGGTGGCACTTACCTGTAATTGCTCAATTTCTTTTCCCCAAAATGCATTGCATTAAGACAAATCACAGAAATTTTTCAAGGCGACCAGTATCACCTCCAAGGCCTACAGGCACCACATTTCTTTCTATGCCTTTAAAATGATCTGCTTGAAATCGTATTTTGAAAATTGATGACTTTTTTTTCAGTTTCAATGGATTAAAGGAATATAAATCAAATGCCTCTGCAGAACTTCCAGGACTCTCTAAGCAAGCATCAAACCCCACCAAAAAAAACAAATAAAGAAAAAACCCACCCTCTACATGATTCATTAGAATTGAGTTTAGGCATCATCGAGACACATTTATTCCCCAGTGAATGAGGCAAAAGGAGGAAGTCTGTATTGTTGCATAAATACAGTTGGATATTATATAGGATACGTCTTTTCTACATTTGCTAAGTTAGTGATGATGAACTGACCACTGCATGTGGTTACCTAATGGGGCAGGTTAATATCACAAGGATGCTGATAAGAAGAACATATTCTCCAACTACTATATAGCTTCATTCCTGCTTTAGCAGGCAGATGGTCACCAGATGGTCACCAGGTATATACCTTTCTGACTACATTTGTTGCCTCTTTGTCAATGTGCTGGTTGTGGCTGGGGTAGAGTTAATTTTCTTCAGAGTAGCTAGTATGGGGCTATGGTTTTGATTTGTGCTGAAAACAGTGTTGATAATACAGGGATGCTTTTTTTATTGCTGAGCAGTGCTGACACAGAGCCAAGGCCTTTTCTGCTTCTCACACCACCCCACCAGCGAGGAGGCTGGGGGTGCACAAGAAGCTGAGAGGGGACGCAGCCGGGACAGCTGACCCCAACTGACCAAAGGGATATTCCATACCATAGGGCTTCATGCTCAGCAATAAAAAGCTGGAGGAAGAAGGAAGGGGGGGAATTTCAGAGTGATGGTGTTTGTCTTCCCAAGTAACCATTAGACGTGATGGAGCCCTGCTTTCCTGGAGATGGCTGCACACCTGCCTGCTGATAGGAAGTAGCAAATGAATTCGTTGTTTTGCTTTGCTTGCATGTGCAACTTTTGCTTTACCTATTAAACTGTCTTTATCTCAACCCCTGAGTGTTCTCACTTTTATCCTTCCAATCCTCTGCCCCATCCCACTGTGGGGGAGTGAGAGAGCAGGTGTGTGGTGCTTAGTTGCCATCTGGGGTTAAACCACAACAGCCAACTAGGCATTTTAGTTCATTACAAGACTCTGAGCCTGGTGGTCCAGCTATTTTTTACCTACCTTATGTTCACCTATCCAGATAATTTCTTTTCAAATAGGCTACAATGATATGCGAAACTCTGCCAAAAGCCTTCCTAAGTTTAAGGTAAATGATATTTGCTCCTATGGACGTAGACTGCTAGTGCTAAAGCCAGTCACTTCATCACAGAAGGTAATTAGGTTAGTTGGACATAATTTGTCCTTGCTGAATCTATGCTGGCTGTTCCCAATCATCATCTTGCCCCTCATGTGCTCAGAAATGGCTTTCATGCTCTATTAACTTCCCAGAGACTGAGTCATGGCTAGCCACCAACCTGTAATTCCCCAGATCCTCCTTACCCTTCCTGAAGTTGTGTACAACATTTTTCTTTCATTAGGAAACTTGCCCCAAACACCATGATGTTTCAAAGGTGATCATATCATCATAGCAACATTAGCCAGCTTCCTTAGCACTCTTGGTTGTTATCTCATCTAGACCAGCAGAATCATCTATGTCCAATCTGGCATCTCTTCAAAGACTGTCAGGATACCTACTGCCCTAAAAGCATAGCTGTAGAAGACTGTGACTACTAACAAGTCTTAGCAGTTTCTAACAGACTGTATTAGCTGTTCTTGATCAAAGGGTACTTTGAGCTTATATTCCAGCTGACTCCTGATTAGGGAAGAACAAGCATCCTTTCAGCAGGTGCTAGGGAGAGGCCTATATTAGTGCCAATCTAGAGCACAGCTAAAGGTGTAGTTTGTGCAACAGTTAGAGAGGAAATGCGCTCAGGAATAGTGGTGATGTGCCACACAATACAGACCTCAATGTCAGATGCAGCAGCTACCACTTGCATATTAAAGGTCTCAACCCAAACTGAATTGTTAAGGAAAAATGCAGCTCTTCAAGTCTGGGGTTGTAGGGTGTGCCTGGGGTCTTTTGCTGAGGCTGGAGAGATGGAGTCTTTGCCTGAAAATGGTCATCAGTAGAGCACCTGTTTTGTCAAGTGAAGCTACTGCTGGAGGAATTCAGCAGACTGCATGCCATAGATCATGTATAGATCTTCTCTGAGATCTGGAAGCTTAAAAAGCCTTGAATCTCTCAACTGTATTGTGTTTATCCGTCTGGGAAATCAAGACTCATGTGGTGGTGAAGGCTGGAAACTTGTGACTTCTGGCACTAGCAGGAAGGCTCCTGTTCTATCTGTAGATCTGCTACAGTGAACAGTTTCAGTGTTCTGGTAGGGGGGCTTGTAGCTTTCTCCAGTGACCTGCCTGATCCATAGAGCAGTATCAGGAGGAACTGCCAAGTGACAGCAGTAGGAGACTATCTGCTGTGAAGGATGGAAAGGTGTCATCTGCTGACCTGTCTTCTAGGCAGGTTTGCTGCTTGATAGTGGTTTGGATCTGAGACATCATGGAGAGACTGCAGAAGCTTCTCTGGCCCTCTGCCTAGTGTCACGTGGACACTAGCGATGCTTCTGGGGAGACCCGGAGCATATCAAACTATTTGGCTCTGAGGCTGATGGGTAAAGGGGATAAGGGTACATATATTTAGCTCCTGACCCCTGCTGGAGGGGCGGAAGGCCTTTGGAAGGAGTAGATGGATTTGGTTGTGCTGCTGGGCTTAAAAGAATTTGGCTTTCCCAATTGTAGGACCGTCCTTGAAGACTAAAATTGTGAAGAGGGGATGGGATGCCCTTCATCAAGTCAGACAAAAGCAATTTTATCAGCAGATTCTCATACTTGCTGAAAAGCTTTAAACAATAATCATGGGACAGAGAGTTGATGACCTCCAAACAAGTGAGGAAGTGGCAAGAAAAGGATTCAGGGTGATGTATTCAAGAGATCTTATAATCTACAAACAGGGCTGGAGGGTGCCACCTCATGCATATGCACACAAATAAGGAGGTGTCTACAGGAAAGAGTTATGGGGAAAATCCTCGTTCGTTCAGCTGAGTGTCTCTGAAATGACTCTACACTAATGTGTACAGCATGGGGAATGAACAGGACAAATTAGAAGTTTGGGTCCAGTTGCAGGACGTAACCTCATTGATATCAGTTATGGTGGGATAGCTCTAAAGACTGGAGTGCTGCAATGGATGGATACAGGCACTTCAGTGTGGGCAAGCTGAGAAGTCGAGGAGGAGTTTAACTTTATGTGAGATCAGTGGGAATGCACAGAGCTCTGCCTAGAGGTGGATGATGAGCCATCTGAGAGCTTATGGATCAGGGTTAGAGGACAGACCAGTGAGTGTGGTACTGCAGTGTGTGTCTGCTAGAAAACACCTGATGAAGAATTAGATAAGGCCTTCTTTAAACAACAGGACAAAGCCTTATGTTTGTCACCCCTGATCATCATGGGAGACCTAAACCACCTGATATTTGTTGAAAGGGTAATGCAGCAGAGCACAAGCAGAAGGCTTTTGGAATGCATTGATGGCTACTTGCTAATACAGATGACAAAGGAGCTGAGAAGGAGAGGTGCTCTGCTGGATCTGATACTTACAAACAAGGATAAAATGGTGGGGAATATGAAAGCTGGGGGCTGCTGTGGCTAGAGTAAAGATGTTAGGAAGCCTGTGTGGATGAACAATGAGCTCTTGACTAAACTTGGGCATAAAAAGGAGGCATACAAGAGGTTGAAGCAGGGTCAGGTGACCTGGGAGGACTATAGAGACGCTGTCTGAGCATGCAGGGATGTGATTATAAAAGACAAGGCTGGAGCTGAAACTGACAAGGGATGTGAAGGGTAAAAAGAAGAGCTTCTGCAGGTAACTCAGTAGCAAAAGGAAAACAAGGGAAAATACAGATCTGTTGCTGAATCAGGCAGAGCACCTGGTGTGAAAAGGTATACGAAGAAGGCCAAGGTACCCAATGTTGTCTTTGCTTCAGTCTTGACTAGTTAAGATTATCTTCAGGAATACTAGATGCCTGAGACTTGTGGGAAAGTCTGGAGGGAAGAGGACTTTCCCTTGGTAGAGGAGAGTCATGTTAGGAATTTTTTAAATTTTTTTTCTTTTTGAAATTGATGTAAACAAGTCAAAGGACCTGATGGGATGCACCCACAAGAGCTGAGGAAAGTGGCTGATGTCATTGCAAGGTCACTCTTGATTATCTTTCAAAGGTCATGGCAATAGAGGAAGGCTTCAGAGAACTGGAAGAAAGTAAATGTCGCCTCTATCTTCAAGAAGGGCAAGAATGATCTGGAGAAAAACCTGACTAGCTTCCAGGCAGTGGGGACCTCCCCAGACTCCCAAGACCTTCGGTAGATAATTGAGTAGCATCCGCTAGTTCCTTCAGTACTCTGGGATGAATCCCATTAGGCCCCATGGACTTACGAACATTCAGCTGATACAACTGGTCCCTACAATTTCAGTGTCCACAAATGTCCTCCAATTCAGAGGATCAGGCAGCTCAAGATCTATCCTTAATATTAAAGATTGATGCAAAAAACACATTGAATGCCTCTGCCTTTTCTTCATCCCTATTTGTCAGGTGACCATCTTCATGAAGTATAGGGTGAGAAGAATCTTACGAAGTTTGACAAAGGTAAATGTGCAATCCTTTCGCTGAGGAGGAATAACCTCATGCACCAGTACATATTGAGTGTAAATGAGCTGGAAAGGAGCTTTGCAGAAAATAGACCTGGGTGTCCTGCTGGATGCCAAGTTGACTGTGGGCTACCAATGCACCCTTGCGGCAAAGAAGGCCAACAGCTTCCCGGACTTCATTAGGAAAAGCATTGCCAACAGGTTGAGGGAGCTCATCCTTTCCTTCTATTCAGCTCTAATGAGAGCATAACTTGAGTACTGCATCCTTTCTGGGCTTGTTGGTACAAGAGAGACAGGGTATCACATGACAAGTGTTCTCTGGATATCGGACAATAAAATGGCAACAGACTAAGGATAGAGTGTAATCAACTTTATTATAATAATATAAGTTGGCAATCAATATGTGTGGAACATGGGCAATCTAAGCATGAGGGAAAGGGAAAAGAGGAAAGCTCACTTGCTGCGTAGGGAGGTACAACAGTGTTAATGATTAATCTTATCTGCCAATGAACAACAGTCATGGAAATTATTGACCTCTCATATTCTATGTCATGACATAAGGACTTCTCCTTTTTCTGGGCAATATCCTGGACCAGCCAATGAGAGCTACCCCGAGTTAGCATTAGGGCACCTTGTTTATGCGATTGCGCCTTCTCTGTTCCATCATGTGACTGACAGGTTGAGGTAGATAGGTCCTTTACCTACAAAGTTGGACATGTCTTGAAAAAGTTGCTGATCCACAAATAGTTGTATGTGGTTGATCACAGGTTTCTTTGTGTGAGTTGGTCCATGCAGCTGTGCAAGCAGTACAAGCATGCTATGTAAGCGCTTTCTATTTTCCCATGGCATACCTGAGGTCAGGAGCATCTCACCACACATGGTCATAATGGGGTGAGTGCAGTGAAGGGTCATGAAGATGGTTAAGGCCTTGGAGCATCTTTTATGTGAAGAGAGGCTGACAGAACTGAGACTGCTCAGCCTGGAGAAGGAAAAACTCAGGATATCTTATCAATGTATAAAAATACTTACTGAAGATGGAGGCAGACTCTTCTCAGTGGTAGCCAGCGATAGAACTAGAGTCAATAAGCACAAACTCAAATAGAGCAAATCACATTTACGCTTAAGAAAGAAATGTTTTTACTGTGAGGATGTCAAACACAGGACATCCACAAACACAGACATGGCTAATGAGGTTGTGAAGTGTTCATATTTGGAGGTATGGAAAAGGTATGTTTTGGACCTATTTGATATTCCAAATTCCTCCTCAAAACAATTAAGTGGGTGGTTAAAAAAGTCTATTGTATCATGAAACAGCTGTAGTCATAAAATACCAAGAAAATTACAGACTCAAGGCATGGAAGAATGTTTCATGAATTGGAAAAGTGAATGAGAATACATTGAATTTTTGCCTAATGATAGGAATAGCCATTCAGTGCCTTAATATTTTAGGTTTTGCAGGCCAAAATGCAGCCAAGAATGGAAATCATGGATTCCTATTTTAGAGTACAAAAAGAAGTTTCTCCTCTGACAAATTGTGGTTTTCAATTCTAGGCAATCAAGAGCAGTCCAAAGTTAAATATGCATTTCCTGAGAAAAGTATCATAAAACCCAGTGAATTTATCAAACAGACAAATTGGGAAATGATGTAAGGTCAATTTTTGTTTAAAAACAAACAAACAAAACCAGAAATGCTGAGTTGGTATGTGTGTAACTTGATGCATGCAGAAGGGGCATTTTGGAGAACAGTTATTTAATATGACAGGGAATAAAAAGGGAAGAGCCAGCATTCTGAGAAAATCAGGACTCTTCAATGTTTGAGATGATTTGGCAAATGAGACGTGCAAGATCCTTAATCAAATTGATCAGGAGAAAAATTGAGCCTTAAATGTTTCATATAAAACTTATTCTCAAGCTTTCTATTATATTAAAATTCAGTGTGGTTGAAAGATTTTTCCCATTTGTAAAAGCCTTAATTTTGCATTTTTATGCTATTTGAACACATAAGCAATATATTCTTAGAATCTAGTATCTCTAAGTTAAATTCTTTGCCCTATGTCCAGCTTTTCTTTCCCTGTAACTAACTTGATTTAAAATATGAAAAGTGTGTCAGCTGATGTAGATTTGTTTTTTACTTCTTCAATCAGCATTATTTACAATACAAGCTGTCGTCTGGCTGAAGAGATAACGACTTGACTTCATTATGTTAAACACTATAGAAATTCTTCAGCTTAGAAATGTATTATCTGCTATAGAAAGTTATGTAATCTTCGATTTACATTAACTTTTCAGAAAATTTATGTAATTATAATGATCCTGATTAATGGGGAAAAGGAACTCAAGGAAGTACCTACTCTTCCCTTATGAGGCAGTTCTGACACTGAAAATCATTACAATTACAATTTACCCAACTGTAATGATTCTAACTCTGCAATATATTCAGCTCGGCAAAAGTAAAAGACTGGTTTTGACAGTGGATATAGAAAATCTGAGATTCAGTCCCAATACTTAGTAAAAGTAAACCAAACCCTATAAAACATAAATAGAAGTTAAATATGGAAGAAAAAAGTCACAATCTTTTCACTGCAAGCAAAGGATCTCTACAAAGTTGAGCTTTGTATCTTGCAAAAACATTCTTTTGGTTAACCTAACAACCAAACAGTGAAAAATTCTTCATCACTAAACCCAGTGAACAAGCAGTTCATATGCAATTGGTACACTATGTAATCAATTTTAAGAATTATACAAGGAAAAGTGATTTTGTTTTATAAATAACAGTGTTTTGTTGTAAACTATTCTCTTATTTTGTTTTGTGGTCCAGTGCAGAGGTGAGAAAAGAACTTGCCAAGGAATTCAGACATGCTGAAAATTAAAGCTTGGTCTTGAATTTCTGTGCAATTATTTTGGACAAAATAAGCATTTCAAATTAGTAAATGTGCACCTGAGGAGTTTCAGTCTTGCTTTTAAGTACATCTATTCTATTTCTTCTGTTTTTTTTAACTGGAAGTAATTGTTCATAAAAAGAGATGGACTAACTTCCCAAAAAAGTGAATGCTTAAACATAGTATAGGCAACAGATGAATTGGTTTCCAATCTCTCGTAAGACACAGTACAATCCTCTAGAGACAGAAGACTGGGCTTATTGCTTTTTAATATTCCTGTAAAAATATTTTTCCACCAGAAATGAATACTGTAGAGAAGAGGAGGAAAAAATATTCTGAAGGCAACCATGAAGTAAAGTTATTGAAAAACAGGGACTCTGGTCAGTATACAAGATCACATACACCATTCAGTTCAGTTCTACAACATAAAATACTAGGGGTATATGCTTAACTCACAGGATCTCTCGCAAACTGCTAAGCAAATTAGTGAAGTTTTGCTTTATCTAAAAATTGAACCACAACTTTCTGTTAAACAATGTGCTGAAAAAAATTGTTTCCTTGCTTGTGCTTATCTTCAAGAGCCATCTTTACCTTAAACAATGTGTGCATGAAATTGCTTCATAAAACTTGAGGTAAGTATCTGTCAAGACAACTGTACATGGAAATTAGGATAATCGAAACAGAGCTTATTCTTCAAGTCATAAGAATTCACAAGAATTACAACCCAGTGGGCACTTTTTTTCCCCAAGGTTAATTACTTCACTAGCAAATAAAATAATAAAAAATTACATTATTAGTCTCTGTGTTCATACACCCATTCTCAAAGATGTATACTATATGAATATAGATAGTTAAATGGAAATTTCAAAGTCTGTACAAAATCTAAATATTATTGATATACATTTAAATATATTCTGTGATTAGCTTCCATAAAAAAATAGAAGTCTCTGTACAGTTAGAGGTCAAATAATAGATGTATTGATTTCAATATTATCTAATTGTTCTGTAGAAGATATTAAAATAAATGCAAAATGATTATATAATGATAGTAACAGCAATATCATTAACATTTTTTTTCTTTGGATATTATCGCAGCCAAAGTCAGTGAAGGTTATGGATAGAAAACAAATTTTATGCCTCACTTGAGGAAAGTAATCAGGTATGCTGAAGATATAGTAGTCTGTGGAATCCTTTGTAGAAATGAGTTAGGTTATGAATATGTGAAGAAGGGAAATGAGCTAATGGTAAAGAACATTTATCTATGACCTTTCTCCTTTTCTACCTTTATTAGAAATACCCCAACTCAGTAAAGAAGCAGATGTATTTTTCTCATATTTTGGAAGTCTATATTTTCCTTACCCTCTACACTGTATTACCCTCAACAAAAACTAAACTAGAAATTCCTGCCTATATGATGTACAAGATACCGGTTTAAGAATTAATATCACTCACTATTGAGTTAATAAATTGAAATTATGTCTTTAGTTATGAAATGTAAGTATTCATTTTAAAACAGATTTTGAAAGCAGACAGGTTTGTTTGTTCTTTAAAAACATAAACTTGAGAGATTTTGTTGACTCCCAACCTAGTCATAGATCTTTCCTTTAAAACAGCATTGACATGAGAATGACAACAGCTTTAGAACCTCCAGAGTGCTAGTGCTAGAATATACCATTTTTGCAGATTCCTGCTGTTCCTCTCTTTTCTTCCACAAAAAGAACAGTAAAGAAAATAAAACTGTTTATTGTTTCTGTCTCTCACAAAGTATCAATTTCTGAGTGTATCGTTGCATAAAATTTTTTGTTGAGAATGGAATTTAAATTGAATAGAACTGGTCTATCAAATAGGCAGCTGGAAATAATTGGCAGGCATGGTTTAACTCAGAATTGAATTCAGTCTTGGATAACACTACAAATTTATTTATCTGAAGAGTTACTTGTACAGTATATAGTCTTTTTTATGGAAACTGCATGAAGCAAGAAGAAAGGAAATGAAACAACAAAAATCCCTGTAATAGCTTTCAACTTCTTAAGGTTCTATAAATGTTTGTCTTTGGAATTCTGTGTGATGGAAAATGTTTAACTGAATTGATTCAAAACAAACTTTCCTTTCGGAAACAAAACTAGGAGCAAAATGGAATTATTTAGTAAGACTCCATGTTTAATTCATTTTTCCTAGTATCTCACAATCATTACATTTTTGCTATATATATAAAATAAATATGGAAAAGGATTTTATGTGTGTGTTTTGAATTTAAGTAGATTTGTACTACAAAGATACATTGTTATTTTCTGCATTCTCACTGTTCTGACTGTTCTGAACAAAAAATATCCCCACCCCACCCCCGCAAAATATGACCAAGAACTGAAAACTGCAGTAGAGAAAGTTATTAAATTTGAAGTATGGTGCTGTAGCAATAAAACCACCAAACTTTTCAAATGTGACTTAACATAAAGTATGCTAAAGTGTTTTTCATATTTTAAATCTGTACACAATATACATATATGAATCATATTACCAACCGTTAGTACTCCAAATGAAAAAATTAGGAATTTTCTCAGCCATATCCGCCTCAAAAATAAAATATTAAAAATATCCTAGCTAGTTCCTAACTTCCTTTAATGCCCTTGCCTACCGTTTCTTTGTCTGCTTGTTCTTCAATTGGCACAACTACAATATGTAATTATAATAAAATTATTAGTTTCCTTAAGATTTTAGTAATGCCTATAAGTATGTTTCCATTGGATTTTAATTCTTGTGACATAAGCTCCAAAGGTTCAGGAACCATGTGTTGCAACATGTGTTGAATATCAGGACCAAAACATCTTCAGTTGCCAAAATATTTTCTTCTGAATTCTCCAGGGCACTCAGGGACTAACTGTAACTGATGCAAGTGCACATGTTCTAGACAGGAACTTAGGAGAGAGGGAAGTGTTGAGAGTTTCCAATTTGTAGATCTGGAAACTACTGGTACAGTGTATATATATATACACACACACATATATAAAATATAGTTTAATAGATAACATAATAAGACTATGTGAAGAAGACTTACAAAACCATTGTTTAAATATTTCTCTTTAAGTTAATAGTTTTGTAAAAATTACACATCTGGGAATTTAAAATACTACAGTTGCTTCTAAAAATTATTCATTACACTTATTTCTTCCTTTGACTTTTTGGTTTCTAGTGTTCTGGGTTTTTTTCTGGAAAAAAAATCCCCAATAAAAAAACAACTATCAAAACCCAAACAACAACAGCCAAACAAAAAATACACACCAGGACAGTAATTATTGAAGGTGAGCAAAATGAAAAATATTTCCATGACATGAAAAATACCTTAGTAAAATACACATTTTAATATAAAAATTATTCTCAGTTGGATTAGAATTGCCACAATATATTACTTGGTAATTGAATTTCAAATAGCAAAGCCTTGGGTCAGTTATTTGCTGACCAAATTTTCTTGAACGAGAGTTGTCTTACAGTTTTACTTAGACCCTTCACACTTAGTGAAAGCTAAGCAGTATTCTTAATATAAGAATTTTCACATTGAAAATCACTGGGTGATATTAAACTGCACAGTTGTATCAACTCTTTTCACTCTTTAAGAATTACTGGGAAAATCAAACATGCAATTAGTCCTCAAAACAAACAAAGCAGAAAGTCAATGAGTTTTCTTTAAAATATTTCGAACTAGTGGGTGTACAGCTGTTCATCATAGGACTTAAGAATTTACTTTTTTACCATTATGTTAGGAACAAAATTTCAGTACAAACCACAAAGATATATACACACACTAGAGTTCACTAACGGAGATATTTATTCCACATTCCCATTTGCACATATTCCCAGGGAAAAGACATCTGCTGGGAACTTGAAACAACACTTGAAAGGATGTGTTTTATTGCTCTAAAGTTTGATTTCCTCTGAAGTCTGCTTTCTTTCCAGAGTACGCTTACTCAGTGGGGGCAGAGGGAAAAAACCAGACTTCTTCATGTGTTATGACACCCTCAGCCAGGCTGCTGAGGAAAGGCAAAACTGTTACTCATGCTCTTTTCCTATCTGAATGTGTAACTCTCAGAGCATCCATTCCGCTGTGGTTTCTACCTGTGTCCTCAATAATACTGGTATGAACATGTGACAAATGCAGGTTATTGTAGCTAGTGTTAACCTGTATCCTGAATACCTTTTCTGAAAAGGATTCCTGAGTCAGTGCATTGGACGTAAAAGGCATTGGATGGTCGCAAGGAGGTAAAATGAGTTTCATTGCTTCTAACATATAGGGAGGTCATAGAACATTCGCACTAAAGGAAAGCCATGAGAAATCACTCGGAAATGATCTTTCAATGATGTTTTGGGATGGAGGATAAATTAATTTGGCAATAGAAATTAATTAGAAATTAGACAATATTAGAAATATGTTATTATAATATTCTAATTATAATATTCTGCAGGTAACTCAATAATAAAGGAAAACAAGGGAAGACAGTTTGCTGTTGAATCAGGCAGACCACCTGATATGACAAGGTATATGAAGAAGGCCAAAGTACTCAGTATTGTCTTTGCTTCAGTCTGGACTAGTTAAGATCATCTTCAGGAATGAGACCTGTGGGAAAATCTGGAGGGAAGAGGAATTTCCCTTGGTGGAGAAGAGTCATGTTAGAGAACATTTAAACAAATTTGATGTAAATGAGTCAAGCCTGATGGCATGCACCCACCAGAGCTAAAGAAAGTGACTGATGTCATTGCAAGATCACTCTTGATTATCTCCAAACACGTGAAGGAGGAGAAGGTGACTGGGAGTTGTCAGCAATGAGATGGCTGGTTTGGTGGATGAAGTGAGAGCAGTGAATGTTGTTTATCTTTACTTTAGCAAGGCATTCAATACTCTTCCCACTAGCATCCTCACTGACAAACTGATGAAGTATGGACTAGATCAGTGGACAATGAGGTAGATTGCAAACTGGCTGCATACGAAGCATCAAAACTGAGGCCAATGCTACTTAACATCTTAATGACCTCAGTGTTAGGACAGAGTGTACCCTCAGCCAGCCAACTGAGACTAGTGGTTGACGCAGGATGAGAGGAATCTCACGAAGTTCAACAAAGGGAAACGGGGAGTCCTTTCACTGGGGAGGAATGAGTTCATGCACCAGTAGTACACAATGAGTGTAAATGAGCTGGAAGGAGCTTTGCAGAAAACAGACCTGAGGGTCCTGCTGGACACCTAGTTGACTGTGGGCCACCAATGCGCCCGTGTGACAAATGCGGCCAATAGCCTCCTAGGTTACATTAGGAAGAGATTTTAATTAGTTCTTTCTATTTCCTATATGATCATTCCAAATAAAATTACGGTTACACAAACAAACCACAAAATGAATGAATACATAAATAAAATCCAGCCAGACTCATTCACTGATGCATGGCATTGCTGTAAAGGTATGAACAAGCCATAAATATTGCATGTCTAGTCCAGTTGGTTCTTTACCCTTTTTGTTTTACTAAACAGTGTTAAACAGCCTAAAATATGAGACTGAATCTGTCTAAAACATGCAGAGGTAGCATTAAATTTCTAGACTTAACTCAGAGGATTACTTTTTTTCCTATGGAACAGTGTAAAACACTTCTCGATTACATCCTTGTCACTTATAATCATATTACCTTGCTGTGCTGGTTTTGGCTGGGATACAGATAATTTTATTCGTAGTAGCTATATGGCGCTATGTTTTGGATTTGTGACGAAAACAGTGTTGATAATAACACAGGGATGTTTTTGTTATTGCTGAGCAGTGCTGACACAGAGGCAAGGCCTTTTCTGCTTCTCACGCCACCCCACCAGCGAGAAGGCTGGGGGTGCACAAGAAGATGGGAGGGGACACAGCTGGGACAGCTGACTCCAACTGACCAAAGGGATATTCCATTCCCTATGATGTCATGCTCAGCATATAAAGCTGTGGAAAGAAGATGGAAGGGGGGACATTTGGAGTGATGGCATTCGTCTTCCCAAGTAACTGTTAGGTGTGATGAAGCCCTGCTTTCCTGGAGATGGCTGAATGCCTGCCTGCCGATGGGAAGTAGTGAATTAATTCCTTGTTTTGCTTTGCTTGTGTGTGCGGCTTTTGCTTTACCTATTAAACTGTCTTTATCTCAACCCATGCGTTCTCTTGTTTTCACCCTTCCGATTGTCTCTCCCATCCTATTGGGGAGGAGTGAGTGAGTGACTGTGTGGTGCTTAATTGCCAGCTGGGGTTAAACCACAACACTTGTGTTGCTGAGGAAAGATGCAAATAGGAAACAGGAAAATTGTCATTGCAAGCTTAATCTTGAATTGACTAGCTTTTACCAATTTTCATCCTGTTTTTAAAAACTGTTTAAATGTAGAAGTTTATACTTTATTAGTAAAATAGACTGATCGGAACAGTCTGGCATATGTTCTGACAGAAAAAATATGTCTAATGAACATGTATTTGCTATTGCAGGTAAGTGAAAATATTAAGATGAGATAATTTTACCTAAATATGAAAGGGAATATTTAAAATACTAGATTCAAGCTTGCAAACTACAAAAAGCACAAAAATATACTTCTCATTTTTATTTTTAGACATATAAGGCTTTTTGGCATTCATTTTTTATTTTGTTTTAAAGAGCAAGTAGTAAATAAAGAAGCTGTGCTGAAATTTTTCTAAAGCAGGGAGACGTTATTAGTATAGTAAAATATTTTGGAAGGTGTGATTATTACAGCTTTTACGATTCAGACTTTCAAAACAGATATAAAGCAACTTTAAAAAAAAAAACAACCCTTGAACTAGTCATTAGAATTGCAATGGACTTTTGAAATGTTTTTCACAGCTATGAAACAATATTACTTTGAAAATTTATTATTATTAATATGGTAATCCACTGCAATTTGATTAGGATGTCACCTGATAACAGCAAAGTGTGTAAGTGAAAAATGTGGTGCTGCATCTAGCTCAGATGTTAGGGGACGATCTTAAGTGAAGGACAAGTTTCTATATGGTACTGAAAGGGGAGAGACGAAGAGTAGAATGATGTGTGGAAAATCTGATTTTTTTTTTTTTTTTAATAGTGGATGGGCAAAATATTTTGTCTTACAGATGTATCTTAAATACTGGCAAGAATTCTGTGATGTAATAACTGGTTCTTTGGAAGGAATGCCTTTTTGTAAGCTTTTGTGTCTGAATGTAAGCTATCTTTTGCAACTCCTACTGCCTCTTTATTTTCTGATGTTTAGAATAAGTCTGAGCTGTGTGAAGATTCAGTAATAAAACTGGATTATGAACAAATATGGCAGAATCTTTACTTAACTAAAATACTGAATTAAGAACCATATTTGTTATGATTTCTGTTCTCTCCAATGCCACTACTTCTGAAGTGTACAAGGATTCCCTTGCGTTCAAAACACTGATCCTTAAAAAGGTTTGAAGGTATTTTAAAACTTATGCGGCTTTTCTCATGCTTCGTTCTGCTAGAATCATCATGCTTATATGCCCACTGCATCCAAGAGAAGAAGCCTCAGAAATATCACTAGAGTTTTGATCAGGCACATACTGCTGCTACAGTTAAAATCCTATAATGGTCAAAAGAGGCATCTAACAGGAGAAACTAAGAAGTTATTGTTGGTCTAACATGTCTTAATAGTCTGATCAAAATACAATTACTATTGCAGTTTGAATGATACTAACATGTATAGTACATTATCTAATTAATACAGAAAACAACATTGATAATACTGGTAACATTGTCATATAGAGCTTCCTAGTATCTACCTCTTTGATGTTATGCTTATGTTTCCAGTGCTGCTCTGGAGACTAAGACCGATTGACATGAGTTTTCCTCAAGCAGAAGTGGGGTGGTGGTGTGGGAGGTGTTCCAATAAATCACCAGCATCAAATTCTTCACCAGCTGATCCTGGTGGTGGGGGTCACTTTCTCCAGTTTAGGGTAGAGCTGGTACTACTGTTATGTTTCCTTATTCCTTATTATGATATGTTTCCTTTTCCCTGGTTCCCAGCTGAAGTGTGGAAGTGCCACAACAGCCCACCACCCAGTGACACCAGTGACTGCTTCTTGGGCAGTGACTGCTGGGGTCTCTCAGGCCATCTCTGCCCTCACTCTCTGAAGGGGGCATAAGTGACAAGATTGGGAAAAAGGGGTATCCCAGTCCATCCCAGCCAGCTCTAACACTGGTATGAGCATCCCACTGTGAGCCAAAACTGAAGGGAAGCTCCTGGCACCCTGACTCAGACATGTTTAAGGAAAAATGGCATCCACGAGGGGCAGGCGACTCGTAGAGGACACATGGAAGGAGAAACGGAGGGAGCAGAGGAAAATGTGGAAGAGGTCATTGTTGTGGACATAGCTAGAGAGGCAATCCTGGAAGGAGGTGAAACGTGAGAGGAGGTACTCCTGCAGGACTGCAGGTAACCCACTGTGGGGCAGTGACACCTCCAAGGGACTATGGTCTGTGAGCAACTCACGATGGGGCAGGGACATCCCTGAGGGACTGCAGCCCACAGGTGACCCATGCTGGAGCAGAGGAAAATGAGTAAATAACATGGTGCAGTGGAGCAAAAGAAACAAGAAACAGCAGAAAGAAAATGTTTTGCACTGACCTCACCCTTCTGCACTACCTGTCACTTCGCTGAGGCAATTGGGAGAGACTCTGTGTAACACATGGTGAAAACAAGAGAACAGTCAACTAGGAATGGGTAGGTGAGGTGTTTCCCATGTTGTTTGTTTAATTGATAATTCTGTATTTTTTTACCACAATAACTCAATCAATAATTCAAAGCTTGTATGAATTGGCAATGAATTCAGTTAAATAAAATTCCCCAAGTTAAGACTGTTTTGCCTGTGATCGATAAGAGAGCTGAAAAGGCAACAGGTCAAGCAATAGTCACGTAACCACCAAACAAATCCTATTACATCTAAAACATGCTTAGAACCAGCTCAGGGCAAGGCAAGCCCTGAAACATCCTGGAACACTGCACTGCCAAGTGAATACAAAGCCTACTGTGCAAGTAGACACTTGAGGGGAAAAAAAAAGATAAAGTATAGATTAAGTACTTTGTGAGCTGATCCATACCTAGACCATAGTAACTGTGTTAAAAATTAGTACAGCACAGTGAGCATCTGACAGTGAATTTGTTAGTGCAGGGGGCCAAATTGTATATATTTTGGGTTCGTGAGGGAGAATGATTTCTCTGGCCTAAATCTAATCTGATCCTGTGGACTGAACAAATATTGGTCCTTAGACCACATTAGGTGTGCTTGTAGAGTGCATCTTTCAGTGTAGTTTCATACAAAGGGAATCCAGGTTGCAAGCTTCAGCACTGCTTTAATATGGGAAAATGCATTAAATGTAGAAAAATGTGGGTTTCTCTTCTTTCTAAAGTGAACTTCTGATTGAAATAAAATTCACATGTGGATAAACTCTTTGTTTAATAACCACTGATGAAACTACTGCCTTACAGTGTGTCTTTGAATCCTTTCTTTATCCCCTACAGCTAAAAGTATTGGTTTACTGCTGTGCCAAGAGATTTCACAGTTCAATTATTGCATGCAAAACCATTTTTATTCTGTTCATTTTATAAGTCTGATGTGTCTGAAAACTTCATTGGGTTCCCCTTATCTGTTCTGATGTTGGAAGTGTTGAATAATATTCCTTTATTTCCCTTGTTTGAGCCCTATCTGATTACACAGACAATTGGTGCTCTTTCCGAGTCCCATCATTTTGTTCCAATGTACCTTTTACAACTGAAAGATTTCTCATCTATTTCCAATCTACCATTTAAAGCTATTTTATATTCAGGTCATCACTACCTTATCTAATTAACAATGGGCTTTTTGGGGTTGTCCAAAGAGGTGTCCTGACAGGCTTGGATCTGTGGATTTCTCCGCTACCATCAGTAGGCAAAAAGTGCTATTTTCTAATGGTTTTTAAACTCTTTTCAAACTCCTCTTCCTCCCCTCCAATATCCAGCTCACACTAGTTACATATTTTTTACATATTCAAACATATAATCTTCCTTTAATGTGGATTTCTCTATCTGTATTAGTTAAATATTTTTTGTTCCTTTGTTTATATTTTGCTGAGTACTTTCTTAACTCACACAGATTCACAGAATGGTTGAGGTTGGAAGCGACCTTTCGAGGTCATCTGGTCCAACGCCCCTGCTCAAACAGGGCCACCTACAGTAAATTACTCAGGAACATATCCAGATGGATTTTTAATATATCCAAGGAGAGAGACTACACAACCTGCCTGGACAACCTGTGCAAGTGCTCTGTCATCCTCACAGTAAAAAAAATGTTTCTTCATGTTCAGAAGGAACCTCTTGTGTTTCAGATTGTGACCATTGCCTCTGGTGCTGTCACTGGACACCACTGAAAAGAGCTTGACTCTCTCTTCTTAGCACTTTCTCTTCCCATATTTGTACATGACGATGAGTTCCCCCCGAGCCATGTCTTTTCCAGGCTGATCAGTCCCAGCTCTCTCAGCCTTTCCTCATATGTGAGATGCTTCAACCCCTTAATCACCTTAGCGGCTCTTCTCTGGACTCTCTCCAGTATGTCAGTATCTCCCTTGTACTGGGGAACCCAGATCTGGACACAGTACTCCAGACATGGCCTCACCAGTGCTGAGTAGAGGGGAAGGATCATCTCCCTTGTCCTGCTGACAACACTCCTCCTAATGTAGCCCAGGATACCATTAACCTTCTTTGCCACAAGGACACATTGCTGGCTCATGCTCTATTTGGTGTCCACCGGGACTTTCAGGTCTTTTTTGCAAAGTTGCTTTCCAACTGGGTAGTCCCCAGCATATACTGATACATGGTGGTGTTCCTCCCCAGGTGCAAGACTTCTCACATCCCATTGTTAAACTTCATGAGGTTCATGTAGGGCTAATTTCTCCAGCCTGTAGAGGTCCCTCTGCATGACAGCACAACCCTCTGATGTATCAGCCACTTTTCCCAGTTTTGTGTCATCATCAAAACACACAGATAATCCATGTTCCAGAAAAATATATAGCAGTTTACGTATTGCCCCTCTATAAAACATCATGCGATGCCTTATAAATCATAAGATTCAATATTCTCCTTAAACAATTGCCTGTTTTCTTGCAAAGATCTTATGCTGTTAAAAGCCTGGTACTCCACCAAGAGCACTTGCTCACAAGAGCATGGACTGTAAAGTTGGGGGACTGCCTCAGAACACCACAGTGATTAAGTTTGTACAGAACAGGTGTTGTGGTGGGTTAACCTTGGCTGGCCGCCAGGTGCCCACCAAGCCACTCTCTCACTCCTCCTCCTCAGTAGGACGGGGAAGAAAATAAGATGAAAAGCTTGTGGGTTGAGATGAGGACAGGGAGATCACTCACCAGTTATCATCAAGGGCAAAACAGACTCAATTGGGGGAAAATTTATTTAATTTATTGTCAATTAATAACAGAGTGGGATAGCAAGAAATAAAAGCAAAACTAAAACCACCTGAAACTTGCTCTGTCCCACATGGGGGTAGTTCCTGGTCTCCTCTCAGAGAAGGCAACCCTGCAGCCCCTCCGCTACCAAAACCTTGCCATGTAAAATCAGTATGTGTATATGTGAATTCATATTGGCCCAGTGGGAGTCCAAAGGTCTGTGTGTCCCACACTGTTTTCATTAGTTTTTTGCTAACACTGACAGGAAAATGGGAAGCTTCTTTTCTCCAGCTGCTCAATACACCAATTTACATAAGAATAATGCTGTAACTGTAAAGACAAGCTGCACAAATAACAATCACCATCAAATCTACTTCACAATACTTAATAAATATTCATTTTGAAAATTCCATTTAACATTTTTGGAGTGAAACAACATTACTTTCCTTTGCAATATGCAAATTTGGCTACTAATACTAATGTCGTAATTTAATTATACAGTTAGTATAATGAAACTACTTGGGTTAAAGGAACATAATTTATGGCAAACACTGTAAAGAACTAGTGTTATCTATGTGAACCACACAGCTCAGATATTTCTGTTCAATATTTTAAATTGCTAGTATTACCCTCCACCACAATTCCTCCATGATTAAAGTCTTCTGGCTTATTAGAAGGATCCTAGCAAATATGGTTACATTGTTATTTCCATGTTGGCTATACAAAGGAAATAGTCGTGTTTCCTTGTTATGCTGTTATTCCCTCTCTTCATTCCTGTGATGGACCTATATTATAAGAGCCAAATACAACTGGAAATCTGAATATTTAATTAACAATTTTTCATTTTACTCTGTGGCAATCTCTCCATATATACATATATCTCTATCTAAGAGAGTGGTCAGGTCCACTTGTACAAAGTGCTTTAATGCAATGAACAGTTTACTATTTACTGCTATATCAATAGTTTACACCATGAAAGTCATGAGCCAAGAATATCACAAATTTAGCAACTAAACTAAAACCCCCAAGATCTGGAGTCTTTTGACTCTCCTTCTCTCATGGGAATCTTCACTGTACATTTGAATCATACTTATATTTTTCTATGAAAGAATATTTTTTTAATTATAGAGTTTGATATGATCTCAAGGCTTTTGAAACTGACTTTTAAGTAAAACATTTGGTATGGTAGGAGTCATGATAAATTCTGTAATCTAATGGCAATTTACTTCATAGCAATATTTCTGTAGTGAAACACATTCATAAGTAGACTTTTAGTTTTCCTCCTAAAAAATTTCTAACTTGCATATTACAAGCAATATTCTGTAAGATAATGAGTGAATGTTTCAAAGATTCCAAGCACAGAGTAATTTGAATAATTGTGTGCTATGTGAAGTGACCAACAATTTTTCAAAAAAAATTGTGTTTGCTAGCAATTTCCATTCAGAGGGACCTGAACTCATAGAGTGTAGCCCCATGCTTAAAACTGGAAACAGTTTGTTTTTTAGATTTCTGATGGTAAATGCTGACTTTTCATGTCAATAATTGCATTTTCATCAGATGGAGGCCACAGACTCTAGTCTAAAAGAATTGGAAAATGGCTGTGCAAACATCAGGAAAAACAGCAGGGAACAAACTGGAAGCTGTATTGCTGACAAGTGGAAGTTAGATGAGGAAGAACAAGAGACAGCTGTAAGTGTGCTGACGTTCAGCAGCAGGCTTGCTAACAAATCAAAATTTTCCAGTGTGTGCGAAGAACCAGAAGAAGCAAAATCACAGAGGACTGGAAGTGTTCATTATAGAACACATATTGCAGTCAAATGCCTAAGAGAAAATAAATTTTTTTAAAAAAAAAAAAAAAAGGAAGGACGGACGAAGGGACAAGGTAAAGAAAAAAGGAAAACAGAGAGAAGAGAAAAAGACCCCATCACTCAAAATATGTATACATTATAGTATCATTTTGCTTTAAAAATCAGTACAAAAGAAATGACGCCTTTTTTTCTTTTTCTTTTTTTTTTTTTAACCTGACATAAACCCGGGGGGCAAGTGAGCCACTGCGTGGCACTCAGCTTCCGGCTGGGGCTAAACCACGACAGTTCCAAAGACAAAAGCAAACAGCAGCATACAGTGATGACTCTCAACTACTGAAAGATGCTACTCAAATATTTTTGTTTCACAAGTGATATCTTTGGGAAAACCTGAGGCCTCTGTACATCCAGTACAGATTCCAACTGTAGAACACTGAGAAAGCAAGTGTATGTTTAGAAGATTTATAGGAGAGGAACATAAATTGAAAACATCTGAGAAATTAACATTGCTGAACAGTTCCCCGTGTAAACTTTATGTGTCAATTCCATATATTTTAGTAAGCAACAATTATTGTTAATGTTACTTATTTTTAAGTCATATTTCCTGTGCTGTTCTTACTTTTTAAAATTATTTTTATTTTTTTCCTTTTTTTCAGCAACTTAACAGTCCCAAAATGTCAACCATTTAGGAGAATGAAATTTGGGACATTTTTGGAAATTCGGATAATTTTTAGTAAGCCTTTATTAGAGACATAGTTAATTTATCATCATGAAATATCTTGAATACAATTTCAAAGTGTATCCTTAAAACCTTCAGAGGTCTCTGTATTAGGTAAAATAGAGATTCCATCCTCAGATTGTAACTGAGCATGTTGTAGTAGGTGCGTTAGGCATGTAGGGGTATTTAGGAAAAAATATTTATAGAAGCATACACTCATATGTATGTATAACAGCTTTCTGTTGCTCCAAGTCAATCTGTCAATGACAGAAATGAAGAGCAAGGAGGTAACACATATGATAGATGATAGATTTAAAAAGTCCCAAATTTAAGTATGGAACAATAATTTGGGGAGTAAGAGCTCTATAAGTAAAAGGAATCTATTGAGGTTGAAGATGGGAAAGCTAGCTGGGATCTAGGTGAAATATTGTTTATCTCTGTTTTATTCTTTCTACAGATCCCAGCTTTGTGAACGAGTGAGGCAGGAGTATGATAGACATCAGCTACATTTAGATTCTGGGGTCATTACCACAGAGATGTACACTTTGTATTGAAATACACTAGCATACTCTCAAAAAATCATACATTTATATATTCCACTAAAATTACTTTTTTTTGTGTTCTTCAGCACTTTGGATATAACCATGAGCAAGATAGAATGAATAACCTTTTTTGGTTTTGTTCATTTTGTTTCCTAGCTGAGTATGAATAAAACAACTTAAGAAATATGTAATGAACACATTTATTGTCATTCTTTGTATGTGTTTATTACTCATCACTTCTTTCACAATTTCAGACGTAAATAATTTTTGTTAAACACCGAAATTACTGGACATGTATTTCAGCATGCTTCTATCTAATTTGAAGTTTCCATTGGTTTAAAATCTTTAATTACTAACTTATTTTGATGTTGGGGGAGACTACTAAATTTGTCTTCACGTTAGAGTAGATGAGTATAATTCTCACTTACACAGAGGACCTGTCACAATAACCTGTCTGGTCTAACCTCTCCCACTCAAAGCAGAGATAACTTCAAAATAAGATTGTTCAGGAGGGAAATTTCACAGCTTCCATGGGTAACCTGTTCCAATGCTTAATCACCTTCATAGTGAAGAATGTTTTTTCTGAAGTCTGAACAGAATTTCCTGTGTGAAAACTTGTATCTGTTGCCTCTCATCCCATCCCTCTGCACCTTTGAAAAGCATCTGGTTCTGTTTCTCGATAACCTCCTGTTAGCTAGCTGAAAACAGAATTAGATCCACTCTTCATCTTCTGTTCCATAGCCTGAACAAATCCAGCTCAGCCTTTCCTTGTACATTGTGGGCTGGTCCAGCCGATGACCATGTTGGTGGCCTTCTGCGTGGTCATTCCAATATACCCTGTCTTTCCTGTACTGCAGAGCCCAGAAATGGACACAGTGGTGTAGATGCTGTTTCGTAACTGCTGAATAGAGGGGAATAATCACTGCTCTAGACCTGCTGTCGACAGTTTTGGTAATACAGCTCAGAGTGTTATTAGCCTTAATGAAGTACTTCTGACACATACTTAATTTGTTGTACACCAGCCCCCTCCTCCTCCTCCCATTTTTTTTTTTTTCTGCAGGGTTGACATCTACTTAGCATGTCCCCAGCCTGCATTGTTAATCTGTCATGTGCAAGGCTTTTCATCTGTCTTTGTTTAAATTCATGAAGTTCTTATTGTCCCATTCCTTCACTGTGTCAAAATATCTCTGGATGGAAGTCCACCCTCTAGAATATTATCAACTCCTTGCAGTTTCATGTCATATAGATGAGCTTGGTAGCGCTATCTTTCATCTCATCACTGATGTTGTTAATGGAGACTACAGTATGGACCTCTGAGGCATACTTCTTGTAACTGGTGACCAGTTAGTCTTTGAACCATTACTGTTGACCAATACTTTTTGAGCCAAATGGTCCAGCCAGTTATTTATACACAGTCTATATTTCCCTAATTTGTTCACAAGGATACTACTGGAGATATTATGGAAAGCTCTGGTAAAATCAAAGTAAATTATATACATTTTTCTCCCCTTATCCACAGAACCAGAGCATTCATAGAAGTCAATTAGGTTGATCAGGCACAGTTTTCCCTCAGTGAATCTTTGTCAGCTCTCCTCAACCACCTTCTTGTCCTTCATGTGACTGGAAATGTTGGAAATGTTTTCCAGGAAGATTTGCTCCGTAATCTTTCCACAGTTTGAGGTAAGGATCATGGACCTGTAGATCCTCCCTCTTGTCCTGTTTTGAAGATGGGCATCATACTGGTGTTTTTCCAGTCATCGGAGACCTTCCTCTCCCCCCAAATTAATAGTGAGCAGTCTCTCAATTGAATGAACTCACCACCTTAGTGTAACTGGATACATCCCATCCAGTCCCATAGATTTCTATATATCTTATTTATCTGTGTAGTCCTCAAGTCTGTGAACCTTGTGAAGTTCAACAAGACCAAATGTAAGGTCCTGCACCCTGGGCAGGACAATCCCCAATATCAGTCCAGACTGGGTGATGAATTAATTGTGACCAGACATGCAGAAAAGGACTTGGGGATACTGGTGGACAAAAAATTTTATATGAGTCGGCAATGAACAGACCAGAAAGCCAATCTGGGCCTAATTTTCCATCCCAGCCAGATTTTACAGCCCAGATTTTACAGCTCAGAAAGACGGTCCTATCCTGGGCTACATAAAAAGAAGTGTGGTCAGCAGGTCGAGAGAGGTGTTTCTCCCTCTCTACTCCTCTCTCAGGAGACCCCACCTGAAGTATATATACAGTTCTGGGGTCCCCAGTACAAGAAAGACATGGACCTGTTAGAGTGGGTCTAGGGAGGGCCATGAAAATGATCAGAGGGCTGGAACATCTCTCCTATGAAGAAAGGCTGAGTTGGAGTTGTCTAGTCTAGAGAAGAGAAGGCTTTGGGGAGACCTTGTTGTGGCCTTTCAATACTTACAAGGAAGCTTATAAGAAAGATGGAAAGAGACTTTTTATCAGGGCCTGTAGTGATAGGACATGGGATAATGGTTTTAAACTGAAAGAGGGTAGGCTTAGATTAGATATAAGGAAGACTTTTTTTTTTTTTTTTTTTTTTTACATTGAGAGTGGTGAGACAGTGGAACAGGCGTCCCAGAGAAGTTGTGGATGCCCCATCCCTGGAAGTGTTCAAGGTCAGGCTGGACGGGTCTTTGAGCAACCTGATCTAGTGAAAAGTGTCCCTGCCCACAGCAGAGGGGTTAGAACTAGATGAACTTTAGTTTGCCACTTGTCTTTCTCACTGTCCTGAGGAAAGAGAAGGGCAGATATGAGTAGGTTTTCTTGTGTGTAAGTTTTTAGGAAAGTATTGCCAGTGAGTTTTTTCTATAGTAGTTTGGCCATAAGTATTAACATTATTGTAACTGGACACATAATAACTGTTTGTTGTATTTTAAATAGATCCTCAAAATTTGACTTAAGTTAACACTAAGTTTTGGGGTATCCCGATACACAATGTATTCTCTTTTTGCACAGAACAAGAATTTGAATGTAGTAAATACTTTGAAAAGTGTTTGTTTCTAAAGGATTGCTGACTGGGCTGGTAATCATTTGTAAAAAAAGTCCTACTCTGTTCTGCGTAATTGTGTTGTGAACTCCAATATTTCATATTTATTTTTGTTATTAATTTCCTAGTTCTTGTTACTGTGCAGCAATCATTCACAGAATGAATAAAGTATAAAATGAAATGATGTTTTATGAATTCTAGGCATAGCTTTAAGTAGTGCTGTTGATAGTCAAGATCTGGTAAGCTCTTCTCTGCTTTATAAACACCAGCTACTGCTTGTCAATGTGTATATATCTCTCTACATTGTAGAGATGTGAGAAGGATTTTTTTACTGTTTTGAAACAATGTGTCACTTGATCTGAGTGGCTTTCTTACAACAGAATAATGCACATCATAGTATTCAGAGAATTTCAGGCAGCTGCTGTTTAAACAGTGGAAAACAATACATGGTATCAGCAGTGGAATCTTAATGCAAGCCTAGCTATTCAAAAAGTCTGAAGAAAATGTCTAAATTTTGTTGAAAAAAAGTATTTAAATAATGCTTACAATGCTGATGATTTGTTTACCAGATGTTCATCTATGAACCATTCCCATCAAAGCTGAAGATGACTGGATTAAGGAGAAAAAAGTTTCAAATAATTACTGATGTGGAAAACAAGCCAAAGGAAAAATAGACATGCTCAGTCCTGAATTTTATAAGGCCACAGTTTAGAGCCATGTTGCTACTTATCTTGGAAATTGAAAAGACAATTGAATTGTATGATCTTCAGTGGTTTGATGAAAGTTTTGTCCACCTCAAAAGAGTATTTAAAACTTATTAATGTTATTTCAGCTTCCAGAAGGAAGAAGAACCTTTTCTGTCTCAGTCACAGAATCACAGAATCACAGAATGGTAGGGGTTGGAAGGGACCTCTGGAGATCATCTAGTCCAACCCCACTGCTAGAGCAGGTTTACCTACAGCAGGTTGCACAGGACTGCATCCAGGCGGGTTCTGAATATCTCCAGAGAAGGAGACTCCGCAACCTCCCTGGGAAGCCTGTGCCAGTGCTCTGTCACCCTCACAGTGAAGAAGTTTTTCCTCATGTTCAGGCAGAACTTCCTGTGTTCCAGTTTGTGCCCGTTGCCCCTTGTCCTGTCACTGGGCACCACTGAAAAGAGTCTGGCCCCATCCTCTTGACACCTGCCCTTGAGGTATTGATAAGCATTGACGAGATCTCCTCTCTATCTTGTCTTCCTCAGGCTGAACAGCCCCAACTCCCTCAGCCTTTCCCCACATGAGAGCTGCTCCAGTCCCCTCATCATCTTTGTAGCCCTACGCTGCCCTATGCTGTAAAACAGGAAATAGCAGACATGATGATCCTCTGTGCACAAGACGACTCTCAAATATACTATTTACACCTGCATAAAAAATCAACCCAAATGTCTACAAAATTCTGGTAGAGAGACTCTTGAGCCTTCATCTGAATGTTTATATAAACGTTGTCTTACTTAGAATATTGAATATGGTAAATGTCATAGGACAAGCAACCGTACATATGGCCAAGGAAAAGATAAGCCACATGTAGATGATAAGTGTGAGAAAGCCTTCCCGGACACATTCTAAGGGACCAGTTCAGTAGTCTTGGACAACACGACACTTCAAATATTTTGATCCTTGTTCATAACTAAAATTCATGCTTTCTCGTTGTGGTTTAACCCTGGTAGGCAGCTAAGCACCACACAGCCGCTTGCTCATTCAGCTTAATAAGTAAAAAAAAAAAAAAAAAAAAAGTCCTACCCTCCCAAAACCAAACCAAGTCAAAACCAAGAATAACAAATGATGCAAAAACCCCACAATAATTGCTCCTCACCAGCTGACCAGTGCTCAGCCAGTCCCCAAGCAAATGGGGAAATGAGGAAACTCCCTCCTCTACCCGTGCCCCCCCCCCACCCCCCAGTTTTTATTGCTGAGCGTGACATAATATGGCACAGAATACCCCTTTGGTCAGTTGAGGTCAGCTGTCCAGCTGTGTCCCCTCCCAAATTCTTATACACTTCCAGCCTACTCAGTGGTGGGGTGGGGTGAGAAATAGAAAAGGCCTTGGCTCTGTGTAAGCACTGCTCAGCAATAGCTAAAACATCCCTGTGTTATTAACCCTGTTTTGATTGCAAATCCAAAACATAGCCCCAGTAATAGCTATTATGAAGAAAATTAACTCTATCCCAGCCAAAACCAGTACATTTCTTCAGGTCTGTGTTTAGGTGAAGAGCCTGATATTACGGACACACAGTTTAGTTTCGCTCATCTCGGGTTTATCAGTAGAGAAGAAATTCGCTTCCCAAATCAGGTCATTGAAGACTTATGGAAAGCTGAATAGAGCTCTGAGAACAAAATGTCATTCATTTAAAATATGTAGTCAAACTGTCCTGGTTTCGGCCAGGACGGAGACAATTTTCTCTCCAGCAGCTACTGTGTTTTGGATTTAGTATGTGAAGAATGTTGATAATACACTGATGTTATTAGTTGCTGCTAAGCAATCGAGGACATCTTCCAGTTTCCCAGGTTTTGCTAATGTGCAGGTGCAAAAACGTGGGAGGGATATAGCCAGTATAGTTGATCCAAACTGGCCAAAGAGAGTATTCCATACCATAGACGTCATGCCCAGTATAAGTGGGGGTCAGCTGGTGAGCCAAGTCCTTTTTTTGCCCTTTTTCGTTCATCCGTTTCTGCCCTTTTTTCTCTCTTTTCCTTCATTTGGCCATTTGTTCCCTCATGCTCTCTCTCTGGAACTTGCTGTTTCAGGATAGCTGGGGGGGGATACCCCTGCTCCCTGACTGCTGCTCGGGACAGGCTGTATCAGTCGTCGGCTGGTGAGAAATTGTGCATCATTCATTTTACATATTCTACTACCCTTATATTTTATTATTATTAACATTATTAATATATAATTATTATTATTTTTTCTTTGCTGTCCTGGTGAACTGTTTTTATCTCAGCCCATGAGTTTTCCTTTCTCTCTGATTCTCCTCCCCACCCCACTGGGGAGGGAGGGAGTGAGCGAGTGGCTGTGTGGTGTTCGGTTACCATCTGGGGTTAAACCACAACACAAATACTTTAAGTACTCTACTGAACTTTAGGTAGAAAATTAAGTCTATTACAGAAGATGGATTGAGCCTGTATCTCATATATGAAAAGTAAACTCACCACAGAATTCCATAAATTCTTTACCAAAATGGAAAAAATAGACAACCCTATATGATTAAGCTCAAATATTTAAGTCTTTATGTTCATGTGTCTTTGGTTTGTTTTTTTTTTTTCCCTTTAGTGACAAATACATGAACCTATCTTCTGATTCTACTGATAAAGAGTTTTTGTGAAATCTACACAAAGAAATCCGCATGTTAGAGTTCAGAACTGTATGAAGAACACATTACACAATTCCAGCTGTCTAGCACATACTTGGCCATTTTCAAGACCTGAAATCTTTAGTAAATTCAATACTAGGTCAACTGACAAATACCCCTCTCCAGAACTAAGCTGCTCTCCATTCATTACTCTAGTGATGAGATTCCTATTCAAATTCTTAACATTGTTAATATCCTCAGAAAAGGATAACCTTGATAAGAGACTTAGAAAGGATCTGTCAGTTTGAAAATGTAATGGATCTGATACATACACCCTACATCAGTTATGCACATTTAAACACTGATTTTAACACTCGTGGGGGTTAATGCCGAAGCATAATTATAGCAGCTTAAAAGTCAAATAGCTTGCTATCCCATGACTGATTATTGAGTTTATAATGAACGCTTCCTCTAACAAAGAATGCAATCAATAGTTCTCACCCCAGACTATTTTGACCATTTCAGTCCATGCAAGTGAGCTGTGGAAAATGGGTAAAAAACATGATTTGTGGCTTCGAGCTATTACACTGCAGTTCTCACAACTCACTAGTTCTGATTATCACAAGGAGTTTGAATTGAAGCAGAACTAAAGATGCAGCTAGTGTTTTGCAGTACTTAAAGAAACAAAAGAGTAAAGATGTGTGTGGTGTGGAGTTACATTTACTTAATGGATATATATTGCATTTTATGCATTTATGACTCCGTTTTAATAGAATTAATATAAAATTTTAAATATTCTTCAATATTTCCTCAGTGATTTCAAATCCAACCAGGTATAAATTTTCACTTATATTTTTTAGTAAATCAACAGAAGAATAATTTGAGATATCAATACTCAAAATTGTATTTTTTCTTTTCAAAATGAGTTTGTGAAGATCACAATTATTGGTGATTAGAGAGGTAAAAAAGCACTTTAAATTCTTAATTTAGAGAGACTTTTCTGAGACAAAGTCACAATATAACACAAAATAATTCAGATCAATTTCAGTACAGAGCTGATAATTTGTTTTACCACTTGAATCGCAGAAAGGATGTTTTTTAAGGTGCTGTGACTGGGAATATTAAAGAGAAAAATACACAGAATTGGAACTGATATTTTAGAAAGAACAAATTATTTAAAATTTATGAATACTAACTGGTCAGAATTGATGAGCTGTCTCACAGACATTCCCTCATTTACATATTCATACAGGAATTCAAGTATTACCATAAGAAAACTCTCCAAGATATTTTATTCAGACCATTTCTATTCTTGCGATATCATGAGCTCCATAGCTACATATTGGGATATCATAAATGGATGATTAAACTTTAATTAATTGATTTATAGTGTACTACTTCACATGTTCTTTGGGTCAGTGTATTCACAAATATTAAAAGTTTACTATGTATTTGCAGGTATAACCAAAAGCATGTTTCAAAAACTGAGTAGTAGAAAAAAGGCAAAATTCTTTTTAATGTGAATGAGGATTCCCATATCTCTTGTCATTTGTTTTCTAGCCCTAAACAGATAATTTGAGGTTGTCAGCTGGGGCTTGTCCAACAAGTAAAGAATTTTTACTTAGACTCTGTGTGCTTAACTGTGAAATAAATTATTTGTTATTCTTTAGCGCAGAAAATCTCCACAAGAGAGGTAAGTTGTAAGGGGTAAGTCTTTTTATAAACAATACTTTTACAAATGCTGTCATTTATGAGTTTCAGTGCCTATCCAGATTGGATTTCTCAGAGATATTTGTTATTTGTAGGTATTTTCTGAATGCCACTGCAAGCAGATTTCAATCTAAGTGTTCATGAACTGTACACTTGGACATTTCCACCATTAGTTTCCCTCTTTTGAGGGGTATAAATCACAACTACTTTTATAACACTGGAATCACAAATAATACTATGAACAACCAACATTGTAGGATTGATGGTCATTTGGACCATTTACAAGCATATGCACAGACCTACCCAATTATTCAGAAACTACTTGAATGCTCACAAAACCCCTACAAATTACCAGATTTTATCAAACTAATTTGATAAATAAGTACAGGAAATGCCAACAAAACATAAAAAAAAAAAAAAATCCCCAAAACTTTTTTACTCTAAGGGTGATTAAACACTGGAAGAGGTTGTCCAGAGAGATTGTGGAGACTTCATCCTTGGAGACATGCCAAACTTGACAGAAAACAGCCCTGAACGAGTTGCTTTATGTGACCATGCTTTGAGCAAGGGTTTGGACTAGATGATCTCCAGAGGTCCCTTCTGACTTCCATCATTTAATGTTTCTATCAATTTCACCATTTTGCTTCTCTGAAGCTAATTTTCTCCACTATAGCAAGATGAGACATGAATGTTTTAAAGAGATAATACGCTTCTCATATATATATATGTATCTCTTCAGACACCACAAAGGTGGGCAGGAAGCCTGGTCTGTACACTGAGATCTCAGGCACCATGGTAGTAAGAGAATGAAAATTCTCTAGGAGAATGTAAACATTAAAATATCACATTTGTGGCTTTCGTTTATCTCATTTTTTCTTCCTGAACGTGAAGTATGAGTTTGTAAATATGTCCTTCCTTTTGTTTATGATCTCCATGCATCATCTAAACTAAGCAAGGACAGAGTATATTAATATTGAGAAACAGTAGCTTCTAACAATTTTTTGTAAAATGCCTTTCATTATTTTAAAAAATAATCATAAAAATATTTCAAGTTTTGCAATTAAAATTCCCTGCTAGTAATTACTGGAGGTATTGCCAACAGAAGCAATTAAAAGTTTGCAGAACAGATTGCTCCAAAGTGTTATTTCTATTAAAATGGAAGGATCATGTGAACATCCCTACGTCTCTCCTAAGTTGAGGCCTTCATTTGAAAGGGTTAGCAGTGGTATCATAAAACCAGACCTAAAGTATCAAATTCCTGATGTAGAATGAATACTTTCAGTAGCATTAAAAGTTACATTGAAATAGAGATTGAAATATGCAGTGGATTAACCTTGGCTGGCTGCCAGATTCCCAGCCAACCTCTCTCTCACTCCCCCTCCTTAGCAGGATGGGGAGAGAAAATAAGATTAAAAAACTCATAGGTCAAAGTAAAGAGAGGGAGATCACTTAGTAGTTACCATCATGGGCAAAATAGACTCAACATAGGGAAATTTAATTTAATTTATTGCTAATTAAAATAGATCTGGACAATTGGAAACAAAAAAACAAAACTAAAACATGTTCCCACATACAAACCCCTTTTTCCCCAACTCAATTTCAATCCTTCATTTCCAACTCTTCTACCTACTCCCTGCCAAGAGGGGCGGGGTCATGGGGGGCAGGAGGTCAGGCCTTAACAGTTACTCTCTGCTGCTCCTTCCTTCTTACATGTTTGCCAAGCTTCTGTGTGGGTCCTCTCCATGGTCTTCAATCCCTCAGGATAAACCTACTCCAAAGTAGGTCTTCCATGAGCTACAGTTCCTGCCAGAAAAATCTGCTCCAGTGTGGGCTCTCAGCAGATCACAGTTCCTTCAGGAAATATCCACTTGCGCTGGTGTGGGGTCCCCCATGGTGTGGGCTGCAATGTGGTTATCTGCTCTGGTGTGGCCCTCTCCACAGGCTGCAGGAGAATCTCTTCTCCAGTGCCTGCAGCACCTCCTACCCCTCCTTCTTTGACTTTGATGTTCCTAGAGCTGTTTCTTACTTTTTTTCCTCACTCCTCACTGCCTGTGCAGCATTTTGCCCTTTCTTAAATATGTTTGCCCAGAGGCACCACCAGCTTGGCTGATGGGCTCAGCTGTGTCCTGTGGTGGGTCCGTTGTGGACTTGGCTGGAACTGGCTGTGGCCAGCATGTAGCAGCCACTGGCCTCTACTCGCAGAGGCCACCCCTGCAGCTCCCCACTACCAAAAATTTGCCACCTACATCCAATATAAAATAAAATGGTATCTTGATGAAAGTTACAAATACAAACAAAAATATCAAAATTTCATCATATTTGGAATATTAGCATGAAATAAACAGCAATAAAAGGCTACAGAATGATCAAATATTTTTCATTTAGAAACCTCTACTCGGATAGAATCACTGAGACAAGGCACGTAGAGAGAGACACTGATGAAGGGGAATGGGTATGTCAAGAACTGCAGGCACTAGAGGAAATGTAAGTTGTAAGAAAGAAATAATTTTGGCATAAAGGACCATTTTTTCTATTGCATGTTGTTATTCAATATTAACCTCTATCTTTCTTGAAAAGGAATTATTTTAAATCAGCCATGCCAGACGGGTTATGTGATTACTGGGAAGCTAATCATAAAAAGCAAAAGAACCTTGAAAAAATCCTAATTTAGAATTTCAGAGACATTATTAACACAGAACCTGTATAAAAATGACATTTATACATATATATGTAGATATATGGCACATGTGAACACATATACCTGCAAACCCCTGATGTAGATGGAGTCCAAGTCAGCCTGATTTAGGCACCTAGCTTTTTCCATCCTTCTGAATAAATTGTCTGTGTTCCCTAGGATGTTAGTGAAGGTCTGTATACACCTTCCTAAACCTTCAGGGTGAGATCTTGTTTGCCTAAAGATTGGGCACTTAAAATAGATGCCTATAATTTTCCCTGGTTTTGTCAAGCACAATATTGGGAAACAAATTTTGCAAACAAATTAGAAAATTGTCAATCTGTCTGATCAAAAAAAAAATCTCATATAGGTCCTAGGAGAGTGGTCCAAATGCTGTGTAAAACAAAAAGCATCAAGCAAAGTGCAAGAAAGATTGCTTTACAAGTTCCTAAAGGCGGTATTTCTAAGCAAATTATTGCTATATCTGTCAGCATAAACTCCTTTTCCCAGAAGAAGTAGTCTGCAGGAAAAAATGCTATGAATGATTATATCAGAAACTCATGATGAATTATTTGCCATGCAGTGTTTAAAATGTTTGTATCAAACATGTTTGTATCAAAAAAGTCTGGATTAAAAGTTAATACAAATCAATGCATTTCTACTCATTTTAGTATACCCAAACTGTTTTACAGGAGGGCACTGTACAACATATCAGGAATTGTAATGAAAAAAGATTTTATTTTAAAAATATGATTATTTTTATTTACATCTTATATTTTATAATTTCCCTGTAATTCCAATCTGAAACCATTACTTTTTATGTGCTTGTGGAATTTACATATAGAACAGTCAATTATTAAATTGACTGTTTGTTAAAGTGGCCGGAGATAAAAATAGTTTATAGATTATTCTACTGTTTTAATATTGTACTTACTGCTGTCTGGTCATTTAATACTATTGTAGCTGTCTTTTCCATCTTCCCCTTCCCCAACTCAAATATAAAAGATTAAATAGATTTGCCCATTTATATTTGAATAGTTATGTGGAATAAAGCATAACATCTACACTATTAAAACAGCTATCTAAATAATGACCTTAAATCAAATAATTACTAAATACTGTCTATCCATGCCCTTTTTGCAGTAGAGTGGTAGCTACGGGTTTCCTAATATACGTACACGCATGTTCACTATACATGATGAACTTTAAAATGAATTGCATACAGCAGTGTGGAAGATCCTTGGTATTTCTGGTCTGTAAAGAATACAATTCTAATGAAAAAGCAATATTATCTACCTTGGTCCATTCAGTTTTAAATAAATAACTAGGAATGCAAATATAGTAAAAATGTCATTAAAATCTGTGCAGATGTCCACTTGCAATCTTTTCCTTCTTCTTGACTTCCCATCAGAATCACAGCCCACTGACTCACAATTTAATGGTCTAGTGTCTCTTGCATTTTAATTCACAGTTGTCAGACTGGTAACAGCCAACTCTGAAAGCCTTAAAGCCCTAAACCTCCATGACTCATACTTCTTAACGTCTCTATCCACAAGCTAACAGTTTCTTATTTCTGTCAGCTAGTCTTTCATCAGAATTTTTCAGTCTCTGATGGTAATTGTCTAGGATGCACTGTGTACTGTTACTTTAGTTAAATTCTCTTGTCTCCTTTTCTAAGGTGTTGTAAGTGACAGGTCTTGCTTTTTAGACTGAAAGGGACAGATTAAACAAACAAGCAAGCAAAGAAACAAAAATAGCCATATATACCTCCACCTGGACTTCAAGCTATATTCTTTGGGTTTTTTTGGTAAAGCCCAAAATCATGACATACCTCCCATATACAAACGTACACATTAGCCTCTGGCTAGTCACGACTGTAACTAAATAATGTAGTTATTTTGCCCACAGAATGCTGAAGTTGCCTTTCTGTGCTTATCTGGGAACAGAACTAAGTCAATAACTATTTCAAGAACCACAAACCAGAAACTTTTCTGCTTAGTTTCCCTTAGTAAGTGATCCAGTAAACACTCTCAGAGTATTCTTATTTTAAATGGGTATATATCCTACAAGTATCCTGTAAATCACTTGTAATACAGAGTAGTAACTGAAATGCTCACCAAGCTGGACAATGACAATGCTTAATTCTTACTTTATAATTTACCTCCCTCAGTTATGTGAACTAATAGGTAACAGGTCATTGAGGACAGGATAGAAAGAAGAGAATTAAAGATGTGCAGATATATTCAGGAACTGCCATTTGGATTTGTATCAAGGATAAATTATGCAAGTTTTATGCTATGTAACGTTTTTTCTAAGTAAAAGTTACAAATTCCATACACTTTTTACACCTGTGATTTAAGCGTAATAGCAAGTCTGCTCAACCATCAAGTCTTGAGTTTTTAAGTATTGCTAATTTTATTAATTATTCCTCTTTAAATCAGTGCTGATGGAATTAAGAGCCGAACTTGAAGAGGGTTTTTTTGGAGTATCCTTACATTAAGTTTAAAGTGAATCACAGAATCATAGAACCATGATTTTAGAGAGTGTTTGTATGATCTGGGATAAACAGTGATAAGCTATCATTCTCATAAATTTATAGGATCACGAGCATGTTGGAAGTGACCTCAAGAAGTGCCTGTTCCAATCTCCTGCTCAAAGCAGGGGCAGGTCTGACCCTTGCTCAGGGCTTTGTGCAATTGGGTCTTGAAAATCTTCCATGGCAGAGAACATCCGAGCATGCCAATGCTACATGACTATTCTACAGGAACATCTCTTGGGGTGATTTACATGAAAATGTTTTAGTTTCCTGCTAAAATTCAATGTATGATCATCCTTAACAAAAATAGAAACAAAACCAAAGTAAGCGTCCTCATCTATGTCCTCACACTTTTTCAAAATCATAATTTTCACAAATACTATAAATCTATGCATAACTCTTAGCTTCAGAATCCAGAATAAAAAAATATACTGTAATGTTGCTAAAAAATTCTTAGTTACATCACGATTTCCCTTGTTGAGAATGAAGTACAAGACATTCAGACTCATTAATAGAGATTTTAATAAAGTCACCTAATTGATTTAGAAGTGGAAAAAGTAGAACAATTTCTTGGGGACTCTTTTAGAAGTGCTTTTGGTTGCCTTCTTAACACTTACTGATACTAGCAGCTGAAGAACACTCACATATTTCCCCATAAGTAATCAGCTAAATGAGAGGAAGCACAGATAGTCTGAACATATTTTTAGATTTACATGCAAATGAGTTTCTTTTTCTAAGTGTCTCACTCTTCCTATCTTGCCTAGTCTATTGCTTTGTGCTGTGAATATGGAATGTTTCAATTTCACAGATTTAGCGACATGATAGTTCTAACAGAGTCAAAGTCCATTTTTATTGCGTCCATAGGGCTTAATTCAGTGCAAAAAATATACCCAGGTCTATCATTAAACTTCAGGGGCTGGAGGTGGGGGAATTTCACAATGAAATAATGTTTTATTAAAGCACATTTTATATGTTTGTTTGTTTGTTTGTTTGTATTTTAGCAAACTGTATGAATAGTTTTCATTGCAGTTAAATTTACCATCTGATTCAGAGGAAAAAAAATCTAATTATGTTTCTGTAAATTGAAGTCTTTTTAATCAACACATCACGTCATTTGATTAAATGTGAGAGTCCCTCAACTTTGGTAGATCATTCTGTAACAATAAAATGGTTAATGACAAATATGCAGTCATACATGTATATTGTTCTTTGTTAGTCATGGCTTTAATTATTTAATAAATTTGTTTTTATAAACTACTGCATTAGATTGGATTGACCTTTTTGAATTGGCATTGGATTAGAACCACTACCATTTTTGTGAGATTGTTATAAAACAGCATTAGTCTTCTCTATGAAACTGGATAATCAAAAGAGAGGCATTATATATGAATATATAAATAACCATATATGAGATATATGAATTATTATGTATAACAATATGAGTTATCCATATGTATTACCACCCCAGAATAAAGGCACACATGATACTGCACCAGAATATAAATAACATAGGTGGGGGAACTCAGGTGAATAGTGCTTTCATCAGAGCATGTATGTGTGAGAAACAAAGCGAAAGGATAAAAATACCAGAAAAGATAGAGAACACAACAGAGAAACAATAGACATCGAAACAACAGTACTGCAATCCAGAGAAAAACCTCAGGAGAAGCTTTTAGTGTCAGTACTATTTTAACAATGGGTTTGAATGCTGGTAGAAAAAGGTGCTTGGAGCTATGAGGACTGAAATTATTACCTTTGTGAGACTTCTCCAGTGTTAAAACAAACAGGATTATTACTAAATAAACAGAACACAGTTCAATTGCAGTGTGATTCTCCTTCTAACAGGCTCTTAACTAACTACCCCTGCAAATCAAGGACAGGATCCCTATTATCAGTATCTTTATTCATCTAACTGAGGTTATAATTTAGACTACATTATGGGTAAGCAAATTTTTCTACAAGTGAGAATTATAACTAAAGGAATGTAATCTGCGTTTGGGGCTGAAAAAACTTGTCATGCAATACAGAAGATTTCTGAAGAGAAAATCATAGCTCAATCTACAGAAGTCACGGTAAAGCAAAGAGGAAGGAAGCACAATTTAGTAAAGGTAGCACTGTATTGTCTTCTATTCAGATTGATAAAGCATAATCAACTAAGTTTAAAAAAATAAGCATTCTAAGGTGTACGTCATGTAGCAACAGGGATGTCTTTTTACAAACTTCTATCTTGAGGGGTTTGTTTGTGTCATTTTGGTTTGGGGTTTGTTTGTGTTTTGGTTTTTTTAGATCGTGATTCTGAAGTGCTGAAAACTAGTAATAGGCTTGAGGTTATTTATTGAGAAACTACTAAGCAAAATGAAAACTAATACTCCCAAAATACTCACTAACTCAAAAAAGGAGATAATTTGTAAGGCAATTTATAGAGCTGCAGTGAGGCTCAGGAGTGATATTAGACTGTGTGGCAATATGTGAACCAGCAATGCCCCACCGAGATGCTCTGCTTGCTCAATACAGAACCATGCAAGATATTTTGTAACTATTTGTGAAAACGTACTGTGCAATAAAAGCGCCAGTACTTCCTTCAGCAAGGTTTATTACAAACTTCCCAAAATTTTCCTCCTGCCAGCAGCATTTGTTTTTACTTTCTTTCTGCTACCTTATTTGGATGAACAGCTTAGGAATTGGAGGAACACTAGGCCTATGTTTTGGTGAAACTTTGAGCTTTGTATTTTGAAGTCGGGAGAGGATAATGTGGATTTTTCCGTTTCTTCCCAGTGTGCTTCAATGGGAATGACATATTTCTCTCAGAGTCTGGAAAACTTTGCTTTGTGTAATAGTTCTTTTTTATTCAATGAATATTTTAGTTTTGACTCCCCTAAAATTCAGATAACTTGTCTCTGTCCAAAACAAATTGATTCTGAACATGATACTGTTTCTCTCTTGTACCTGGAGAATTTGAAAGAAATAATTTCCTTGACTTTCAGCAGCAATCTGTCTCCTTTTAAATGTTCATACGTTTCAGTTCGCACTTCACTGAAAGACAAAATCCTGATACGCAGTAAGTCTACTATTAGAAACAGTTAGCTTAACTGTTCTGAGTGGAAGATAGGATGATAGCCACAAAGTAGCAGAAAATTCCAGTGAATCTTCAGTTTCTTCAGTCCTTATTGTCAATTTTAATGAAGATCATTGTTCATTTTCAATATACTACAAAGAAAATTTGAAGGGAAAAGTCATTACAGTCTTTTCCATATTATTTGAGTTCTTTGTGAATAAAAATAAACAAATTAAAATGATTTGCTTGTTGCACATAAACATAACAAAATGAGGACAAAATATCTTATAGAACATAAAATCTTTGAAGGCATTGGGAATCAAATTATTACTTGTATAGGTTTTACAGTGTGTGAAGATCTGTAATAGTTTTTAACTGACAGATTTCATTTGCAGTCTTCTTTACAAATTAAAAATACTTTTCAGGGTTATGTGTGCATACATGTATGCACATATATGCTAATATATATCTACGCATACATGCAATATTTTTTATACAAGTTCTTTGAAGTTGAGGGATGTTAGCAGAGTCAGTGAGATCTTGCAAGACATTCATTAAATTGGAGATGTCTTTTTCACTTAATAATGTCCTCAGAAAGCCTCCAGATGCTTTAGAATTTACATTCTTGGGAACACCTTCAAGAACAGCGTGCAAGGGAGGTAACCTAAATTTTGTCTCTGTCCCCAATACCGTTAAGGCATTTTATCAAATAATACTTAAATGTGAGATGCATAAGCAGTCCAATAAACCCGTACCGGATGACAGGAATCCCCTCACTGAGGGAATGCCCTTAGCAAATGAGTTACACAGTAAGGTTCCATGTTGCTTATTTCTCTTTTTCGTCCCATTAAATCCTGGATTCATTCCTGTGGATAGTTCAATGACAGATTTAGTGGCACCATTCTAGAGAGTTTGATAGTCCATTGGTTAAAGCAGCTTCCTGGGAAATGTGAACTATGGATTTAAATCTCCTTAAGCTGCAGGGAGCAAGGACAAGAACACTAACAACAACCTGCTTTCCATAAAGCACCGCTGTTCCTTTGAATTGAACTCAGGATTGCCTCAAAGTACAGACCACAGGCTAAAACGAGGTGGATTGAGGCTTCCATGGAACAAGCTAGAGTTTAACATCTGCCTTTCCAAGGAAAGCTCCTAAATTGATTTCAACTTGGTCTGATTTCTTCAGCCAGCAGTTGTACCTTATACTACCCAGGGTTAAAATTCCTAAATCTGATGCACATCCAGCACATCATAGATTATATACAGTATTAAAGGTCCGAGACTTGTTTGTTTGTTTCTTTGTAAGAAAAGATGTGTTTTTCACACATCACTTCTGCCTTTGCAATGACTATGGAGAGATGCACTTCCAGCAGCTCTCTACCAAAACGACTCATTTCTGCAATCCTCATCCAGACAAAATTCCAAATAAAGCTCAAAGGATGTTCAGCTAAGTGAAAAGTAAGACAATCTTTCATCATGGTTTATTTTTAAATTACAGTTGTGTCACTGTATTTGTATGATCCCCTAGTGCTTACGTTTCTACAATAACCCCTATACAAAAGGGATATGTCAAAATGATAAGTGTAACTGTCATTCTGTTTCTAGGAGAAGCTAAGATTTTAGTTTGTTCCCGTTGTCCATGTACTTTAATAAATATAAATAATTTATTTGGCTTTTTCTATGTTCAATTTAGATTTTCAGCTGATCAGAGAACATAAACTACTACATTATGGTACCAGACATCTAATATGCCTACTTCAATTAAATGCTGTAGGTAAATCAATATAATATAGTTACATATGGCATTAGTATTTAGTTGTCTTATTTGATTCATTAATGTATTTTCTTATTGAATGAAATTGATATTTTCAAATTTGTTAAATATAAAATACTAAGAACATGAGGTTGTTTGGGGTTTTAGAATGAAAAGTGGTTTTCATTTCTAATCTAGCTAATGGATTTTTTAATGGTTCAATTTCTCAATTGCTTTTGATGTCTTTTACCAAAATTTGTTTCAAGTGAACATCTCTGGGTACTTGAAGGATACATGTCATGTATGCAAATACATGAACTAAATACATTTTGGTATGTTTTCAATATGTAAATTATATTTAATGCTTTTTGTTTCAAAGAAATATGTATTTCACCTTACAGTACTAAATATGTTTAAATAAGGGTAATATCCTTTAAAATAATATATGTTAATTGTGTCTGCCACCCTTATTTATGCTAATTAGTATCTCTCTAGAAGTAGTTGCAATTAAAAAAAACAACAAAGCAACAACGCTATCTGTGGAATAAAAAGCTACTTAATGCAAATAAAACTGCCACAATCTGGCTCTAAGTAGACCCCTGCTTTTACGAGTTGTTTTGACACTCTGTATTGCTATGAAAAGTGGTGTATTATAACACTAAAAGGATGAAAAGAAACTTGATAGGAACAGTTCCTCTTACCTTGCAGAAAACATAATAATGTAAATATCTGCAATTATGTTAATTATCCTTGACTTATTTCACTGTCATTGCAGGTGAAAACTTTTAGAAAGTTTTCCATGTGGACTGCTTAAGACAGCTCCTTCAGGATTCACTAATACTTTTCATTAGCTATAAAAGCAGTATAGACAACTTGCTCAGATTTAGATGTCTACAATATAAAACAGGAATTTTGCCTTTTTCATTTAGAGTTTCATTTGCAGTTCAGAGTGTCTGTATTTAAGCAAGGGAAATTGCAGATACAGAGAGAAAAAAATATTATGAATGTTGCTAATAGTTTGAAATTTCTTGGAAAACCCAATTAGTGATTCTAAAGAAACTAATACTTGCTACTGTCTTCTAATGTCCTCAACTCACCATGACTTCAGCTGTGTTGGAAGGTTCTATGATTAGTCTACCAACAGCCAGGTCTGTGATTAGGGGTGTTGGACGGGAGAGGAATCTACTAGAAAATTTTTCAATGTAACTTTACCAGCAGAGAGTTGAGTGCTGATATGTATATTTATTAATTTTTTATAGCCATGGGCTAATGCTGAGTTTAGTTCCCTGCTAGAATTTATTTTTAATATTTTAAAGGACTATGTATTTTAGTGTTTCAATAGACATTTGACAATTTGGAAAGTGGCAGATGAACAAACAAAACCGAGAGCTGTGTATTGTCCAATACAAATGAGCACAGTAACAACTCTGAACACAATACTGGTAGCTTGTGATGACCTAGAAAAAAGGATACTCAAAATATAGTATTCTTGGAGCACCTCACTATAATTATCTGAAAAGCCAAACAGAAGATCCTCAAGGATGCTGACATGTGATAGGATGTGGCAGGTCTTTAAAAGCAAGGTGGGCAGATCTGGAGCCCAAATATGTGAGTAATTCAGGTTGATTTAATATTTAAATGTTAGGCTGTGACCCCATATTATACATAAGAACAACAATTAATGATTTATGACTGTAGGAAAGAATTGGAGTTCTACATGACCAAGATAGTTGATAGAATTCTTCCCAGTTATCTGCCAGAAATGCATGTATTTCTTTGTGATGGATTGTACTGGTTCTTGCTGGGATGGAGTTAACTTTCTTTGTAGCAGCCAATATGGTGCTGTGCTTTGGGTCTGTGGCTAAACCAGTGTTGGTAACACACCAGTATTTTGTCTGTTGCTGAACAGTGGTTGCACAACATCAAGGCTTTCTCTTCAGACCCCTGACTCCCTCAAAAACCCATAGGCTGGGAGTGGGCAAGAGGTTGGGAGGCGACACAGATGGGACAGCTGACCCAAACTGACAAAAGGGATATTCCATACTGTATGGTATTCATGTCCAGCAATAAAAGCTCAGGGAAAGGAAGAGGGGAGGGGGGTGTAAACTAAGTGATCTGGACAGTTTCACAGTGCTTTTTTTTTGTCTTGTTTTGCTTTACATTAATTTTCCTGGTTTTTTTTTATAATATCCATAGACAGAATTTGATCTCATAAGAAAATTTGCCTACTATTAAATTCTGTTTCAGATGCTCTTCTCTACTACCATCAGCTTTGAAGTTAAAGCAATGGAAGACATACATTATATTGTTAAGCTCCAGGGATGGAAGAACATCTTTGTATTAATAAAAAGTGATTCCAGCTTTCATTCAAAACTCTAGCATACCCCCCCCTCCCCCCCAACATATGATGAAGAAAAAAGGTAAAGAAGAGATATTTTGGTAGGAACAGAAAACAAAACAAAACAAAACAAAAAAAGAGAGTGGTTGCAGGGCTGACATAGAGCTGTTCTCCTAGGACAGGTGCAGGTAACAGGACAACCAGTTGGAGCAGCGGGGAAATGAGTGATAGATGTATCTAATTCATGGATATGAAAATGAGGAAATATGCACTAGGCTATAACTCCATCTTGAGGTTTCATTGGATTTAAAGCATCATCATTCACAAAGCCTGCTGTTTATTTCTGTTATAATGCTTATTCATTTTAATCATCAGTCTCTATTAACGATGAAACAGCTACTTGCATACTTTTCTTTCAATGAAGTGTAAAGCCTGTATTATTCATGTTTATTTTTGTGCATAATGAAATTTCTAACGTCCAGGCCCCATGTTGCTGAATCTATCAATTAATTAGTCAAGTTATCATTAAAAGGGAACTTCTGCCTGGGGTTGGTTGTTATCGCTACGCATGGCAGTGGAAGTTGTATACTTCTACTGGAGTGCTTGGTACATTGCTCAGTTTGCACCAGGAGTGTATCAGAAACAGCAAGCACCTGAATTAGGAAGCATACTTTTATGGCTTCCAAGTGTTGAAATGGGATAATGCTTGCCAGCAGTCTTCGTCTAATTCAACAGCATAGATTGAGTGAAGCTTCTGATAGTCAATTTGATAAATCAGAAAAAACAGTGATAATTATGTTAAAGTAATAATCTATGTGTCTGAGAATTATCTCTCTTCTGATAAGCTACGCAATATTCTAGAGAATGTGAAGTAGAAGTTCCTCATTTAAGACTTGAGAGAAGTACTAAGCAGCTAAAAAAGAAATTATCTGTAGTAGAAAAATTATTTTAAAAATACAAATTATTAAATTGACAATACATTTACACCTGTATACTGCACAATAGTTACATTCCTTTTACTTTATTGTATATCATATTCTCATTTGGAGGGGGAAATATTCTTCAGACAAAAGCCAGTATTCAGTTAAATACACATTTAATCTTTCCATCACTTATTCCAGATAGTATAAATGATAACTTCATTTAATCTAGTAATGAACCCATGAAATAGAATTCAAAGTATCCTACAGTTATTTTACAACTATGGTGCTTTGACAAACAAAAATTCACTTTTGGTGTTTAATTGGTTTTAGTGGCACTACTACATTAAAAAACAAAGCAAACGGAAGATACTTTACCCTTTGGACTACTTACAAGAACAAAGATCAAATAAAAACTTGGGAAATATTTAGTTTAATATCTAATATTTAGTCTAATATCACA
Source organism: Phoenicopterus ruber ruber (assembly GCA_009819775.1). Taxonomy (NCBI): domain Eukaryota; kingdom Metazoa; phylum Chordata; class Aves; order Phoenicopteriformes; family Phoenicopteridae; genus Phoenicopterus; species Phoenicopterus ruber. The sequence continues at coordinate 170,882,614 of CM020215.1, forward strand.
TTACATCTAATGGAGATTAAAGGAATAACAAAACGGAATACCTACCTTTATGCATTCTGACATTTCCCAGGAGAAACTGCTTTTCAGTTGACTCTACTGAATGAAAGCACTTTTAGTTGTCATCTTGAAACTGTCATTATGCAGGAAGGAATGCAAGATTTCTCATAAGGGAACTAATGCCTAAGGAACTACTTCTAGAAATGGAAAATATGTGTTCTTGTCTTTAACGTGATATTGTTTTATGCATTTTATATCAAACACCAATACATCCTTTTGAGGAGGCCTTCAAATCTGTCTCTTATTACAAGTTAATATCCTAATAAAAAAAAATTATTTTTCATTTTTTCTCTCTCCATGACCCAGTGAGTATCTGATTCTTGATCTAAAGAGAAACAATTTCTACAGAAGTAAATAAAGGTTTCTACTCTTCTCATACTTGTGTCAAAGAACCTTGTTAGTAACATTTCCTCAAGTTCTTTCTTGAAGATAGATAAGTTTTGCAGTCCATTTAGCAAAGCATCTCCCAGCTCTATCACTGTCATCATACAGACAGCTCTTGGCATGTCCAGCAGCATATATTTAGGTATTTATCGAAATTTAATTTTGTCAAAGGTTAAGCTGCACTTGAGTCAGAGTTGCCATGTTTTAAAATTTTCACGTTTTCTGTAAAATAAGAAGAGTAGTTTATTGGTTCAGAAGAAAGGTCAACTAAGCTCAAGATTTTTTCCCTAAAAATAACAGGAAGTAAACACATGAATCATAGAATCATAGAATCATAGAATTGTTTTGGTTGGAAGAGACCTCCAGGATCATCCTGGGCCTTTTCAGCTGTCTTTAGCTCTAGGAATTTCCTGAACCTGATGTGTGAGGTCTATTCAACTACTCTTAACTGATCTTTCTTATAAATACTTTTATAGTTTCCCTTCTTCAACTTGTGCAAAACTTTGTATCAGTAATATCCTTTTGCAACTTGGGTAGCACCAAAGACGTTCCTTGACCCATTTGTGAAGAGATATATGCTTTTGTTTATTCTGAATTTTCCTCCTCCTATTTAAATTCATGGTCCTTATTTCTGGTTTTAGAACAGACAGTGAAGAGTTGATCACTATCCATTCTGTTCATGTCACTCACAATTTGATAGACTTCTACAATATCCATTTTAAGCTATCTCTTTTTCAAAGTGAAGACCTTCAGCCTGCTCAGTCATTCATCATATGGAAACTATTTTATAACTTTGAGATATGACAACCCCACCAAAAAAAAACCCCAAACCAAAACCAAAAACCAACCAAACAAGCCAGCACACTGTATAATGTGGGTAAAGCATGGATTTGTTAGGAGCATACTGTTTTTTATTATTTTTTAGTATTTTGGTTTTATTCCTTTCCTTGTAATTTTTTTTTTTATTTTTCAACCACTACCAAAAAGTAACATTTTCATAAACTAACTACCATAATCCTGTTTTTCTGCTCCTGTGTGGCAACAGTCAGGTCAGAGTCCATCATTTTATATGTGACATCGGGATTGTTTTTCAGCAGGTATATCATTTTTATTTACACTGAATTTCTTTGGCAATTTTTATTTCTGGTCACTCAGTTTTATAATGTCCTTCTACAGTTCTTCCAAAAGTGTACTGTCCTCATTGCTATCTTGAGTAATCCTGTGTCATCAGCAGTATTTCTCATCTTTCTTTTAATTTGTTTTTCCACATCACTTGTCAATATCTTAAACAGCACAAGTCGTCACATAAACCCCACAGAATTCTGCCAGGGATCATTCTCCATTGCAAAAACTAATAATTTACTCCTGTCATGTTACCTGTCTTATAACTAATTATTTATCCATGCAAGTACTTGTCCCTTTATCCTATGTTGTCTTAACTTCCTTAAAAGCTGTATGTGAGAAGCTTGTTAAGAGCCTTTGTAAATCCAAGTATATCTTGTCCCCAGATTATCCTTACGTAGGTTTGTTTCTGTTTCAGACTAATAGGAGTTATGTGTCAGAGTCCTTTAATAGGCGAGTCCCTTTGTGAGTCTGGACCCAAAAGCTTTTCCATTGTTTCAAAAAGTACTGGTCTTTTATGTTCTCTACTACAGAGAAACTCACTGCACTAAAGATATGTATAAATGTCAAAAGTTTTGTCAATATTTAATCAAAGAACTGAATTAAACATGATTTTCTCAACAGAATCTCATCTTCATAAGTGACAGTTAGTACAGATAACCGATTCCTTGTAAATGCCTCCCTTAAGAAAGTCTATTTACTGTCAGACTAGGAATTTAAGGGACTCAAACTGAAGGTTTCCAAGTGGGAGCTAATGAAATATTTTTCCTTTTATGTTAAATTAGATGTCAGTAAAATATTAGTTGTATGAGACATAGAAACATAGTTTAAACCTATTTGAAAAATGCAGCACCATTTCTGAAAAGAGTTCAAGCAACACTCGAATCTTCTTTGATTGATGCCAAATGAGATTGCACGCCAATCATAAAACAAAAGCAGCAGGAATACTCATCAAGGCTGTCAGGTTTCCAAGACTAACAGGGCTCCCATGCTGGTTGATGAGACTGAAGAAGTTATGTTAAAAAGATTTGTGATCTTCTTCTGTACAACAACAGCAACAACAAATTGCTACTACCCTTTGTAATGACAACCAAATATATAAGGCTTTAGTATAACTACACAGCAGAGACATTCTCCATATCAAATGCTGGACTTGTGAGTTACAAGTCTAGATAGCAACCTTTCCTATGTGTCTGTGGGGAGAGATAAGTTCCCTAAAGCATACAAAAATTATTGTCAGACATTATCTTTTTTTAGCGTCAGATTTGTTAGAAAATGGTTTTCAGTCCCATGTAAAATCAGATAAGAGATCTCAACCATAGGGAAAATAAAAAAAGCATAATAAAGGCTGCAACGCCAGGAACACAGTCAGCAAAGTCACTTACCACACAGATATGATGAAAGCGCATTGTAACTTCCACTATGAGCAATTCTATGAATCTTTAATTTCCTGTACTATTTCAGGGCCAGTTCTGCAAATGCTTTATCATGAGAAAAGTCCTGGAGTTCAATGAGATTACTCACAAGGGTAAGGCAAAAGACAAGTCTGGTACGGCTTATAAGATCAAGCTACAAATGCTGAAAAGATTCAAGTTCTTTTGATCATGTACACCCATTTTTTTCTTCCCTTTCTTTTTCCAAAAAAATTACAACTTGAAAAACGACCATCACCAAGTATTTCCATTAATTCAAATACTTCCAGAAAAAAAAAAAAAAAAAAAAAAAAAAGAAGATATTCAACAAGGAACATGAAAACAATCATTGATTTCTACAGGAGATGCGGTGACGATTAATAAACTGTTTACTTTCAAAGAAGAAATGTTAAGAAACAAATTAAGCAAGTTGCTATGTGTTCAGATATTTAAAGAGGTCACTGAGAAAAACAATATAATTTTTTAATCATTTACCTGACCAAAGTAGCTGTTAAAAAAAAAAGGAAACTGTCAATATGAAGTTATTTATCTATGCAACTTTGAAAAAAAGATTGTACTAGCTCATCAGGTCTTATTTTTCAGTAGCTGAGGAGCTTTAATTCAGATTTCTGTATTTTATGATGGCTCAGCCATGAAAATATAAATGTCTGAAAATTGCATTCAGACATTTATATTTTTAATTTGTTTTGCATTGGATTTTAAAATATTCACCAAATTTAAGGTGGTGTTTTCTGAAAGCTTTAAACTTAGTGAAATAGTTTTCTTGATATTAAGAGGCAGTATTCTAATTACAAGGAGTAGTATACATACATTATTTTACTAATATAGCTGTATATCTAACACTTCTTAACTCAGGGGTGACACTGCAGGACATAGTAGTTTATAATGGAATAAAGGCAAAATCATTACTGAAATGTTAATCTAAGTAATTATAGCACTATACAATAGAAATTTTTTTTTGTTTGTTTGTTTCTATTAGGAGCTAGGTTTACTAGCCTGTTATGAAAATAGACTCATCACTTGCCTTGTCAGTCCTAGAAACCAAAGTGTATTTTTATTCTCCCACCAAGTATTTGCTGTCTCATACAGACTCTAGTTTATTTCAGTTTACAACAAAATTTATTGTAGAATAGGAAGAAGGGGGATTGGTGTACTCTACAGTGAAGTCGGGAAAAAATCCAGTGCTTTAGAATTGAGTCGGTAAATTTACATGAATTGCAAACAAATCAGGATTTCACATTAGCTTGAACCTTTCTCACGAGAATGTAAGAAAAATAAACAGGAAACATATGAAACTGAGTAGCACTAAATATATTTTTTTATTATTATTTTTAATCTCAGGAAAAACAGTTTTCTCATAAGGAATTTTATTTGCTGTTGTGAGGCAAATTATTGTCATATTTCACTCTATCTCGAAATGTGATGTTAAGAGTGGAGATTGATTGACTCTCTTTCCTGAAAAAGATGCCATTATCCACAACATACTCTATCCCACTCCTTCATGACAAATAGTGTTTAATACACTGTGACTATTCATTATATTCTGTAGCTAAGCAATTTGTCTGAAAATAATTAAAGTCTTATATTTGCGAGACACTGTAGGATATGCAATTAATAGATCTGAATGAATGCTGTTCACATTCAACATCAGCTGCTTATGTGAAATTTGCCATCCAGTGTGGAAACTGACTTCACATCAAAGTGATTTCAAATGAATTAGGATTATATCAAAGCCAGTCATCTGCTTTTTCCTTCTACTCTGGCGATTTGCAACAGTCTATCAACCATTTCTGCTTAATGCAATCGGAGAGTTGACTGTTGACTACAGACTCATGTGCAAAGCTTGTTCTTATAAAGATTTCAGACTCTTCTGTTTCGGCTATAGTGGGCCAAATCTCTTTCAAAAATACAGATTTATAACTAAGTAAGCAGAGACTATGAACTCAATTTTAGCTAAAGAATAGACTGCCCTGTCATCCATGGGAAGGCTATGTCCTTCTTTCACATATTATAGTTCAGCAGTCTACGTCACTATTTTGTTGAACAATCTTATTATCCATCAGCACTTAAAGAAATCAACACATTCTTGTCAGAGGAACCAGATACTCGCTGTTCCAGAGTATTTTAAGAATTGAGGTGTGGTAATTAAGTATCAAACTCATGGCAATACAGCATGATTACAAAATAGCCACCATTCCCCTACACAAAGACAAGAAGGGAGAAGTGATCTGGGTAATTCCAGCTCAGTGTGCAAGGTTTTAAAATAAAAAGGCTTGTCTTTTACAAAGCCAAACTGAATGAAATCTTAGGGTAGAAAAGGTAGATTTTTATTAAATGTGTTGCCTGGAGGAGAAGGAGGAGAAGAGAGGTAACTGCTTTATAGGGAGAAGAGTTATTTTAACTTAAAAAGAATGTTGCCTTGGAAGGAAATGAGTATGAATAGACCATAAATGAAATTTAGCCCAGAATAAAGAACTAGTACAGAACTGAATTTCTTGAACAACCTTGAAAAATTAGTGGAAGTAAAAAGATATATTTTTAAAATACGGCTAAATAATGAGCACGTGATATCACCATGACAGAAAGAGTCTGGGCATGATCCAAGATCTTCCTTCAAATCCTTTATCCTGTGTTCCTCTAGAAGACTATACAAACTATAAGAAGATGTGGACAAAAGCTGAGGAATACATGTTGTGTATCACATGTATATGGCAAATCTATGTTACAGAGTATGTACTTCATGCTACTTGTCATAGGAGATTATATCACTCGTATTTTCTACTCATAAACCAAGTCCAACCACTTTAATTAGTTTTTATTTTTTAATTAGTTTAAATATTGCTGTTGGGTTTCTCCAAAGGCTTGCTGAGTTTTTCTGATTACTTAGTTTATTTTTTCTCTTATAACAGCTAAAAAATAAAACAAGAAAAGGTCAAGAAATTCCCCTGCTACCTCCTACTTTTTGCTTTTCAACAGATACTGGAGCATCTCAAAGCTAGTGCTTACTTAATTTGTAAATTGGTCTTTTGAAGTGTTCGTAAATATAATAGAATGACACCAACTTGCTGGAAGCAGAGTTTTGTTTTTGCTTGTAGAAGCCTCTCTGGGAGTATTCCCCAACAAGTTTATTATGCTGAAAGGCTTCAAGAAAGGCATTTTCATGTCACCTTTTGTAGCACTTGATGTGAAATCATTGTTGTGATGATATACTTCATTCATTGGTATCACCAGTTCTAGAAGAACCTACTATTGCTGGTTGTTTTTCAGATTGCTTAAATGTCTGCTGACAGTCAAAGAAAAAAAATTCTGTTGTGTTGCTTTGGTTTATTTAGAGGAATGTGGGTTTTCTCAGTTCTACTCTAATACTTCTGATCTATACCAGTTAAATACTCAATTTTGAAGTACGTTGATTTCTATTCCTTCAAGATGGGCAGTAATGGATAAAAAGTACTTTCTCTATTTTGAATATTGAAGGAAAATATCTCTTTCCAGACCTGAACAATTGAAGGCTGCTCATGCACTACTTTTTCTTCCTTTCCACATGGGTCAATATTTTAACCACTAAAACACAGATTTGTTATGGAATTTTTTTCAGTGGAAATTATGGTCTGGGATAAAGGCGGCGTAGGAGAGGAGAGAACTTAATCATATCCAATCAAAATTTTTAAATTTTACCTGAAATATCTAGACATAATCTTAAGAAAAACACATGAACCATGAAATAGGATGTATTAGCCTGTACATATAAAGTAACTTTCATTACAACATTTTTGGGATAATGTAATTATAAACAGGATTCTGGACACCAAGATGAATACCTGTATAGTCTGGGCCAGGTTCTGTTATTCATGATCATACTGATCTTCATCATATTGTACTTCAAATGTTGCTATATAAAATTAGGTTTATTTAAAAATCAATGATAGTGCCTAAGGATCATCTTCTTCTAGCCTAAACAGTAATTTAAGTAGATTATAGGGTTTAAAATCTTAACAAGTGGCTCTTATTAACCCCTTTTCAAGAATTACCTAATCTCTAAAGTTGGCTAAAAGAGGCTGGTTCCTCTACAAGAAGAAAGGATTACAAGTCTAGGTCTCCTGATTCCTGCCTGAGTGCAGTAAACTTTGACTGCTGTCTTCTAGATCTATGACTTCCAAACTGCACAGTAGTTCAGCTTAAGAAGACAGATTAAAGGAGGTTCATTCTTAAACTGTCACATCAAAAAATCCAGCCCAACATAGCAGTCTGACAGTCAGACCAGACAGAACCATGCAAGAGGTATCACAAACTGGCCATTAACCACCACTTTTTAGCTGAAAGAGGAAACCAGCTACATACATGGTCTAAGAGCTATGTTTGAAAATACCTGGGTATTTCCTAATTTAAATACAGTAATGGCTACCTACATGCAGCTTATTGCTCAAACACTACTCAGACGTGTCATGCAGGCATAGCCTAATTAATGCCTACTCACCATCTTGTCAAAGACCACGTGTCCATACATAAGTTGCCTTACATAAGGCATACATAAGACTACAAAAAATTATTATATTTCAGCCCTATTGTCTGTTTTACCACCTAACTGTAGGCATATAGGAAAACAAATTTTGAGATAAACACTACTTTTTTTTTCTGTATCAGATCCCAAAAACCTTTGAGAATTATTTAGCTATTAAAATAGTGGAACACAGCAACTTTTTTAAGACTTATGAGACCTCTTGGCAATATAATTCCATGATCCACTGAAACACTAAATATTTAGAAGTCTTAAATTGCAAACAACGTTAAAATATATTTTGTTTTTAAAGTGTCACACTGAAAAAGAACATCTCACTCCTGTCCTGAGCCAGCAGCAAGTATTATGTATCATGAGAGTGCTTTGACTTCCAGTAAACCAAAATCTGAACAACTGGATACGACTTGAAGTACTCTTTGTCTTCAGAGAGGACATTATATTTATAGATATGTCGTGTTACTCACTATATTCCACATTAGTCAAGATTACATTGCCATAATCTTGATTTTATATGAAGAATAGTTTTAGGCAAGAGTCACATGCTTGAGTTTTGTTGATCACACCGTCAGCTGTACCCGGCAAAGGTGCACAGAAATGAAATAATTTCCGCTGTTGGAGAATCTAATTCTTTATTTGCTCACAAACTATGTACTATACCTATTGTTATATTTTATCTCTTCATTTGTACTTTTTTTTTCAGCATTTACTGTTTGTTGTGAGTTACATAAATTTTTTTGAGAAGACTGAAGTGAGATTTTAATCTTTAAAAAAATTAACTCAAAAAAGAATATACTAATAAATAAATATTTTACAAGTACGTGCAAAATCAATTATGCCCTCCAGCTAAATCTACCTAGATTTACCTATGTATGCACCTAATTATATTGAAAAAAATGTGTTTAGGTAAAATTATATGTCCAGTGTACTATTTAGTTTTATATATGCACAAAACAACACAACCTTTGCTTTTTCTAGATTTTTTTAGTAATGTTGTGATCTCAAATTAATTGCTTAATATAAAAAAAACCCCTTGAATCATGGTTTATTAAAAATGTCAAAGACAATCTTACCTTACCAGCTTTATTTTTATTTAAAAACATCACAATAGTGAACACAGATACCTATAATCAATTCAAGCATTACTTAGGCATACGGTGCTCTAACTAACCACTTTCACTTCTTTTGTTTCTAAGCAGACATAGCTCGGGAAGCTTCACTTCTTTCAAATGTATGTATGTGGCACAGAGTTGCTAATTATTGCATGTCTCCACAGTAACCCTAATATGCTATCCAAGTATTTATTATCAGATTCCTTTTCACATCTGGGAGCAGCATATTCACTTTTTCTTGTTTCTGATGTCACATTTAATGACATTAAAGTTTCAGTTGCTTCCAGTGCATCATTTTCCTTCATTAAATTTCACTTTGAGTTTTCCATCTTTTTCTTTTTAAAGTATACCACTTTGGTAAAGTGCACTAGCTGCTTTACTTACAAGAAAAAATTTACCTGGTTCACACAGTGAAATCTAAAAGAGGTTCTGAATGCTAATCGCAAATAGAGGATAACGTCCAGCTCCCCACAGCAGTAAACTATCAATCCCCACTGCTCTCCTCGGCAGGTTCTCTTCTGTGGTTCCCATTCAGAGGAACCAGACACTGTCTGCACACTCAGCAGGGTGCCTGTGCACCCGAGGCAAGATTTCAGTAGGCAGAAAAATGACTTTAAGTTAACAACTGCAAAGCTCAAGTCTGATATCAGGATCTAAATTTCATTCTTTCTTTGACCTACTTAGTCTTTTTGAGTGTAAAGAAATCTAAAAATGATATCTGACATTACAGATGTTCTTTCTCTCATTATTGTTCTAAATTAAAGGTTAGCAGATGACTGATGTTGTCTTAAAAGTGCATGGAGTTAAACATGTATGGATGTCTTCCATCCTAGACAATATATTTTGTAAGCCATTTCTTACCAAAACTTGAGTGTGGGGCTAATGGTTTTAGGAGGTTAGTTGTTTACATGCACAGCTCACTCCAAATTATTTAAATTATTTTGGCCATAATGAAAGCTATAACCATATATGCATAGATCAGATAATACTACTGCCAACAAAGGGAGATTTGATATGTACAATTTCAGTCTTTTCTTTTTTTTGTAAAGATATATTGAAAGAATAATAATTTAGGACTAACTCGTTTTTGCTTCATTTGCTTTCTTCTACATCACCTTTACTTAGTTTGATTTTGGTTTTGTGGCACATTTGAAAAACTGAAGCATCATATTCATTCAAGGCCAGTATAGTTTACAGTTCTTCTCTTAATCTTTTTCTTGTTTGTTCTTTATAGGTCTTTTCTCTTTTTACATTCTGTAATGATCTGCAAAAATAATTTTAGCCTTTATTTTCTATAATAAACTGAAAGCTACTAGCTTTCCTTGCCATATGAGGCTCATCAGGTTTAATTCTGTGAATATTTGAAGTTTTGTTTGTTTAACAGATATGTACTATACTTATCTTTAATTTCACTCCATTGTTAATTGTGGTGGGTTGACCCTGGCTGGACACCAGGTGCCCATCAAGCTGCTCTACCACTCCCCCTCCTCAGCTGGACAGGGGAAAGAAAATATAACAAAAGGCTCATAGGTCAAGATAAGGACAGGGAGAGATCATTCACTAATTACCGTCATGGGCAAAACAGACTGAACTCGGGGAAATTAATTTAATTTATTACCAATCAAATCAGAGTAGGGAAATAAAAACTAAATCTTAAAACATATTCCCCCAACCCCTCCCTTCTTGCCAGGCTCAACTTCACTCCTGAATTCTCTATCTCCTCGCCCCGAGCAGCACAGGGGGACGAGGAATGGGGGTTGTGGTCAGTTCATCACATGTTGTCTCTGCCTCTCCCTCCTCCTCAGGGGGAGGACTCCTCACACTCTTCCCCTGATCGAGTGTGGGGTCCCTCCCACGGGAGACAGCTCTTCAGGAACTTCTCCACCATGAGTCCTTCCCATGGGCTGCAGTTCTTCATTAACTACTTCAGTGTGGGTCCTTTCCACGGGGTGCAGTCCTTCAGGAACAGACTGCTCCAGCATAGGTTCCCCACGGGGTCACAAGTCCTGCCAGCAAACCTGTTGCAGCACGGGCTCCTCTCTCCACGGGGCCACAGGTCCTGCCAGGAGCCTGCTCCAGCATAGGCTTCCCACGGGATCACAGCCTCCTTTGGATGCACCCACCTGCTCCAGCATGGGGTCCTTCATGGGCTGCAGGTGGATATCTGCTCCACTGTAGACCTCCATGGGCTGCAGGGAGACAGCCTGCCTCACCATGGTCTTCACCACGGGCTGCAGGGGAATCTCTGCTCCAGTGCCTGGAGCACCTCCTCCCCCTCCTTCTTCACTGACCTTGGTGTCTGCAAAGTTGTTGCTCTCACATATTCTCACTCCTCTCTCCACTGCAGTTGTTGTGCAGTAACTTTTTCCTCCTTCCTAAATATGTTATCCCAGAGGCACCACCACCATTGCTGATGGGCTCGGCCTTGGCCAGTGGTAGGTCTGTCTTGGAGCCGGCTGGTGTTGCCTCTATTGGACATAGGGGAAGTTTCTAGCAGCTTCTCACAGAAGCCACCTCTGTAGCCCCCCTGCTACCAAAACCTTGCCACGCAAACCCAATTCATTAAATGATCTAGAAATCTGGTTTCCAATCACCATCCCTTCCAGTTTTGAAAATTATTTTCAAACCACGTTTTATAACTGAAGAATGAGAAACAAAAGACATCTGGATTCTTTAGGAATGCTTGTTGGGTTCTACCTGACAATTTTGGCTGATACTGTCTTTCCATAGAGATGAGAAATTTGCACATCTGTGATCTAAGAAGACAACAACCATCTTTTCTGGGCTAATTAAAAATATATAACATACTTAAAAATAAACTATTTGAAAATGTGGTTATTCCATGAAATCTGTTTCTTTTTACTGGTACCTAGTGTTTGCAGGCATCTATTGAAGTCTTATCTGAAAATTGTCTTACGTGTAGGGAAGACTTCCATCTCTGGTCAACACTTTAGCATTCTGGTCTTCCAACTCACTTTTGCTTTGCTGCTTTTTACTCCAGATATCATGAAAGATTGAACAATTGTTTGACAAAAGGTACATGGTGTCATTCTGCCTCACTCAGTGCCTTACCTTCCACTGCACAGAAAACCACCGGGTTCTACTATTTCTTCCAGATTTCCAAAACCGAGCCACTTAAAAATCTAAGTTTCTAATATAACTTGTTGCAAATGCTGCTTAAACCTCACACAACTTCATCCAGTTTCACTGAAAATCTGTAGCCAGCCAGCAGCGATGAACACCACCTGACATAGAAATATATCAATTCATTCAACTTCTCAGAGAGTATTTTAGTTATATACCATCGACTCCCATCTTGAGGATTGTCTAGAAAACCGCTATCAAGTTAGAGAGGCTAGGAAGTTCAAGGAGCCCAATGGCACAAGAGCGTGGAAGCTTTGTGTCTGGACTCTGACAACAGTAATAGTATCTCTGAATAATGTTTTTTTCCAATAATTTTTTCAAGAATTTTTACCTGCAGAAAACCAAGTGATGTTAATACAAGCCATACTGTGTAGAGATACTATTTCTGAACAAGATAGCTCATATACCAAAATAAGAGTAATCAGATGATTAATGCCATGTTCAGCTGTGGAGAACTAATCATATAGTTAGTGTAACATTACCTTAACAAGGTTATACTGTTTCTAGAATATGAAATGTCTCATTAAATTAAATGCAACAGATAACATTACACCATGCCATAAGACATGCCTAGAAGCTACATTAGTACTAGCAAATAACATGAGCAGTGCCCCTCCTCTGTGTCTGAGGGCAGTGCGCCCGTGTCAATAGGACCGAGCTCTCCTCCTCAAAGCGAGGTGGCCTGTGGGGAATGATCCCCAACAGTGTTATCCCGAACACCTTCCAGGCATTGCCCATGGGAATGTCAATGGTGTGGGTCAAAAGTGGAATAGGGACTGGGCTAAAACTAAAGCGACCTGGGTAAATGTAAGGTAGTGTTTGAACCTGTGCCCTGGCCCTGTTAGCTCACTAATATGGATATAATCATGCATCTTCTCACATTATTAACAAGTCTACGTTACACCAAGCTTGCAGCCTCAAAAAAAGCAGTTCTTATCGTTTATAACCTGGTATGCTTTGTACTTGGGTGTACGCCCAGCATGGTATCTATTTATTTATTTGTTTTAAAGTTCTTTTTTTTTCCTCTTTCTTTTTTTTTTAAATTAATTACTAGTGCTCTGAACTCACCGGCTAACACAGTATTGTCCTAAGTTTTATTGGTGTTTTGCCATTAATGTACTTGTGAATTCTAGTTATTCTTCCCCTGCCTGTCAGCTCACCAGGTCTTTAATCAATTTTTTATTATGGTGAGGAGGTGTTTATCTATTGCGGTACATTATTCTTTGTGTCCATATTATGTTTGTATCAGGGTTTCTCTTTAGAGAATACTCTTTAGAAAAAGGAAATTATACAATACGGTATTTTTATTAGCCAATTTTCTTTCAGATATTGATTTTACTCTCCATGATTCTGCTTGTCTTCCATTTTGTGCTTATTCTCATATTCATGTCTTCCTTCTCAACTTCTTTCTGTCATTTTCATATTCAGTTCACTTTTGAAGTGCATCATTCTTTTTAGATTGAAGCCTTGTTTTAATTTTATTTCTCTGTATTTCTGCTTCTCATTACTTGTGTGATGTTTAATCATTATTTTCATGTGATATTAAACATAGAGTTAAGCAAATAGTTTGTAATTTTTCTAAGTTGCTGAATTTGTTTATAAAAGAATGAAAAGAAAAAACATTTCCCCTAAGGCTGGTCTTTCTAAAGCAGTGTCTGAAGGCCAGTGAGATCAGGACAGCACTTTGATTGATCAGTGTGCAACAAATCTAATCAGCCTGTCTCTGTTGGCTAAATTACTGACTTTCGTTACTCAAAGGGAACATCAATGGAAATTGCAGCAATGTTTCTAACAGTTGGAAGCTAAAAAAATAAGATTATGCTAAAGGAAGAGCTGTTATGCACACCAGGAGCAAAAATCAAAATGCCTCTTTTGCTTTATTTTGTACAATGAACTTGAAATTATGACCAATTATAATTCTGCTTAGGCTGAGCTTTCGTTTTTTGTTGCAGCTATGGAGGATAGGAATAATGGACAACTACTAGAGTAGATAGTCAGTTTTAAAAAAATAATTTATAATATTTTACTTTATTAAACATCATTATTAAACCCTCTTATTTACTGGAAGTTAGTGAGGTCTGTAAACACCTATTCTGGCTTCTTTCACAGCAAGGAGAAAGAAGAGTGAGGAAACTGTGTATACAATCTACTTATCTTCCCGTAATGGTGACTGAAAAAAAGATAGAACAGGACTGCAAAGCCGTGATGCTGTATCAAGGAACTGCTGTTATGTTCAACAAAAGCTTTGCCAGCCAGAAGGGAGGGTGGACTGTAACATTAAATTTTCTGTGAATGCCTCAGTGCTACTGCCTCATGCACAGAGCTTATTGGCACAATCATAGTATATCTCCAATTTTTCTTTAACTCCTGTTGATGGTAAACCTAGCCTCCCAGCCAGCTCAAATGAAAAAAGAGTCATCCACATGCAAAATGTAGCAGCTCCCTGCATGGAGCCCCAATTCAATACGAAAAATCTCCACCAGGTGGAATTCTGTGGGTGATAATGACAACGATGTCCTCTTCTGATAGCACCTGTGAGGGCATCGTCCTGCCATCCACAGACTGAATTAGGGCTAGTAGATGGTCTGATAAAACTCATCAGGATCCTGTGTTATGATTTTTTTTTTCCAAATAGGTTACAAACACCTCTCATTTATTTGTCAGTCCCCCTGAAAGTCTTAGTCTTGTTGCACAGCCTTATATTATCTCTCTGACAGCTGTTGATTACAGTCTTGAAGCATGTTAAGGAAGTTGTTAAACAGAAGATTCTATCAAGAAAAAACATTGTTTTCTTTTATTTATTTATTATTTTGTTTCCTTTTTATTTTATCTTTATTAATGAGATTACTTCAGTTCAATTAACTAAATTAACAGATATACATGGAAAGAAAGACCTGGTATTTCTCACGTGTAAAGTTGAATACTCTCTGCTACTACTCTATACAATTTTATGTCATGCTCGTACTACCTAATTAAAGACTTTCTTGCCAGGAATGTTATCTCTATGTGTCATAAGCTAGTTTCTGACAAAACAGAAGAATATAAGCTGACAGCTTTTAAAACGTATTGAGAATACTCTCTACAGTACTGAAGCCAAAGAAGTGAAAGATTTTTAAAGGGGACAATTCTGCAGCTTGGGAGGTGACTTCGGGAACTAAAATTTCAATTATTGTGGTCTACAAGAAGCACTGAATAGTAGTATATAGAGCTTGTGCTTATATAGAATTAAATTCACTTTGCACAGTCTCATGGAAAATTTACCTTCCACTTAAGCCCTTAACAAGGTCAATGTCACCTGAAATATTAATGAAGCCTGGAAATGTATTTCTATTACTTACTATAAATGTTTCACTAAAGCTTAGAGACCCCGATGTGCCATAACACACACACAGTTTCCTTCAACAATACATAATTAATACTAGTGACTATTGAGAAGGCGTTCTTTTTATTATTTGCATTAGGTAAATATTGTGAAAAGAACTTAAAAAAATGTAAGGAAATTAAATTACCAAGATAGCCACCATGTTAAAAAGTTCTTGGAAATGAAGTTTCTAGGGAGTTTCTTTGTTTGTTTTTAAAAGATCTATTCTGTGCAAACCCTGAACAATGAGAATGCCGATCTCTGCTGGTTTTGGCTGGGATAGAGTTAATTTTCTTCATACTAGCTAGTATGGGGCTGTGTTTTGGATTTGTGTTGAAAACAGTGTTTTCACTGTTATTGTTATCGTTGAGCAGTGCTTACACAGAGCCAAGGCCTTTTCTGCTTCTCACACCACCCCACCAGCGAGGAGGCTGGGGGTGCACAAGAAGTTGGGAGGGGACACAGCTGGGACAGCTGACCCCAACTGACCAAGGGGATATTCCATCCCCTATGACATCATGCTCAGCATACACAGCTGGGGGAAGAAGAAGGAAGGGGAGGACATTCAGAGTTATGGAGTTTGTCTTCACAAGTAACCGTTAGGCGTGATGGAGCCCTGCTTTCCTGGAGACGGCTGAACACCTGCCTGCTGATGGGAAGTAGTGAATGAATTCCTTGTTTTGCTTTGCTTGCGCGTGTGGCTTTTGCATTACTTATTAAAGTGTCTTTATCTCAACCGATGAGTTTTCTCACTTTTACCCTTGTGATTCTCTCCCCCATCCCACTGTGGGGGGAATGAGCAAGCGACTGTGTGGTGCTTAGTTGCTGGCTGGGGTTAAACCACGACAGTATCACAGAATCAGAGAAGAAAGGCTTTGGGTTTTTTTAATATATTTTTCACTTCCCACTGCACTTTAAGATAAGGACTTTCTTTTTCATTCTTCAAAGACTTAGAAGGTCAAGAATGTTACTCTTTGGTATAATAAATTATATGTTTTGTTAATTTTCACACAGTTTAATGTATACATATTGTGTTTTCCATCTGGTAAAAGGCTGCGGTCTGAGAGCAGGGAGGAATTCTGTCTGATTGCTATGTGCTCGCTGCTACACATGGCTCCCACGAAACCTTCTTGAAGGAAGGAAGGAAGACTTCCCCTGTAACAACTGAGCAAAACACTGGGGAAAAAACATGAGTTCAGAGTGGAGAAAGAGGATAGAAAAAACAGTAAACAGTGAAAATGAAAAAGAAAGTTACAAAGCTAGAAAGGAGCAGGAGACTGGAAAGGAGAAAGAATTAGAAGGGAGCAGGACATGTAAGCCCCAGCCAAGTAGGAAAGAAATGCTTTTTGGAGTTACACAAAAGAGAACGAATGGAGTTTATTGACAGTCAGAATCTGTGGATTGGCAGCAAGACTAGAGAGAGGAAAAATTGGACACAATAACAGGAAAGAATTTATTTACAGACCCTTTGTTGGTATTCTGCTTTACCCAAAAGAACTTATTTCCTTCTATTTATAAACATTTATTCTTCTAATGTCTGTTTCACAAATACCTAACTTCAGAGATTTAAACCCCTCTCTGGTATTCTTGAGATGTTTTCTTTAAAGTAGTGGGCCAGACTGCTTCACCTCACAGCTCTAGCAGACATGAATTTCCATGCAGTATGCACTGAATTAGAATTCAAGTAGTGAAGTTCTGATTATCATGGAAAGTATTCTTTTAATGCCATATGGAATTAGAAAATAAGTAACATCACTTTTTCTTCATTTACTTACTTTTTAAAATTTAGATAATTTTATTCTAAGCTGAATAATTCTTTTGGAACATGTTAACTACTTTATTTGAATAAGTGCACCAAAAATACAATCTATGAATGCTGTAAGTGATATATGAGTATAGCAGCCACTCTGATATTTTCGTTGTTGTTTACTTTCTGTTCATAAGGTGGCATTTGATCTAAAAATTGGAATTGGTCGTGTCAATCAAACTGGTCCACAGTTTTAACGAATACCAGTTCATAAGACGTTTGCATGATTAAAAAAGATAACTCCTTTAAATAAAAATTGCTTTAAAGCTCAAAGGAGTTGAACATTTCTTCTTTGGAGTCACTAGAGAGCCTTAAATTAGTTTTTCACTCATCAGTAACAAATAATAAAGTTGAGCTATGGAAATTGGTTACACTGTTTACCAATAGACATTTAGAATATCTCAGAAAATGGCCTTTCACTGAAACTGTCTCTCACTTTGCCGTTTCAGAAACTCAAACAATCAAATGTGATTGCACAGCATGCCGGCTCATTCATATCACTCACAAACTGTCACTGACAGTAAACAAATTCTTGACTTTTTTTGATTTGTTAGACCATTTCCATTTGTCATAATTCTTTTATTAAAGAATTGAGTTCATTCAAAATATATTTTTGTTGGGGAAAAAAAGTGAACACCACCTCCTATTCCCCAAAATAAATCCCAATCAACCAAAAATATGACCCCAAACCCACAACAGGTGATATATCTGAGAGGAAAATGCAATAGAGGAATAGGGTATACATGCCTTGTAGTATGCATTCTGGTAAATCAAATGGTGAACCAAACACTGATTGATAAAGAAATAAACAAACAGTGAAATCAGCTCTAGTGAGCTTCTCCCAATGTCATTAAATAGGAAAAACAACAACTCATTCAGGCTAGATAAAATAAAGATGCATCATTAAAAAAAAAAAAAAAAAAAAAAAAAAAAAGAAGAAGAAGAAAATGAAATACCATACCTGGCAGCATAACTTCTGATATGCTAAGAATGTAGTAGCACATATCTGGAATCTTTTAATCTAAATTCATAATGATTAATGATTGTTACTGTGCACTGCTGAAGATAGGTCATGTCAGCCATAATGTATAAAATGAGTTGCTAGGCTAGTTTTGACAAAGCTAGATTCAAAATGGTAGATGTTGATCTCGGATATTTCATTATTCTCTTCTCACAGATGTAAAGGGTAAAACAGACGACAGGGTGTGATTCTCCTTAATTCTGCAGCTTTGTGCGAGTGGATAATGCCACATAAAATAAAACAACAAGATGCCTTTAATATATTCTGCTAAACTGGGGATTACCACGGTTTGCTTCATTGAAGTCATCTTGCTCTGTAGGAAGGAAAACCTTCTGACAGCTGTCTGTTTAAAGGAAGCTCATGGCCAAAGACACTTTCTTGTTTCCAGTTTATTGTCATTGTTTTTGCTGAAAGCCATGCAGTTTAGCAGAATAATAAGCCACAGAAGCATATGCCCCTTGACAACCCAGTGTTACTGATAGAAAACTGGAAAAACCTCAAACACCTGCAGCTCCAAATGACTCCTCAGAAAGATGTGGATTATGATGAAATCACGCAGTTATGGGAAAATCCGTCAAAGACATATTGAAGAGTTTTGATGTAGTTTAACCTTTTATGACTTTGTGGCTGTCATTTTGGCCTCTAGTTTTATCACGCAACTTCAGTAGTGTGAGATTTTGTAGTTTTTGTGATTTGGTTTATGTACTACACCTGTTCATTTCTTAAAGACCACCAGGTGCAGGGGACATCTGCCATTTTCTGAGGCAGAGTTGATTCCCTATGTTGCACAGAAATATATTTTGCACTGAAATAGTTCGTTCTTTTTACTTTTGTTTTTTCTTGGTATGAAATAAAAGTCTGAGAACAAGATGTACTTTGAATGCATGGGGAAAAAAAAACACAAACAAAATCAAACCAGACTAATCCTGTTGCTGTTTTATAACCAGTTAGGAAACAATAGGGATTGGAACTAAATGACAGTTAGCCTGACCAAAATGTCAAAATATATTAGACAGATGGTTTTCTTTGGAGCTAT
Source organism: Phoenicopterus ruber ruber (assembly GCA_009819775.1). Classification (NCBI taxonomy): domain Eukaryota; kingdom Metazoa; phylum Chordata; class Aves; order Phoenicopteriformes; family Phoenicopteridae; genus Phoenicopterus; species Phoenicopterus ruber. Next base: position 170,901,604 of record CM020215.1, read on the forward strand.
AGAAAATCAAATTAGAAGTCTTTACTGAAGGTTTCAAAATGAACTGTACTCCATTAACTGTTTCATGAAGAAAAACTGTTTTCAGCGGGTGATTAAAAAATTCTGTGCCACTTTTATAATAGTCTTTTCATTTCATCAACTGAATTTCTGGAAGGAGACTTATGAAAATAGATTGCCAAGATATATTAACTTAATCTGAGAGACTTAATCATGTCTATATTTCCCTTTCTGACTGTAAATCCTCTGATAGATTTAATCTCTTAGAGGATGCAGTGGTAGCAATTTTTTTTCTCCAAGTGTTGCACACACACATACAAAAAAAAACCTGTTGAATTGAGTCTTCCAGAAAGGCTTCGTTGCTTGATCAACTGAATACACCTCTGTAGCTGTAAGTTGCCACGTAAGTTGCAAAGTAACATATTTCACAAGAAATCCCACTGACATCAAGATGGACATTTTAGTGCATTTGATTAGTATTGTTTGAAAAGAAATGCTCTGACAATCCACAATTTATTCTTTTCTGGAACATAAAGAAAGTAGATTTTCTTTTTCCATCATAACAACTAAGAACAATTTTCAAATTATGCACATTTTCATATCTGTTCTAAAGAAATCAAATTCTTTTGCCCAAGTAACTGTCAAGGTGCTGACCTCCTTCACTAATATATTACAATTGTGTTCTATAATACTTGTAATAAACTGAAAGTTAAGAATCCCATGGCGCAACTCAATTGATTTTCAGGGGAAAATAATCCTCTGACAGATGTCACTCCTTTAAAGCTTGAGCTGAGACTGAACACATGTACTGCCTACTAACCAGCAATTCTTTGTGTTTGTCACCCAGGCTCCTCCGTGCTGCTGAAGATCCCTTTAGAAGAATTTAAGGAGTGTTAATGAAAGATTACAAATAATGCAATTTTATAAGAATTTTGAGCAGTATAATCACAATAAAAATGATCAAAACAAACATTATACATATTAAACTACATTTTCAATAGCCTGAAATTTGCAATGAGTATGGATATTCTGCAGAAAAGGTAGGATTTACCTGAAAGGTAGCACAAGGAAGGAGTTAATTTGAATACACTGGAGCTGATGACCACTCTCCGCCCTGCAGGAAAGAATCATTTGCCTGATGCATAAATATAATAAATCCATTGGCAAAGCAGGGTGGGACGAAAATGAATAGTGCCAAAGAAATGACAAGTTGCAAGAACATGATGAAGTGGAAGGTATATTCCACATTGGGAGGAAATTATTTTCCTGATACATCAAACCATTATATCAGTTTGAGGAAAGTATAAAGTAATTGATTCTAATGATATTGAGTGACTCAAAATGGTGTTACGTGAGGTTGCTTTAAAAACTGCACAGCACTGTCATTTTCTTATTTTTCTAAGAATGGCTTAAGTCCATTTATTTTCCAGTGATCATCATGATTTTAAATTAGTTTAACATTTTTAACAAAAATTTCTCTACAGCTTTTGCATCTAATGGTATCATGATGCTTACTAAGGAACACAGGGTGAAATTGTCAAGAGAGACTACAAAGTAAGCACGGTGACATTAATTAGGCAGGATCAGTTGTGAGAAACAGACCAATTTATCAAAATTATTTTTGCTTTAATCATTAAGGGCACTATTACCAGTATTATAAACATATAGAGGGATTATAGCTTCTAATTTTCAATTTGACTAATTTTCTTTTTTAACTCACTTTCAGAAAAGAATGAGTTTCAAGAGAGTGAAAGATCTGAATTAGGTACACAGGGGCAGCATTAGCTTTGTGAGAGAACTTTACAGGAAATAAATTAGAGGGGACTATTTTCCAATATTTCTCTGAATTATCAGAATATAAAAACTTACAAAAGAAGTTTCAAACACAACTACTCTTAAGAATTCTCTTGTCTCAGGTACATACTAAATAGAAGACTGGCTTGTTCTCTTGCACAGTGCTGTCTTTTGTGTGAGAGTCTTAAAATATATTTCATTTGCATGATCTGATATCTTAACATTTGGAGTTAGGCCTATTTCGAAAGAAATGTTCAGAAGAAACAAAAGTTAAATTCAAAGTCTATCTTTATCTTAAAAAAAAAAATCCAGAAGATAGTTCTGTTTCATGTGACTTATTATGATAGATTCCTCCAACTTTGTTAGATCACATAACCATTTAATGTGGCCACTATTCTTGAAGCCTGTTGTTGTTGTTGTTGTTGTTATACTACAAAATAATAGATCATTCAGAATATAAAAATACAGATGTCGGCAACATGAACAGTAGGATTGAGTGCAACCTCAGCAAATTTGCTGATGACACCAAGCTGTGTGGTGCAGTTGACACACTGGAGGGAAGGGATGCCATCCAGAGGGACCCTGACATACTTGAGAGGTGAGCCTGTGCGAACCTCATGAAGTTCAACAAGGCCAAGTGCAAGGTGCTGCACACAGGTCAGGGCAATCCCAAGCACAAATACAGGCTGGGTAGAGAATGGATTGAGAGCAGCCCTGAGGAGAAGAACTTGGGGGTGTTGGTTCATGAGAAGCTCAACATGACTTGGCAACGTGCGCTCACAGCCCAGAAAGCCAACCGTATCCTGGGCTGCATCAAAAGAAACCTGGCCAGCAGGTTGAGGGAGGTGATTCTGCCCCTCTACTCCACTCTCATGAGACCCCACCTGGAGTACTGCGTTCAGCTCCAGGGTCTCCAACATAAGAAGGACATGGACCTGTTGGAGTGAGTCCAGACGAGGGCCACGAAGATGATCAGAGGGCTGGAGCACCTCTCCTATGAAAACAGGCTGAGAGAGTTGGGGTTGTTCAGCCTGGAGAAGAGAAGGCTCTGGGGAGACCTTCTAGCAGCCTTCCAGTACCTAAAGGGCAGAGGCCTATGAGAAAGCTGGAGAGGGTCTTTTGACAAGGGCATGTAGTGATAGGACAAGGGATAATGGCTTTAAACTGAAAGAGGGTAGATTTAGATTAGATAGAAGGAAGAAATTCTCCCCTATGAGGGTGGTGAGGCGCTGGAAGAAGTTGCCCAGAGAAGTTGTGGATGCCCCATCCCTAGCAGTGTTCAAGGTCAGGTTGGATGGGGCTTTGAGCAACCTGATCTAGTGGAAGGTGTTCTGCCCATGGCAGAGGAGTTGGAACTAGATGATCTTTCAGGTCCCATGCAACCCAAACCATTTTATGATTCTATGATTTAAGTCAAACTAGGATAGATAAGGAAGGAAATATTTAAAGGTTCAGCATTTTTAAAGTTCTAAGGAGACTGAATGTGAGTATTGTAGCATTTTTTTGAAAAGGTTCTTTGAAATGCAGAAGTATGTAAAGCCATAAACTTTCTCACTTTTATAGAAAAAGCACATATTTAAATCAGTGTATTTTTAGTACATAGTTAAATCCAGTTATTTTTATTTTATCAAGACTGTAGGTTAGCCACTGAAATGTGGCTATTGATTTTCATCTGTGATGAGTTTTATACATTGGTCAAATGGCATTTGAATACTTCATGAAATAAAACATATGATTCTTATTCCTCTTATCCTTACTGCTGAATTGCTAGCTTGTTTCCTAATGCTGCATCAAAGTAGAGAGACACACAACAAAGGAAAAGCATGGGACCTGGAATGGAACTACTTCTGAATCTTTTTAATGGCTATTTATAATATGTACAAGTAGAGATACATATCTTTTGTGTCATGAACTTTACATCATACACCCAAAAGTAATAAACACCACCTTACCATTCATAAACAAATTCAACTTTAGAGATACCAAGTGTCACTCTGATATATTTCTGGTTATTTGTATTTCAGAAACAAAATCATCTAAATTGAGTAGAATAACTCCAGTCCCAAAGCACATCTAAACTATCTGATATAAGGACTACTGCTTAAAAAGCGGAAAACTTATACAGACCTCTGAGGGACTCTATGCACATTGAACACTTGGGTATGCAAATACCACTTCCAGCTGAATGTATGATTATTCTCTGGTGGAAGAGGTCAGGATTTGACTACACAGGGGTTCTTTACAGACTTCATTTCCCATTGAAAGGGATGTCTCCTCCCTCCAAACAGAAGTTTTTGAAGGCTGTGTAAACATTTGAAATTTGAAAATGAAGGATACAAGCGAACAGCTGTTACTATTACACTATCTCAAGGAATGTATTGTGCATTTACTAGAGTGCATTCGAACAACACTTATGGAGCAAAAAGTGTTTAAGGAATCACTGAGTTAAGACAAGAGAGGAAGAAGAAAAAAAAAATGCCCTATTGCCAAGATGAACACTATGGGAAACCATATAACAGTGCTGTACTTCTCAGTGACAGCATTATATTGAGAGGTACTTTTTAAATAGAAGTCATGAACCATAAAGTTTATAGTAATATGGAGCAGAACAATACAACTGATAATGTATATCTTCCCTGCTGCAAGCAAACTAGACCTCCTTGTAGCATGAATTCTTTTTTGTTATTGCAGCAGTTTTGAACACACCGAGCTGTCTTTGAGGTCTGCAGTTCTGAGAAAAGATGAAAAAGTGTGAATTAAGTAACAGAAAAAGAAGCTAAGAATGCTTTCTTTTCAGATGCAGAAGAAATTATATGAAACTTCCTTCCCCAAGCAACTCCATACACAGTAGGTTCAGGATAAGGGATAAAACAAATTTTAGAAAGCTCTGAGCATGCACTGAATGAGACAGTCTCAGATCCGATATTAATGAAGAGTGGCATGAATCAACTGCCTATGGTCCAATTAGCCATAGTTATGTGTAGTCAGTGCGCCCAGTTCCTGTGAGAATTACAGTAGCATTCATTGAATTTGTATGGATATGAAACACAACTTATTCTGAGAAAAGGATCATGGAAGACTTCCTCTTCTTCGACTAGAACTGAATGTGGGGGACTGGAATTTTGTGACAGGTCATATGCAGAATTAATAACATAAATAGTGAACCGTCCAAGAGGTAAACATTACCTTGGATTTCTTAGTTTTGTATTATCTTGTTAGACTGCTATGTAGTGAAGGCTAAAAATCTGTGAAAATTGTAGAAAATTTAGGAAAATAACTTTTTTTTTTTTTTTTTTTTTTGGCTAAACAGTTTATTCAATAGAGTGGTAACCACAGAAGTGTATCTGTTATCCAGGATTTAATAAAATAGTTTTGATACATCCAGCTCAAAAATATTTGAGTAAATTCTCTGTGACCTAATCATTAATCTAGGGCTGATTATGAAGGATTGGAACTATATAAAAATGACTACTGTTAAATTTCGTTTTGAAACCAAATTTTTTACCTTTTCAAAAGTTCAGAAGAGAAGTTGAATCAGTGAGAAGATTAATAGTTAACATTGGTTAGCTATTGGCACTAGCTTTTACTGGGTCTAAAACTGGTACAAAGTCAGAATGACTTGATGTTTCCATGTATATACTAATTTATTGGAAATTTTTTCTCTTGATTCTACGACACTTTTCCAAAACAATTATTTATTTTGTAGTTGTTATTTCACAAGGAAACTAAATCCTTGAAGAACTTTTCACCTTTTTATGAAATTGAAGATGAGCATAAATAAATTTGCACACACAGATCTCAGATTTGAGTGTGAGTTGCATGAACAAAAATATGCATCAAATTCAATGTAGAAAAATGTATGCAAGCCTTTTAAACAACACCAGAGACAAAAATCAAGACTAACTACACCAAGCAAAATACAAGATCTTACGGAGACTAATCATGCAAAATAATAAGTGTAACCAAGAATTCATCTTTGATCCTCTAATTTGAATATTACTATTCCAATAGTTAATACCTACTCCTACTTGGGTAGTCTCTGGAAATATTTCTGTTCTTATCTTTGCACTGTGATTAGTACAAGAGGATTCTGCCTTGCTTAGAGTTTCTCAGTACTATGACTATAAAAGTAAGCATTAATAGTCATAATGAAAGTTTATATGCTGATACCTTTACTCCTGCTGACTAATAACTACAGTGAGTTTTAATACTTGAGAAATAAGTGAAGAAAATCAGTGATTAGCCATATATGATTCTTTACTGCCAAATCATCTCAGGATTAAATGTCTATTTTTTAAAAAATACTTTGTAATATTTTGCTTCTGAAAAGCACTACATAAAACATAATTTTAACATTAGTCAGTAAGACCTTGACAATGCAGGAACACTTTAGAAAACTGAGATGAATCATTAGAATTGTAAAGCTAAAGCACATTATGCTATTCTGTGGATGCTGTCATTCAAAAGTGAAGTGGTCATGGTTCAACACAGGTTGATCACCTTAGAGAGAGCATTGAGTTGCAGCAGACTAAGGTCACTTTATTTCTGAATGACAATATCCATACAGGGGCATTAATGTACTTATCCTCCTAACTTGAGCCAAGTGGTCTTAACTTTTCTGAAAGTTTCCATGCAGACTCACCTTAAAGGATTTACAGAAAAGCTTCAAGAACTATTGCGAGCATCATAGAAATACAGAAAAGTGTTCAAGTGTTTTCTTTAAACTTGCTTTACAAAATTGGAATATCAATTTGCATTAAATGGGAATAGGGTGTGCATGTTATTTTCTACAGTTATAATTTATAAATATTTTCACTTCAGTGTTCATAGCTAATTCACATGTAACTTTATTTGTTAAGATTCCCAGCAAATGTACCCAACATCGGCACTTATTTAGTAACAGTGACAATCTAAAAAAACCCCACAGACTTACATATAATTTCTGCAACCCAACAATTCATTACTGTTTTAGTTTATAGAAGCCAAGTGCCTTACCATGTTCTCACTGGTAATTCCAACAGGAATAATGTAAGGAGTGAAAAGAAATACAATGAGCAAAGATTTTAAATTGGTATTAACATACAATAGATAACAAAAGTTCTCATGGTGAATGAAATGGTGTAGGTTATTTGACTGACACCTACATTTTGGGGTCTTACGCTTGCTGAAACCTATGGTGAAATTTGTTGGCCATGTACAGGGGTCTAGTACAATTTTAGATTCTGTACAATGTACTGGAGAATTGAATGGGGCTTTAGATATGACATATGACCTATGGGAGATCCACACCCTTTAGTAGCTGGAGACAGAACAGGCAAGGTTCCCAAACACGTTACAAATACCCTATATATAGGCATTCAATCAAATTGAAACACATCTCCCAATTCAACGGAGAATTAATAGGTGGGTGTCTCAAACTATCAATAGAAAATCAAAAACTGATTTGATTTTCTGATTGCTCATTACAGTTTCTTGCTCTATTGGGAAGTCATGAAAAAATAGATTCCTGCTTTGTGAAGAACTTTAACTCATTAAATCTTCCTTTTTGGCTTTCTTTCCTGAGTGAGCCTTTGAGTTGGATTATGTTCCAGAGGGGAAAATAAGGAACATTAGAAATGACATCACAAAACTCTGTGCCAGCTTGACCTGGCTTCAGCCCATGTATTCCGTTCTGGTGATTGGGAACATCCAGCATCTTGATGGTGAGCATATAATAAAGTCTGATACTAGGAATCACATTGGTATTGTGATTGAACTGTGCATTGCAGTTGTTGTATTTTGCTAAATGGCACATTTGTATTGTATTTTCAGTATATTTTGTATCACTCTGCTATATCAGAAATCCCATGTAACATCAACTATCTTCAAATAAGTAACCTTAATATTAGACATTGCACCCTCCATGTGTGGAATATCAAAAAGAACCTGGTCAGAGAGTATTGAGCTGGGACAATATGTCATTAGATACTGTGATTTATTTCTCTCATATCTTACCCTAAAAGGTTATTTTCAACAAAGCATAGTATCCAAGCTTTGTGTTACCAGGGACAATTTGTTCAGGGACTTCTACTGAGCGCAAAGAGACTTTGCGAGCAGAATGTAGACAACTTAATTGTACAAAACAATTATTAATTGTGTAATACACAAAGGATACTAGACTAAGTGTTCGTATGACCTGCCTTGACCACAGAGTCTTTTCTGGCCAGCCTCTAGTCAGGCTGTGAAGAAGGAGGGCTGTTCCAGACTGTTTTTTCCCCATACAGTCTTATACCTTTCCATGTTGGTGTTCTCCTTGAACCCTGGAGCAACTAACAATCCTGTCTGGACACTCCTATCTGCAGTTTAACCTTTCTCGTTTTGTATAGTTCAGCCTTCTACACCTTTTCACTACTCTTTTTCACAACTTCGCAGTTTCCTCAGAAGTCTGAGTCAATCGGGCTTCACATCAGATTAACAAGCCGTGTTGCAGGCAGAAGAACACTCATTCTGAAAACACAGAGAATAACAGTCTGAGGTCTGGATGAGATCCTCCATAGCTAAAAACAGAAGAACCAGATACCAATGTTCAAGGAAGATACAAACCATGAACCGGAGTAAATAAAAGGCGCTGTGAGCTCTAACAAATGCAAGACAGCTCATACAGATCAGGAGACTAACAGATCCTTAGGGTTGTTTCCAGGGAAGCTGGAAGGCTCAGGACCCCCATTTTGCTATCAGGAAGCCGAAACCCTTAGAGGCTGGAGACCAGACAGTGACCATAAATCCCAGAGCCTAGCGTCTTAGGCTCAATTTATTTTATTTTTTTACTATACTTTGTGCTACTTCAAAGCATAGATCTATTCCTGCTCGTCCTAGACTGACCTGTGTAGGAAACCCAAGAGTCTCCATGCTCCTTGTCAAAGTGTCCAGTTTCACCTATGATGTAAATAAGTTAGCAAACAGCCCACTGATGTAAGAAGAAATGTGATAGGCAAAAAAAAGTGATACCTATCAATTTTACCATTTCAATAACTGTTTTTTAATCTTTAGTGTTGAGCATAGGGATTATATGAAGCCTTATAATACACTGTTATGTTTTTCTATACTTTTTTCTTTTTTGGTCTCAAAAAAATCTTTCCAACAAACCCGAGGAAGTTGAAAGTGAGAATATATCTCTTTTTTAAGGTAAGTGTGAACAAAATGCTACAGGAATATCAAGGATTCAGTACAAATCATCTTTCAGAAAAACAAATGCATTAAAAAGCCTCAACAGCATTATTCTGACATTTACTGTGCTTGCTCCTTAGTATTGTTGTTTAGAAGGTTCAACTGAATAAAATAATGAAAAATGTATGAAAACTATACAAATATCATTTTAGTAAAAATTGATTAGAAAGAAAAATACATACATACAGACATCACCAAATCAGTGGTTTTCTTCATTTTTCAGTACTGATACCAGCAGCAGTGAATAAGTTCTATCTTTTGGAGTGGAAAAATGAAACCTACTGAGGGTGGAAATAACCATTGTGATAAGAGTATACCAGAATGTTTGGAATATCTAAAGAAAAAATCTCTGAGCCATACTTCTGTTGATTCCTTAAAAGCACCCACACTGAAATTGATTTATTATATTTTCAGACACCTGAGAGTTTGAGGGGATTTGCTTTTAAAGTCGTGGTTTAGGCTCATATCTTGAATTGGGCAATATTAGGAAATTACAGCCCATTTGGATTCTTCCAGCTGCATATGCTCTGTCAGAGATGAACCACCTGTTGTATACCTGATACCCTGTCTGATATATTGGCCTTGCTGCCAACCTTTCCCTCTCAGCAGAGGTAAGTAAGGCTTTGGAGGAAACAACATGACAGGAAAGCACCTCTCCACAGGCTCTTACTGTAATATCTCAGTCGATTTGAATGGGTGACAGATCCTATATCCTCCTGCAAAGGAATTTACAGCAGCTACTGAACTTCCTTCTCTTTACCAGATTTATGAAAAAAAAAATCTTTCAGAACCACAGATCTGTAACAGGCACCCTGATTTTCCAGTCCTGGCTCAGGAGTCAATCTGTAAGCGTCTACCTGCATACAGTGGCGCACATGTACTATCACAGTATAACTAGGAAAAAACCCATCTCTCTCTGATGTTGTGACTGTATACATTCAAACTCTTCTTTAAAAGCTAACAAATAAAAAGAAAGACTTTTATGGAAAGGGTAATGCTTTCAATTAAAAATATATGTTTTTCCAGAGATCAGGGCTACACTGAGAATAGTTTAAAATAGGCACCATATATTTGAGTCGTGAGAGTAGATGAAGAATTTGTTTGTTTTTAAATAATGTACTACTGAAAACAAAGCAGAAAGAACAGAAAGTAAAACAAGATCATGAAAACCTTTAAGTGCTAGGGTAAAGTTATTTAAGTGGCTCCAATAATTTTAGATCTGAATGGCTATTATCTCAATATTCTTGGAATGAGAGCCGGTGGGTAGATACCATACTCCGTACTCCAGATAGGAAGTTGGCCTAAGAACTCCTAGTAGTGAGTGAAGCAGTACTGACTACAAATGAGAACTAACCAGTCATAAAATTATGCGATACTTAAAACATATATTTTTTATCATTTGTTGCCAGATATGTTAAGTTTCCAGAACTTCATAATGTCATGATTACACGTGATTTCAACAAAAGACTGGAAATGACAGTGATACTTCAGAAAAATATATGCACAAGTACAACAGGTAAGATAGTGAGATACTAATTTTGCACTCTGAGCAGCCTAATGATAGAATATTGACAAAATAAATTTAAAAAAAAAAAGAATAACATGGATGTTTAAAAATAGTCTTTTAATAATTTCTGTATCCCATAAAATCTTGCAGTGTGCTGGTGGTATGCTTTTGTACTACTGGAGAGTGGCTAGATATGACCACAACATTTCCATGGTCAAATTGAAGTCCTAAGTTAAAGCTAATGAAGTAATTTTAAAAACCCAAATCCATGAATAAAGAGTTTATTATTAACTCTCCCACCCCAAATGCATTTCAATTTGAAATGAAGAAAAATAAAGAATGCCCTAATGAAGTAATTTAAAGAAAACGAAGGGATTAATATTCTATGGAAAAATGTCAAAGTGATTCACAGAAAATAAAGCACCTGTTCTAATAGTAATAAAATGTGGCTGAGAAAAAAAGAGTGGTGGGTTACTGGTGATACTGTGGCAGTATTAGGATGTGTAAATTTAAATTCATAAATGTTAACATATTTGAAAATCCAAGGAAAGGCAAAAGGAAAACAGAGCTTTAAACGCTGAGGTTATTAGGCCTATCATACAAGAATAAATAACAAACATTGTCAGAAACTGTCAGAACACTCTAAAAATCATGGATGTACTGCCAAGCTCTTAAATAGGTGTTGCAATCATATCCTATGTTTTGACTATCTTAGAACCAAAAAACTAAAACAGACTCTTTTAGCTCTACTGAAAGTTTTGTCAAAGAAGCAAATTGAATACTCTAAGGTAGAAAATCTCTAAAATACTTTTTAGTTACCTCAGATAGAACTTAGATAAAACAGAAATCAAATTTAAATGCTTCCATTGCAAAATCCTTTCCTTTTCTTTTCAATTTCCTGTTCCTTATATACATCTTTTTTCTTAAAGACAAATTGTCAAAATGCTTTGTGGAAGTAAGAGGCTTTCATTGAAGTGAAATTGCTTTCAAATATTAAAATGGTATCAGCTGACCTCTGTTTGACCTTCAGCCCCAGAATACCTGTTTTTCTAGTTCATTGATTGTTCAACAGACTGTGCATAAATAATCTGGACTGAAGGACTGTAACTCAGGATCTTCTTGTTGCCTTGCTAGAGTTCCTAATCAATTACTGAACTGTCCTCAGGTTGCACAACTCCTTCGTTGCTATGAGTGTCTACAGTATATGAGCTTCCAAAGGAGGGTAGCCTCAAGATCCCAGTCTGGAAAGTGACATACGTGGGTGTCAAACCCTTTCCTCCACTAAATGAAGTTAGAAAAGGTAAGTCTACTTCATGGAATAGCTGTCAAAAAGCTCTAAATTTTTTACAATGATGAGGATGGTGAGACACTGGAACAGGTTGCCCAGAGAAGTTATGAATGACCCATCATTGGAAGTGTCCAGGGTCAGTTTGGACAGGTCTTTGAACAACTAAAAGATATCCCTGTCCATGGCAGGGGAGTTGGACGGGATGATCTTTAAAGGTCCGTTCCAACCCAAACCATTCTATGATTCTATGATTCTAAGATTCTAAAAAACCAAATATGCCCTACCGAATTAGACAATGACACAGGACAAGAAGTGGATTTCAAACATAGCCACCTAATTCATATCTCTAAATTTCAGAAAAGGCCAGAGTTTAGATTACCCTTGTATACAACTTTTCCTAATCAATTCTTCGTTTGCCTGATGAAGATCTTTGATCTTTTAATTGGCTGCCCTGGAAGCACAGACATCTAACTCTGGTGCCATGAATCACCCTGACAAGATCCCTCCCATTGACACTGAACTAGCTATACTGATTGCCAGTTCTGAAAATGGCCAAAAGCCTTTTAAAGAACTTATACCTCTAAAAGTCTTTGTAGTTTATAAATCGTGTGTCTCATAAAGCCAAAATCTACTTTTAGTTGAATTAGCTTGATTAACTCTGAACCACTGTAGCTATTAATAAAAATAGAAATTGATTATTTTCATTGAAGATGGGACTACTTATTTCTACTATGGATAGGAATAGTCAACAGTCCTACATGTTGTAAGAGATATTTAATCTAAATATTAAGAGGAAAGAAGTCTATCTGTAAGGACAAGTAAGTATCAGAATACAGTACTTAGTGAATAATAGAATCTCCAGCACTTGAAGTTTTAAAAATATGGTTAAAAAAAAGTATGAAATGTTTTAGATATAATGAGTTCTACCTGAAGATAAAAGATAGATTAGATATAATGAATTCTACCTGTAGATAAAAGGAAGGAGCAGATATAAACTCTTGTGGCTGCATCCATTTTATGAAATTCAGTGATAATCATACGTCTCAGACAACTATGACTGTAGGTGTTCCTTACCTCCTGGTTTACATATGACATCAGGAAAACACAAAGTAACATGAGATAACAAGCAAACCATCTTCTAGATGTACTACTGTTGTCTTTCTGAGCTTATTTCAGGCTGAGATTCTTTTTACTTGTTTGCTACAATGTGTGGATATAATTTTATCATCATCCGTGGAGAGATCATGAAAGAGGTAAAACAAAATAAAGTGAGTTTAGCAAAAGAATAAATAGCTTGTTTCAAATTCAACAAAGTTTATCTAAGCTTTTCATTTTATAGAAGGCAGAAGATTTTTCATCCCTGCAGACCAGGAAGGAAGATATCTGGTAAAGACTTGGGAACACAGTAACATTTAAAAATGTTTTTCTCTGAACTCAAAAGACATGAAAACACGAAGAAGTGATGACTTGCAAATACATAAAAAACAACCCCTCATGTTTGTGTCATTGGGGCATCTTTCAAGGTAACTTCATTTTAGAAAGTCAGAGTTATTAGTTAGGAGGAGTAAAGAATATAACTGAAATTCATACATTTAAAAAGCTACGATTTAAACTGGCTAGAATTATAAGGAAGATTCTGGATTATTATTTCATCACTTCACAAGCTAATACATATAATAATATGCCTATGCTTAAATCTTAGTTTTAGCTTTGTCTTTATGATTCTAATTGTACCTGATTTATAAAGGTGTACATTGTCATATTAATAAACTAATAATTTTACAGTTACACAGTTTTCCTAATGAAAGATAGCAGTCTACCTGAATTAAAAAAATCAAAAATTATCTCATAAAATTTTTTATTTACTGATGAAATTGTTAACAAAGATTTTACGTCTAAAATGGTTATTAACATAAGTTATTTTGATGTTGAATTCTGGATAGAGAAGAAATACATTAAAAGTAAATCTGTAGGTCAAAGTTATGATGAAATATAAATCTCTTTGCAGTTAAGATTAGTATGCTTCCTTAATCTTTAAACTCCTAAAAGCTTTAGGGGTAAGGCTGTGTGCAAAACTGTGATAATATAAGTACATAATCATGCTTTAAAATATACAGGTGACATTTGAAACAACAATGCAAAGCGTAAAGTTCCTTTCCACAGCACCATCACCAAAAATGACAGTTTTAATTATTATGATAAGAAATAAAGCATATCCTTTTGGACACACAGTTGTTTGGGAGGAAAGATGTACCTTTGTTAAGCCTCCAGAGCAGCTGCTTTTTCTTTTGACTTTAATGTATTGTGCTTCCTAAGTAACACCCAGGGAACCGTTTTGCTCTCCCTGAATTTAAGCAAGCATGGCATTCAGCTGCTGTCCACAGTGCAGATATCGATATGTGAGTTTAGTGTCAGAGCTCCCATTAAAATTAATAGAGACCTATTCAGGACTGTAAATGAACTACAGAGACCTGTTCTGCTGTATGACCACTAAGGGCCCGCTGCAGGTTCCATACATAGATATCTACTACCATTTGAGACGTCCTATGATATTCAAGACGTCTGCTTAGGCTTCACAGAAATGATGTACGGGCCACATCTACCATGGGCACCCCACTCCTGCTGGTGGGGACCACGGGGCACTGATCCTTTCAGTGGGACTCACTGCCCCAGGCTGAGCGAGGCCGGCACCATTGGCGCAGGAGGGGCAGGGACATGGGCAGGGCTGCATAACACCAGAGAAGAAGAGTTGTTGTTAGCCACTCTTCTGATGTAATAATTTTAAAGGATTCATTAATGATCTTTTCTGCCTTGCCTGACTATGGATGTAGGTTATTAGATTATTAAATCTAGATTATTAAATCCTTAACTAGCTAACATTAAGTCCTTACCTCCATATATCCCTTTTGCCCACATCACAAACTTTGTAGTGGCAATAGATACAGTACTAATGACATTATAGTAACATGGGGTTTTGCAGTAGTGGATTTAAAAGACAAATTTACAGAGAATTCTATTTGTGAACCCATTTTTACTTTGTGTCTCTGAAAACAAAACCAAAAGCAAGTAATAAATGCTTTGCATTTGTATAGATTCATTAAACATTAAAACCTATGGAATGATGGATTAGTCAACAGGATGCAACAAAGAAAATAGTAAGTTTGTGGAATGCTGTATAATCTAATATACTAAATGAACGATATTACAACTACTGACTCCAAAAGCTGACGCTCTAGTTCTTGCATGTACAGGGTTCTCCACAAAACTTCAATCAAAACATGACACATAAGGGTACTTTTTGCAGCAGTCTTCTGCTTCATTCTGGGAAGCTGTTGCTGCTAGCACCTATTCCAATGACTTTACTATTAAATAATTTACACACAGTTTTATCAGCTTCATTTTCAACATGATGACAGAAGTATATGTTCTGAAAATGCCGTGTGTACGTATTTTTTGATGAAGCTTTAGGATCTTAGGTTACTTCTTCTCTAGAGAGTTACCAATAACCTTTTATTTGCCAGACTGTTTGAGTTGGGAAACCTGCAAAGTCATCGTGTATTATTTATTTTATTATTTATTATTTATTTATTAAGGTATGTGCAACACAGTGTCAAGGCGGTAATGACTGGATAAGTTGTGAGAGTTGCCCTACTATCCACAAACCCTATACGACTTATTTCCATCTCCCTCCATTTGGTTTATTCTTCACTCTCCTTTCATAGAAATGGAGATGGAGGACACCTGAAAAGATTATCTAGCTCATTTTCACAATATTCTCCAGCACAAGATCACTGTATTAGGGTGGTGAAACTCCTGAGTTCACATGACACATACTGAAATCCTCACATGCTAAGACCCACAAGATGACAGTGATCAAAGACTGAAATAGAGAATGTGCTCTTCTGGACTTGTTGCTCACAAAAAAGGAAGAACTGATGAAGGGTGCAAAGGAGAATGGCAGTCTTGGTTGCGATATCTGTTTGATCATCGAATTTAAATTCTGAATGAAGTGGAAAACATAAATACTAGAATCACAGCCCTGGACTTCAGGAGAGAAGATCTTGGCTTGTTCCAAGATCCACCATGGAGGGCAGAGAGACTCAGAGCAACTGGCTTGATCTTCAATGGCAAACCTCCTCAAAGCACAAGAATGGTCCACAACATGGAGGCAGTCAGGAAGATATGGCAGAAAGCAGCATGGATAAACAGGAAACCCCTAAGTAATCTCAAATGCAAAAAGGAAGTACAGAAAAGATGGAAGTAGGGACAGGCATTCTGTGATGAATGTAGAGGCATTATCCCAAAATTTGTGGGTTGAGCTAGCAAAGCCAAAGCTTGGCTAATGAGGGATGTGAAGGACAACAAAATGAGCTTCTGTGAGTAAATTAGTGGCATAAGGAAGGCTAAGGAAAATATGGGCCCGTTGCTCAGATGACCTAGTGACAAAAGACATAGAAAAGCCCAAGACAGTCATTTGCCTTTTTTTACCTCAGTTTTCACTGCTAAGATTTTCCTTTAGCTTCTCAAGTCTCTAAGCCCACGAGCAGAGTTTGTGGGAATGAAGAATTATCCACAGCAAAGGAAGATCCAGCTAGGGAGCACTTAAGCATTACGTAGATCCATGGGACAAGGTGGGATGCATCCATGCCATCGCATCCAGGCTGCTGAAGGAACTGGCCCATGTCATTGCATGGCTTCTCTCTACCAGCTTTGACAGTTTGTGATGACTGGAGGAAGTCCCTGATGACTTGGAGAAAGCAAGTATCACACTCATTTTCGAGAAGGCCAAAGAGAAGAATCTTGAGAACTAGAGACCAGTTAACCTTGTCCCAGGTTATGAAGCCAGTCCTTTTGAAGTCATTTCTAAGCACATGAAGGATTTAAAGATAACTGGAAAGAGCCAGCAGGGATTTACCAACCTGATTGCTTGACTAACCTGATCACCCTGTATGATGAAGTGACTGGCTGTGGGGATAAGGGTGGAGCAGTGGAAGTCATATACCTTGATTTTAGCAACTCCTTTGATGTGGCCTCTCATAGTATCTTTATACACAAACTGTGGAGATATAGACTGGATAAATGCATGATAAAGTGAGTGTAAAATTGCCTGGACCATCAGTCTCAAACATCTGTGACCTGTGAGACAAAGTGACACTGATAGCCAGCTACTTGTGGGACCTGTCAGTGATCTAAACAAGGCAAGACCTATGGCAAGATTTTCTATCTTGATTGATGCCCTGGACAATGAGATAGAGTATGTTCTGAATAAGTTCACAGATGAAAACAAATTCAGGGGACAGTTAAAATGCTGGAAGGCCAGGCTGCTCTTCAGAGGGACCTAGGCAAGGTGCAGAAAAGAGTCAACAGGAACCTCATCATGATGTTCAACAAATGCGAATGCAAAGCCCTTCAAATAGGATGGAATAATCCCACACAACAGCACAGGCTGGGCACCAACTGGCTAGAAAACAACTTTGCAGAAATGGGCCTGGGATTCCTAGCAGACATGATAAACATGTCAACAATGAGTTGGTAGTGTGCCCTGCTGCAAAGATGGACAGCCATGTCAAGGAACTTGACTGGACATGGCTCAGAGCAGCCTGATCTATTTGGTCTATCTTTGAGGTGTCTTTGCTCTTCTTAAAAATCTTTGGTAATGGTGATTCCACTGTGTCTCTAAGGTACACTACAGTATCTCACTATTCTCATCATCAGATGCCCAACCCGAATCATTCTTCTTGGAATGTAAGTTCATTATTTCTTGTCCTATCCACCATCATGGTTTGTAAAGTCAGATGGAGACAGCAGGCTTCCCTTCTGTCTCATATTGGATTGATGACTTCATCTTAAAATGATAGTTTTACAGTTTCATTTGCATCACTATTATATTAATTGTCCTAGCCTAAAGGCTATGAAGATCATATCTTATGGTATTAATATACAGGGTTTGCTGTGGATATTTTACAAAATACTAATCAAAGAACTGTAAGAACTCTTTCTGTGACAGACTGTCCCTCCAGTTTTGACTTGTACTTCAGATTCATAGACCCTACCAACTGTGTAAGGCAATTATCTGAGGTGATGACTACTCTCTTCTGAGTTTTTTTCTTCCCTTCTCTGTTCATTGATAGTAACAGGATCCAAGAAAACTAACTTAAATCAAATGAATTTTAGGAGGTAAAAGTTGACAAATGCCAGATAGCCATGAAAAAAGGAAAAGAAAAAAAAAGAAAGAAAAAAAGAGAGAAATTTAAATTTCATGCTAGGCTTTTTGGTAAGATTTTAAATTATTCCAGCACTTAAAATACAGAAAGATGTTCTACAGAATTTAAAAAAAAATTGTGTACATATAGCATCAGTGTCATATAAATATGAGACTCCATTTTTAAGCACGTGAATGAGTGCCATGGTTTTTGTTGGGACTGAATACCTTTTATTTCCTTGTTCTAAATCTCAGACACCTATTTTTAAATCTTACTCAGTTCTCACCACTAAGATATTTCAGAGAATTTCCTATAACACTATAAACCACGAGAGCTGGTGAACAATGTTAAAAATCTACTTGTACTTAATAGTCACTATTAAAATGGCAGCAACCTGAAATATTCCTTTAACACATTTTCTAAATGACTCATGAATTGTCCCAGGAGACTATACACAAAATTAATCAAATGGAAATGTAGGCTATAGAATATTTAATCCCTATAAAAAAAGATACTAAACCAAGAGATTTACAGACCTTGTTGTCAGGGATATAATGCTGTTGAACATTAAATAACATCCTCCCTCCTGAGAACAGAATTTGCTGCATTTCATATTGTTAGATTTCTTTGGCTACTGAAGTCCCAAAGGAGAATTTTGAGAAAAATACAAAATATATCTCAGCTTTACAGCCTCTGAAGAACTAGTAGAATGACAATTCTCAGTTGGCCAAATGACACTTTTCACTTCCAGTGCAGCATAAGCAATTCAAAGCATAGTACCAATATCAGTGAGAACAGAAAGCTGACCAATACTTTATACTTTCCATGAAATTCTTGATCGATTTGTATAGATTGCTGTTTCTAAAAAACCCTGGCAGGTTCTGTCTAAATAACAAGGGAAATGCTAATCTTGTTTTCATGATTTTATAGCTGAAGAAAATCTGCAATAAAGGAAGGGAAAGAGTGAGGGGTTTGATAAAGTTTGCGTCTTTCTTAGACGGATTATCTCTTTAATGGTCAAAATCTAATTCATATCAAAATAAAATGGAAGAGAGTATCTTCTGTTTTCTTCCTGTGAGTGAGTGTAATTGAGTCAAGGTGGTATACCAATTACAGTGCAATAATTTGGTATTTTTTCATTACTGTCATTGGCAAATTACTTTAAATTTTCATTCTCTTACAGAAAAGGAATAGGGTGGGTGAAGGCAGGAAAGTTTTTAAGTAGGAAAATTTATTAAGAAATAATGTATTAAGAATATGTGACCATATTTGTATCAATGATATTTTTGTTGGTTTTTATTTTTAAATAAAATTATATTACACCAGCAAATCAATATCTGAATAAGTAAAATTCATACTGTAAAAAAATTTTTAAAATCTAGATGAACTCAAAATTTCCAATGTATTTACTCTTAAAATTTCTCATATATATTTTTTGATTTTATGGTCTTTATGTTTTTAATCAAAAAACTCAGAAAAAAAAAGTGGGATAAAACAGTATGTATATCAAACTATCTCACTTTTATTTTTATTGATTTAGATACAGACAGATTTATAAAGAATATTTGCTCTTTAAATTTATTAATGACTTGGAAAGTTAGTCACAGCTTGCTTGATGCATAAAATTAAATGTCTACATATTTGGATTTTTTCTCTCTGTGAAGTGAAATGTACCACAATAAGATGGAGTAATTGGAATGACAAAAAATGCAACAGATTTTCAGAGCTGGAAAAGAAGATAATGGGTTGAATAAGCAAACTCTATCTTTTTTTTCTTCTTTTTTTTTAGTCATTCTTTTTGTCTTTTAAGCCAGGTACTCTGCTGTATCTGGCACTTCCCCTGGCTAATGATTTCTTTCTTTCAGAACTTAAGCTTCCCTGTTCTCTCACCTAGTACCAGCTTCCTTAGCTTTCATAGCAATTAGCTTGGACTATTCCTCTTGTTAAAGCATGGGTTTTTCCCTTCTGGCCAGAGTCACAATTTGCTAGTAATTCTTTCTACTGATGCTGTTTGACAGCTCTGGGAATAAGTGATTTAAAAAAAAAAAAAAAAAGGTAAAAAGAAAACAACAAACTTTGCAGCCTTGTATCTATTTTTCTTTGAAGACATGAAATTAGCTGTGCTGATCATTTACCTAGTCAGTAATATCTCCTTGACACTTTCCAAAGCATATTAATATCCAATCTAAGGTCTGTCATATCTAATATATTTTGCATTGAAGGAGTTAGTCATCATTGACCTACCCTATTCTGGGACAAATAGTTTCATTTGTTCAAATTACTTGGTGTCACTTTGTTGCTTCAGTCATTATCAGACCACAAAGTATATCTCTGGATTTTCCTTTTGTCTTGCTATGGTCAAATAACAATCTGGGTTTCTCGAATTCTTTGGCAGTCTGAAATCACAACCAAGGTAAGTCCATATTCTCATAAATACTAATTGTACATTAATGTAGAGATTCATACACATAGTGAGATCTGAGTGGTTTTTACTCATCCTGCCCATTTTTTCTCTGAATATGCAGCACAGGCAACACTGTCATCCAAGAGCTAAACTTATCCAAGCTCTTTAGCTTTAAAAAAAACGAACCAACCAACCAATCGCCTATCTATTTATCTACCTTTGTCACAGAAGCAGGAGAAAGATTTGGAATTTTTTCACTAATGCTTTATTCATGTTGAGATGTTGTCTTCCCTTTTTAACTTTTTGTTCTTTAATATCATTATTTGTTCTATTCCAATACAGTGAGGGGTCTTTTGTTATTGTTACTTTTGTTTTTCTAAACTTGAAACACTGCAATCACAATGTATTGTGATTGGCAGGCAATTAGTTGTTCCTGGGTCATTTCACATTGCTTTTAACTTCCTAGTCCATGAAAGAAAGGAGGAAAAAAAGGCATTTCCCAGATAATTTGTGTCTGAAACAAGTCTGAAGATAATGTGCAAAGATGAGGGTAGTTTCTTTTCAGAAGTGTTATAAGAAAAAAATTCTCGTCTCTTAATTTCAAAGTCAACTGCACAGATTGCTGAATTGACAAATTATAGTCGGCTAGTAAGGTGTTGTTTGGGGTTTTTTTAAGTGAAAGGTAGTTCTGTAACTAACATTCAAGTGTATTACAATAGATGTTTTTACACCTGTATTGTCTGATTCACTCATTTTGTACTGTCCACATCAGGATAGAAGGTTAAAATAGAGTGGCGAGACCAGTTAAAAGTGGTTTATTTCAAGTAGTTGTAGATGAACCTTTCTGAATGATTAGCTGACCCTATAGAAAAAAAAGGACAAACTCCAAAATAAGACAAATTTGTTATTTTATTATTTGCTAAGGAGCTGGGAATAAAACAGTAATCAAAATATTGCAAAATATTTTACTACATAATGAAAGCATACTTTATGTGTGCTGCAGGCTTCCTCTATGGACAAAGCCTGCCAATTTTCAGACTGCAAAAAAGTAATTTCATTTTGTGCAGAAATGCTCTTCTTTTGCATTGATGTATTGTAAAGCTGATAGAAGATAACATTTAAATTATAGCCAGCTGCAAATTAGTGTATTCAGATGTAAAATAATTTTCATTTAAGGAAAATGTGCATCCCTTTTAAATGTTAAGAAAGACATTTAATGCCTTTGGGTACACATACTTTGTGCTGATGCTTCACAGAGTAATAGCCAATACTTGCTTGTTTTCTATTTCAGAAGGCAAGAGACTGGAAATGTATTAAAGCCTGTGCTTTTCTTCCTTAAAGGACAGTTGAAGTCATTCTCTCTTCCTGGGCAATTAAAGAGATGGAAAGGGAAGAAAAAAATATAGAAGAAAAAAAAAAGCTGAAATAATTGTTTGTTAAAACAGCAATTTTGACAGTCTCTTGTTGACACATATGGTTAACTAAGCAGTGTGTAGAAGTTATAAACTTATAGCGTATTCCAATTTATTGAAGTGAGGCGTTAAGGACAGATAATGCTTTAGTATTAGAAGACCAGTCAATTCTAAAGGCAGAAGACAGAAACAATTTAAGATACAATTCAGTTTCAGGAGAGCTCTGGAAGTGTAGCTTTGAGGGACATTTATATTTAAAATTATGCAGGAAGGAAGGCTGCATATCCTAGAGGTTTAGAAAGACCACAGCATGACTTTATGAGTTCTTACAACCAAAGGTCATAGGCTTCAATTTTGTCTTTGACCGGAGCACCAGAGGAAAAGCCAGCTTCAAGCAAAAGTGAAGTATGATAACATTAGGCAAACTCGAGGCCGTGTAGCACAATTCGGATCAACTCTGAGAGCAGGTTTCTGTATAATTACGTTGTTCATGCTTGTTTATAGCTACATCCAAGCAGGTCAGTGATCCTTAGGTGGAACAGTCGGGAATAATGAGTTTACTATTTAAATATGTGCATATATGTTTATATATGCAAAGGATTAGAACTAGGCTAAGATATAGCTGCTTTTTCTCTTTCCTCAAGGTCTGGTTAAACATTCATATTCAGAAAAGTAATGTTCTTAATCTTCACCTTGACATCAAAGAAATATGTAGAAGCACTTTTTCACTAACATTCGATTCTTGCTTTGTTTTAATCCTGGTTACATCCTTTAACCGAGGGTGTTCAAAACCACTCAGCAGATTGCTTCACATTGCATGGCTTTTAACTTGTTTGTCTTCAACATGAAAGATCCATAGCTGTTAATATTCCTGGCACATTTCCTTGCCTCTCAGCATGAAGTTCATTATCCTATGTAAGACAAATTAACATAAAGACAGCCAATTTTAGCTGGGCGTCAGCCTGAGAAATCTGAGGTACTGAACTATCAGTTTTACACACGGGTCTGTGTCATGACATCAGTCAGATAAGCTTTAGATGCGGATCAGCAGACCCTCACTGATACTGTTCTTCTTGCCAGTTCAGTAGCCAGATTCAGTGACTTTTGAAAGATTAGATCCTCACAGACAGCTTTGCAGCATAGCGTCTTCAGAGAATGCTGGATCGAGCTTCTTGTTTTGTTTTGTCCTAGGTTACCTCTTGTTTCTCTCAAATCTAACGGCTGTATGAATGAAAAAGAATTCATTAATGAGGGTATTAATAATGAAAAGAAAAAAGTTGCTTTTATTTCATTGAATTTAATTCCTCACCAACAACAAATGGATGCATTAGACAAGAAAGTCTGCTCAGTTAAAGGCTTGAATATGAGAGAAAAGTAACTCATTTTATTTACTGAAAAAAAAGTTCTATATATCTGAAGAAGTTTATATACAAAACCATAAAAACTGTAGTGTTATAACAGTCATCCAAAAGCATACATTCTTTGTCCCCATGGAAATCCCTCCTATCTCCATCTGAGAGGGAAGGAACAGCTGGCAAAATCAAAGCCAGCATTATCCCTTCAAAATCAAGAACACAATCATTGTACACAATCAGTTTTCCTGGAAAGAAAAATGCTTGTTTGCTCAAAAGCTAATGAAGTACACATGCCTCAAAATAACAACTGGAAAGCCAGAAAGTGCCCTAAGCTCTGCCAGCTAGTCAGTGCCATAACACAGGACTCTCCCTTGACTGTAACTGGCAATACTAGATGGACTGAACTATTAAAATCACAGATGATTGATGCTTATCCAGAATCCTCACAAAAGGCTGCCCTTGAGATGAACAGACAGCTTAAGGTATTCAGCTAATAAACTCACAGTGCATATGGCATCAGTTTAGCAAACTGAGAGCCAGAAGATGCTCCCCAAGTACCTAAAGCTTATAATTGAACTTTGGCAAGATATTTACATTAAGCGAATAATCTCTCAGTGGTCCACCCACAGTGTTATCTGATGGTATCTTGTGTATTGACAGCTGTCCAGCAAGCTGGAATTACTGAAATTTTGGCAAACCGAGTGTTCAAGCTTTTATGGTAGATGAGCAAATTAGAGGTGCTGAGCCAATAACCCCTCTGCAGTTTGATTTCTGTTGGGTGTTGGCATAATAACAACATAGACAATTTGATTTTCGTAATATCCTTTGAAAGTTAGCATCATCTCTTCTATTCTCCTTTTCATTTCTATTTAAAGTACAAGCTGCTAGAATGATTCACAGCAAAAAATCCGTAAACTGTGTCGTATTTTAACCCCAGTCAGCAACTAAGCACTTCACAGCCGCTCACTTACTCACCCCGCAGTGGGATGGAGGAGAGAATGGGAACTGTAATAGTGAGAAAACTCGTGGGTTGAGATAAAGACAATTTAATAGGTAAAGCAAAAGCCACACACACAAGCAAAGCAAAACAAAGAATTCATTCACTACTTCCCATCAGCAGGCGGATGTTCAGCCATCTCCAGGAAAGCAGGGCTCCACCACACCTAACAGTTACTTGGGAAGATAAAAAACATCACTTTAAACGTCCCCCCTTCCTTTTTCTTCCCCTAGGTTTATACGCTGAGCATGACATTATACAGTGTGGAATATCCCTTTGGTCAGTTGGGGTCAGCTGTCCCAGCTGTGTCCCCTCCCAACTTCTTGTGCACCCCCAGCCTACTCGCTGGTGGGGTGGGGTGAGAAGTAGAAAAGGCCTTGACTCTGTGTCAGCACTGCTCAGCAATAACAAAAATATCCCTGTGTTATTATCAACTGTTTCCAGCACAAATCCAAAACATAGCCCCATGCTGGCTGCTATGAAGAAAATTAACTCTGTCCCAGCCAAAACCAGTACACAACTGACACAGAAGAAGAATTTCTAATAGACTGTATAACTTATCCTTGTGTGCACAGGTTTCCACATATGCAGAAGAGCTTATCTAGAAAGATATCATATTTAGAACTGAGAAGATAGTTTAGGTTTGGCCTTTTTAATGATAGATTTGGCCAAATCTCTGATATTAAATTCTCCATCTTCTTGGTATTAACCTGTGAGCACCAGTTCAAGTCCTCCCTTATTGGGAAAATGGTAAGTGAAATAGGGAAAGGGGCTGGAGAAAGGGAGGAGAGTTTCAAGATATTTACTCATTCAAGTTCTCACCACAATCACGATTAGATTGAGGGATTCATGGACTCATAGAATTACAGAACTCTGGAACTGCAGGATCACTCAGGTGGGAAGGGACCTCGGGAGGTCTCTAGTCCAAGCTCCTGCCCAAAGTGGGAGCGGCTCTGAGGTCAGGAATGGTTGCTCAGGTCTGCATTCAGTCAGATCTTGAAAACCTCCAAGGATAGAGATGGAACAATCTCCGTGGGAAATCTGCTCCATTTGTAGTTTTCATGTAAACAATGGCAAGGGATTGGAGCAAGAGGTGAGAGATAGGAAAGGTAAATGTTAAACAAAGATCAGTTATGATTTATTTCATTCATTTCCATAATGGCACATCTTGTGTTGTCCGATTAATGGTTTTTGCTTAGTTGGTTTGATTTTCTTTGGGTTTGGTTTTTTTTTTTGTTTGTGCTGTATTGAATTGCTGTGGGTTGATTCTGGAACAAAGATGTTGTTCTGTAATAGTGTAGGCATAATGCTCATTGTCATAATAAATCAAATCAAATTACATTAATACAAACTTTAATTCAGGTTAAGAAACAAAAGAAACTTGCAGAGGACACTATCTGTTAGCTTGCAGATCAATGCAAAAGAAATAATGTCTTCTAATTTTACCATTCATAAATTGCACCTATTAAAGAACTTAAATTTTTTATGTGATGTAATAAACACTGTATTGCCATAAACACTGTGTTGCCACAACAATACAATCTGAGAAGCTTAAGTCTGTAAATCTTGACTGTTTCATGTTGTCAGGCATGTCTATAAATATTTTGCGCACTTTAGCTTCTACAGGCCGTATTTAACAGATTATTGAAAACAAAACAAGGTTGTACTAAGGCAACTGAGAACCTAGTGTGTGGCTTTGCAAGATTTTTTAGACTTAAATAAGCAACACAAATCAATGTAATGTAAGGAAACATTATACATTGTTGAAAACAGCTGAATTCATAGCAAACAAAACTAAATGTAACATTACATTCCACGTTTTTATTCTGTAGAATATGAACTGAATATGGAACTATATCACTGATATACAATGTTCAACTTTTAGGTTAATTTGGTCAAATAATACACCTTGAAACAGATGAGAGTTCTGTATTTCATGCAGTGTATGACATAGGGATTTATCTAGTTGGAAGACTTGATTTAGGACCACAGTTGCATGTGTCTGCAAGTTTCTTTTGCTGTTTTTAGTCTATTACTCTATGATGTTGTCATCCAAAACAGTGATACTGTGTTTTGTGTCCTTTTTGCAGTTTATGTATATAATTACATTGATTGACAAATCCTGTCGAAACCATGGTTTCATTGGTGGTGAGCTTTTTGAAGGCTTACATTTTGTGTTCCTTCTGCCCATATGTGGAGCTATCATATAAATAATGGAGGTCTGTGAAAGGTTTACCAGTGACTTCAACATCTCATATGCTGAGGTCCCCCAGTAGTCTTCAGTATCCATAGCAATTTCTTGGTTTGTAACTCATATTCTAATATTATACCTAAAAGTTGATACAATGTTGAACTGAAATGAGAATTTATCATTCAGTCAATTTAAAATTCTTGCGATATAAAGATGATGAAATAATTATTCTTGCAATATTAAATTGATGGGTAAGGATGCCTGTTTAAAAGATTTTTGCATTACCAGCTGAACTATCTGTAAAATTAGTAGTATAGCAGTGGTGGTAATAAAAGGGAGAAAGTTTCAAAAAGATACTATAAATTGAATAGAAAAAGATATGGAAGGAGGAAGCAGCAGAAGATAAAGGCTTACCAAAATGTAGTTTTTCAAAACGATAATACATTCTAGTTTGTTCAGAAAATATCCCCAAAATAGTCACTGAAATAAAGTGTGCTTGTAGCCTACACACTTTCAGAATATAATGGACAATTGCTTAGAAGGTGGTTTTGCAAATATAGATTTTTTTTTTCCCCCCAGGAAATAAAATATTTTGGTTCTATTCTAAATATACAATTTATGTACATATAAATACATAATGATATACATATAAATACACAATATATATTTAAAATATAGATATATTTATGATATATTAAAATATATTAAAGAGAATATTATTTATTGAAGCTTATTAAGTTAACAAGGACTTCTATAAATACCTCTATGTTAAGAAGAGACTCAATTCAAGGTGGTAAGCCTATTAGCTACTAGGTTGTGACTACACTGTCATCTGGCTTCCCTAGACTGGAGTCAAAATTTTTTCCAGCTCTACTCTGCTCATTATGAACACTGCTATGGTCTAGGATTACAGATTTACCCCCTTACATGCTTTTGCCAGTGTAGTCTATAAGCAGTTGCTATATGAGAGTAAATGGGTAATTGAGTAAATTACCCAGTAGTAGAATAAAAAAATAATTGAATAAATTTTCTAGTAGTTGAGTAAATAGAAAATTTTTAGGGAAGCAGAAAAAAATGTGGCTCCTCCTGCAGACTCTTCTGATCCTTGGAATATTGTTTGTGAATTAAAAAATGTGTGTGATGTTGTTCCAATGATGTCTGAAGACAGATACGTTTTGCTTTCCCATGGCATACCATAACGAAAGTCAAACCTAACATTGCCTTTAGTTTAATAATACACTACAAGTTATTAATTCAGATATCCTCCTCTCTTCACACAGGCACCTTTTTTCTGAGATTATTGTCGGTAACTGAATGTGATAAGAGTAAATAAAACTGCTTTTTCTGACAGACCGATTGTCCTCAAAAATGAACAACTATTAAATGTGTTATGGTGAATTTTGTCTAGGACAAAGTGCTCTCCTAATGCAATAATTTTAAAGCAGTACTTCTTCCATCTGGTAAATGGAATTCATAGTCTTTGGATTCAAACTGTTTTAATGAAAGAGCAATTGTCTAGGCAAATGCACTCATAAAAAGTTCAATTTTCACTGGAAGTAGGCTAGTTGAGATTTTGCACTTGAACAGAATCCTGCTATCTGAAATTAGTTCAGTTATTTGCATACATACAGGCCACAGATGGAAAGGAGATTCAAAGTAAAAACACCATCTGCATTTGTCTTTAATGACAAGTTATATGGAAGTCTGAGAATCTCATTTTCAATAACTACATTGCAAAATGGTTCACAAGATCTTCACAGTCCTCATTTGTTTTGACCCTGCAAAATTATTACTATAAAACCCATCTATGTCTAAGGTAATCAGAAGTACTTATATATCTCTTGTAATTAGGGAAGTAATGAAATTTTCTTCCATACACCATTTGGAATATGCTAAGCATATCAACTCTGTAATGTATCTGGAGTATATATTTCTATCAGTGTTGATATTCCCAAATATGAATGACATAAAATTTTCTGAAATCGCAGTCATTGGTTGTGATGATCAGAGATACATGGAACCATAACATTGCCTGTGACAAAATATAAGAGGCAAGAGTAATATTTGTGTTTTGTAACACAGTCATTGTGAACTGAAGGCATGCAGCATTTTTCAGGTAATTCTTAGGTTTGGGAAAGATACACATATCTTTATTACATGAACATTTTGACCAGCTTTACCCAGTATCACATGAAAATATATTGGAACATGGAAGGGAAAAATAAGAGAATGACAGAACTTTTATCTGGATGGTTACTAATGATCAACATTTGATTTACAGAATTCAAATACTGAATGAGAAAGATCCTTGGGAAACCACAACTAAATCCTAAATTGACAAGGTTTTAACTTCAGAATTCCTCTTTTGTCAACCAAAAGATTTAAATTTATTCAGAGAAATCTTTATGCTTAGTGTTGGGAAGGTTAAGTGCCATTTACTCTAGGGTTTAATTTAATAGAAGAATGTAAAGCACACAGTGAACTGTACAACAGAGCATGGTACAGAAAAGACCATGTTTCCCAGTCTTTCTCATAATACTGTAATTATTTTAGTTCCTTCATGTTACAATATAATTTCCATAAAATATAATTTCAACAGGTTTTAGGTCTACCCATTAAGTCCATTTAGAACATTTTTTTGTCAGGCATCAGCAGAATTTCTCCCACCCACCCATGCCTTTTTGACATTCTTTGGTTTTGAATTACACGACATTCTCTTTAAACTTCAGGCATCAGCTATATATTCTTGATGCATATGCTTCACCCTCAATGTAATACTTAGGGAGCTTCTCTCTTCTTGTGGTATTTTTTTGTTTGTTTGTTTGTTTTTGGTTTTTGTTTTTTGTTGTTTTTTTTTTTCCCTCTCTCTGAGTGCTACAGACCAGTCTTTCCATGGTCAGTAGAAAGAGATGGGGTGAGATGTGTGGAAAGGTGTGGTCAGATGATGCACTCCTCCACAGAAGATTTCAACTCTAATAGTTTGCATATATTATTGTGTCTTGAAAACTAACCCTATCCCAGCCAAAACCAGTATACCATCTCTGTATAATTTTATATGTTGCTCTTTCTCACTCCAAATTATTCTGGAATAGTGAACAAATTCTTTCATTGTTGAAAGGGTTATGAAGCGTTATATTATGAATATATAAGGAGTATGAAGCATTTTATTTTTCCCCTTAGCCTTTGATTTCCTTAAGTTTATGCTCAAAAGGCCCTGCTTTCTGTTGCTTGTAACTTTAATAAATTTTAACTTTCATCTGGATTTTTTTACTCTGTGTGCTTGTCAAGGTTAAAAAAAAAAAGTAATTATACATACTGTCCTAATATATTTTCATGCATGCACACACACACACAGACACAGGCACACATACACATGTACTAACACATCACCCACATATTTGTTGTTTCTTTTAGAGGAATGTAGGAGCACTACATTTCTGACAATGGAGCCATAGCTTAATTCACCTTTTTGGGGTGATGTCTGCACCCTTAGGTAATGAAAAGAACATTCCTGGAACTGAATAAAGAACACAGTAAGTGCAAGTAAAAGGGTACAAACATTTTTTCTGCTCATTTGCTAATATGCTACCTCTATTCTGCTTTGTTTTCTCATACGTGCTATATTCTTTTACCTTTTGTGTAGACAGAAAGGTATCTATTACTTTTATATCAGTGTTTTTGAGAATAATAAACTTAATTTTGCTAATCTTTTGCTAATTGCACTCTTTTTATTTTTTTCTTGTTGTTGTTGTATGTTCTAGTATTAATGAAGAGAGCAATAAATTTATACTTGGTTTATATAAAGATGCATGATTTGCCATTCTCAATACCAAGCAAATTTCTCATTTATTTCAAAATTTCCCTGATAGATTAATCACATTTATACTGCTGAGCTACAAAAAATATTTAAAGATAAAAGAGAAACATGTTGCATATCAATATTGTTATATGCACAGAAAAAATAAATTAATCAAACTGTTGCATTGCTCTTCAGTAATCTATGTTTCCAGCCATTTACTTAATTATATATCTTAAGTACTGATTAGTTTGTATATATATACACTTGTATTAGGAAATATTTAAGTACTACTTTTAATTTCTAATCTGTTCCATATGGATTACAAAAAGAAAAACAATTGAGCTTTTGGGTTATAGTGATAATTTTCATGGAGATAACTGTGTAAAAGAAAAAACATTTCAGCCCTTAAGCATTCTCTAACAGTGATTGTTCCCAGTGCTGCATCCGGAAAGCTGCCCGGCGGAAAAGGACCTGGGGGTGTTGGTTGATGGCCGGCTGAATATGAGCCAGCAGTGTGCCCAGGTGGCCAAGAAGGCCAACGGCATCCTGGCCTGTATCAGAAATAGCGTGGCCAGCAGGAGTAGGGAGGTGATTGTCCCCCTGTACTCGGCCCTGGTGAGGCCGCACCTCGAGTACTGTGTTCAGTTTTGGGCCCCTCACTCCAAGAAAGACATTGAGGTGCTGGAGCGTGTCCAGAGACGGGCAACGAGGCTGGTGAAGGGTCTGGAACACAAGTCCTATGAGGAGCGGCTGAGGGAACTGGGGATGTTTAGCCTGGAGAAAAGGAGGCTGAGGGGAGACCTTATTGCTCTCTACAACTACCTGAAAGGAGGTTGTAGAGAGATGGGGGTCGGACTCTTCTCCCTAGTAACAGACAACAAAACAAGAGGAAATGGCCTCAAGTTGCGCCAGGGGAGGTTTAGATTGGACATTCGTAAAAACTTCTTTACCGAAAGGGTTGTCAGGCATTGGAACAGGCTGCCCAGGGAGGTGGTGGAGTCCCCATCTCTGGGGGTATTCAAAAGGCGTTTAGATGAGGCCCTAAGGGATATGATTTAGTGGGGGACTTGGTAGTGATAGGTTAATGGTTGGACCCGATGATCTTGGAGGTCTCTTCCAACCAGAACAATTCTATTCTATGATTCTATGATCCTATGATTAGAACCTGAAATTAAAATGTAATACACTTTTCCTCAACATGAGTTTACATTCACAATTTTATTTGGGAAATAGAGGATTGGGAAATAGAATAGTAAACAGAGGATTTTCAGCAAAGTCTTAAGGAAATTAAGAATTAAGGACACGATGTTACTTCTGATATAAAAGCTAAAAACTAGATATAAAAGTTAAAAACTAGAAGGATACTTAGATGCAATAAATTCCTAAAGAATCCAGAAAATCTGGTGAAATACTTTTTATATTTATAAGATAATTTCACTTACCAATCAAGCAGAACTTGGTAGTTGTTTACCAAGCATTTGATGCCAATATTATGCCTACATAGTTCAGACAAGAACAGTGGTGAACATAACTGACATAATCAGAGGGAATTTTAAAAGGGAGAAGAAATTAATCTAAATGAAATTTCACTAGATTTTTTTTGGCTAATGTGGAACACATTAGAAGTGCAACAAAATTTGTATTACTACATTTGCATCACCTACTTTCATGTGGTGAATAGCAAAGAGCAAAATTAAGTCAAAAAACTCTCAAAAAAGTAAACCAAAAAGGACACACAGGAGGAAAAGCAGTTGAAGAAATCCGTGAGGAAATACAAATGTTACTCTTTCAGCTAGAGAAACCCATTTTTATAGTTTTCACCTTAACTAAAATCCCAGGGAAATCACTGAAGTTTGCATAGAGATGCATGTCCAATGGCCTGCTATACACACTGGGCAACGGCTACAATGATTTCAAGCACTAATGAATTCATTTATTAAAGTAAACAGGTACGAGCCAAATCATGCAGCATGACTGGCAGGTAGCATATCTAAAAACCTGAATACCATCGTATTGAACCAGATCAAAGGAAGCAGCTGTTTCTGTAAGATATGCAGTTAAAACGTCTATATGAGCAACTGAATTAACGTAGTATGTAAAGCCCTGACTATTGAAGAAAGCAACAGAAATGTTGATTTGGGCGATACAGCTCAGCCAATAAAGCACACTCAAATTAAATGAGCAAATTATACAGCTACACCTGGAAAACGCACACTGACAAGACTTGTCAAGCATATAACATTACCAACAAAGCAACGTAAAATAATCTGAAATGTCTAGTACATTTAAAGAAAACAGTCCATGAGAGTCCATGACTCTGATAGAGTCATATTATACAGTATCTTTCAGCCCTCATCTTTCTATTGTTTGAATTGATTCACTTTGTATTAAAAAAATAATAATAATTAATAAGACTGATTACTTAGTTCTTGCTCAGCCAAGATTTAACTGATTTTGATGTTCATTTGAACAAGTAATGTCTGCAAGATCGTATCTACAGTGGGCTGACAAGTCATAGAGAGGCAGAATTACCGTTCTGTTGGATACTGCCCTGGTTTCGGACAGGACAGAGGTAGTTTTCTTTCCAGCAGCTACCGTGTTTTGGATTTAGTATGTGAAGGATGTTGATAATACACTGATATTACTAGTTGCTACTAAGCAATCAGTCAAGGACATCTTCCAGCTTCCCAGGTTTTGTTAATGTGCAGGTGCAAAAAACTTGGGAGGGGTATAGCCAGTATAGTTGATCCAAACTGGCCAAAGAGAGTATTCCATACCATAGACATTATGTCCAGTATAAGTGGGTGTTGGTCAGTGGGCCCTTTTTTCTTTTTCCCTTTTTTCATTCATTCGGGTCTTCTCGTTTGTTTGTTTGGCTGTTTGTGCCCTCACTTGCTCTCTCTGGAACTTGCTGTTCTGGGATAGCTGGGGGGGAATATCCCTGTTCCCTGAATGCTGCTCAAGACAGGCTGTATCGGTCATCGGGTGGTAAGAAATTGTGCATCATTCATTTTATATATTCTGTTATTATTATATTTTATTATTACTATTTATATTTATTATTATATTATAATTATTATAGATCATAATTATTATTATCTTTTTCTTTGCTGTCCTGAGGAACTGTTTTTATCTCAACCCATGAGTTCTCCTTTTCTTACTGATTTTCCTCCCCACCCCACTGAGGAGTGGGGGGAGTGAGCAGGTGGCTGCCTGGTATCTGATTACCATCTGGGATTAAACCACAACACATATGTATTTTCCAAGTCCTTAAATCTACATTTAAGACACATTTTATATTTAAAGTTTTGGTCCCCACTATAAAGCATCAAAACTCAAACAAACAAACAACAAGTCTCTGCTTTTTCTGCAAAAGAATTTCAATATTCTACTCATAACTGTACGTCTTTACCTCACAAGTACACAGATACGAAACTATACACTTGAAATGAGGAAATATTGCTTTCTTGCTTTGTAATTTTACCTTTTTTTTTTTTTAGTTTAGTATCCTTATAGTATAAGTTTTCCATCATTTGAAATGAACAGATATAAAATTATTATGGACATGAGTAACTGTCACTAAGATAAATAGGATATTCTGCAGTAAGACTCATTGAAATGTTTATTAAAATGCCATCATTAGAATTTGCTATTACAGTATGCTTCTCAAATGTGTATTACAATGCACATTCAAATGCATTCACCTCAAGTTTCATAAATGAAGCTTGTTCTCAGCATTTACTCTTTGTCAGACTGAAAGTTACAACATGGAATAATCCTGTTCAAGAAGCTTTTACAGAATGAGGTCAGAGGTTATTAAAGCCTCAAAAAATTACTTCAGATAGAAGATGAAAACACTTCTGTTATTTAGGCAAGGTGAGGAGGGTAACAGTTTTTATGGGAATCAGCCCACTTGTGATATGAATTGCCTTTTGATAATGTCTGTCTTCTTTTTGTCCTTGCTTTGTACAGGATGATCATACCCCAATTTAGGAATCCTAGACAACTGCTTAAAAGTAACTATGTTTAACATGTATTGTCAGAACTATAAACTGAGGATGGTTTAGATTTTAGATTAGATTTTCATTATTATCTCACTTTTATTCTTCTCTTCACCTTGTTGGCATTTATCTTCCAAAAGAGAGGTAGGCTGAGTTACAGATTTTTATGAATGCATTTCTCTTGAGCAGGAAAACGGACTAGATTGTCATTACACGTTACAGTTAGAAAAATTTGCACAAGTATAGTTGAAAATTATTTTCTCAAACTCAGTTTGCATTTGAGCTCTTAATGAGATCTGAGAAACAAACCAAACTTGAAGGAATGATGTTCAATAGCCTGCCCTTCTATATAGCTCTGTATCCCAAGAAATGCACTTTGTACTTTCTCAAATAGCTTAGATGATTGTCAAGATTAATTCTCAGTATAGTTTTTAGGAAGGCATGGAAAGGGGGCAAGGTAAATAAATAACATGAAAAAAAACTATGAGACTAGAAATCTTTGTTACATAGCTTTGCATCAGGCATTTCAAAATCAAAAAGTGTAACCAGCATGTATGTATATTTTGCTGTCTCCCATCTCACATGAAGGGTTTTGACACTTATATGATGATAATTACCATATAATAACCAGTATAATTTTAACTATTACAAAAGCCTCATGTCAACATAGGCTAAAAACTGTTTATCATAAACCTTATTAAAATAAAAATGTCCATATAGGGAAAAGTATTTACTTCTGGATTAAGTTATGTTTCTTTATTATTGATGGAAAAATCTTTGTGATTGTGTCTATGTTTGTATGTAAGTATGAATACCTCCTTTCTTTTGAGAGAGATCATGCCAAATTTCCCCATTGTTGATTATAGGTATTCCTTTAACAAACTGTGTTTTATTTAGAAATGACTGACAAACATGTCTTCTAAATTTTGTTCTTATACTTGTAATTACTTTTTTGCAATTTATAGTTTAGCATATATGATACTTACATTTCCTACCATGTCAGAAAATATTTACAGATGTGGAAGAGAAAAAACATACATTCTGGTTCCTTCAGTATGTTCCTCTGACAAATAATCAGGCTAGAAATGTATTTTGAGGACCCAAAAAATGAGGAAGGAGGTGATCTATTTTCTGAAGAGTTTACGTTACTTTGTATAAATTGATCTAGGAGCAAAAAGGAGTAGGATGTTTTTTTTTTTTTATATCTATCTATCTATCTCTCTATATATATCCTGGCAGAAAAAAACCTTAGCATTTTGAATTTGCAGGATTATAAATAGGATCTTTCATAATATTTTGTCATTGGCAACTTTGGGTCTGTAAGTGAAACAAAGCATATAATATAAGTTCATTTGTGCTATCTCATGTTTTTAAGTTCATAAAAATTGAACTGAAACCTCAGGACTTTAAAGTGCATTGACTGCATTTAACTCTAGAGTAAAAGCTGCAGTGGGATATCGCATAGCATTAGAAGTGTCAACAGCAGTTGAATAGTAGTTGAATGGCACAAGGTCTTGTTGGAGACCAATAATTAGCAGTATACCCCAGGGGTCAGTCCTAGGTCCAGTCATGTTTAACACCATCATTAGTGATCTGGACAATGGGGCAGGGTATACCCTCAGCAAGCTTGCTGAGGAAACAAAACTGGGAGGAGTAGCTGACAAACCAGAGGGCTGTGCTGCCATCCAGAGGGTCCTTGACAGGCTAGAGAGATGGGCCGACAGGAACCTCATAAAATTCAACAAGGAGAAGTGCAAAGTCCTGTACCTGGGGAGGAACACCATGCACTAATATATGCTGGAGGCCACTCAGTTGGAAAGCAGCTTTGCAAAAATGGACCTGAAAGTCCCAGTGGTCACTAAGTAGAGCATGAGCCAGGGATGGCTAATTGGCTCAGGAATGTCGGCCTTGAAGCAAAGACAACTAATGGTATTGTTACATGAATTCTAAAGTATATGATTATATCCAGCAACCATGAAGTTCTAAAGTATATGATTATATCCAGCAACCATGAAGATCTAAGATGCTATGACTATGTCCAATAACCATAAAGATCTAAGAGGCTATGATCATGTCCAGTAGCCATGAAGGCCTGAAGGACTGTGATTGTGTCCTGTAACTGTTTAATCAGTAGATAGCATCAGTGTACAAGATCTAAAGGACTGTGGCTATGTCCTGTAACTGTTTAACTAGTAGATGGCATCAGGGTACAGGATTTAAACTGTTTGTGTTTAAGTAGCGTAAAGCAAAGCAGCCTTTGAGTTGCCCTTAGGTAATATGTGACCATATATGGATAAAAGGAGTTAGGGTACTTCATCCGGGAGGACACCCAAGGACCCCCACAAAAGGAGAAGGACATGCACAGAAGGATCTGAAAAGAAGCCAAGAAGAATGACATCACATAATTACTTAACTTATGTAGATTAGGATAAATATGTATTAGATAGAATATGAATTAATTTAATGTATAAATGTAACAAAGAAACCGGAATTGGGTGTGCTTGATTTGTGGGAAACCACTGAGCACCCAGGCTTGCGCAACTCTGAAATAAATACACAATGTCTCTCCTGAGTGTGTGATTATTGGTGTATCGCATACCGGGCAACGGATCCGCATTTCGGACAACAGTATCCTGTGCTGCACTGGCAGGAGTGACAACAGTAGGTCAAGGGAAGTGATCTTGCCCCTCTATTCAGCACTGGGGAGGCCACATCTGGAGTGCTGTGTCCAGATCTGAGCTCCTAGGTACAAGAGAGACATGGACATACTGGAGAGAAGTCCATGAAAGACCATTAAGATGGTTAAGTGATTGGAGCATCTCTCCTATGAAGAAAGGCTGAGAGAGCTGGGACTGTTCAGCCCACGGAAGAGAAAGCTCAAAGGGGATCTCATCAATGTATATAAGTACCTGAAGGGAGGGTACAAAGAAGACAGAATGAGGGTCTTTTCAGTTGTTCCCAGTGACAGGACCAGAAGCTATAAGCACAAACTGAAACACAGCAGGTTCTGTCAGAACATCAGGTAACACTTTTTTTTTTACTGTGAGGGTGACTGAGCGCTGGAAAAGGTTGCCCAGAGAGGACGTGGAATCTCCATCCTTGGAGATGCTGAAAAGCCATTTGGACAATGGTTCTGAGCAATCTGTTCTAGGTGGCCCTGCTTAAGCAAGGATGTTGGATCCGAGGTCCCTTCCAACCTCAACTATTCTGTGATTCTGTGAATAGCTGAATCAGTAAGCATCCCTTAACACATTATCTTGGTGAGTCAGTTTTTCCTGTTCTTGGCCTTGCTGGCTCCAGATGAAATGTTATCTTGGCTGCACAGATATGCCCATTATCTGAATTTGAAAAATAAAATTTTCCTTAGAAATTGTGGTAAAGGTTACTTTTCTAATTCTGTGGGATTGTATCCTAACATAGCAGGAATTTTAGCTAGTATAAAATCGAAGCTCATTTTGGATATCATTGTAAATTGAAATTTTCATTTTCAATTGCATTTGTACTCTAAAAAAATATCCCCAGATACTGAAGCTGAGAGTCAAAGGGAGTATGATTAGAATCTTCTTATGCTTCAGCTATTTTAGAAAGTGTGTCAGAACTCCATATCAGTCATGAAAAATCCAAGAAGGAAAAATTCTGAACAGATTCTAGTATTCACATATGGCTGAGCAGAATCAGAAAAAAAGACCAGCAAAGAAAGGAATATGAGGAAAAAGTGGTCTCTTTCTAGGTGGATGTCTTTGTTTATTACTTTGCTGAACATAGGTGCAAATAATTGTGGGTGGTTTTTTTAATACTTTCTAAATCTGGAAAGATGTTATTCTGTGCTAAAAGAAACTTGTTTATATGGCGGAAAAACGGCAGTGAGTCAGAGGAAACCTTAGCCAACTACATACAAGATGCAGCATTAAACTAGAGAGTAAAATCAGGCAGGCAGGGGAACATCCTAAATGGCCAAAGAAGAAAGAGTATGGGCAGTCCTCCCTATCCCCCCCAAAAAACCCAAGCAATCAGAAAAGGACTATAAGCGAAAAAAACCCCAAGAATAAGTTCTTCCAAAAAGCAAGAATTATCTGTCATGTTTCCAGTAAGGAAAATGGAAATTATTTCTGAAGGACCAAGTGTTGGCAGAACTGAAATATGTCTCCTGTGCTCCATTCAGCACAGCACACAAGACAGGCTTCAAAAATCATTTCCAGCACTCATTGAAGATGGATGATTATTGCTGGAGAATCTATACCAAGAAGAATGGAAACTGTGTCCAGGAAGTGCCAATCTAACACCTACGTTGTTTACTGTCCTTTTGTACCAGAGAGGCAAAAAGTAACTATAATTTTTGAGAGTCTAGTAAAGTCAGCTGATATTGATCCACTATTGATGGTCCTCATTGGTCCAAATACATTAATGCCATCTGAAAATATGGCCTTAATA
The DNA here is from genome assembly GCA_009819775.1 of Phoenicopterus ruber ruber. Lineage (NCBI taxonomy): Eukaryota > Metazoa > Chordata > Aves > Phoenicopteriformes > Phoenicopteridae > Phoenicopterus > Phoenicopterus ruber. Next base: position 170,940,189 of record CM020215.1, read on the forward strand.
GGATCCAAGGGAGAAGCCAGCTACAGGGAAAGACAGTAACAAGGCAGAAACATATAGTTTTCACCTCAAAGAACCTTTATATTTATTTTCAATATGTCTAAATAAGTGTAAAGATTGGGGTTAAAAATAAATTACAAATCCTTCATCTTTTTTTCCATAGCATAAATACATGTACATAGGCAGATGAAAGAAAAAAAACCTCTATTTATACACGTTTCATGCTCTGGTGTCATAAGTGAAGACACCTGGAGCATGTGGCTTCACAAATAAGAGAACTTGCGTGTGCAGAAACTTCAGAAGATAAACTATTCCTCACGTGCACATATCATTTTGAATTAACAGCACACTGTTAATCAGTATGAAGATTATTTTAAACAGTACAATGTGGTTATAAACAGACAAAGGGGAGCAACCACTTCAGAAGAGGTGCTAACGATCAGATCCATTTAAACGTGGGCATGTTCAACACATTTAGAAGATGTGAACGTATGCTGGACACAGAGGAGGAATCACTACCCTCAGCCTTCTGGCTAAAGGCTTGACGATACAGCTCAGCTTTCCGAAGGTACAAACCAAAGCTACCTGCTACCTGCCAATTGTGCTTTTGTAAATGCCCTTAAAAAAAAGCAGGGAAAGCATCACAGGTATGCCACACAATAATTATGCCTAGCAAGGAGATATTGAGGATGTCATTTAAATTTATATTTCAGGAATATAAATTTTAAAAGTGTGCTAAAGAATGCTGTAATTTACTAGTATTATATTAACCTTTAGTTACTGGCTTGAGAACATCTGTTCTATGGCAAGTAACCTGTTTCCAAACCGAGACCTCCGGAGAGAACAACAGCTGAGGGTACTGAGGGGATTTTATGCTTAATCATTCACAGGATCAAAAATGTAAAGCAAAGTGTTAAAAATCTCCAAAATATATTCACTGATCCATTCCCTTTTTAATTGCAAATTCACATTTGTTCTGTAATCAATAAGGTCTGCAACCAATAAAACCGATTAACTGACATTTTACTACATTTGGTCAGCCAGCTCTTTTTTAAATTTCTATAAGAGATCTAGAAAAGGATGTATTTTCAATGAAAACTTCCCCTACAGCATTGCCTCAGTAGCTTAACTTGTCAGAAAATGCATGAAATCAGCAAAAGCAAAAAGAACATAGTAGCATTTGGGAATGTAGAAAATGCTGCTTAACCAGCATCATTGCTGTGGCTGCCTGCAGGCTAGTTTAATTAGGCTACAATTCATATGCAAGAAAGTAGTTTTGTAATTACTGTCAAATGACCAAATCTATGCGTAAAACCTAAGGAGGATTACGTATTCCCAGTAATGAACCATACTGAAATTGACTGGGATTTGTTAGCTGAGACACTTATTTGGCAAAAGTTAACTGTAAAATGTAAAATAAAATAAATATATGTATACTCAGATACTAGACAATTTTAAAGATTACATCTCAGTTTGCTGGATGTAACTATGAATTTTTTATTAGACACATATACTGATTTTTCTACCAAATCATGCAGCCATATTTGTATGGGTGGGAAAGCATAGTTACCAATTTCAATTTTAAAAAAGCATATGCTTTCTAGCAGAAAAATTATCAGAAGAAGTTTAATATTAAGAACTGGGCATAAAGCTGCCAGAACTATGTTTCTCTTTTTTTTCCCCTTCTATTTTCTATTACTTAAAAATTGAATGATGGCATTTTTAGTTATCTGCTTTAGTAGCATCACTAAACATTTTTAAGCAACTCAAATTTACTCCAATTTTTATTTGATTGACCACAATCTTTAAAGAGGTTTAGTTAAATAGATATGTATGTGGAGAACAGGGAGGATTTTTTTTTCTTTTCTTTTCTTTAAATCAGCATATTATTGAAATTAAAACTGTTGAATTGAAATATGCTTATTAAACAAAGAAAGACCAGAGGATATAATTAATTTTCTGAATGTATGTTTTTAGGCTTATTGCCATAGCATCTGCATTTGAAATATTTGCCTAATACTTCTGATCACCATATATTTAAGTGCTCAGAAAAAATAATCAAATTGGAGAATGATGCCAGAATAATTACAATAAGCCATTTTTGTGTTTCAGAAATAACATCTCAAATAAGAAGTATTTCTCAAGACCCATAATTTAAGGTAAGAAATACATTAGCAAGTAAGTCATGAAAACTAGCCAGAGATTTTTGTTGTGGTGGTGGTTTGGGGGGGGTAGGGGGGTGGGTGTTGGTTTTTGGGGTTTTTTTACTATGTAGAACCATAGGCACTGTGAAACAGTTAAGTTTGTCAGAATACTAATAGCTGATGATAATTTACATTAATACTTCAGGACTTCAAGAGTGCAATTTGCTCAGAAAACTGTCTCAACTCATATCCTGAAGTTATTTTACCGAATGAGGATGATTACCAATTTTCCACTTCACTTTCCACAAATAATAATCAGTGTTAATATTTCATATTGTAAAGCAAAGAATGACATATTAATCCTCAAAGTTTTTTCCATTATGGAATAATTTGGTGTGTGTTGACGCCCCCCTTTGTTTGCATTATTTTCCAATGAAATATGAATCTAGTCATCAGCTAAACCCCATGGAATATATATAAAAATAAAATAGTAAATTCCATTAAAAAAATCTTCCATTGGTGGTGTTTTAAAGAAGAAAATAAATCCTATTTCATCTTTCAAAACTTGACTCGAAGTGCTTAGCCTGAAGAAGTGGTTGAAAATAAAGCTCTGAGGAGGGCACCTATGTTTCTCTAAAGCAGTTACATTTCTTGAGCTCTAGGCTATTCTTCACTCAGCATGTTTTTTCTTGTGTCCCTGTTCTCAGACATCTCACTTGTGAATAATTAGATACATAATTAGTATCTCACTTAGAATCTATGCTATTTATGTCTATACATATGGAGACTTTGCCAGTGATTTCAAAAGTACGGTACGGTAGAACAGGAATTTGGACATACATCACTTATTTTGCTTCTAGTTCAAATGAACGATTATATTTAATTCCATGAGATTCAAGAGCAAAATTAGTAATGGCAAATAATGTATATAAACAGATACAGTAGTAATAAATCTAACACACACATATATATGCACACATATAGTGTTATTCTAAAAAGATTAAACATTCTTAATATGAAATTAGAGATGTTGTAAACCTTGAAACACAGAGGATTTAATTTACTTATCTTCTAATTGATGACATGTATGTTTAGCTTCTGTTACTGATATGAGCCTTAGTCACAATTACTGTCTTTGTTCAACAACTCTGACAGCGGTTTTGTTTGTTTGGGTTTTGGGTTTTTTTTGTTGTTTTTATCCCAAAGAGTATGTATGGTACAATTCTAAACTCTCATTCCTTTCTCTTAAACTCAGCCAAAAAAGAGAATTAATATGCACAAAAATAGATACCAGATTTTGAAATCTGGGGTGCAATAAGTGGAGAGGGGAAAAACAGACAGAAAACACAACCGATTATATAAGGTTTAAATCCTCAAAGATGAAGTAAAAATTAAACTTCCAGAATTGTTAGCCAGACAGACAAATTCCAAGGTGAATCATCCACCTTTTAATCCATTAGTAATGTCTTCACATTCCTTTTACGACTAAAAATTAAATTATTTCCTAATTTTAATCTACCTTTAATCCTCAGAAATTTCTAAACTGCTTCACAGACTAGTTGTATACTAAAATCACCCACCTTTGAAATATTTTCCTTCAGTGGAATTAAATAGATCACTGTGCTATGAACATGATGTATGACAGAATGTTTTTAAGGGTGTAAACCATAACTGTTATGCTAAGCTATGGAGAAAACACAAAGTTTTTCACTCCTAACAGAATTGGCAGCTGTATGGGAAAAGACTAGACTAGCATATATGGCCAAACAAAATGTTTTGGCAAGAAAATATTCTATTTTCTAGGCAGCTTTCTCACCAAAGAACTTCCCAGGACCTTCATTGTTACTGATAAATAATTGGTGGATACCTTGAGATGTCTCTCTCTCATGGAGTAAATTTTAACAATGTAAAGTTATTCCAATTACTATGATGCATTTTCTCCTGATTTGTACCAATAAATTAGGCTCTGTTATTTTAAATAGTGTTATGGCAACCTTCCCAGAGCAGATGTCTGTCAGCAGGAGTAAAATCTGCCTTGGAAATTCAGAAGGAAAAAAAAAAAAAAAAAAATCAGAGCAGCTAGGTAAAGCAAATTAACAGTTAGCAGTCTATGACTATTCCAAAAGAAAGTAAAAAAAAAAAAAAAAAGATCAAACCTGGCATTTACTTGATGTTCTTTTATAACTTCCTGTCTCCTATATTCCTTCAGAAAATCTATCTTAGTGTTTGAAATGCTATTTTCTAGCCTGTTAGTAATTTTGGTGCACATTTGAAAAGAACATGGCTGTATCTAAAAGCTTGAAGAAATAAACTATAAGCAAATGAAATATTAAAATACTTTGAAAAATGTTCAGTTATTTATAAACTTTTTCCATAGTGAGTCTACCTACAACTACAGTGAAAACCAATCTGCATAAGCAGTGTTTTCTTACACATTTTGTAATCTCATTTATTTAATTAGGAACCATGCAGAGATGTTGAAATATACTCTTTAATTCATAGTTACTGAAGTGGATTGAGGAAAAAAATTCTGACTTCTACTATTTGCTGAAGAAACCACGTTTCTGAAATTAAGTATACCCATAAACCTTGAAACACTGGATAACAAAAAGTTCCAAGTCACAAAACACAGATGATTTCCAAAAATTCCTCATTCCAATGTAACACCCATACCAATTGCAAAAGAAAAATAAAACCACATTTGAAGCTCATATCCTACGTTAGACAGCAATCTGAGAGAAAACGAGTTACATAAATACATATTGCAAATCTGCTATTTAAAGAAAGCATATGGAATTACAAAATAACCACTATGTTGTAGTATAATGATACTAATACTACTACTAATAAAGGCTATTCTGGTTTGAATAGTTTCTAATAATTCTTGTCCAAACAATTAAAAGTCTTTAAGCAGATTAATATAAGTTGTAAAAGCAACCATATTTGGTGTTTCACTTCATACAGCAAAAGACAGGTTACAAAAGTTGTCAGAAGGACAGCAGCTTTCCTCACAGGCAACAATTGGTATCCTCTCTCTCACAGTTTAAAATTGAATAAATATCCTCAGAGTGATTTCACTTGTCTTCTGCTGAATCAGGCAGCTGAAATTATTTCAGTGAAGATTTCTTTTTCCAATACTAGTTGAAGTACTCTTAAAGAAAACATTTAATTGAAGAAACAGGAAAAAAATCTGAAATGGATAAATATTTCAAGGACTTTTTATGTCACCTTCTTGTACATCTGAAAAGAAGTGATTGTTTCATTTTTGCATGTGATAGTTATTATTTACAGAATGAGAATGGGAATTTAAGAATGTTACTGAAGCCTGAAACGGTGCAACAAAAGAAGCCTATACCCTTACATCTGTGACTAAATCAAATCATTAATTGGCTGAATAATGTAAAATCTTTTTTTCCTACCTCAGTGTTGGACAGTGAAGTTTCACACTGACTACAACTTGTTGACATATCTTCAGTGAATAAAAAGATTTTCAAAAATACAGTCGTATAAATGAAAAAAAGGGAAAGCAAAAGGTGAAGAAGGAAAAGCTATGGCTGCTGTAGTTGGAAAAGCAGAGGTCCAGCAGTATTAAAGTTGGTGAAATGCTTTGCTTAGAAATGAAATATCATGGTTTAAGAATATTAAAAGTACAAAAATATGTTTCAATCATTTAAAAAATGTATTTTTTTTTTAAATGAAAACATTCTAGGAAAGACAAATGAAATATTAATAACTTTAAAATATACTTCTTTTTTTTTTTACTTTTTCCCAGAGCAAAGCATTCTCTTCAATCAAAAATGAAAATATTTCCTGTATTCTCTTCCAAACATGAAAAATACCATTTCTGTTAAAACCTAACCATCTTGTTTTATTTCAATTCAGCAATGGAATCAGGAAAGAACAAGAAAACAGTCACAATGATTTACTGATAATTCCACAGTATTCTAATAAGAGATTTCATGTTTGAAATAGAGTCAGGCAGATAGATGAATTAATTGACAGGAATATTACATATCACCTGATACCTCAGTATGTTGATTGTGGGACAAGTATGCTACTACATGCACCATTCAGATGTTGTCTCCCATTTCTTCAAAACAGGGCATCTATTGAAACATTCCATCACTCCTTTCTTGCCTATCCTATAAAACTTTTCCAAAGGAAGCCACAGACCATATCCATAGACAAGAATTGAGTGTGCATCTGCTGCCACCAGTAGGGATACTTAACAGTAGGGAATAGTGTGCACTGTCTCCTTCTCAGCCTATCCAACAATCAGTCTTTACTACACCACCATTTGCTTTTTTAGACTGTCATTTATCACTTCATTGACCGTAAGTAATCTTTTTTCTTTTTCTCCTTCATTTTTATTGTATTACATCATATTTTTAAATATTTTTATTGCAGAGCATTTCTGAGACTTTGTGTTAGTTCAATAATACACCGGTTGTAGGACAATGAGGTAAGAATCTCTCTAAAAGAAATTCCTGAATCAGTTTTGAGTACAATGTCAGCACTACATTTTCAAGAAACAGAGTTTTGCAGCAATAGTATTGACATACATAGTCTGTGTAAATAAAAACCAAAATCAAAAATAAAACATCCTTGAAAATGTCTATAAGACACTCAACTAAACATTTTGCAAAACAACATTATCTGAGAACAATTCATTAATATGAACGAATAGGTAACACAAAAATATTACAGCATGTCAGGCAAGAACTTTTACAAACGGAACAGAATTTTATTCTTCTGTATACTAAGACTGAAGAATTTCTTACATACTTGACGGAATTTCTGTCTCTGAAGTAAGCTTGTAACACTTCATTTTTTGGAATAGGAACTGTACTTTCTCCTGTAATGAAAGGTTATACTAAAACGCAGTTTGAGAGAAAAAGCAAGAACACCTTTTCTTCAATAAACCCTGAAGATACAGGATAAATATTAATAGATTTGTACATCTTAAGGTGAGTAGAAACCACATAATCATTCAATTCAAGTATTTTCTTTGCAAACAGACCTTGCAGTTTCCTCAGAAGATAATTTACAGGATGTACTTCAGAAAGATATAAGGACTTATTTTTGTCTTCAGGTCATGATGATCCCACAATCTCAGCTGGAAAGCTCTTCTGTCTTTAATCCTCTCAGAGTTACAGCTAGGAAGTTGCATCTCATTTCTGATTTAAATTTCTGTGTTCCAGTTACAGCTTTTGGAGCTTACTATGACATCGTCAGAGATCTGTAGAACTTTTTACAATGCAACTTTACTGAAACTCATTTAAAGTAATCAAGTTATCCCTCTAACAATCTTCTGAAGCTCAGCTGATGTAACTTCATACTGTAATGGCTTCATGCTGGTTTTTATCTCCCTTGTTTGGATACTCTGTCGCATTTTGACTTCTTGAAATATAGAAACAACATCCTGTAATATCGTTTCAACCTTTAATAAAACTTTGAATGACACTGGATCGAGAATTCAAAAGTCATTTCTAGTGAAAGTCTATTCTATGAACTACTACAATTTGAGATTAGTTGAAATATTCTTTGTTTTTAAGACTGTGGTAAGAAACAAAACCAAATGCAGTGGAGAAACACAAACTATATCAACAAAGACTTTTTAAATCTACCTTTCCCACAATAAAGTAAATGTAAATGGTTTCATTAGATCTAGTTTCTGCGGAATAATTTAACCAACTTATTTTTAACAACAGATTTCTTGTTGTTGTTCTGGTTTAACCACTCTAATATTTTGTCCAAGACAGAAAAAATATAGTCCCAAGTGCTATGCTTTCTTGCTCTTAAAAATATCAGAATTGTGTTGGAAGTCCTTGAATCTTTATAAACCGTGTGACTTTTCAATATTTGTTAAAAGTTTTAACATTAGTGACAAAAATTCCACAGCTAGGTCTATTAGGGATCTTGGACAAACATTTTTCAAGATCATTGATTTAAAAATGGACAATTTTAGCAAACGCTATTATCATTAGCTACCTTTGTGCATAAACCTGAAGATAATGAATTCCTTACAAGGACAATTAAAATTACATGCTAACTTTTTGCCATCACTCTCAGAGGGAACAGAATAAATCCCAGTCTGGTAAAGCTTAAATTAAAGTACAATTCTGCTGACAAATAACGGTCAGTGAGATAAGATTCTGATTTTTTGCTACAGCAGTGTTTATCGTGTCTGCTGTGAAATTGCTAAGTACATAAGAAACCCCCATCTATCACTGTTTTAAAACACAGTAAAATTCAAAATATGTTCTCTGAGCTTTTATCTGTTTTATTCACTCTGTCTCCAAGTGATTCTCATCACGGTCTGTGCTTTGTGAGAGCACAGTTATTTCTGCTCTAGTCAAGATGATGGGCCCATCCTAGATATTACTCAGGTTAGTCTGTGAAATTACTGTTTCTAAAAGATTGGTACAAATTCCAAGCCATCATTGTATGACATTGTGGGGACAACTACTTGGAAGCAAAGCTCATTTTTTTATCCATTCCAAATACAAGAAAAAAGCGTGCAAAAATTGTATTCTTTCCAAAATACAGACAGGATGATGCATTTTAAGGCTTACATTTTAATCTGTTTTAAGTCGTACTCTTTTATATAATATCTTCCATAAAATGGAACCCAGAAACACAATATGCTTAATTTAAAAGTTCAACTGGCATTAAATAGCTTTTGGTTTAAATAAATAAATAGAAGTAGCAGCTTTCTGATGAGTATATGTGCAGGCCACATGACAAGTAGTTCTGTCTCATTCAGTTGTCTCCTCGTTATTCCCGTAGATGTCACAAGAAAAAGTCATGTCCAGCACCCTACTTCTGACAATGGCGTGTGAACTGGGTGGATGAGACGATAAAATACTTTTCTTGGACCACTGAATTGGTTCAACAACTCAAATCATCTTTATCTTTCATAACCATTTTATTACCTCCCCTTTCATTCTATCTTTTCCCCTCATTTTCTCACAGGCACTAATCACAACCCCACACTTAAAATCTCCAAGCCAACTTCTTGTCCTTTCTTTCTCCAAAAAGCACGAGAGAATCATTTCCTGCTGTAGATGCCCTTTTCATTGTTAAGGGGATCAAATCAGGGGAGACACTGATTACAATCAGTATTTATTAGAACACCTTTTATTAATTAAGCTGTTGTTATTACGAGCAGATAACTGTTTGTACAACACATTCACATATCCCTTCCCATGGTACATTCAGGCACACATAGATGCATACACATAATTACATACCTGATCTAGTTGAAGATGTCCCTGCTCATTGCAGGGGGGGTGGACTAGATGATGTTTAAAGGTCCCTTCCAACCCAAACTATTCTATGATTCTATGAATTACTAATTGTTACTTGGCTGGAGAAACAGCTGGCAGGCCAGACCTAGCTGTTTACACAGAAGCAGAGGATCACAGTGTGGCTGCTAGGTTGGATTTCAGAAAGTCCTTCAAGACGGTCATTCTTTCATCAGGTGTTTACATAATCCTGAAGTGCTTTTCTGCATGTTGCAGCCACCACCTTCTTGGATGTGGTCTGAATTACGCAAACCTATTGTTGATGCTGGTATTTACCGGTGGCCTTGGATAGAGGCAACAAACTATTGATGTTCTGAGTTCACCTGTTCTTGTGGACTCAGCAGGACTGCTAGTCTCCAGAGCTCATCAGGTATTAGAGACTTCCACATGCTCTCTGTCAGCATCTATTTTTCCACTCTTTGGCCTATTATTTTCTGGTAGATATTTTTCCATCTGCATCTATTGGCACCTGTAGAACCCATTCACAAAAACTCATACAGAAGGGACTTTTATGATGTCCACCCACAGCCCACCAATACTAATGTTTTGGACAAGTTTCCAGATGTTAAACCCAAGTGTTTCTCTCACACTAAGTATTGTCATGTGGGAAATATCTCCTTCCTCCCTCTGCACTACATAAGCTCCATTCATAATGACTCATAATTCTATGTATGTTTACCACACCATCAGCCTTTATTTACCATACTTTTAACTGCCTCTTGCCCTTGGCAACTGTTTTTCATAAAGCTGCGGACTTCAATTATTTTTTGCAGTTCCTATTAGAAAAACAAAAAAGAAAAAAACTTTCCCTGTTTATTTGCAAAAGCTGTGAGGGGCTGCTCTTCTCCTTGGCAAGGAAGGTAGGGAGAGAGAAAAGCCTTCAGTCCCAGCAGGACATAGGAGTTCTTTGCCACCAAACATTTTTACTTCATTGCTACTTAACTATAGTACCAGCAAAAAACATATTCATATTACTTGTGAAAATTAATGAGTATGTGACAATATTCCAGGCACCGGTGTTGAACTTGGCTAACTATAAGTGACAGTAATTCCTAACTACCAGTGATGAACTGTCTGTAGTTTTGGCTTCTGTAGCAGCATTTAAAATCTCAGCCTATCATTGGGCTGTTTTGGAGGTTGTATTATAAATACAGGTTTCCTGGGGATCAGGTGAGTATGAAATACCTGGAGACAATCTTTAGAGTATACATTAATATATACTTATTTAGTGCCATATATTTACAGCTGGAAAATATCTTTTGTATCTGTGTTTTCAGCCACAGTTTATTTGCTGCATGCCCCCAGTTACCATGTATAGAGCAGGATCCCCATCTATATCTCATTATCCACTGTACACTGAAGTATTTTCACTCCCATAATTTGGCACTAATATCAATGAATGAAAAAGACTGACTACCATCAAAAAACAGATTCAATACTGTTATACATCTAGGACAACATTATCATGTAGAGAATGCACTGTATCAGAAACTGAAGGTTTGCTTTGAAGGTACATCTCCCTGACAGCTTAGTAAGTTCCCTGAGTGGTGTTAAGAATTATTCCTCAGGGAGGTATTCCGTTTATTATAGGGATTCTCAATTAGATTTAGTGTTCATTCTGCCTTTAATTTAAAAAAATTAAAAATAATAATTTTGTTTTTTAAAAAGCTGTTTTCATGATTTCCAGAATTTTGTCAGGATTACATGGATCACTTCACCTTCTACTGAATATGGGGTGCATAATTTACCTCTGCTAGCAACTTTATAAACCTGTTGAGAATAAAGGCAGACACCTTTGTTCTCTTCTAGGTTTGCACCAGGCAGATACTTGTCTTGGTTGTTATAATGAAAAATACAAAGAAGAAATGCACTATCTGTTCTAGAAACACACTAATATTTCATATTTCTGGTATTTCTTACAGCCACCCCTATTTTTGTACACAGTCACTTTGACCATATATTCTGTTTTATGACAAAGAATTTTTAGTTATTGTTTCCAAGGTTTCTATATAAATTGAAGGAAAATTCTATTGCTCACATTGTTCCATCTGCTAAGCAGACTGACTTTTAATTTAAAATTAAATTTTTTGGGGGGTATGTATTGTTTTAATAGTCTGAAATTTAGTGTAAATTTGACAGAGTACAGCTTTTAGCCCATTGTGCTATGCAGTTAAGAGGGAGATACTGAAACTGTCAACACAGAAATTCTGCATGCTGTAAATCTTTCATTTGTATTATTGTTTAGCTATTGAAGAAGCAAACCATAATTTTTAAATGACACAAGCTGCATAGATTTTAGCTATCTCCAAGACTGAGCTTTCTTCTAGATAAATTTAGTTTTCCTTCAGTCATCAGCATTATTTATCTCTGAAATAGACAACTTTCTTAATTCAGCACTCAGTAGTACTGTGGAAATATTGATCTGCAGTCAACTGCTGACACAGTTATTTTGCTTAAGCTGCATGTTTACTGAACTGCGAACACAGCAGTATTAAAGGCATATATAAGAATTGTTTCTACCACACCAAAAAAATCACAGAAAACACTTCATCTAAATGGCTTTGTCTGTGTTTTGTTCTTTGATTTTAACCAAAAAGGCAGTTATGAAGCAAATTGTTTACTTTTTCCCTTTTTTCTCCCTCTTTTTCTTTTTTTAATAGTGAATATAATGCTATGAGAAATTTTCCTCGACTAATCTCATTTTAATTTTCCTTTAAGTGGGATAAGCTGATTAATAAAATTGAAATTTCTCTGAAGAGTAATTCCCATTGTCTTGGAGGGATATCTCACAGGTGCTCTTTTTGTTAAGAATACAAATTTCCAGAACTTTTTAAAAACTTCTGATAATTAAGGTTTGGGGAACCAGCCCAGTCCCTTGTCATCAATACGGTCTGCTCGACTTTATTTGACATATTGCATTACTAAAGACCATATTTAGATTGAATACATACATCTCCATAGAAAGTTAGTAGAAGGTGTTATTGTTTATTCTACAGATGAATTAAATTTGTTCACAATGGAGGTGCATAAAATGTGGAACATTTCTCTATAATTTAGAAGGGATTAAAACCAAAACAGTTCTGTAGAAACAGTGCTGAAATGTACAGTCTTTATAGAGAAAACAATACAATCCCATTAAATGAACACACAAATAAAAAGTGTTAACTTTTGAATATCAAGACATTTAGTATCAGTGGCAGCGAATATCAAATGCACTTCAAAATTTGTCATCAAAGCAGATAAGTCTACTTTGTAATTTAACTGGGAATAACACAATATGAATAGTCAAAGACTCAGTAAAAGGGTTGACTTTCAAAGATGTGACTAATAATTGAATACCTTATTCCCCAAAGTCAAGTCTGCAAATGACTTATCGTTCTCATCAAGGATCTCTGCACAAAGAATGATTCTGTTAATTGTTGCCACACATACAGATCATCCCAAATTGTTTTCTGCATACAAAACTAACTTGAGTTACAATCCAAATTTTCTTCTCACATGTAGAGATAAATCACATGCAGAGATAAATCTTATTAAGTTGTTTTTTTGTGAAGCTGCTTGGTCAGGAGCTAGGTATTAACACTAACTATGGATAAGAACATCATTTCAGCACACATAGCAGCACAAATGACATGTTACTTGACGATTTGGCTAATTCAAGCAGAGAGTATTAGAATTAACATGCCTTTGTGGCTAAGAAGGCCAATGGCATCCTGGGGTGCATTAAGAAGAGTGTGGCCAGCAGGTCGAGGGAGGTTCTCCTCCCCCTCTACTCTGCCCTAGGGAGGCCCCATCTGGAGTCCTGTGTCCAGTTCTGGGCTCCCCAGTTCAAGAAAGACGAGGAACTACTGGAGAGAGTCCAGCAGAGGGCTACAAAGATGATTAAGGGAGTGGAGCATCTCTCCTCTGGGGAAAGGCTGAGGGAGCTGGGGCTGTTTAGTCCCTGTCCAGCCTAGAAATGTTTGCTTCCCAAGGACCATGCACCTCTATCACTTTGTTATCCAATACAAGCCATATATTAAAGAATAAATTGTCTATAATAACTATGGAATGACATAAAAAGTCACTGAATTTTACACTGAATGTAATTACTCCTTTTTCTTCTGGGTTAGAGTTCAGTAGATTTGTCCAAATACGTCTGTGTTGGGTGTAGGTGTCAACGTGTTGGTAGTTAGGAGAGGATGCAGGGGTGGTAGCAAGTGAGGGGACCAGGGCTGCCCCATGCCAGGCACAGACAGTTCCAGTTGGTTCCGACGGACCCACTGTAGGGCACATCTGAGCCCCTCAGCCAAGCTGGTGGTGCGTTGTGGAAAACATAATCAAGAAAGGGCACAACAGTTGAGAGAGAGGACCAAGAAAAAAATGTGAGAGAACCAGCCCTGCAGACACCATGGTCAGAGAAGAAGGAGGGGGAGGAGATGCTCCAGGCACTGGAGCAGATATCCACACAGTAGCTTGTGGAGAGGCCATGGTGGAGCAGATATCCACACTGCAGCCTATGCTGGAGCAGGCGGATATGTCCTGAAGGAACCTGCAGCCCACAAAGAGGACAATAAATTAAATTAATTTTCACCAAGTCAAGTCTGGTTTGCCCATGATGGTAGTTAGTAAGTGATATCCCTGTCTTTATCTTGACCCATGAGCTTTTCATCTTATTTTCTCCCCCTGTCCTGTTGAAGAGGGGGAATGAGAGAGCAGCTTGGTGGATGTCTGGCATCCTGCCAAGGTCAACCCACCACTGTGGCTCTAATTGGTGACAGGGTATTTGCAAGGTAAGACAGACACAGCACAGTTCATGGGAAACACATACCAGCAGGTGAAAGCAAAGCAGGATATCCTAGGGAATCTCTAAAGACACAAGGAGTCTATCTTTATATATGAATACATTTTGCTTTTAGTTACTAGAAAAGATTCAGTCTGAGATTAAGCTGCCTACACATGAGCTAAATGCCTACACTGGCTTTATTGCCAAAACCATTAGTAAAAACAAGAGACTCCTTCTGTTCACTTCCACGAGGGAACTGATTTAGTTTCACACTCCCCCCGCCCCCCCCAACATGACTTACTAGTGCCTTGAGTGTCCCTCCTGAGCCCTCAGCTGCTGCTCTAGAAAAGCACAGGTCTCTGATTAGTCCTGCATTATATGTGCGAGCCCTGTGTGAATGCCTTCTATTATGTCTAATACCGTCAGAAGCCTATGTGTGAGAAACTGAGGTAACCTTGTCTGTGTTTTTACACCAAATACTAGAAGCTTGCAACCTAATTTAACACAGCTATACCTTATCTTGGCATTACAAATGCCAAATTCATTGAACTATTCATAACTTCAGGAATTCACACTTTCATCTGCTGGCACTGAAAGTTTGATTTTATTACTGAAGGTGCTTAAGTCTGTAGGACAACTGACTACACCAATTAAAACTGTAATTAGCTGGGAAAGGTTTAATATACATGTGTGTTTGTGTATTTGCAATGAAGAATTAGCCACTGTAATGAATGCAACTGACTTTAAAATAATGAATATTGCAAAAACGTTATTAAGAAATATTTATAATCACTCTCTAGGATATTAATACAAATTGAACATCATAAATACATAATTGTTCAACAAGTCTGCATAAAAGTTCTAGCTTTTTTAATCATCCTAGTTAATTATATTACTATTAATATCATAAAAGTGACAGTAGTCAGTCCCAATAAATGGAAATACAGGCATTTGTATAATGGACGAGAAGTAATTTGATGACTCTCTTAAGCAGTGCCCCCCCAAAAAAACTTTAAAAACCTTATTGTGTAAAGTGCAACTTAAATAGAATTTCAGTAGCTAAATCCAAGATTGTGATTCCAGAAAATGGCTGCTTAAGAATGTACATGTCTGTTGTAGATAATTTTATTAAACTTTGTACTCTATTTTTTTTAGTTTTTCATGACTAGCAATATGACAAAGTTGACAGATCTAGGCTTTCAAGCCTCTTCACAAACCTCAGGTTGTTTGGGCATTCGCAAATCAGGCACACGCTGCACTGACAGGCCCAAGCTGATCTGATTTTTCAGAAACATCTGACATGCACATATCATCCATATAAGAAAAACCCAGCAACCCCAAGGCCATTCTCATACAAAATGACAGACAGAGAGGGAGCTGGTTCACATTAAATAACAGCCTAATGGCTAGAGTAGAATGGAAACTGAGGATCAATTCTAACCTTGGCCAGAAAAGTTCAAATATGTCATATTCTGAGGGAAGGGTCTATCCCCTAGGCTAGAATACAAAAGCTACAGAACTAAGGAGGAAGCTTAGAAAACAAGGAGAAGAGAATATAACTGTATGATCTCTGGAAGTTTTAAACCTTTACCAGCCAGTGGGAATCATAGTCCAAGGTACCTAGTTATCATCATGCATTTTGTTAATGAACAATGGTAACCAGTTCATATTAATGTATTTCTCTCTGGGAAACCCTTTAAAAAACAGTCTTCAGTCAAATTAATATTTTCTTCTCTGTACAGAATGGAACAGCCTCATCAAGACTGATCTAATTAAAAAAAAAAAAAAAAAAAGGACCTTTTCTGATATAGAATCATAGAATCATAGAATCGTTTAGGTTGGAAGAGACCTTCAAGATCATCGAGTCCAATCATTAACCTAGCACTGCCAAGTCCACCACTGAACCACGTCTGTAAGTGCCACATCTACACGTCTTTTAAATACCTCCAGGGATGGTGACTCAACCATTTCCCTGGGCAGCCTATTCCAATGCTTGACAACTCTTTCAATGAAGAATTTTTTCCTAAGATCCAATCTAAACCTCCCCTGGTGAAATTTGAGGCCATTTCCTCTTGTCCCATCGCCTGTAACTTGGGAGAAGAGACCGACACCCCCCGCTCTACAACCTCCTTTGCGGTAGTTGTAGAGAGCAATAAGGTCTCCCCGGAGCCGCCTTTTCTCCAGAATAAACAACCCCAGTACCCGCAGCCGCTCCTCATGAGACTCAAATATGAGATTTGTACTCATCTTCAGGTGAATATGGGCTCAGATGATCTGCTTCCCAGAGGACTAGTCTAGTAGCATGCCATTGAATATAGGGCATATGGTGAAAATGCAGTATCAACTTGTTTATTCAGAGCATAGCCCAATAGCCCAAAACAGCCCAAAGCAGCAAGGTGAAGAGATACTTCAGCTATCAGTTGAAGCACATTCCTACAAAGGAAAGCACTCATCATGCTTTGATACCAAGTCTATCATTTTTACATAGGCAAATCCCTGACAATCACATTCTGTGCTCTCATGAAATTACAGTGCATACACGTTTATTTGTTTTAAATTAAAAGAAATATAATGGCCAATCTTGGAATGTGGCTGCTGTGATTAACACTAACTTAACCAGGGTATATAAAGCTGCCAGTATTCTTAATAATGTCCCAGGAATAGGAGCCAAAATACTTGTTCTGAAGATGCACGTAAATACTGTATATCAGTATTATGACTAGACACATAAAAATGAACAGAGGATATTTTAAATGTTCTTAAATCATCCACTTTTCAGATCAAAACCCTGCATTTTAATCATAATGTCAATTAAATTAGACATAGTAAATCTCAAGATGGTGTAAGGCAGTACTGATAAATACATCCAGTTTCCCAGTAGCACATCTACACTATCATTATGTAACATGTAACAGGAAATAATGTACATCAGATCAAATGGAACAAAGGGATACCCACATAAAAAATAAATAACCAAGTTGTTTGGTTAACATATTTTTGGATAAAAAGTATTCATTCCTCTTGAAAATGAATCTTCATTAAAAAAATTGGCCTGCATGCTCATGAATGAGTAGTGATGAGTAAGCAATAAAGATGCCTTTGTTCAAATGTTGATAAGATTCTTCCCTTCTTATGACTTAAATGCTCTTGCATTTCACTCTAGATGATATGACTCTAGAAGAATAACTAGCACAATTTCTACAGGACATTAATATATTTTTTTAAAAAATAAGAGCTTAATGTAAATCTTAATATAAGCATTATTTGCTTTAGAAATGTTCATTTAACCACATACTGATAAAACAAAGATCAGTCATCCCAAAGACTCTATAACTCTTCCACAAATGTAACTGGTAAACTGTTCCAGACTATCATTTCAGACACCCATACTGCTGTGAGCTTTGTCCTTAAGCTGAAGGTATTTTCTGTGCAGTAACTCATTTCCACAGGGTATTTTATGATTTATTCATTTATTAGTTTGTTTATGCTGCTGACTTGAAAGAGAGTAATATTTACCTTAGAAAGGAAAAATGATCTATATACACTTTCTGAACATTCCCAGTGAGATGTAGCACTACTTGTCTCTGTAATAGTCTAGCTTTTTAGTCTTTCCTCCTGTTTAAAAGATTTATATAAAAACAAACTAGGAACAAAAATAGTACCTTGTGATTTTTGTCACTATAACTAATTAATATAACTCAGAAGTCACATATCAAAAATCAAATGCTTGCTGTGAACTTTTTTTTTACTTTGTGATGATTACTTAAATATTAAAAGATAGCAAAATATATTTTAAAAATAAAATTACTCTCAACGATCTATGTTCTTTCTGTAGCCTTCTGACAAGTTCTGGTCTAGCAAAACATTTATTCATATGCTTCATTTACACTCCTGAACAATGCTATTAGATATGATGTACACAAATTTAGCCTGTGCTTAAGCAATTCATTGTATAAAATATTCTGTCATCAGTAAAGCAGACATAATACATTAAATACATTGTATGTTCTGAATTATTAGCTCAGGTGTCAGTTACTACCTTTTGAAGACTAACCTGTATTAGCCATTAATCATAATCTCTTCTGTATAGCACATCTGATCTTTTATCTCTCAACAGTGGGCTAATGCATTGGCAGCCAAAAAAAAATCAGACCAGACTAAAATTATTTTCACTCTAGGTAGCTTTATTCTGTCAATATCATAGCATACAATACACATTGCTGTATACTGCTTTTATAATCTCTTTTAGAATTCTGAACATACAGGAGTGGTCATAATCTTTTCAGGCATATGAATGCAAACAGCAGCAGAATTTGCTAAAGCATAGTCACTCTGAAAAAAAACCCACCAAACAAACAAATAAACAAACAAAAACTCCTGCTGTTAAGAAAGTCCTGTTTCCGCATTTGTATAAAGAACTGGTGAAGCCCAGTAAGGATTCAAACTGCAGCCGTGTTCATCAATCATTAAAAAAAACCCACACAAAGATCTGTACATAACTACTCAAGGGAGCTTTCCACCAGACTTAAACTGCTTGGCTGTACAACAGAGAGGTTAGACTGCCTGTGCTTTCTCAGCAAACAGCATTTTTTTTCTGAACAGTAGGATGTCCTGTGGGAAAATAGACAGATTTATACTCATGTGCTAATCTTAGCAAGGGTTGATTTCCTTCTTTTCTGTATCTTCCTGTCAATATATAATCTCTTTTGTAACATGATGCAGGTGACTCTGTTATCCTAAAGAGAATATTCACCTCCATTACATGGATAATAAAATTATGCAAATTATCATTTTTCATTTCCAGAGGGGATTGTTTTTTTATTCATCCAAGTTTGCAATTTTCTATAAAAATGGTAGCATGTTGTGTTAAAAGGACACTAAAATAACCAACTGGAGATGTTCTGATATAACTCGACTCTTAATTTACGCTACAGTGCTGGAGGGATTCACTAAAGTCTATGTTGGAGGGCAGTATCTCATAAAGTAGTAGCAGAGGTGAAGTGAGAGAGGTATTAAATGAATGCTTAAAAGAGCAGCGAAGACAGCAAGAGGTCCAAGGGATGCCTGCCACACCTTCCTTTAGTATCAAGGAGAAGGCTTTGTTTCCAGTAGTTGATCCATCCTGGACCTGTAGCCACGAGACTGTGCAAAGCTGACAAGCTGTCCTGGTCACCATAGTGTCTTCATACCATTCAGTGAACACAGATATTTCCCAAAAAATAAATGAGTGTGCTTTTATATTGTACTTGCGTTCCACAGTTTCTAGTTGCCTCTTTGAACTTATTTGAACTTAATTTGAACAAAGGTTACCTGAGTTAATAAATCTCACAGTTTGTTATGACACTTTCACAACAAACTCACTTCATCTCAGCTCCACAATCAAGTCAAGAAATAATACACCCAGTAGTAACATGATCAAGCAGATTAGAAATACAGATTTTAAATGGACTAAAAGGTCAAGTCTATATACTGAGAAATTCGCTGTCAAGCCAAAGACAAATAAACTTTACTATTGGAGCAGCTAAAAATTATTAAGCATTCTTCAAGTTAAAATAATGCTAGGATTTCAGATACTGGAAGGAAACAAAAAGACATCATTACAAATGAAGACAGCTTTAGGTGGCTGGGAACAACTGACTGATACAAACAACAACTTAAAAGGAAAACAGAAAAAATGGCAGAAAAGCCAAATTAAACCTTAAACAACAAATGTCTTCAATTAGGAGCAGAGAATGGTAATAAAGTTGAAAGCACTTAATGAATAATGAGAGGACAAACAATGTACACACACTTGAAATGAACACTGTAACCCAGATGAAAAGTATCATTATCAAGATAAGAAGATACTGCCCCCCCCTTCAGTGAGATAGGGGAAGAAAATAAGAAGAATGGAATGAGAAAGTCCATGGGAAACAAAAAGACAAATATTTAAACAATGTCTTTCGATGTCTTTCCTCCTCCCTTTCCCAGACTCAAATTCACTCCTTTACTTCAGACCCATCTACCCCTGCCCTGAGTGGCACAAGGATGGTAAGTGTGAGTTACGGTCTGTACATAATGATTTCTCTCTGTTATTCCTCACTTCTCCCGTTTTTGCCCTGCTCCAGCATGAGCACTCTACAGGCCGCAGTTCCTTCAGGAACGGCCATCTGTTGTGGCCTAGGGTCCTCCATGGGCTGCAGTGTAGATATCTGTTCCAGCATGGTCTTCCATGGACTGCAGGCGATATCTTTTCTGTTATGGACTACCTCCTCCTCTCTAACCTTGATGTTCCCTCTCCTGTTTCTCTCTCCCCCCCCCCCCCCCCCCCCTTTCTTTTTTCCTTCCTCTGCCCGTCCATCATTTTTTGCCCTTTGTTGAATATATCTCCACAGAGCTGCCACCAGCTTGGCTGTGCCCTTGCATGTGTCCATTGGAGCCAGCTGGAACCAACTTTCCCTGGCATGGGGCTGCTCTGTCCTCTCCTCGCAGAAGCCACCCCTGCAGCCCACTGCTGCCAGCACCTGGGCACCTGCCCCCAATACAGTAATGTCCTTTGGACACAGGTATTTGGAATCCTCTCATGATAATAAATAGCTTAATAAACTATTATCCTAATTTTGTATCATTAATGTTGGGGTTTGTTTACATCTGTCAGGGTGAGGTTGAAGTTTCAGACTTTCTATATATAAGGTTATAATTTTTATAAATTCATCTATACAACCTGAATGTCTGTGCATTTGTGGGGGGAGGTGTATATGGGGTTAATACATGCAACTTCTGATTAACTTCTGTTTGTATCCACCTGATAATCATTGCCTTTTGGGTGACTTTGATGATTGGTTCTCAGCCCTGATTATGAGAATTAGTCACTACTGTCTATCGTTCACTCATTAAGACTGTCCCTGTGAATCACTTTTCTCAAAAGAATTATAATGACAGATGATATACATGCCCTTTTCGATCTGTGGCTTGCCATGTGAAATTGGGCAAATGACTTGAATTCACTTAAAATCCCATGACTTGCCTCTTCAACAACAGGCACATCAAGTCAATGTGCCTGCCCCCAATTCACTTCAAGTATTCATTTTAATGCTTACAGTCTTCCATATGACTAAAGAAAACTCTCTGAGGAATAGTTTGCCTTTTCCGACTACAGGTCCCAAGACTGCAATATTCCTCTATGACACTGCAGAACAAGATTTGTGCTCTTATAGCCTGATGTTACACTAGCAGGTGCTGCTAAACTATGCAAATGATTTTGTATATTAAAAAAAAAAGTCTTTCTGTATTTTCTTTTTTATATATACTATTGATTTCAACAGATTGGACTTATATTTATGCAAGGTATATTTTTATGAGTTTTGCACAGAGAGAAGGAAGCTTGAGGTACACAAGACTTTTTTTTAATATCTGATAAAGGACTCAAATATTGTGGTATCTCTCTCCAATAGATGTTGATGTTTGCATTGAAATAGCTTGGATGCAGGGATTTCCTTGTAAGAGTGGTGGAAGTTTTGGATATTTATTTGATATTTTTCCCTTCTTCAAAAAACACCTTTCTGTTGTGAAGTCAGAATCATCTTTGCAATGATCACAGGTGCTTGCCATGGGAGGTTATAATGAGAGTAGGCAAAAGTAGGTGATGCAGTTTGGGAATTAAAATGCTGCAACTAGACGATGAGAAAGCAGAGGAGGTGAGTTAAAGCTAAAGAATAGTCTTTTTGTAACTTGTCAAAATGAAATGCAAGTCTTATAATTGCCTCAAACCACTGCAGCAAAACTTTTCTAGTTGGTGAGGTTTCAGAATATTATCTCAGGAACTCTATTGATTTTAGATTGAAAATAATGTAAGTTGGCTCAAAATTCATCATATCCTGTCTCCTTTATCTACAGATTCTCTTATAGAGATTGTTCTATAGAAATAGGTAAAAATAGTTCCCATATCACAAAGCTATCATGGGTCATAAGACTACACAGTGGACTTTTTTTTTTTTATAAATTATATTCTATGAATTACAACTCTCATCAGTTCAACCTCTATTTATTGACTATAAGTCTGTGCTAGACATCTATCCCCAGAATTCAGAAAGTGCAGCTGAAAAAATGTTATCTGCTTTGTGATTTTATTATGCACTATAAAAACTGCTGCGGTTAAACCATTTGTAAATGCAAAAGAAGAGGAATGATAAGACATATTTTGGATATGAACTATGTTTCTTTTTTGGGATGGGAAACATTACTTTGGGAGTGATAATTCTAAAATTGAATGGATTATTGAAACACATATGTCATATCTAATATACTTTAGTTTGTACTCTTGCATGAAATTGTATTTAAAGATTTATTATTGAGTAAACTCGATAATATTATATTGAGCTAGCTATATAGAAGGGTTACATACGTTAGCTATATAGAAGTTAGCTATATAGAAGATTAAAGAACAATCTCTTCATATACACTATTTTCCAAATCTTGATTCAGTTAAAAAAGTATGTGATATGTTCAAGAACAAATAGAAATGTATTAACCTTTGTTAAGAAGTCTCAAATACAACTTCCATTTCAATTTTCCACCTCTGATAATAAAGACTCCTACTCAGAGCATGGACATCGAATTCAGGCCACCTTTCCCAGGGCTTTTGTTCAGTCCAGTCTTGGGAAAAGTTCCCTGGGCTTAATTATCCTCATGATGATTTTTTTTCCCCTTACATCCAACCCCAGCTCCCCTTGTTCATTTTAAAAAGAACTTTCTTCAAACAGTATTCCAAGTTCCTCTTCAGTTTGGGTACTCTGGATGCATCTAATGACTACATAAAATCTCAGAGTCTCATGATATCATCAAGGCCAAACAGTGAAACAATATTACTCCCTTTGTTTGTTAGACAAAATTTTGCCTATTTACTTAAATTTAAAAAAAAAAAAAAAAAGTTTTAGAACTTTCTTGCATGGGTCAAACAAATTAGGCAAGGAAAATTCATCCCCAGTATTGCCTCTACACATTCCCTCCAAATATTTTCACTCTGAGCAAAGCCATCACATCAGGAGCTAATCACTTTAAGTATAAAGTAATACATTCAATAAGACTGAATGAGATTTTTTAAGTCATCAAGTTTTGATCTTCTGCATAACTTAGCTTCTAAGAATTAATTCTTGTTTCAAATACATCAAAGTGCTGGAGCATGTCCAGAGACGGGCAACGAAACTGGTGAAGGGTCTAGAGCACAAGTCCTATGAGGAGTGGCTGAGGGAACTGGGGATGTTTAGTCTGGAGAAAAGGAGGCTGAGGGGAGACCTTCTCACTTTCTACAACTACCTGAAAGGAGGTTGGAGAGAGATGGGTGTCAATCTCTTCTCCCAAGTAACAGACAACAGGACAAGAGGAAATGGCCTCAAGTTGCGGCAGGGGAGGTTCAGATTGGACATTCGTAAAAATTTCTTCACCAAAAGGGTTGTTGGGCATTGGAACAGGCTGCCCAGGGAGGTGGTGGAGTCCCTATCCCTGGAGGTATTCAAAAGACGTTTAGACGAGGCCCTAAGGGACATGGTTTAGTGGTGGACTTGGTAATGCTAGGTTAATGGTTGGACCCGATGATCTTGGAGGTCTCTTCCAACCAGAACAATTCTATGATTCTATGATTCTATGAAAGTATTCAGTCTGTGACTAAAGCTGTTGAAAATGGAGAGTCCCTTACAAGGTCTTGTAAAGTGTTTCAGTGTTTTTAGCTATCTGGAAATTCTGTACAGAGTTTTCTGTTGAATGATACAAACATCTTTTTTAAACCATTTTCAGCCTTTTAGTTGTCCTACTTTGCACTTTTACTCCTCAGGCAAATTTCTTATTGTCTGAAATTAAATCTTCTCATACAACTATTGTCTTTTGATTAAAAAGATTGAACTCCTACAGTTTTTCTCATGAGCCTGCCTTATTTTTGAACTTTTAGTTGAATCCATTTCCCATCCTTATTTCCTTGTGAAATACAGAAGCGTATTCAGAGGTGATTACACCAGAGATAAATGTACGAGTTAAAGAAATCCTAATTATGTCTGATATGTTTATTTGTTTGTGGGTTTCTCTTTTTGTGTACTCAAGAATCACATTGACTCTTCCCTCAAAAATTTGTTATCATAACTTATATTAACATACTATCTATTACAATTTCTTAGCCAATAAGGTCTCCATTCCTCCATTCTTGATGTACAACTTTATTTTGATATATTGCAATCCACAGTGGAAAGCTTTCCAAGCATTCCAGATTACTCTGAACATCTGTCTTTCTCATAATTACTTATTCCTCTAAATCTTTGTATAATATTTTGTCTACTTGTACATTGCTTACTGTAATACACTCTTATCATTCTCTAAGTAAACGATATTAAAATAGGATATAGTTAGATACAGAATTTGCATAAACATGTAGAAATTTGTCCTGTTTTCAGCTGGGATAGAGTTAATTTTCTTCCTAATAGCTGGTATAGTGCTGTGATTTGGATTTAGGATGAGAATAATGTTGATAACACATTGATGTTTTTAGTTGTTACTAAGTAGTTCTAGCGCTTATACTAAGTCAAGGACTTTTCAGCTTCTCATGCTCTGCCAGTGGGGAGGTGCACAAGAAGCTGGGAGGGGGCACAGCCAGGACAGCTGACCCAAACTGGCCACAGAGATATTTCATACCATATGATGTCATGCTCAGTATATAAAGTGGGAGGAGTTGGCCAGGCTGGTATGATTGCTGCTCGGGGCTGGGCTGGGCATCAGTCAGTGGGTGGTGAGCAATTGCATTGTGCATCACTTGTTTTATGTATTCTATTATTGTTGTTATGTTTATTATTATTATTATTATTATTATTATTATTATTTTCCTTTGCTGTCCTATTAAACTGTCTTTATCTCAACCCACGAGTTTTACTTTTTTTCCATGCTCCTCCCTATCCCATGACGGAGGGGAGTGACCGAGCAGCTGCATGGTATTTAGTTGCCATCTGGGGTTAAATGACAACAAAATCCCATTGATGTCAATAATGGGTTAGCCTCTCCTTAGGATAATAATCTATTATCTAAAAGGTAAATTTAAAACACTCCCATTAACTTAATGGATAATAAGACAGAATTGATGCACTGTACTTTAGGTGCCTTAGCTTTATATTGTTCAGGACCTTTTATATGCAACTCTGGAGGCTGTTTACCCCTCACAACTCAGAAAGCTGCTATGGCTGTGTTTCCCAGTATGTGGCGGTATTTTTCTCTTGATGTTCACATGTTGTTGCCCTTATGCGGCTTTTTTTCATGGCTATGCACCTGCAAGTCCCAATATTGCTTCTTATGGCAGGTTCTTGTGGGAAGTGACTGCCACCAGCATGAGAATCAACGCTTCCCTCTTGCCTTTTCCTACCCTTTGGTTGTAGCTATTTGTTAATATTAGGGGACCCAATAACCACATATTAAGCAGGAACAACTATAGCAAGTATGAGCAGGTTCTGATGAAAACTACATAGCTACTATGTGAAATGTGTTATGTGGGAACAGCTGCTGCACTGGAGAGGATGTCCAGTAGGGGATACCTGTCTGGGGACAAGTATTGGGTTGGCCACAGGGGAGAGTTTTCTTCTTCTCTTTCCTCTATCTCTCTCCTCTTTTACTCTTACTTGTCCACAAAAGTAACTTTCACCATTAGAGTGGATGTATGCCATCAGCTACAGACTCTGTTTATAAATCTTTGTGCATGTGAATTTGTCTCAACATCCACTGTGCAATAGAAAAACTTTCCAAAATAAAGAATAAGCAAATGATCCTAGCAGACTAGAAAGTATGGCAAATATAATGAAACTAAATCAATCTGTTTCAAATTAGTTCCCATGCAAATAAACATGAAAAGAAATGACTGAGAGGGGAAAAAAAAGAAAAAAAAAAAGTAACTTCTGTTGTGGCACAAGTGAGCAACTTGGATGACAATTTTTAGTGTGCTGAGATACCAAAGACCATGGAAAAAGAACAGTGATACTGTCCCTCATGCTCTATGCAAAGGAGCATTTGTAAACAAAGATAGTTATTTTATTAATTTCATTACTGCTTGTCCCATATTTGAGTACAATTCAAAATCAGTATTCTTCTAACGCTCCTGCACTACACCTACATTCAAATTCTGAATGCTTTTACTACAGAGAGGGCATCACCAACCTCAAGAGCATGAGGTCATGGACTTTCTTGTGCCCACACTGCTAGCCATACGCTAGCACATAACATAGTACTTGACCTTGTGTCTCCTCTAGGATTATTTATATCCCTATTGTTACTAAGACAAAAATACTATTTTTCAATATGTATTTAATTAGGTAAAAACATCTGAAAACATGTGAGGAGTTTTTTATAAAGCACCAAAGTGACATTTTTTTTATCATCATGCTGAGAGTATATATCCCAGATCCTGAAGTGTGACATCATATAGGTAGTTTTGAGGTTTAAAAGGTTTTGTAGGAATAATCGATTCAAACATAACTCAATTTCATTCACTCCACATTTTGGTAGTAGTTCATGAAGTAAGATATCCCTTGGACTATGCAGAAGAGATCATGGGGAGACCTGTTTGGACCAGTCCATGCAGAATGAGGGAGGAAGCTAGTAATAAGAGACAGGAAAAATCAGACTTCTAATGCCTGAGCTGTCTCCGTGACAAATGTTCTTTAGCAGTACAGACATTCCTGTAAATTCTAACCTAGAAAGTCACAGGAAGTAAAACAGATCACACAAAACAAACACAGGAAAGAAAGATGCTAACAGAAGTGTTCTTCCAGAATATAAAAGAGAAGATGATAGGAACAAAAGGCAGGGAAGGAATAATGTGTCAGAATTGGGAGAGAGCTCTGCAAATCCGCATTGCGTCATATGGGAGAGAGCACTGCTATGGCCAGTGTTAATGGAAAAGGAAAGAGAGTACTGCACCATCTTGGAGTATCTCTGCTGTATTGGGAATCTTGTGGAACACATTGTATTTGAGGAGTTAGTAGTGATCTTGAGCAAGGTCTGACAGCCATTTTGGGCCCAGTGCTAGGGCCTCAGATGCCCATATTTTAGCATGAGTGACCACTATATAACCCCAGGTACATAACAGTAAAGGGAAACTTGCTGGAAGGCTGTGGATATGTACCATTCCTGGCTATATTTCCTGGGTATGCGTAGCTAGATCTGCTCTGGTGGACATTAAGAAGGAGATGGGACTCCTACCTTTCAAAAAAAGTGGATAGTTTTGTTTGGTACAGTAGATATAAAGGGCCACAGTACTGCAGGGGACAGGGAGGGTAAACCTCTCCACAAATGGGATCTACACAGTGTGCAGTAGATGTCCACCAGAGATCCATCCAACGTTGCATGAAAGTGGAGTTCTCAGCATCTGAAGGGGTGTAAGATTTACTCGCTATCTGTATTTGTCTTCTTACTTCTATTGCATTACTATTAAAGCAGTTATGTTACACTTTTTGCCTCTTTGCCTTTCTTAATGAGATCTGGAAAGAACTTTGCACCCTGTCCAGTGCAGCACATCTACTAAGGAACAAAATATAAGTTTTCTTTCAAAAGCCTGAATTGAGTTGCCTTCTGCATTTCTTCAAACACCATTAATAAGTGCCTTTTAGCAGTTCATACAATCTAGTTTGCCAGAAGAACGAAATCTAAGGATCAAAATAAGATACACGAGTTTGACCAGAGTGTTTGGAAAAGGGAATAAAATTGAGAACTGGTTTCTTTAGAAGGAAGGTAAACTAGGCAAGAATAAAGGATCTCAAACGGCATAATCTGCCATCTGGGTCTGGGTAAATTTCAGAGCCTACAGATAGACTATGTCAGTTCTTAAATAAGGTCCATTGAAGTCAAATATACTTCTTTAAGATCAAAGATTAATGAGCATGAATAAAGCAGGTCTTTAAATACAGTTTGGCAGAGCAAACTGCCATTGATAAGAGGAAGATACTGAACTTGACTCACTGCTTCTTTGCAGCTGTGTTGTTGTTTACACCTATATAAATAATAATAGAACTTTGGTAACCTCAGTTGCCATACGAAAAATACATTATTTGAAGCTGTATGTACAAACTTTGTAAGATTATAGTATCTACTTGTAACATAAAAGATGATGTACCTTCTGACCTGAAGACTATTTTAGACTTTCTTTTCAAATTCAAGTATTTTTTCTAAAACCAATTACCTATGCTCTTCAATTCTGAGCTTAGAACATCCATTAAGAGGGCATAAGGGCCAAAATGATTGACGTGAAGCGTGAACTCTCTTCTTGTAGGATACTGATGCATTTTCACAGGGTTTTTTTAGCTTTTCATTTACTGTCATGATATTGACTCTTCTAGGCAATAGTGCATATTATTGCAGAAAATAATGTTACTCTTAATTATGTAAGATATATTGTATACTGGTGTTTCTTACTATCCTCTAATATTTTTATAATTGCAATTATATATGTAAAGGGATAAAGACAAAGAAAATGTAAGAAACTAATCTGAAAAAAAAATGATAGATCTGTACCTGTAAAAGCTGTAATATTCAATACATTGTAAACCTTGTGTCTATAGCATACTTCTACTACCCAAAAGGAATATGCTAATAAATGAGGCATCCAATGAAACCTATTGTGGGGCCATTCAAACTATGAATAAGACGCTTTCACATCATATGCCTGCACATGCATTTCTCATGTGCCAAGGCATTACCCATCATATAAAGCAAAAAATACATGGTTTCATTATGCTTAAACATATGCAGTCACATTCATGGAGCCTTCAGGAAGAAGGATAGGAATGTGACAGTTTTGGTGGTTTCTGCTCTGTCCATAATTCATAATTTGTTCTCCATTAGTTTCAGGTGCTGAACTGGGATATAGAAGGAGAAATATAGTCTCAGATTGGCATTTACTGTTTGTATAGCATTTGACGAACTCTTAATCTATTTGTATGCTAACTTATTCATCTATAAAATGTGTTCAGTAGTGATCTACAGTCATAAGAGAGTTAAAAAAATATAGTGAAATTTTTAGGTAATCACAGTCTTCAGGGACTGAACGATGTCATTTCCATCATCATGGAGTTCCAATAGGAATTCTATACAATTAAAATGTCCTCTGCTAATATAGCATTACGGTTACCTAACAGTCTTTCAGAAAGTGTGAAAATGGAATCCTGGGCAATTTTAAGGTGGAAGGAAATGCATACAGCATCCCCTCTAAAATTATCATTATTATAAAAATAAATAAAATCATGCTTTCAAAAAAGGATAGAGGAAAAGTCACTTTGACCGATATATTCAATTAAAGTGTCTCTGTGTTTAAACTGGAAGGGATATTTTACTTACCACAGGACCACAACAGACAGCTAGAGAGAATACAGTTCATTTAGTTACTAAGTCTTCATCATATTAAAAGACCAAGACAGAAGGTCCCGGAGGTCTCTGAGTTATGTATAAGTGTAACAACAAAGGCAGTGTAAGAGCTGAGAGTGGTGACCTTGCACAAATTTAGAAAATTGCACTACACTGCTTCTTTCACTGCAATAAGTATACAGAATGGACTGGTAAATAAAATAAAGAAGTTATTGGATTACTTTCTTGTTTTGTTTGGTTTGGTTTCCATCTTTGCAGAAAAAAAAAAAAAGAAATATAAAAGAACAAGTCTCCTGGATGACATTCCAAAAATACATAATATTTCAACATTTTTTACATCTTCTAGTTACTTAAAATAAGATAAACTATATGGGATCTTGTTTGCTCCATGAAGTTTAAAATGAACACTATGGGCAAAGTTCTCTACATTTTTCATTTATCATTCATAGATGTAAAAAATTAAATTTAATTTCTTCTATCAGGGATTTCATATCCTGCAGGAAGTATTTCAGTGTATCACAATAACATCCTGAAGACATGACAATTTTTTCCTTGTCAATAAGGAAAAGGTTGGTGAATACTTAATGCTTTAATATATTCATTGGTGCCCTAGGTCTAGTAGGGTTTTTTCCTCTAATATACTATAAAGTGTTCCTTTAATCTTCTTTAACTACAAGACACTTGGAAATTTTCCTTCTGGATAATATTTTCCTGCAGAATAGAAGTCAGCAGCAGTCACCACCACTAGCAAATACTGACTTTGTGTGTTAGATTGTTTTTTAAATTGCAAGTACTTGACAAGGTTTCAAAAATACAGCTATTATATTTAACATAAAGCTTAGTGATGTGAAATTTGAAAATTGGTAATTTTTTCCTACATCATGATGTTAATTTATTATTAGTAGTGTTATTGAGGCAAAATGTTTGGGGGTTTGTTGTTTGAGGTTTTTTTTCTCCAAAGATTAACTATATATTCAAAGTATATTGACTTCAAAAATACGTTGAAGAGAAAATTTGAAGCAATCATTAAGAAACAGTTTAATTCCTTGACCTTGGTCTTCTTGCTGTAACCTCCATGGCATACACCTTGAGAAGCATGATCAAAAGGCTGTTGATAAAACTGAAGTGGATGATGGAACCAAAAATTCAATATGAGAGGGATTTTATATATATATATATATATATCTCAGATGTCAGGAAGCTTTCTAGTCAAGACTGTTTATTATTCTATTACAGTAGAGCAGATATGGCATCTTCTATCAACCTATAGAGGTATTTAATTAAGATCCTAGATCAGATTCTTTTATGACTTCCATGCCCCAGTATGTCAAGAGTAAAGCTTAAGCTATAGCAAATGTTAAAAGGTCCTAAACAAAGATAAAATTTTGAAAACCACTTGAATCAAACTTTCTTTGAAATGATTGTACTGGTAGAGGGTTTTCTTACTTCCTCAACATCTTCTGGTGCATTATTTCCATATGTCTACATGCGCATTTTTGTCCTTGATTTGATATTAAATAAAAAATACAATTATACACACACTTTCATTTACAGTAATCTAGTATTTGCACAATAATATACATCATATCCATTCACTGCAACCTGTAGATTATGACGTAGACAGCAGCTCTATTCCAGGCCTCAACAGAGGCTTCCTGTAGCTGCTGTGGAATTCTGGGTTTAGCTGTTTTCAAAGGCTTTACTAAAAACTTGCTTTTCTTATTATTTTGGAATGAAAAAATAAATTTGAAAGAATATCAAAAGTGAGAAATTATTCTGAAAATTTTATTATATTAAAACTGGTTCTAACAAATCTTCCATTTCACAAGACATCGGCATTTCAACATTTATTTTGTAATCTAGAAATAGGAATAATGAACAGTGAAACTTTTGGGGGTGATTATTAGTATAACTGGCTGAAAACAAATTTAAAACAAGAACAAGGACAGTTGTTCAATGACATAATACTGAATTTTTGAAGAAGAGGAAATATTTTTGATGACTATGTAAAAACAATGATGAAAACACAAGCAAAAATAAACACAGCATGTCAAAAAGATAAAGGTATGTCCTTCCTGTATTTAAAATGATAGATTCATCCCATATCCTATGGATGGAATTGTAAATTACCATTTTCTACAAAGGAGAGTGTAGGATTGTATACTAACATTAAACAATGAAAAGACTAACCACAGATAATTTTTGTAGGAGACCTAAAGGACCTGGATGAGGAGCTCTGCAGTAATGCATGTAGATGGAGATTCCCAAAAATTTCTGAAGTTTAAAGTAAATGACATATATACTTTACAAATCATTAGAAGGCAAGTTTATTCAGGTTGCATAAAAGTCTCCCAACATACTTGGTCAAATAAGTTGGCAAATGAAGAATTGATGACAATTGGTAACAAAGAATGTCTTATTTAAGCAGCCTAATTTAGTCATAACATCCACTAGACGGAGAGCAATCTGAAGACCATCACAAATAGAAGAGAATATAAATTGAGGTTCAACTGCCTGTGGTAGACAAGATAAAGCTTGTGACTGGATAGAAGATATAAGTGCTGCATAGGATTTAGGAACTTCTGGTGAGTGACTGGTGTGGGTAACAGAGAAAAACGGAAAAAATATCCTGACCTAATACCATCAAGGAGCAGTACCAGATGCAGCTGATAAATTTGCCAGCCTGAAATTTGCGACAACCATGTTCTGGATGCTTAGAAATCAAACTGTTGTTTGAAGACAAGGATGAACCAACAGAAATTCCCCTCTCACTTCTACATTCATCATTTACCTTCATTAAGAATGTCAACAAATGGAGACCTGCCTTCAAGGCGTTCTCAGAACTTTGTTTTTCCTTGATCTTGTAGTGATCCGAACTGGAGGACCGCTGTATGTTGAGGAGTTAGTGATGCACAACACAGTTAACCTGAGCAGGCCCAGGCCTGTGCTGTGCTGTATTGCATGTACAGCGTGGACTTCGAGTCTGTGCTGTGCTGCACAAATTCCTTTGCTGCAGGGTAACCGCAGCCAGCTCAGTGCAACAGAGGAACATGGAGGCAGCTCCCACTTGGTACCAGTGATTATGCCACCTGCATGGCCTTGCCTTTGTCTAACGGTGCAGCAAGAAGTTCTCATGAGAACATCATTTCTGTTTTGACTGTAGAGAGGATACAAGAGTTGTTTCCTTGTAAGAAAATCCTATCATAGCTCGAATGACTGAAAGGGGAGAATCTCTGCTATGGATGGGGTCAGCATGGTGTGCTGCACAAGGAGTCCTGTTTGATGCTACACGGCTCGAGGCTTCCAGCATCTAAAGGGACATAAGACTGTCTGTACTACTGCAGAGTGTTAGCTCTAATAAATAGCATTTTAAATGATACCGTACAAAGTCTAAGTGCCTTTCTACTAGGATCATAACAAGCCAGCACCTCCTGGTGCAAAACAGATCCTAAGCCCTTTTCCTGAGACATTGTTTAACATAGCTAGTATTAATGAGGCATAACTATCCCTGAAGTGCAAGTCTGACATTTTCCTGTGAACTTGGAAATTCACAGATGTAAAACTAAGTTCATGTAACAGCACAGGTACTAGGTCTTAGCCCATAGGAAACACCAGATAATTAAAGTTTGCTTATACATCTTCCTTTGAGACTTTTCTTTTGTTCCTGCCTGTATGTTGCTCACTTCATTCCTTTTATCTTTTCCTCTGAAGCATCTAATTATTCTTGATCTAATCCTACCTATGTAGGCATCAACCTCATGCCTTTTTCATAAACCTTGTTGCACAGACAGAATGCTTGTTTATAATGATGCTCAGGCTGGCTTGATGCCAACTCTGATCCTATCACTCAGAAGGCAGATTGGGGCCATGCAATCCCTTTTATGAAAGCAGCGTGCTTGTGAGCATCATGTGCCTCTGTGAAAGTGAGCTCCTATTTATGTGAGGTACTGGTTATGAGATAGCTAGGCTGAGGTAGCCCTGGAACCAAGGAGAAGAAGGTGAACAACCTGAAATCGTACAGTCAGGACAAAGACATCAGAATTGGAGAACTGAGATGTCAGAAGAAAAGAAGTGCAGGGCTCCGAACTTTGTATTTGGCTGCAGAGGGGATATCATAGGTTGGTTCCTAGCTGATATACATCCGTGTAGTGGAATAATAGAATAAATGTGGTGGACATGCACATGGCAAGTGTTAAAGACACACTGCTGAAGATGCTGTAAGGGCAGTAGGACAGACGCTATCAGCTAGAACACCCTGTGTCACATGTCATGCAGGTGTAAAGAAGACAATACAGTGCTTGGAGTGTTTTCCTGGGCAAAATGGTATAAAACACATAGCCATTAAGATTTAGATTGTAAACAACAAAAAAAAAAAAATCTTGATAACAACCAGTATAAAGCAACATGGATAAAGTTCTGAAGCTGACAATATATGCATCTCAGAATTTCCTTTACATAGCAGACATTACTCCATCAGTGTTAAACTTTTCTGTTTTCTTCCTATGAAGAGCTTTTTTAGCAAAATAGATTTTGAAGACAGGCATCAGAGACCTGGAAGGACGAGGGAAAATGAGTTATTTAAATAGATGGAGCCAGATCCTGTGACAGTTTTTTTTCTTGGAATCCGTGATGATCTTAAAGGGGAAAGTGTGATTTGAGAGATTAATTTCAAACCCCAGCTCTTGCAATTTCTTATTTCATTAACAGAATATATATCCCTAGGCCTAAATATAACTTAAATTTTTGTTTCTCTGATATTTATTTTATTTCATAGAATCATAGAATCATTTTGGTTGGAAGAGACCTCCAAGATCATCGAGTCCAATCATTAACCTATCACTGCCAAGTCCACCACTAAATCATGTCCCTAAGTGCCACATCTACACGTCTTTTACATACCTCCAGGGATGGTGACTCAACCACTTCCCTGGGCAGCCTGTTCCAGTGCCTGACAACCCTTTCAGTGGAGAAATGTTTCCTAATATCCAATCTGAACCTCCCCTGGTGCAACTTGAGGCCATTTCCTCTTGTCCTATCGCCTGTTACTTGGGAGAAGAGACCGACACCCATCTCTCTCCAACCTCCTTTCAGGTAGTTGTAGAGAGTGAGAAGGTCTCCCCTCAGCCTCCTTTTCTCCAGGCTAAACAACCCCAGTTCCCTCAGCTGCTCCTCATAGGACTTGTGCTGTAGACCCCTCACCTTCCTTCATATATGTACTTACCAGGTTTTTTGCTTTACCATAACCACACTGAATTTAGCTGGTTCTAAAGAAAAAAGGAGAATTATGGAAAATAGATAGAGTAACACTTTAGGAGTAATGATTTTGGATAACAAATCAAAAGAAACACTGGAATGTGATTTGGTTGAGAAGTCCTGAGTTCCTATAATACATTTTTTTTTTTAATTTGTACACATCATAATGGCATGCTAAGCTCATTTCATTTTCACCCTGAGGTTATCTTCCCCACTAGAGTTCAAACACAAGGCAAGTCTCCTTCGGATGAAAAAACCCTCATAGGGTTTTTTTCAAACAAAGCTTTTAAAGAAGAACAGACACCTTTAAGTTCTATCATTTTTCTCCC
The DNA here is from genome assembly GCA_009819775.1 of Phoenicopterus ruber ruber. NCBI lineage: Eukaryota > Metazoa > Chordata > Aves > Phoenicopteriformes > Phoenicopteridae > Phoenicopterus > Phoenicopterus ruber. Next base: position 170,975,344 of record CM020215.1, read on the forward strand.
TCTCCAGTTACTTGTGAAATTTAGGTTTTCAAGAGCATATCAGTGTCTTTTTGTACCTAGTAAAAACAAAATATAACTAAACAAAACAAAACAATTCTTGTAGAATTTTTATGAATTATTTCTGTTTTACTTCCCTCTTACCCTTACAACCCATTGGCTTAGGAATTCTATCTTCACTATGTCCCACATAAGATGTTAAACACATAGGTCACAAAAGACCCTGAGAGAAGCAGTGCCGAAAAACTAAGGAATGCATCTGGAGGTTGGGGAATAGTGATTTCATCATATCTGTATTCCTCACCTCCGGACCAGCACATTGTTTTCCTCCACTGTATGTTTCCACAGCTAATCAGGCAATCTGTTTGTACATTTTTCCTCAAGTTTCCTTTCTTTTCAAGAAAACATAAAAACAACCACAATGCTGAGAAGAGGGCATAAATGTTCATAAGATGAATTTCAAAGTTGCCGAGTTCTGAATTTTATTTCTTTAATGTACAGTCTGGTATAGAATTTTAAAAATTTTCCCCTAGACTGTATTACTTGCTCACATAATAATAATTGTCTTTCATGTGTATTTACACAATTATTCTCAATGTGGGTTAGAAAACTGTGAAACTAATGTGGTTAGTAAAGCCGCAAGTATCTCATTTTTATTAGTTTTACTTGTTTTTTTTTTTTTTTAATTCTTTTAAGTCTCTCTGTATGACTAGTGTTAGCATTTCTCAAAATCCAACCTTATCCAGCAGCGTATTTTCCTTTTTCTATTTCAGTTCACATATACCCACTTATGAATGTTGAGCCCAGTAGTCCATACATTTACCTTCTACATTCTCCAAGAGATACTGCTAGCCATTATTTTGACTTTTACTCAGACTGGCAATCTTTGTTGATGTCCTGTGTGCAAGTGCCCAGGTGATAGCAGGGGTGGTGCCTTCGGGAAAATGTGTTTATGAAAGGGAAAAAAAGGTCAGGCAGTCAGAGAAGGAGGGGACCAAAAAAGCGCAAAACAGCAGATGAAGCATCAAGGTCAGAAGTGGAGGACGTGCTCCGTGGTGGAGCAGATACCCACACTGCAGCCTGTGGAGGACCCCACGCCGCAGCAGATGGATATTCCTGAAGGAACTGCAGCCTGCAGAGAGCCCACGCTGGAGCAGAGGATAAGCATGAAAAGAAAAGGGCAGCAGAGAAAAAATGTAATGTATTAACCATACCCTCCCCAACACACACACAGAGCGCTGCTAGTTGCCTCACCAAAGGGACTGAGTGTAACCTGAGAGGCAACGAAGCAGGGGGAGGAAAGGAATCTGGACCGATGGAGCAAAGCTGGTCAGAAACCCTGGTTCTCATGGGAGACTTTGATCACCACAGCACTTCCTGGAAAAGAATATAAGAAATCCTGGAGATTTCTGGAGAATGTCAAAGACAATTGTTTGGTACTGATGGTTAACATGTTGATTAAATAAGAACTTTGCCACTCTTGAATAAGAAAAAAAAGTTGAGGATATTAAGGTTGATGACAGACTTGACCGCAGCAACCAAAAGATGGTGGTGATTTAGCTACTGAGAGAAGTCAGCTAAATGAAAAACAGAACTGCAAACTTGGGCTTGAAGAATGCAGGTTTCATTTTGTTCATGAATCTGGTTGGCATTTCCTATGAGAAGCGGCCCTGAAGAGTAAAGAGGTTAAAGAGAGATCCTGGACAACCTCCTTCAGGCACAAGAATGGTCCATACCACTGAGCAGAAGGTCAAGCTGGTACAACAGGACTCCAGATTGGCTGAATAGGGTACACCTGACTGAGCTCAAATGCAAAGAATGAAGTTTACAGGAGGTGTAAGTGAGGATGGGATATCCAGAAGGAATACTGAAACATCACCTGAGTATGCAGGGATGGACATAGGAAAAGTCCTCAAGTGGAGTTGAAAGTAACAAGTGAAGCATGAAGAGCTCTTTCTGCTATATCATCAGTGACAAAAAGAGAACTAAGAAAAATTGTGGCCTGCCGTGAATTAATCAGATTCAGTTGAAAGAACAGTTTGGAAGTCCTTTGTGATTGTTAGATCTGCACTTAAACATTTGAAAAAATAAACAAAAAGATAATATTTTATAAATTCAAATATTCAGAATTTCTGAGGAGTCTGGGGATAGATTAATAGTTTATGATATGACTTACAGGATTGGAAATTGTATTCAGAGGCTGATTTATGTTTTAAATTTGCTGATATACTTCCTTGTCTGCAAGTCTGTTAATTTGTACTTCTGCTACCTGTATATATTGATCTAATATAGAAATTCCAAAGCTATTAGGTTGATTGAATGATTTGGAAATATGATTAAATTAAAAAATCTGTTGATTCAGTTATTTTGAGAATTTCATTTTGAACATAGACCCTGATATAAATTTTAAAATTCCATTCCCTAGAACTTCACAAAACTAGGTCTTTTACTATTAAATTTTGTTTCTTTAGTCTCTGAGGTTTAAAATATTTTCCAAAAAGTATGACTATCCTTACAAAAATAGTCTTAGAGCCAATAGCCATTATAATAATGGATGTAAATTGGATCAGTCTTTCTTGAAATTATTTCTCAAATAATGCATATTCTTTCCAAACACATACTGAAGTATTTCAGTCCCACACTTTATATTGTGATTTCATTTCCAATTCATTCAAGTTCCATTCATTTGCTGTGCTCATGACCAAGGTCTATGCCCCATGCTGTATGCTTTTTCCTGGTTTGCTCTCTCTTTCTCTCATTTTGGCTGCCTGCAATGCATCTATTGTTTTAGGCTTGTTCTGACACTCAGCTTTATCCAGCAGCAAGAATTCCGTCTCCAGAGGTAGCTTCTCTGCCTCTTTCACAGAGTCGCTTATTATTTGAAATTTAACGGTCATGAATATCTTCCAAGAATACAATGTACTATTTCTCTTTATCTCATAAGCCATCTCGGGAATCTTGATTTTTGGGGATTTTCTCAGACTGCTGTCCATATAGTCTTGAAAGGTCTTCACAGGGCAAGTTTTTATTTTGAAACTGCTAGGTGCTGTTTTGTTGCCTTCTAAAATGTGTTTCTACCTCCTGTAATAATAGCTGTGATCTAAGTGTTGCCAAAGGATGTTTAAGACTCCATTCCTTATACTGTATTTTCCCCCTTCAGGGTATCTTCTGATGTGCGCTTCCTCTTTTCTTTGTCATTTCTTCTCTCTTTTTACTGATGGGAGGCTGTTTCACAAATAATCTCATAAAGGGAAAATAGGTAGCTACAGCTGGGTAAGTATAAACAAGTAATTTTGTACTACTATAAAGTTCTTTTACTGGTGAAAAACAATAAATAGATCTAAAAGAAGGCAATCTTTCCTACTCAGAGGACGAGTGTTATAGCCACATGAAAAAGGCAGTCAGTAAAAGGAGGGAAAGTAGGCTGAAAGAAGTTTAAAGCATGAATTATGGTAAAATCTCATACTTAGTCTCCAGTATTACTGGCTCTTAAAAGACACAGCTGCCCTAATGAACTAATAAAGCGTTAATACATACACTCTGCAAAATGCTTCAGAGCCTTTTTCCACGCCTTTTCTCACAATCTAGGATATTCCACCAACATTCAGAAAGAACTACACAGTTTGTGGAATTAAATAGTGAGAATGTGTCCCAAACCGTTTTATAATCCAATCTGTTGAACTGAAACGGAATGATAAAATATCTGCACACTTTGGTAGGGGCAGGGAACCTTTCTCCTAAAATAAATCTTCCAGTTTTTTGAAGTTTGAACTTCACTTCTTTTTCAGCATGATTGCAAGAGAACATGTGTATAAATATTTATGTATGTGTGCATACACACACTCACATATATATATATATAAATTAGGGAATTAGAGATCATCGTGATGGGAGAGTTTAGAAGACTGATAAATAGGGCCAGTTTTAACTCTTCTTACAGTCCCCTTACAGTCTTCTTGCAGCATGATCTCTCTCACCTTCAGTATCTAATCACAACATTACAAATGTCTTGAACTCACATGCAGAATCTTTGCTGTTGCTGAGATTTTTCCTCTTGCCTACACAGAGATCCTACAGGAGAAATAACAGGTTTTCTTTTTTTTTTTTTTTTTTAAAATCCTTCTCCTTACAGCCCAGCTCTGCAGCTCATTTGTTATATCTAGATAATGGATATCCCCTCGGAAGAAAGTAAAAAGTTCTACTCATAATACAGATGGAATTGCCATTAACCATCTCTCCATTTAATCCTGGACCAGTATTGTATGGGGGAGTCAGGTGCACGAGAAAAAAATGTAGGAGGAAGAACTTCTTTTCTGGTAGTACCTTGAGGTGTCACTCCCAATCAAGTTTCAGCTCCTTGGTGACTTGTACTCCCGTTTTATCTTTCAAAGCAGCATTTTGTTTTTCTGTCATAGGTGACGCAGAGGAGTTCACAACCTATAGCAGATTTTGTACACTTTTTATTTAACAACCAATAAGATCAAAGCTTTTAACCTAATTGATTTTTTTACACACTCACTCACTCCCCCACGGTCACCTTCACTCAGTCTCAACTTCCCTTGTGACTAGGGACATTGCTAGTCTGTGAAAGTTGGGCAGAAAGTCACGTTGGTTTTGTGCTCTGCAGCTGCTCACTGCAGAGTTACAAGTTACAAGTCTTGGGTATATCCGTCCTCGTCCTTAAGCATCCCCATGCATTTGCAGGCACATTTCCAAGGATCTTTCTCCCAATTCAGTAGTTCTCTTTTTCCAGACCAGATCTCATTTTTCTTTTTAATGAGTTTATAAGCAGATGCACAATGTGAAGTTTGTTTCCCCATTTGTTGTCTAGGTCCCTGTCCAAATAAGTTGTTCCACCCCATGCATGGTGCATGATTATCTTCCTAATAGGTTGTTCCTCTCAGCCCAGTTCATCTCACTGGAGGCAACAGCCCATGTAAAGGTCAAGCTCCAGGCATCTGCCGTCTGTATTGTTTCCAAAACTTGCTGTTGGATTGGATCTGGCCACACAGTGTATACAGAGACAGTTATCATCTCATGGTGCAGTATGAAACTACCCTGAAAAAATTAGGACTCCTGCACATTGACTGAATTCTTACACTTACTTGCAGTATAGATTATTTCTCTGTTTTTGCAGAAGATGCCTGGGAAAGCTGGCTTCGACCGGTTTTGTCAAACAGGTCTTCAGTCCTGCTCCAGCAGTCTCTGAAGCTCATGCCTCACAACTAAGACTGGTTTTGTTTTGTTTTGCTGCTGGGAGTTTTCACCATTCTAACTCTTATCCTTCCTAGACAATCTTTATGGTTTATAATTCTTTTACACATCAATGAACAGAAAATGTTTGTTAATGTTACAGACTTCTTATGGCATCAAATTTCTACTAAGTGGAGCAAAAGCGAATACATAATTTAAGTGATTCTATCTAGAGGCCACAGAACATGTATCCAGTGAGGATCCTTTTCATCTCACCCAAAACTATACAGGGGGCAACTATGAGAGAGTCTTTGATTTAGCTACACTAGAAGTTTTAGTTTATGTTAACAAACATGTCACATTCTCGTATGCTTCATAGCTCATCTTAAACAATTTTTAAAAGGAAGTTTATTAAGAAGTTTCCAAATTTCCATGGTAAAGTGATATTCTCCTCGATTTTCAACTGATAATCAGTTAATATAATACTGATTCCAGAGTCAAGCTGGAAGTGATAAAGGAGGGAACAAAGCTCTTCAAAGTTGGTTTGGTTTTTCCCCACCTTCTTTTTTTACTTTAACTGTTTACATTATAAAACCAAAAATAGTAATAAGGGGAGATAAGGAGGTGTGATACTGTGAAATAGAGCTATGATGAAATCTTCTACATTATAACAAAATCTATCATTTTATTTTACCTGACATTTTTATGATTTTGATGGAACTGAAACATCTAACTGAAGACATGATATAACCATGGAAAAGGAGTTTGAATGATCTTAACTATAAATGCAGAACTGTTCCATCACAGTGCTGCTTCAGTCAACAACATGACTGAGTCATTCTAAAAGCCTTAACCAACGCACTAGTTAATTTAACCTAATTTGCTAATCATTACCATAAAAAGTACATATTCACAGACCATAATAAAGCAAAAAATATTTAAAAAAAAGAGAGAATTTATAATGGTATCATCAAATTTACATACAAGTAGAATATGGACTATACAACTGAAGAATGCTCATTTATAACCCAGCACATTGTTACAGCCCTGCACATGAATGAGTGAAGAAATAAACCACAGACTGGGAAGTGCAAGGAAATGAAGACTTGTACCATATGTGTCATTAAATAAATGAACCTTCAGATCGGATGAATAACTCTTTCCTTAGGACACAAATGGAAATTATAATAGTCAGATAATTCTGCTGCCACTCTCACTACTCTGGCAATATGGGATAACAAATAGCTTTTTCATATATGATGTCTTAATTTCGACCATATTTCAGAAAGGGAAATTGTATTTTTGTGGATCTTAGATATGAATCTGTATCAACAAGATATACACAATAACATATCTAAGCTCCATTAAAATAGAACTTTGAACATACTTACCTACCCATATATTCATTAAGGATTATTTTAAGAATGCTCTTAAGAATGACTCTCCACTGCTTGCACTGCCTGCTGTGTGGTTTGTAACATCTAACCAGTATAAATATAGAACAATATCACAGCATTGTTTTTCTGGGATTGCATCAATTCAAAGGGAGTGGAAAATAACTTTTTTTTCATTTGTTTTACTCTTTTTTTAAACTTTTTTTTGTTTTTACCTTTCAGAGGTGAGATAAAAGAAAGTACTAGCTAACAGTCAATCTAGTGATAATATTTGAGTTAAAATAGTTCTTTGAACCAAAAACTTTACTTATTTTACCTACACACATTTTAAATAATTATTAATCATACCTTGTCCCATTGAATCCTATACCTTTTGAGTTCAATGAATAAAAAGACTTAGCATGTGATTGAGTCAAAATTGTGTATTTCTAAAGCTTTATATGCAACTGCTCAGATTTGGCTTTACACTAGAACTTGTATTCTGAAACAGTAGAACAGTACAGATTACACAAAAATAGACCCTCATTTCTGCAACTGACTGAACATGAGGAAATGGTTAACCAATTTTTATAGACAAAAAGAAGTTCTAATACTGACAATTCCTTCCTCATTTCGTCCCATACAAAATATATCTAGCCTTGGAAAACAGCTCAGGCAAGGTAGACAACATTCTGGATAGAGGGAGTGACATACAGAGGATGGAGGATTTATATCCCTACTTGCCTCCTCGATATTTAAAGTGGTCCCCTGAAAATATAGAATTTCTTTGTTCTCAGTATTTTCAAGAGGAACACTGTAGTGGTAGTTTATTGAGTGTCTGAGTTTACTGTTACCAGAATTTACTCTATTTTTCCCTCAGGTGTTAGTGGAAGGAACTGTTTGGACTGATGGGAAATAGAAGAAACGAGCAAACAACTTCTGTTTTTTGAAACTTCTATTGTAGTTTGCTTTAAAAAGTTGATAATCAGCTAAACTGATAAACAGACTACATTAGCGTGTGAACCTGGATTGTCTATGCTTTGACACTAAGTTCTTGGTAGGATCCACTGAAGGAAAAGACGTGCACTGCTGTGGTTTTGTCTTGGTTTCTGAACAAGAAACTATGGACCACAGACCCAGCAAAGACCCAGAGGTCATCTTCAGGTTCCTCCTGGGGATTGTAGGTGTGGTGACAGAAAATAGGAAGAGCAATATAGATAGCAAGTAAATCTTATATTCCTTCAGATGCTGGGAATCCCGCTTTCATGCAGCATCAGACGGACCCCAGATATACAGCCACAGCACGCTGTGCAGATCCCATCTGCGGAGAGGTTCACCCTACACATAGTACTGTGACTCTTTATATCTAGTGTAACAAACAGAACCACACATCTTCTGTGATGGGTCTTTTTCTTAATACCCACCAGAGCAGATCTAGCTACATGTATCTAGAAACTGTACCCAGGAATGGTGCATATCCAGAGCCTTCCAGCAAATTCCCCTTTCTTGTTATGTACCTGGGGTTATATATGTTCACTTATGCTGACATACGGGTATCTCAAGCCTCGGCACAAGGCCCAAAATGGCAGTCAGGCCTTGCTCAAGGTCACTGACTCCTCAAATACAATGTCTTCCACGAGACTCCCAACACACTCATGCTCTATGAGTAATATTCTATATAAATATTTATTTCTGTAGGAGTATAGAAATTATTTTTAGAGAAGTTCTCATGGAAGTTGTTTTCAACACATTTGTGTTGGCAAATCAGTAACGCAAAGCTGATCGTGGGGATTCACCTGAATATTCATTAAGCAGTATACGAATTGTGCTAGGAATCACAAGTTTTGTACTGGGGGGGGGGGGGGGGGGGGGGGGGAAGAAAAAAAGAAATAGAAAAGACACAAGTGGAATTTAGACAGAGGAACTTAATATATAGTCCAGGCAGTCCAAGCTCTGTCATCTAGCAGGAAATCATTAGCTATTGCTACAGGTTTGAGGCCATGGATTGCAGCCCAGATATTTAGCTTCCTGCAAGTAATAAAAAAGGCATTAGGCTAGCAGGTTTTAACTGAGCTAAGTTTGGTCCAAGAAATTTTGAATGCTTTTACAGTGTAGGGCACTTGAAAGTTAACATGTTTCCATTTCTTTTGTTACAGTAGTGTGCTTAAGTTGGGCATAAATTGTATTAAGTTTATTTGCTTTTGCGGAATGTTTTTCTGTACAAGGCTGAACAAACATTCCATCTACGTCTGCACTGAAGAAAGAGCAGTGAGATTACTGTACTGACTGTAGCTGAAGTTCAAGAACAAAGCTGTCTGCATTCAGTATTTTGTAAGTGAAAAAACATTTAATAATTATTTACAGAATTGCACACACAAGCACCAATAAACACGCTAGGGATTTGCATCACTAGAAAAGTTCTCAGTGCTGTCCCGGAGCAAGCTGGAGTGACTGGATCTAGAAGAATGTAGACAATAACCAAACATACTCTGGCACAATATGGAATTGACGTGTTTGTGAAGTGAACATGACATGTATGGTTAAACAAGCTCAGATAGACATAGAAAAAGAAGTGGTAGGTTAGGATCTGTAGAGGGGCTGGTAGTCTCTCATAACACTTCAAAGGAAGGCACATTAAAAATTGCTTCAGTTTTTTAGAAATGTTTATTGGTACTTGTCAAACACAGGACACAACATAAGCTTTATAATGCTTAAGGCTTTTTTAAGCGACAAATATGTATCACATAGAGCTCAGGTTTCCAAAATGCATGGAACCAGAGAAAAAGGGCACTTGGAGTGTAAGGAGTGGCAAACCTGCAGAAAAGTGACCTCATAGAATATATGTTTAGTTTGCTGCTTTCTGTTCCTTACAGCGCTGGGAGAACAGACTGATTCAAACACTGAGCTGAATTCTCTGGGCTGCAAAAAATAAATCTCTACTCAACTAAGCTGGATGTTTCTGGATATTATTTTGCATCATTGTAAAAACACACTTGATGTCTTACCTTTATGAAGTTAAACTTAATCCTATTAACATAGCAGACTTCCATATAAACACTTTCTTTGCATGTTTACAATTGAGCATCCTGATCACTGTTTCAAAAATTAATGACAATAATAATGATGATAAAGTAGGAACTGTCCTCTGAAAAACTTTGCAGTCATCTATGCGGCAACTAGTCTTGATAGTCCCCTTTTATTTGTTTGTCCCACTTGTATTTCACATATATATTCACTTACATTGTAAAATATAAAGGCCTTCTTATAAATCATATTTCTAAGAGTTTAATGTAAATATTCTCTGATGTGGGTCTTTTTCTGCTTCATCTTGTGTTTGCATAATGTAATGTTGCCCTCAGAAGATGGTCACATGGAAATTAAAAAATGCATATATAAATTAATTATATTTTATACTTTCTTAATAATTGTCTATCAAACAGTATATGTTTTGAAATTCCAGTAAGTCTGGCAAAGTAAAAGCTCAGAATATATACCAGATTTGTAATCATTTTGTAATCAATCCCAGATAGAGTAAGAGACTGGAATTATTAGAAAACTGGTATTTCTGTTTACCTGAAAGAAAAGTTGGTTTTTGCGGGTTTTTTTTGTTGATTTTTTTAAAGGGATTTTGAATTAATTCAAGTTTGGATTTCCTTCTTTGTTCTTACTGTTTTTGTCACTCATTTTGAAGTACTTTTGTGATTCTCTGTTTTATCTGATCTTATAAAGCATCCCGCAGACTGGTTGTGTGAAGAATGCTATACAAATGAGATGTTGTTGCACAAAAGAACAACAATTCATGCCTATTTATAACAGAAATTCTTGATAAGTAGTTTGTTTCTTCCACAATAAACCTCTTAAAAAGTACAGGAATGTTTTCTGAAAAGGTGCTGTTTAGTGTTATTCAAGAAATATACAGCTAGAAAAGAAATTAATTCTATAAAGTGATGTACTGATGTTTTTTTTGTAGAATTATAATTCTATATGCTTATTCTTAGTATATAATACATTTTTTCTAAATAGCTATGATGATTAAGGTATAACAACTAACACAACTTAAGATACGTTTTTTCACAAAGATATGTAAAAATATTAGAGCTAAAGAAATTTAAAAAGATATGTATATTCTTAAGAACATTAATGTTTTAAGGATATTCATCTAAACAAAAAAATTACAGAACATTTTATTTAACAGTATGAACCTGGTACAGTAGGTGGACAAGGTAATTAGGAGAGTATAATTTCCTTTACAAATAGCTAAGAAACTTCCTGAAAAGGAAATTAAAATTTATATTGCCTATGATTGTTTACAAAAGAAAATAATAGGAACACTATAGGAAATAAAAAGCTAATAAAGGTAAAAATATTACAAATTTTTAGATTTAATGGTTGGTTGGTATTTAAAGGCATACAGGATGTTTCTGACCCCTATTTCACTGAGGGTGGTAGGAAAAGGACAGGAGGGAGCTTTGTAGGTGCTTCCTTCTGCCCAGCCTCCAGTGTGCTCAGGAACGTCTCCTTCGGGTGGCTTTCTCACAGCCTTTCCTTTAACACCACCCCACGTACTGCTCCCTTCCCGCCTGCCCCTGCCTGAGACGCAAAACAACCTGCCAGAGTTTGCTGTCAGACTTGGAGGAAATTCCCCAATCTTCCTCCTATGACAGCACTACCATAGACAGGAATGATCTGGGAAGCATTTGCTATTACTAGACAGCTGGACATTTTAGTCCTCTTTTGCTCATCTTTTATTTTAATAGCCTTAATCTTTTACAGTTATGCATAACATGTATCATTACAAGCTCTGCTCAACCTGAGCATTGTCGAAGGTGAAGATTTTATGATTGGTCTTCTAAATGAAACTGCCTGCTTTGATTTGATTTAATACATACATTCTTCCACCCACAGTTCCAGTCATAAAAAAGGAAGTTTTAAGCATTCTCATCTTTATCTGGAAATGTTTAAAACTTAGATGTGAATACTGTGGCTCAGTTCACTAATAGCAAGACAGACAATCAGATGTATCAGTTGTACAACTTTAAATAACTATTTTTTGCCAATGAATATTTGCTTTAAATAATATTTCCCATTTTTATTCTTTTTAGCTTAGACCTGAGTTGTAAAGTTTATTTCTAGTTTTTACAATTTCCACATAATACCAACTCAGAGAGTAATACTTTGTTTTCTCTTGAATTCAGTTTTATCACTGTAAGTATGGGCAGGGCAGATTAGGAAAAAAAAAAAAGAAAAAAAAAGCGCCAGTCCTCACCTCTCAACACTTACACAAATACTATGCGGCTCAAGCTACAATACACACAATATCCTAAAATGATAATATGTCTAGACTGACCCCAAAAGCCATAAGCTCTTCTACCGTTGACACCCAACTATTTAACCTTCTTTCCCTACTTGTCGTCAGCCTTTTCCTCAGAATAATGGTTCTTCCAGGAACATGATTGCAAATGCTCTCTGCACTTCTTGCTGCACACAAATTAGGACATGACGATCAACGTGTCTCTCCTCAATGAGCTGCATTCTGGCCTTTTGACCTCACACAACTTCCAGGTAGCTACTCAGTCTACTGGCATATCTCGTTATCTCGACATCCTCCACATTCATATGCTATTTTTGCAGCTGCACCTGAACTCACCTTTAACTGACTTTCAGGTTGTCATTTTCTACCTATTGCTTAACTCTTAGTTTTCCACACCGTTAAGTTCAGGTGCAATTTTGCTCCAGGAATCTATTCCCATATAAATTGATATTGCACAAACAGAAGCCTAACCTTATTTAGTGTGCGCCCTTTGAAGTGTCATTTTGTCCTCAGCTGTCAGTCTTCCTGAACACAGTTAACTCTCAGTGAAACATTTTATCTTCCGAGGAGAAAAATATTTATTACGTGCAAAAACGGAAGTCAGCAGCACATATTGAAAATTAATTCACAGAATCAATCTTGGAATGTTTCTTTTTTTTTTCCTTTAGCATTTTATGTGAATTTATCCAGTGTAGAAGGAAATGGGAAATCTAAAGAAGCAAGGACTTTGAAATACAGTGAGGAATAAATCTTCACTGGAAGTTTCCTATGCACAAATGTGAGGCATAGAAGTAAAACTGTCCAGCCACAGATTCACTAGGTAATATATCCATTCTCAAACTGCAATATAATAGTATGCAAAGTACTTTCAGATAGTTCATGAAAATAAATCCTGCCAGCCAGCACGGAGACTTTATTTGAGTCAAGTAACCTTTAGTAACTTGCTGCAGGCAGCTTCCAGTCAGAGGAATTGGCATCTGGGAATATAAGCTTCAGGTTCCTGAAGGCAGATGCAGTGAGACATAGCAGCAGCAGAGATGAGAGCGCCTGGTTTCTGGTTTGGGGTGGGAAGTGAAGGTGTGCCATTAGGAGTGATACAGAGTGATGTCAGCCCGGGCAGTAACAGCCAAAGCAGCGTGTGGTGGCATCAAAGCTCGGCAAGGGGTGTCAGAATCCATACAGAGCCTTGGAACCTTTTTAACCCTCACCTCCCCCCACCCTCCAAGAGGTTTGATGCTTGAAATGCATTCATCTCTGTAATATTAGTATCAGCAGTGAAGGAAAAAGGATTCAGAAGAACACCAATCCATTTGCCATTGGTCACTCCTTATTATTTCAATAAAATGAAGCAACGTAAAATGAAAAGCATTAGAATCGGCACATAAAATGGTCTAAAGCTCATAAAGCATCTCCCCACAAATGTTGCATTAAATGTTTTCCTGTTTACATTAACTACATGCCTTAGAGTGTTCTGCTAACTTTATTCTTTCAAAGACTCTAGACCAAAATGTTCAAATTATTTTGAATAGAATTGAACAGAGAATAGGTAACTGTTACTTGTATAAAAGGTAGTATAAGCCTTTCATCTTCCTTCCTCACAGCATGTTAAAAGAAATGGCATCAAAACACAACTACTGCCAAAATAAATTGAGAGCAAATACATACACACTACTGCAGTCTCATTAAAAGTTCCTAAAATATCTGTGTCTACAGAGAGGAGCTGCCTTTATCCTGAAGGCAAAAGAGTTCCTACATTTTCATGACTTTGCCTCTTTCTTTCAACTTCATTTGTAAATCCACTTACCTGGAATACAAAAGAAAAAAAAGTTATCTTAATCTGGGATTAAAAAAAAAAAAAAAAAAGCTTGAGTCTGTAGTAAGTAAGCACAAAAAAGAAGATAAAGACAATGGAGGTAAAACAGATGAAAATGTAATTTTATAATTAAATTTTCAAATAATTAATAAGCAAGTAACTTCTACTTCAATAAAGTAATTAATGATAAATCGTTATTGATGTACCAAAGAAAAACCATTATACTACTGAACAGGTCTCTGTTTGGCTCTGCAAGGAAGAGCAAGACAGTATAACCTCATGGTGGAAAAAAGAAAGGCTCCTGCGCCTGTTGTGCCACACTTAAGGTGCTTTAAACTTGTCAGTGTTAAGGGCCCTCCACCTGCAACTCGGTAGCCTGTCCTTCATTTGCAACCTTGTGACCTCTCCTCTCCACACCCTGAGGCTGCTGTTCAGTGCCACCGGTGTCCCAAGAACTCTTACCCTCATGGCCTGGCACTGGTAGAGTGTGAATTATTATCATGCCGGATTTTTTACAGAAGACAGTTGCCACTGATGATGCCAACAGAATCGTAAGCAGAAACTATCAATGGGGAGCTTGAGTGGGTCTCCATGAAAAGTGTAACTGTACTAGGGAGAAAGCACCATCGCTACGTGTCGTGCTGGGCAGGATGCCCAGAGAAGGAGACTTGTCTGAGGTGCCCATTGTTCTTCATGGCTGGCCACTGGAGAGACTTTTTCCCTTTTCTTTCTTTTCCCTTTATTTACTTTTTTGTTTGCTTGCTTGTTTGTTTGCTCAGCCTTGAGTGCCTGAAATTGATGCATGCTGTTAGCTGCAGACCCCACGAAGGAATCTCTGTGCCTGTAAGCCTCTCCCAGTGTTGTCCTCCACACCATAAGTAACTGAGTCTTGTTGGCTGTGCAAAGACGAATAGGGAGTAGAATAAGAAAACTGTGATGTAATACTCCTCCACAAATTATTTGCGGTTAAAAGTGTGGTAATCTTGAACGGGCAGTCAGGAGTGAGAGGATGAGTAATTAAATCAGTTTTTATTTGAAGATTAGTTTAGACAATAAGCATAAGGATTTATTTTTTTTTCCTTACAGTTCTGGTCTGAGTTGAACAAAGATCTTGCATTTTGTGTTAAAAAATAAAGTGATTCAGACTTAGGTTCAGTTTGAGTGTCTGGAAGAGTGTTAACAGATTTAAAACAAACAAACAAACAAAACCCAAAAACCACTCAGTACATATTTTAATCTTTCATAGAATATTTGAGTCACTGTTTTAATCAACAACTATATTAAAAATATATGCTGTTTGTAAGAACACTTGTGGGAAATAAAACTACAGCTGAAAGGAGAAAACATTTAATAATGGAAAGAATTAAACTCTTGAAAAATGAACAAGTGACTATAATGAATAGGTAAAAAACCACAGAGGAAAACTATGCAGAAGTAATCACATATCGCAATGTAATAAGGATACTCTTTGATGATCATAAAATCAGTTTGAAAAATGAAATATAGAGATATTAATTAAGAAAGAATGTGGTCTATAGGCATGGTTTTTATCAATGAAGTAAAAACTGGAGGTGTTTTGAGATCTGAATCATAAAAGAAAAGCTGACTAGGAAATGATAGGTCTAATCCAAGAACCTGTCAGTGTTCATAAATATTAAATTATAAGAAACAAAATTTTCAGCCTTATCTGATAATCAGTTTTGTATCTGGAGTAGAAAACAGTAACTTGTACAATAAAGATTCTTTTCACAATAAGGGAAATTAAGCAAGGTGCAAATCCAAGAATCCTTAACTAAAACTTCCAATTACAAGCTTTCATGTGTTGTTGCAATCATCCTTTTCATGTGCCTACATGAGTGTTATTGGTCAAGGTGGATTTATTGGCACCTAAGGGAAATATAATATGCTTTCCCATTGTTACAACTAGCCAAAGAAGAGTGCAAAGTCTTTCTCATGTAGCAAGAGAAATGTTATGTCACTTCAACACCTGCCATGAATACCCATATGGATCATGTTTGCCTCCAGTCCAGATCATGTTAAAGGTGACCTGATGCAGAAAATAAGATCAGTGTTTCATGGTTCCATGTTAGCTCCCTTTTTCTTTTCATAATTAATTATACCATCAAATAAAGTAGTGAGCTACTAATAAATTAAACTAATGATATTAATTATTATAATTTAGCTGGGTATAATTGTGTGGTATAACCATAATTTTATACATATAGTAGTTAGTAGTAACAAGCAAGTAGTTATTCTGTGTGGAATGAAATATATATGACATTGGCATAATTATATAGCATAGAGGAAGACAGAGTTCTCAAAAGTAGGGGTACTGGATACAGATATAATATAATAAGAAAAGGGGCACATGGTGATACAGGAGGCCTAAGGCTATAAAAAAAAATCACCAAATATCAATTACTGATATTAAAAGAAATGCAGACTTGCAGTTTATGTAAGTCACTGAATACACGATGAATTCAAATGTGGTATGAACCATAGAAGACAAAAGCAAGACATAGAATGTGTTAGGAAACATAAAAAGTGACCACAAGCAGATCCTAGATTAAGGAGAAAGAAACCATAAATGTGAATGTCATACTCCTCTCTTGGCAAAGAAAAAGAGACCCCATCATCAACATCATATTTCTCCCAGCAAAGAACTTGGGACACCACCAACTCACTCTAAATCCCCTCCCCAACTGAATCCAATGACCTTTGGACACAAAAACCATAGGAAAGCATAACACCAAAGAAAGGGATAGATAGTAGAAACCTTTTATCAGTTTAACCTGTATATAATTTGAACAATTGTTACTATCATTGTAACTAAACTAATAACACATCTTCGATTAGACTGTTAAGATTTAATTCTAATTAAGATTTTAATTACATTAACAGTAAATTCTTGGCTTTGCAAATAAGGTGTGGTACTCATGCCCCACAGCAAGGTTTTGAGTGTAACAGCTGACAGATATGACACAGGATCTATGAGACCTCCTCCTCTTTGCGCACCGGTTGCACCACAGGTCAAATATGGTTGTGTGTCTTACATGCTACTAAATATCTATGCTTAAGTAATTGGAACACTTTCTTGTCAATAAATCTTTATGTTGTCCACCACTACTCTTCAGACTCACAATTATCAGGAGCTGTTGACTTTATTTGAATTTTCAGTTTAATTCCTTCAGTGCTAAATTAATTTATAACTGTCATTTGCCACTTTTTACACTATTCTGCTTCATATTTATTGTTTATCCTCATAGCTGACTCTATGTCACAGTATTCCTGTCAGCAAACTTTTGTTTGCCATTTCCCATTTTGAAGACGCTATATGCCTTTAAAGATTTTTTGAAATAGCTCTTTTGAACAGACAAATTAGCATGTGATTTTTGTTACTTAACTTTAGACATCTAAAATATGATTAGCTTAGATATAGACATTAATGCTAAGCTCCCTTTATAGTCAGGAAAGTAAAATTAGGTGTGCTTATACCTAAATTATATAATAGTATAAATATAAATATCTAGTATAAATACTATAATAGTATAAATATAAATATATAATATAAAATTAGTAGTGCTTATGCTAAGTCAAGGACTTTTCAGCTTCCCATGCTCTGCCAGCAGGGAGGTTCACAGCCAGGACAGCTGGTCCAAACTGGCCACAGAGATGTTCCATATCATATGACATCATGCTCAGTGCGTAAACTGGGGGCGACTTGGCCAGGCTGGTGTGACCACTGCTTGGGGACAGGCTGGGCATCAATCAGCAGGTGGTAAGCAATTGCATTGTGTGGCACTTGTTTTATGTATTCTATTATTATTATTATTGTTATTATTATTTTATTTTCCTTTGCTGTCCTATTAAACTGTCTTTATCTCAACCCTCAAGTTTTATTTTTTTTCCCATTCTCCTCCCCATCCCACGGCGGGGGGGAGTGAGTGAGCGGCTGCATGGTACTTAGCTGCTGGCTGGGGTTAAACCACGACATTAGGATATAATTAGTTCGCTGACCTATGTTAAATATCTACATTAGGAGGCGATGAAGTATTCTAGAAGTCCCGGTTTCTCTAAGTTCATTATAAAGGCAGTGCAGGTGATTAGTTGATGTCTACTTTTAATCAAACAAACTCCCACAGTTATCAGTTATCCTTAGGTTTGACTGTAATCTTAATATATTTTAACTCACTTTGTACAAGAAACAGCATGATTTCAACAATTTCAGCTCCCTTCCCCCAAACTTGGAAATGTTCACATTCATATTTGAATAGGCATATACTCTATTTTACACACACAACTTTCTATTTTTATGATATATGGCTGCATACTGCTATTAATGGCTGCAGATCACTGTCTGTGTTGAGTCCTGGCATGACAGATAAGAAAAATTATGTATTAATAAACTAGAAGAATGTCTTTCACTCTGAGGAACAGAGATATTAATGTTCTCATTGTATTGTTTGCCACTAGGCTGTAATGTCTTCAGGAATCCAAGATCCCCATTCCTTTCAGATGGCCTCTGTTCTAAATAATTTCTAAATCATTCAGTCTGTCAATCTGTTTTGCAGATACCTTCTTTTCTCTTAGCTTCCTCATTGTGTATTTAAGAAAGACATCCCTGGGACAGAAGTATTTATGTTTTTCCTTTATATTTAATCTCTCTTTTCTTCTGGCTTCTGAGATCCTCATTCAACACCTTATTTCTTTGTTCTGAGAAACCTGCGGATTGCTAGGTCACAAGATCATGCAGAGAAGTTGGAGAAAATAGGTTTTTTTCCATAGTCTTCAGTCATACCACTGTACCAGGCTCACCCTGACTGAACAGAAATCATCCAGATACGCTGTCTGTCTGGAGCTTTTAGTAGAAGTGTCCTGGTATGGGAGCTAAAGACCAGGTAAGTGTACCCCACAGAATCAAAAATGGTATTAGCTGTCTATGCATAGACAACTGAATGAGTCCAAGGGGTTCGCTTTAGGGAGAGCCAAATTGCTCCCTAGATTTCATTGCTGTACTCTCCAGGCATTCAATTCAGTTTCCCAAACATGGGTCTCTAGTAGCGCTTGAGGTGCACCAGGGTATCTCTCCTGGTCTCCAGCTGTTGTTCCAGAAAGGCACGGATCTCCCACAAGTCATATCATACCTCTAAGCACCATGTGGGTGCCTTGAATAACTTTGGGTGTCTTAACACAAGATTAATATGTAGGCAACTTAATCTAGAGATTCAAATTAGACCCAAGTCTCGTCCTCAGTGTCCAGAACAGTAACATCAATGAAAGTATAATACATTTACACTTTCTCAGCTTATGCATTATAATAATTATTTGGGGAAAGTGCAGTTCACTAGCAAACATGATTAATTAAGAATAAGGTTTGGAACCATTTTTTTTCTTTTTTTAATGTCTTCTATGAAAATATCTTCAAATCCCTTTTTGTTACAATTCTTTTATTTGTTGTGAAGTGGGAAGTTAAACTAAATCTTTCATCCACATCTAATACCACTTCTGAACTCCTAATTTCACTAAAAGCTTTGCTCTGCTGCACATATTTTCATATAAAAGTTTAAACATTAAAATGTTACATTATCTTCATTTTGAACTTCTGTTGAACAGTAAGAAGGACAGATATTGAAGTAAGTCGTATAAATTAAGTATTCATTTATGAAACAAGAAGCTAAAGGCCTTGCAAGATTTCCTTCCTGAGGAAAACTTTGCTATCAAAAGCGGCTAGTACTTTTAAATGGCCACTATAAGAGCAAAAGAAAAGCAATTCAAAATAAGGCAGGAATTGGAATTTCTGAAATGGTAACAAAGAGATTAAAAGCAGAAGGATTTAAAAAGTCTATTTGACTAATATTCTAAACATGTTCATTTAAAAATAATAAGAAAAATAAATCTCAGTTCAAGGAAACTGAAAAAATAACTTAAGTGCTTCTGTCTTTCTTTGTTTTTTTGGTTTTGTTTGTTTTGTTTTGTTTTGGGTTTTTTTGGTGGGTTTTTTTTAGCAGCAATGATGCAGAGAAAAATCAATATTGTTACCAGGACATTAGCTGAAGGACATGGAAAGCTGATATTTAAAGAAGATAGTGGGAGTCAACTTCCAGGTATTATTTCTGTTTCTAGAATGGATTGGCTATAATGTTAAGCAAATACATTAAGGCCAGACTGCAGCCTTATTGACAAAGCTGCTGTAAAGCTCTGAATAATCATCCAAATTAACAAAGATATATGTGAAAAGGAATGGACAAGAACATGTCTCAGAGGCTTTGAAGGAGCAATCATCACTAGTATGTGTTCTTGCTGGAATAGGAAAGCTAAAGAGTATTTACTTCCTCCTGCGTTTTTTCTTTTAAATACATGTTCATAACCCATACAATCATGCTAAACATTCATTGTTTATTTGTCTTCAGTTTAAAAACATCTGTAAGTGCCTGAAGTACATTTTAGACAAGTGCAAGAACTGGGATGCCGTCAGGTCATTTTTGTTGGCACAAACTATGTAAGGAGTCATATCGTATTTGTATATTTTTTACATTAAAATATATATGCAGTTCTGTCCCACAATACAATATAAGCAGAAGAGGCTTTTGCTTGCTTAGACTTTCCACCATTTCTCTCAAAAATGCAAAGGATCATTGTCTTTGTTTCTACCAGTAAACATAATTGCTTGTTCTGCTTTCAAGTGTTTCATTTCTTTTCCTAATCCACTATCTCTGTCCCAGACAGATATCCCTTCATTCACAATTGGTCTCATGAAAGCTGTTTTTGGCCAAATCTTTGCTTAGCAATTACCCGAGGGCCTAATACATTGGAAGAATGTTTCCTTTTTTCCATTTTGCAATTCATGAAAATATTCCTTCCATTCATCCCCAAAAGTACCAGTTAACTGACCCATTACCTTGATCCATTTGTGTGACTTATGGTAGCCATTAACACTTTCCACTAGGCATTCCATTGCAGCTGATCATAATGAAATGAAAGGGAGAATATTCAGACAAAATATTTAGGTAAAATATTTGAAAAAAATGGTACATGAGAGTGATTAGATGTATAATTTATTTTTTCTTAATAACAATTGATTTCATTTTCTACCTCACTTGAGCTCTGTTTTCTAAGTAGCCAGCTAGAAACACTGAAATGAGATATCCTGTTTGTGGAATTTTTTTTTTTTTTTTTTTTTAAATTTTTATCTTTTCTTCATCAACAATGAAAGTGCTTCTGCTGTCCATCCTGTCACTGCTTAATGCATATATAGCAGCAACCGCTTTGTTAGCTAATCTTACACAGATCTCTAGGCAAAATGATGCCTGAATTTGTTGTCTTATGGTTACTCTCTGGAGCACACTCTAAATGTTTTTACTATTTCACTCTGTACTTACAGCACCTCTAGCAATGTTCCCTTCAGAACGACCAGCCTTCATAACCCCTGTATGTTTCAGCAACTGTGTAAAAAAAACCCTTCTAAGCACTCCAGGAAGTAGTTTTGCTAATTCAGTATTCAGCAATTTGTTCTGAGTCAATACTCAAATACTTCTTAGTGTGATATTCCAGCTTTTTAGCATTGTGATCATTTTAAGTGACATGTAAAAACAAGCTGCAGGCAAGTAACATCTATTAATGTTCCAATTACACATTTTTATTATGAGTTAGCCCTTTTTACTTAATAGATATAAATTAAATAGTTTTGGCCGATGGGTTTTTTTAATGCAACACTTTTGTATAATTTCAGTAGGAAGAAAAATTATTTACTTTCAGTCCTAAGTTGTTGGGAGTAACTGTGTTGAAAAGAAGGTTAAGAATACCTTTAAGCAACTAGTCACTTGCTTTCTACTTGATTCGGTGTATGCCTTTAGCTTGCTAAGAAGCCATCATTACTACCATACTTACATGATGAACTATACGTAATTGTGAAATCACATCATCTTAGCTTTTCCAACCACCGGGAAAGCTGTTCAAGAATTATGAAGTCAAATATCCATTTCTGGAAAACATGATGTATAAGGATAATCTTTCCCTCATTCAAATAAGCACCTAAAGGCTCAGTTCACAAGCATCATAACCTAAGCATCTGTGCTCATGTCCCAAAATAACTTGTGACCAGACGCACAGAAGAACTTGGCGCTGGTGAGGTTCAGAATCATCACAGCTACCTTTTACATGCCTATCTAGAGATATGAAACTCATGTATCTAAACTGCAAACTAAACTGAACCTAGAGTAAATGAGAAGAGCTAGTTTACTTAGAATATGATTCACAACATCCAGCAGCGGCTGTGAGGAAACATCTAGAACCTCAAGAATTTTTTCCTCATTCCCTGATTATTGGGAATAATCCATGATTATCTTCCTACTTACATTCAAATAGCAACAATAAAACTTCTCTTTGTCCTAATGTCTGTTTCAAGTTCAGTTGTCACAACCAATATGAGTTTAGTACAGCAACACATAGAAGTTATCTCAGTCAGTAGAAGAGAACAGGTGTTTTATATGACCTAACATCTGTTATCTGTCTCAAAGCTGGTTCTGCTTCTATCATTTTAAACCAGACAGACTCCTATATGAAGTAAACAGTCTGAATAGTCTTGATACCATTTCCTACTAATACATTTTAAGGTAGCTTTTTGTGGGTTTTGTTTCCTCATGTGCTGACTTGTGAAATACAAACAGTCTCTTCTTCCTCAATCAAAAGAAAACTGCTTCTTGATCCCTAGCCAGAAGGTTTCTCTTCAGAACATGGCTTTCTTTTCAAAACATATCTTTATGGATTATATGGATTTATTTCAGGGTGCATCTCATGTTCCTAGCACATGGATTAGACTACTTCAATTGAAGAAAAAGAAAGAAACAGATTTAAAAAAAGAGATTAACAGGTTTGTGGTCTTTGATTGCTATAATGTTTAGCCTTGGACATTTCTGTAATTGTAATACAGCCACATATTTGCATGCATATTGAGTGAAGCTTCACATAAGCAATAAAAAATGTTTCAGGGAGGTATAAAAAATTCGGTAGAGATGAAAAGCCAAATTAAGTTAACTTGCTATCCAGTAGATAACCATCAGATACCTTAAGCGGGAGAAGATATCACATAGCGTTAAGTCTCATTTTGAGACTGGCCAAAGGTATGACTATGTCCATCTACAAAACTAGAAGGTAAAAGAGACCAGAAGATTTTAACAATGTTTATTGTCCATGACTGGAATTACGTGTCCTGGAATTGTGTTTCCACTGTTACATTCCCCTCCTATCTCCAAGGTCAATTCACTCAGATCGTGCTTTCCATAGATGACAAACATGCACTTAAAGTTTACTGTTTTCAAGGATATTAATAAACAGATCACTCACTAAAACAGTTGTTGAACACTATTTGAAGACACGATGAATCAAGGTGAAGAAATGGTGAAAAAATTCTGAGATATTGACTTAGATCTAATTGATGACAATTTTTCCCCAGTCTTCCATTTAATTCCTAGTTCTCATATTGTCTTTTGGTATATTCCTTCTGCAGTTGCTGTTTCAGCAAGTTCCATTTATTTAGTCAAACATCAGTTTTTAGACTGTGATTCTTGCAATGTCAAAAAAAATATTTTTATATCTTTTCTCCACAGAGTTTGAGAACAAACTGATTTTGAATATTAAGGCTGGTTGGTTGGTTTGTTTAAAAAAAAGCCCTACTTTTGAATGAACTCACTCCATTGCCTCATTGGCTTTCCATTTCTGCATCACATATTGTTAATTTCTTCACAGCAGCTCTTTCCATCTTTCCTATGTAGTTTGAAAACCACTGAAAACCTCAAATCATACTGCAGTATTGTTGTTTACATTTGGCATAGAATAATTTGAAAGAATCCTCAGTTTTTTAAATGTCACATGGCAATAGAAAAGACCAGCATCGGGCTGATAGCCATAGGAAGCAGTTTCAAAAGTAAATCAATCTTCTCGGTATCCCTCCCTTTGTTTGTTTAAATGTTGGCAGCACAGTTGCATTCTTGGTAAATTCACATATCTCTAATTGTCCTCTATTTCCAAGAATGAGAAAACTGTAAAACTAGTTATAGATTTGTTTTTCCTCCTTTCAGCATGAGCAATAAACCTTAAAGATTTGTGAGATTTGGCTGCCTTCACTCTTTGTTTCTCATCTTTTATAAATGGTAAATTAGAGAATAGGAAGAAAAAGAAAAGGAAATATTTTCAACTAAAGAAAAACAGAATTATGTCTAGCTGGTATAAGCTGTGGTTCTACATGGTTGAGCTAAGGAAAAGTGAGAAAATGAAAACAATTCAGCCTAAATTTTTATCCACTATTAGCGGGAATACATCTGCTGAAACCAATTGAACAATAATATCAATGTAGGTCAAAAGCCAAAAACTATAACCAGTAATACTTTCCAGAATAAATTCTAGACTGGCATAGATTCAAAGAAGAGTCTGAAACAGAAAATGAAGGTTCAAATATCCTGTAATTCTGGACTTTATACTCTGGGTGCTCACTTAACATTTAATAGGACATCAGTATTCCTACATGCTGTGCAGCCCAATTTTACATCTTTCAAGTCCCTGCATGTATTCATGAACTATTTGAGATCAGTGAGCTGAGGTATGAAAATGCAAATTTTGGAAGCAATATTTTCTGGAGGGCAGAAGCAACCCTGGCAAAGCAATTTTTGGAAATGAGTTCAGTTTTACAAGCCCAAGACCTCTTATCACCAGTCAGGTGGAAAAAAAAGTAAAACTGGAGCTAGAATAAATATATCTGATACAAAAATTGTGTAAAGGGCTGGATCAAGTTCCTTTTGAAGTCAAGATTTAAAAGAGTAAATGGAACTGGGGCTTTAGGGGCAGATTGAAAGCATCCTTCCAGCATCTCTCATGATAAAATTATTAAATTTAATTAATTTTTTTTTTTTAAATTGCAGATAATACCCAATAGAAGCAGCAGAACTTAGGGTGATATGCATTTTTATGCATTTTATGTTGGCTGTTCATGCATGCTGATTTTATTTTATTCATCTTTATAAGTGAAACAAAAAAAAAATCTCCCACCAAAACTCCCAAGTATTTCCTGCACAGACTGAGGGACATATACTCCATGGTGCTCCCTTTATGACTTAAGGTGTTTTGAGCTACCTGTGAGGAGCAGCCAGCATGGGCTGCTCCATGAGGGCAAGGGACCTGGGAGCTGAGGGTAACGTGAGGCTGATAGAGCAGGAACTCATCAACAGTCACGAAGCCTGGGTACCAGGGCAGGGATGGCAATGGTGATGGGGGACAGCTGAATGCCCAGTGATCACCGGGTAAATCCATAGTGACCAGGCAGGTCTGAGACCAAGCTGGAAACTCAAGTCGCCATAGCAAGGCTGAGGTCAGCAAGAAATAAAGCCCAGCACACCATACCTCTGACGTAGCTCAGGCAAGGACTGAGGGCCTGAGCCTAAATGCAACGCGTAGGTCAACAGGCAGAAGTTACCCAGACAGAGGCACAGGGGAGGCATCTGATAGCTCTCCTGTAGTATATCACTTTCTACTTCTCACTGCTCTTTCTGGAAATTTATTTGTGTTTATAGAGGTCTGATCCAAGGTCACATAGCTGCACTGTATTATAGCTGACTTTCAACACAAGCAGCCAAACCCTGGGGAAGAGGGTTGCAAAGAATTATGGAAAAAGACAATTATAGGCTTGTCAGGTCAGCTAGAGCTTCTTGGTGCACTCAGGACTCTGACAGATAACTTTCTTATTATCCAAAAAACACAGGGTTATATATTTTTCGTCAATATTGCTTCAAGTAGATGCTTAGACAAACATAAGAGAAAATCTACTAAAGTTTTGATTTAATCAGTTACTTCAGAAAATTTTAGCCACAAAAAACTAATTAAAATTTGATTCTAGGATTTCTTGCATACCTAATTTCCCTACAGTTGCCATTATTTTGGTAGCAGAATATTTCAGCACAAACGTATTTCTCCAGGAAGAGGATTTTTTTCATATCTTTCACCTGATTCCCAGGTTACCTCATTATTACCATCTTCATGTGTATGTTGGATGTCTGCATCATTATCAAGGCTCCAAGATACACTCTACGCTCATCTTGAGTCTGTCATTCACTGCACAACCAAGACACAATGTGTTTATCTAGAACATTTAACTTCTAGAGTACTGAGGAAATCTCACTTGGTCTTCAGCAGAAGTCTTGTGGAGAAGTTCTATTTAGCTTTTGGATTTCCAGAGAAAGTTATGTGCGAGTCTTGTCTAAAATCAGAATTAGTCATGTTTTAGTTTTCTAAACTAAAATACTATCAATGCAATCATTTGCTTAGTCTCAACAATCAAAACCATGTTCCATACACAACAAACAAGCACAAGTTTGTATTTTGATGTGATTGATCAATCTCTATAAACAGAAAATCCCAAACAATAGACTATGTAAATAAGTTGATTACATATATGTTAAGTAACAGATTTAAAGACTGGTAATGTTTGCATATACGTAGCTCGTGTTTGAATAAACAAATTGTTGTTCTGTGAAAGACCTCCACTGCAATTATATTAAGCTGAGCTCTGCATGTATCTAAAAAGTAAGAATAGAGAATGAAAGTCATGATCTGTGTGGAGTATCCAGAGATCAAAGAGGACAGTAAGACTCATTTCCCTGAAGAAATCAAGCCAAACTGGCACTAGCCGTAAAGCTGCTTGCTGTATTACATAGCCCTAGAGGGTTACATAATTTTACTACATAACCGTTAACAATAATTCACTGAAAAATATTTTCAATAAAGCTGTTTATGTGGTCTGCTCCACAACTTCTCAAAGTCCTTGACCTGCAAGCCTGTAACTGAAAATAACAAAGACTTATAACCCTGCTCTAGAATTCCCTCTGATAGGAAATATAAGATTTAAAACATTGTAGGACACATATACCATCAATTTTAGAAGGATAAGAGTTCATTTAAATTGAAGTTTTATATTCTTCTCAAAGTATATAGCTTTGTTTCTGTTAAGAACAGATGAAAATGCCCAGAGAAAATAAATTCTTCCAAATAAATAACCTTCTTAAGCCCAGATCTAATAAAACATTTGAAGCCATAATACATTTATTTAAATGATGAAAACACAGACTGTGAAGAAGTCTGGTTGCCACTGCCTTCAGTGTTGAGCTTTCAGTGAAAGGCAGAGGTCCATATTTACAACCACTAAATGGATATTCCATTTCTAAAAGGACTTTGTTGTTGCTATAAAGAGATGCAGCAAACACATATATATGCTTAACTGTCTTTTTTTTCCTAACTCAGCTTTTTTATTTAACCATGACTGAAATGTTCTGGAGGCAATATATCTGATTTATCAGGATTCTCTCTGAAAAGGAAAAGGTCCATGAATGACCATTTACAGTACTGTGTGGTCCTATCAAAGACTTTTTCAAGCACTGATCTTTCCAAAGAGTCTACATATAGACAAATATTTTCCCTATATCTGTAATACTCTCTGTCTTGTAATAGCATGATGCTCACACACACACACTGCATACTGCATGCAAGGGCGGGGGGGGGGGGGGGGTGTGAATGTTCTGTTTAAAGAACAATCTCAGAAATGTGTGAATAAAATGTGACTGAATAAATGAAGTCTGAGGGATTCAAATGACTACTGACTGATTAATATATTTACAATGTGCTAATAACAGAAAGTAAATTAATCATATGTTAAAAGAAGCAGTCTGTGTTGGTAAATATACCAATATAAGATGTTAAGTATAATTAGAAAATTTATCCTACATCTGTAATTAGCAAAGGAAATTTGGGGAAGAAAAGGATGGTATTCGGAAATTTAAAAGTCAAATATTGGGAATACAGCTGGTAGGCTTTAATGAAGGAATGAGAAAAATTCTTCATTCCTGTCTACAGCTGTTGAAAAATCAGAAGATTTGTTATGCAGAGGGGTTTAATCTGCTGGGGCTTACATCTCCCTAAATTTTACTTTGAGATTCAGATGTGAACAGAAATCTTAAAATAAAATTAATTCAAGACCAGTGAGCTTGAATGAATGATTTTTCGCATAGAAAAAAACAGGTAAAACTGTTTAAAAATTAGAAGTCACAAAGCACTGCTGAGTTGTTCAATAGTTCTGTGAAAGCAGATAAATAAAGACAGACCTTAGAGGTTGTGTTGGATCTTAATGCACCCTCAATAGAAGAAAGACACACTGGGGGAAGTTCAGCAGAGGGCTGCTGGGATGGTTGGGACTATAGCACTTGCTGTGTTAGGAAAGCCTGAGGGACCAGGACTTGCTTAGACGGGAGAAGAGACAAATTTGGGGGGACCTAACAGCAGCTCCCCAGTGCCTATGGGGAGCTCATCAAGGAGATGGAAGCAGGCTCTTCACAGCAGCGTGTAGTCAGAGGACAAGAGATAATGGGCATAAGTAGGCACAAGACAGACTTGGACTGAATTTAAAGAAAAGTTTTTTCCCTATGAGTAGAGTCAAGCAGTGGAAGATGTTGCCTGGAGAGGTTGTGCAGTCTTTGTCCTTGGAGGTTTTCATGACCTGACTGGACAAAGCCCTGAGAAACCTGGTCTGATCTCACAGCTGCCACTGTTTTGAGCAGAATTAGAAAAGTTGGGAGGTCCCTTCCCACCTGAATTATTCTACAGTCCTATAGTTCCAAAGCACTACGGTTCCTCAGCAAATTTCTGTGAAAGCCACAGGAAGATTTTAAACCTCTTTTGTCAGCGTCTGACTCATGTGGAGGATGATGTCCCCTTTAGCAGTTAAACTAGTAGTCTGGGTAGTAGAAGACTGTACATCTTATCATGTTTCTTTTTCAGTGGAGAGAATAAGGTGTTTTAGAGCACAAATTCTTCTCGCCTTTTTAGATGACTACATTAGGATAAGCTGAATTGCACAAAAGGAATCGTGCCTATTTATCTCCAACAGCTTTACAGAAATCTAGGACAACTAGCTTGGATATACATGTTTACATCCGGACATCATGTGTCAGTAAGGCCCCTCCCTAGAAAACATGTTAATATTCCAAGGAAAATTGATAGACTTAAAGAGGCCTCGAAGATAATTACATTGCCATATATTTTATGCAAGTAGATGGTCAGGTAGAGAACAGACATTATCATTGATTGATTTATTCTGTCAAACGTGCAAGGTTTGCCTGTTGTCACCAAAATTCTCAGCGTGAGGAGGTATTTTCTTCATGTTGATAGTACTACTCCTCAGTACAACCCTGCTAATTCAATCAGTTCAAGAACACTAATCCAAAAGAAACTAGGCATTGTCAGTTGTGACACTCATGGAATGACTTATCTGCCAGACCCTTTTTTTAATTTAGTGCTCAGAAGAGACTCTTCCTAAGAAAATAAATTGCTGTCAAATTTCTAGGAGCTGAGTAAATGACACTGCTTCCTGAAAGTTACTTTTTAAAAAAAAATTGTTACAGGAAAAGAGTTATTCAATAAATGAGATGACAGAAAATAAATGTCAGAAAATACAGTATAGTATTGGAGTTCAGGCAACTGAATGCTGTAGTAAAGAGCTGAATTTTAGCCATATTTCTACCATGGACTCCTATGCAATTTGTTATGCTTGAAATCTTTTCATGGACACAAGTGGAACACACTTGGTACAGGGAGTCAAGAGTTTATTATTGACTTGAGTAAAATTTTAACAGTCTAATTGTCCAAATTATTAGTCCAGTGTCAGTAATGTATACTCATAACTCCATTTTATTAAAAAAAAAAGCTGCTTCTGCTTTCATACAGAAGAAAACCTTCATGCTATCTACCACTGTGCTGGTGTTATGCGCAAATTTCCACTGTTCCTCTGAGTCATAAGGCTGTTGATTTCAGTCAGAGAGGGCTAAAGCCAGCCATCAGCATCCTGTAATCTGCCAGGTGATGTTCATGGAAGGAGTTTCTTCCTCCTCTCCAGCAGGAAGAGACTGATGTTGATGGTTTTTTCCTCCTCAGTCTTGAGACTGCATGGCTTTATTTTAATGTTATCTGAAAGCAGTACACATACATGCTCTATCTTTTCATTGATTCCCAATTGTTCCATTTTTCTACTCTCTCTCATCTCTAAAACTGGTTTTACCTGAACATTGCAAGGCTGCACTTCTGTAGCCTGGGACCTCTGATATCATCCTATGTTTGCATTCTTCCATGCCACATTTTATTCTGGAGTCATAGACAGTTCAGCCGACACAGAATAACTACTTGTTTTCTTCATAAACTAAGATTAAACTAAAATAAATTTAGAAAATACTTACCTGTTTGCTAGACAACTGTAATTACAGCTAAAAGCTCAAACCAGCTCAGGTCAGGGCAAGTCCAGGCCAATTCTGACCCTGTACTGTCAAGTCAGTGCAAACCTAGTTCTTCTACTATGGATGATTTGTCTACCAATTTTAAGCACACAGTTCATACCGAAGTGTTAGGAGGAAGCCATAAGACAAGTAAATGCCATTTTCCTAATGAGAAAATCCGACACACAATTTTTAGTACTGTTTGTAATCATAACCAAGATTAAATATGGCTCTCCTCTTCACCCAAAAAGTACTAAACCCCCGATATTCTGAAATGTTATCATCTAAATTTGAGCACACAGTATTAAGAGCAGACACTTTGTATGGGGTCTGAATGGGGTTAAGTTAATTTTCTCCATAGCAGCCCACATGGGGGTGTGTTTTGGATTTGTGACTAAAACAGTCTTGATACACCAGTGTTTTGACTGTTGCTGAGCAGTGCTTGCACAGCATCAAGGTCTCCTTTTTCCCACTCTGGTGGGCTGGGGGTGTGCAGGAGGTTGGGAGGGGACACAGCTGGGCCAGCTGACCCCAACTGACCAAAGAGATATTCCATACCACGTGACACCATGCTGAGCAATAAAACTGGGTGTATAGGGGGTGGTGTTATCCAAGGCAGCTGTTGCTCGGAGACTGGCTGGGCACCAGGCTGCTGGTGGGAGGTGGTGAGTGACTATCTTTGCATCACTTGTTTTTTCTATTTTCCCCTTCAATTATTAAACTGTCTTTATCTCAACTCACAAGTTATTCTCCCTTTTGCCCTTCCGATTCTATCCCCCATCCCACTGGGTGAGCAACTGGGTGACTGCTTATCGGCTGGCTAGGGATAACTCACGAGTTAAAGTTTTTTGGGGTTTGGGTTTTCTTATACAGATTTGTGTGTATGAGTCAATGCATGTTTCTGTGTGCATTTACATAATTACGTAACTATAAATCACCAAACTTTATTGCCGCCAAATTGCAGGACTTGATATTAACACTGTTATCCAATTTAATAAGTAATTAAATTTAATAGGTCTCCACAATGTACTGTCTGAAGTGAATAAATGGTGATTTCATTTCCTCATCCTTTTTCATTGATTTTGACATTTGTTTACTATAAAATTCCATTTTATTTACATGAAGTAGACTTGACTTAAACAATCAAACTGAACACTAATCATCTTATGAGTAATCCCATTGCAGGGTCTGTTAGTTGGAACTATGTTTTCATAGTTTCATAATAATTTCTTATGTAATGTGTAACAAACATATACAAGTATAACTTAGCTCAACCGAAGTGCTACAAATGTATTCATCTCGTAAGACTCTCTCTTTAAGAGAAGTTTTCCATTTTGCCATTTTAATTTTTTATCTCCTGTCATACGAAATAAATGGTGTGGAATCTATAACACTGCTACTTTAAAGAAAATGAAATCAGGAAAGCGTTCAAAAGTTTTCCCTTTCAGGAAAACAAAAGACAAATTGATGTCACTCTTTCCTTATTATGAAGTGCACTGATCGGTTTAAGCAACTCCACTCTGAATGCAAATTCCACTTTCAATTTATAAAATTATCAAATGTTAGAGATAGCACATAAAGAATATTTAAGAGGCCTGTGATATACTTGCATTAAGTCTTCAAAACAAGCAATATATCAACTGGGTCTGCTGAGAAACTAGTTGTGAAGTTGTTCAGGTTAGACAGGGGATTTATTTATTTATTTATTGGAGAGAGATTACACGTTAGGATGTAAGGCTCAGCAACTTAGTCTACAAGTCTCAGGAATAAAGTTTTACAATGTATTAGATAAGAAAATGATAATAAGATGTTGTCTGAGGTTGATTTAAGGAGGTGTGGAGGTGTGCTCCACTCCCCTCCCCCCCACTTAAACCATGGCCACCAGTGGGGGGAAGTGATGGCTGCATCCAGCTTACCCTGGACTTTGGGGGATGGATGGCAACACAGTAGCCAAGGCCTGTCTGGAGCAGAGACCCAGCTGTCTTACTGATATGGAAATTTGACTATAAGTCAATCATCTTACTCTATAAATAGTGGACAGCCCAGGGCCCCTCCAGCTCTCCTGCATGGCAGCGGGCTGCACGCCAGGATCTCCCCTTGTGTAGGGACACCTCTCCAGGTTACTCCTTGAGGCTGAGAGATTCATTGCTGCAACAGATCCTTGGTAAGTGACGAATAGCATGCTAAACTTTGAAATCTTAGCTAAGGATTGATTGCGTATATATAATCCTTTAGACATAAACCATTGACCAAGTCTGGGACTAGGATTGGACCCAGCTGCACCTAGACTCCTCTCTGAGGAGTTTAGAAAGCAAGGGGGTCCTTCCTGAACACTCATGACTCAATGGAGGGTCTCCCTGACAGTTTTGTCTGACCCTGTCCTCTATGCAGTAAATAATCCGGTGTACCTTGCCATCAAACCTTGTTAAACCACTGTCGCGTTTGCTCTTGAACTTTGTTAACTCATTGTTTTATATCAACAAAGTATGTTGTTGTTTCTCTCTTACGAGTGAAGTGCATCTCACGCCATCCACAACAGGAGAGAAAAATGAAGTTATATATAATTAATTTTAGAAATGTGGCTAATCTATTTATTTATAAAACCAATTACTATTACAAAACTCTTGAGGTCCAATGAAAAAGGGAAGTATCCCATAGAGGCAAAAAGAAGGAAGATCACATCCTTAGAGATTCTCTTCTGTAATTATGACTATTTCCTTTTGGCAAGGAAATTGCCATCCCTTTGTCACTTTTCTACGCCGTGACACTGAAATGTATCACTACCTACAATTTAATGTCATTTTTTTTCACTCTTGTACCACAGACCGCTTTCGTAAAACTTGCATTAAACCTCCTTATGTGTCTGTGTTGTGTTTTTTTTTTTTATTTTTTTCTTTATGTCAGGAAAAGAGCAAATGGTAGTTGTAATTATCTTTTTCTTATTTTCTTTTCCTCTGTTCTTTCAGATGCTTTTTAAATCTAAGATTAAGTTTGAGTGGACCACTAGTATTCTATCTCACTGTCCAACATTTAGTTTTCTGTGTAATATCTTACTGATACTGTGTTACCTATTAAGTTGCGTTCTGCAATCTATTATTTTATTATTATTATTAATTATTAATAATTATTACTATTATTATTGTGTCCCTCAGGGTCTGTACTGGCACAAATACTATTTAATATCCTAATCAATAGCATATACAGTGGGATTGAGTGCACCCACAGCAAGTTTGCAGGTGACATCAAGCTGAGTGGTGCAGTTGATTTGCGGGAGGGAAGGGATGCCATCCAGAGGGACCTTGACAGGCTTGAGGAGTGGGCTGATGTGAACCTCACGAAGTTCAACAAGGCCAAGTGCAAGGTCTTACATCTGAGTCAGGGCAATCTACAGTATCAATACAGACTGGGGGATGAATGGATTGAAAGCACCCCTGCCGAGAAGGACTTGGGGGTACTGGTGGATGCAAAATTAGACATGAGCCATCAATGAGCGCTTGCAGCCCAGCTGCAAGCTGCATCAAAAGAAGCGTGGCCAGCAGGTCGAGGGAGGTGATTCTGCCCCTCTACTCTGCTCTGGTGAGACCCCACCTGGAGTCCTGCGTCCAGCTCTGGAGCCCTCAACACAGGAAAGACATGGACCTGCTGGATCGGGTCAGAGGAGGGCCACAAATATGATCAGAGGGATGGAGCACCTCTCCTATGAAGAAAGCCTGAGAGAGTTGGGGTTGTTCAGCCTGGAGAAGAGAAGGCTCTGGGGTCACCTTATTGCAGCCTTTCAGTACTTAAAGGGGGCTTATAAGGAACAGAGAGAGAGAGAGAGAGACTTTTCTCCAGGGCCTGTAGTGACAGGACAAGGGGCAACAGTCTTAAACTGAAAGAGGGTAGACTTAGATAGAATATAAGGAAGCATTTTTTTATGATGAGGGTATGAGACCCTGGAACAGGTTGCCCAGAGGATTTGTGGATGCCCCATCATTAGAAGTGTTCAAGGTCAGGTTGAATGGGGCTTTGAGCAACGTGATCTAGTGAAAACTGTCCCTGCCTACAGCAGCAGAGTTGGACTAGATGATCTTTGAAGGTTGGACTCGATGATCTTGGAGGTCTCTTCCAACCAAAACAATTCTATGGTTCTATGATTCTGAGATTCTATGATTCCCCCAACAGGCCTGGTTTCCACTGTAGGATTTAAGTGACTTGTTTAGTTTTCATGTTTAAGTAGTCTTCTGATTTGATTTCAATATCAAAAAAGTCATTAAGGTTTTTATGAGCTTACGCTTCCAAATATGCATTAATAATTAAAATATTGCTATTTCAACAGGAGTGATTCAAAGTTAACAACCAAAAATTTTACAGCCTTTCAAGAATATAATAGGCAATTAAAAATATAGTTCAACCTCTCCCATATAGAGAGAGAGATATATATTTCTTTTTCTTAAATTGTCCCTGTCTTAACAAGAGCAAGGACTGGAAGGCTCAGAAAGTCTATTTTTAGCATGGAGAAAAAAATACTAGACTGGATTACTTTGCTTGATACATGGGATACAAATTTAAAATGTGGCTAAGTCATAAAACTCAGTTGTGGGTTTTTTTTTTTCCTCATTAAGTCTATTTAGCCTCCTAAAACTCTTTTTATCTTTTCTCCATTGGCAAGGTTTCTTGATAAAATAATGCAAAACCATTTTCATTGATCAAAACGCTTATTTCAAGGACTTCAGATGTCAATAAATCTATAAAACGATTACAGTCAGAGTGTATCCTCAGGTATTATAATTTTGCCCTGTTTTAAGACTGGACTAAAAGTATTGTTTGAAAAGACATTATTTATCTGTTTATCATTGTTTAACTTTTATTACTAGTTGAATCTTAAAGAAGAATGGATATCTAAAAGTTTAAGCATGTCTAAACTAATCTAAATAATATTTAATTAAAACAGAAATACTTGGACAATATTTTTTGAGGGATTAAAAGGGAGAAGAAAAGAAAAAGCAAGAAAGAAGAAAACATCATCCTTCTATCAAGAAGATTCAGAAGTTCAGTTACAGACTTACTTAGAACTGTTCCAAAAACACTGAGGCAAATACAATGAGTAACATGAGCAGACCTCATGAGCTGAAAGTCTTCAAGATTTAGAAATCCCTGTTCAGCTCTCTAGCATTGGGTCTAAATAGTACAGGCATTTACTTAGAATAACTCATTATTTCACTGAAGTCGTTCAATTATATAAAAATAAAGAGACATACTTTATTATGATAGTTATAATTCAAAAACACAATAATAACTGATCTATAATACGTAAGTCCCAGTCATTTTGTTTACTAGTACTACATCTGGCAGAAATTACTGTCAAATTACTGTGAGATCTGTTAACAATATTCGCTTGGTAGAACATGAATGTATACATACACACATATGTTCCTGAAAGCTTCAACTCTACATTTGCTGATCTTAAGAATTATCTTAGAAAAGACCCCAAACAGTATTAGAAGGGCAAAATGAAAGTTTTGTTATGATTACATACACAGTAAGATATATGAAAGAGACAAATAACTGCATCAACTTTTCACTGATAGAAAAGGTCTTTGAGCAATCATATTTTTCTTCCATGTAGACCAGACTGTAGCCCATAGAGCAGACCGAAAAAAAGTGTGTTTGCTGCAGCCACAGATGGTTGCACAGGAAGCAATCAAAATAAAACCACTGTATCTTGTCACTGCAAGGGTAAAAGGGTGGATGAGAACCAAATAAAATATTCTGTCCTGAAAAACAGCGGCAGAGCCGAGAACATCAGGCAGGGTGAGCATAGGTCTGGCATATGAATCTTTCTTCCCAAAATTTGCGATGTAGAGCAACTGAGGAAACTAAAAAGCAGAAAATGAATTACCAGATTTCCAGTTTGCTTCTGTGACACTACTGCTTTGTGCAGTAGATGTGCAGTGGACTTTAAGTAGCCTGCCTAGATTTCTATAAAGAAACATAAGAGGAGGCAAGAAAGGGAAAAGTATAGGAGGTGGGGACAAAAACGGTCATAGCTTAGGTAGAGCTATAATCCGCTGGAGACATATTTTACAAACCTTACTCACATTGAACAGTTACACTCATTAAGGTAGGCAAAATCTGACGCAGAAAATGTTAACAGGGTGCTGCTGCATCCAATCACATTAATTTATAGACGCGGCTGGATGCTGAAGTTGTTTCATTGTCTTAATGTAACTGCAAAGCCCATGTTTACAAAATAAATGTGTTGTCAAGGATTTTTTTAATCATTTTGTCTAACTCCATGCTCCCCTTTCAGAAGACCATATTCCGTGATAACATCATTCCCTAAATTAATGCTTACCAGGGAAATTTAGAAAAAAAGCAAGGTGATGTTCACCAACAGATCAGAAGATGAGATGTGGGGAGCTAGGAAGACAGTACAGATAACTTAAGTGCAGTAATGATGAGTGCAAGCAAATCAATGATAATTCTAAAATAACCAAGGTGCTACATTCATTTTTTTTTAAAGTGCTGTTAAGAAAATATGAAAATTGTCTGAATAATTAAGAATTAATGAAGATCAGGTCAATATAGCTGTTGATAAAAGTAGATGAGAAAATATTTGGAAAATTTTAGCATATATAAGTCAGCAGGTCAGTATGATATGAAACCCATTGTGTTAAGGGAACTAGTTAACGAACTTGCTGAATCACTTGCAATCATATAGCAGGCTTTATGGAGCTACAAGAAAATATCCCAGGATTTTAGTAAAAAAGAGCAATAGCAGTGAAATCTCTAATTAGACTTCAGTTCAGTATCCTAGAGGAAACAGAGGTTTCTCTGCCTGTGCAATTTAAATCTCAATTAGAGAGAAACTGAAATTTAGAGTCAAAAGCGAAGTATGCTGAAGTTAATGAGATGGTGGAAACAGCTTGTTTTGATTTCAGTAAGCTTGATATCAAGCCCACCTTGCAAAAATAATGATATGTTTTTAAAAAAAAAATTGAGAGAGAGAGAGATTGCTGTGACCAGAGTGGTTCTTGCTCAGTTGTTCTCTGACTCTGAAAACAAAAAGGAAGATGGTGCAGAAATCCAGCAACTCTTTAGTTATCCTCTGAGAGGTGCAGAACAAACACAGAAAAAAAGCCCAGTCATATGTTTACTATGATTAATAGTCAAACTCTCAGTCAGAGGCAGGAACAGAATGAGCATTTTACAACTCATTCATAATGAAGATTAATATAGGAGCTGGAGTTACCAGTTTCTTCTATATTAAACTACTTTTAGAACTCTATTGATTGTCTTTCTCTGAGGAAATTTAACTGAAATGACTTCAAAATAGTTGGATTTCCACAGGCCTCAGGTTCATTATGACTTCCAAGATTTATATCTGTCATACCAGAAAAGCAAAGGTGACAAAAGGTGGGAGAAATATGAATTAATGACTTATGTGCTTATCAGCCATCTTAAGAGATTCACAAAATTTCTCATACTGATGCTGAGGTGGTTCTGGCTCTCATACTCTGGCAAGAAGGGCTCTTCTACCAGCATTCATTTTAATCCTCTTCCCAGGAAAGGACGCTTTTTTATTAACAGAAAGCACTAGAACAAAAATTTTGTTTAGGACTGTGTGGTCATTACTTGTTTATATGGAGATATTAGGGTGGCAGGTGGGGAAGAGACTTTTCAGTTGGAACAGACAAAAATTACTGAGGTAAAGGCATTTAAAATAGCAGAGAAAACAAGAAAAAAGTTAAGCAAGGGCAGATAAAAACAACAGAAATGTAGACCTGGAAGGCAGTTATTTAACAGGAAGTCTTAGGATGGCAAAATCATAGTTTGGGAATAATTGCACGAAGCACATGTCTTAGAGCAGGGAAAAAAAAGGGAACATTGTGGTAAAACAATTGAAAAAGAATGAATCAAAAAAACTATAAAATACACTTACTATAAATTATTGTTTCTGCTAAGGAGCAGTGGCATTTTGTTTTGTTTTTTTTTCAAATTTCTTGAGAAATACATACATGATTTTTTAATAAGTTCCTTTTAAAAAGGATATTTGAGATTTATTTTTTCTGTTTTCATTACAGGAAAACAGAGTGAGAAATCCACTGCTTCATTTTCAGAAGTATTAGTCCGTATCCTCACAGTATTACTTCCCCTTCAGAACAGTACATAAAGAAATTTCCCTCAGTCTCTCAAATGTCAAGCTCATTTCACCCTCTAGACCTCTCAGTAGACAAAACAATTGAAAACCATGCTCTAGTTCTTCATCTGAAAAATGGGGATAATGTTTTCCACTCAGATTGTTCCTTTTTTTTTTTTTTTTTTTTTTTTTTCCTCTCCTCCTTCCCCCCAGTCTTCAGCTTTGGGGGGGGAAAGGATTGTCTCTTATCATTACAAGAACTAAGGAGTTTTGGCTTTTCTAACAATTGTTTACAGTAGGAAAAATAGTTTACTTTGGATAGGAAAAAATGCTTTCACTCAGACATTTTCAGTCTTCTAAAATAAAAATAAATTGAATCAAAATGAAAACTATCAAGCCATTTTGTCAGGAATATAAAAATGAAACACTAACTAATTTTTACTAGAGCAGTTTGGTAAATCATGCACCAAAATTTTCCAAATTTGTTGCATTGCAATTTTGTTCCATTGTTCCAAATGGTTGCTTTAAATAAAACATTTTCAAGTAAATCAACTCAGATGTCATGATATATAATTTTTAATCATTAATGACTTTTGTTGTTTAAGTATCTATGATGAAAATTATCTAGAAACTATAAGTCTCTATTGCTTTTACTTGAACATACAGCAGAATACTTTTAAAGAAAATAGAAGAACCTCTAAAATAACTTACAATTTTAGTGTCTATTTTTTAAAACTTACAAATGCACACACATCTTCATTGATCCATGAATATACACAGTCTTAATCCTCAATAAGGTTTCAAAACACAGCTTAAATTCAGTGGAAAATACTGAAATTATAATCAGTCAACACAGGAGAGGTTGGCTCTAGCAGGTGAAAGGGTCATTTTCCCACACTGAGAAAAATTTCAAAGGTAAGTTTTTAGTTACAATATGCACTCCATGAGTGCTCAGGTTCACAATACAGAGGGTA
The DNA here is from genome assembly GCA_009819775.1 of Phoenicopterus ruber ruber. Classification (NCBI taxonomy): domain Eukaryota; kingdom Metazoa; phylum Chordata; class Aves; order Phoenicopteriformes; family Phoenicopteridae; genus Phoenicopterus; species Phoenicopterus ruber. The sequence continues at coordinate 171,014,428 of CM020215.1, forward strand.
TCCACAGAGCAGAAAAGAAATCCCCACACCCCAAGAAATACTGGAGAAAGTTCTGTTAGAGATGAATGCCAATGCATTTAAAATGCTTTAGGAGCTGAGATTTTTCTATTTTAGTAAATAATTTCTAAAAAAAAAAAAAGCTTTCATTGCCTTTTTCTGGAAAAATAAGCTTGGACAGAAATAGGAGAAGTTGAATTTTTTGCTGCCTGCTTAGATACTATTTTCTCATCTTGTAGTCAGAAGCTACAAGACACAAATCAAAGGGTAGTAGCTAGACATAAGAAGAGATTTAGGTGGGTTTTCGGGCAGCAGGAGCAATAACAATGTTGAGAGTTAAAAGGTTCAGCTATGACAACTTCTTCCTTTGGTTTTAAACAAGTATATGCAAAAGGTTTACTTTTGTGTCCTAATTTAAAGTTTGACCCAGAAGTCACAGTGTGTTACATTCTTGTGTGATAGTGAGATATAAAAAGGTAGAGGCATATAAAGTAGTACATATCTGTATCAGTAGATATTAAGAGTAAATCTGCGTGTGGTGTTTGTGTTGGGGTTTTTCTGCTAACAAAGAAACAGAAATAGCAGAGTTTCTTGAGAAGAAAAAGAGCAGGAGAAAACAGTATTAGGGTATGCTCAGAATCCCCCAGAAGACTAATTTTCAAATTATTTCACTTCAAAGTCATTGAAGAAGTATTGCTTATTAAATGCATAGTGATAAACCAATTACATTGAAATTAATATGATATGTGTATGCTTTATAGCCCATGTTCACAAACATACATAACAACAAAAAATACAGCTTCTTTATGTGATAGTAAACCATAATCTATGATTGATTGCCATTAACTTTTAACAGGGTGTCGTGGTTTATCCCTAGCCGGCAACTAAGCACCATGCAGCTGCTTGCTCACCTTCCCTGTCCTGGGTGGAATGGGGGAGAGAATCGGAAAAAAACTCATGGGTTGAGATAAAAACAGTTTAGTAGGACAGCAAAGGAAGAGGAAATAATAATAATAATAATAATAATAATAATAATAATAATGATAAAGGAATATAAAAAAACCAAATGATGCACAATGCAACAATTGCTCACGACCTGGTGATTGATAGCCTGTCCCCGAGCAGTGATTCCCACCCCCGGCCAACGCCAGTTTTATATACTGAGCATGACATCGTATGGTTGGGAATATCCCTTTGGCCAGTCTGGGTCAGCTGTCCTGGCTGTGCCCCCTCCCATCTTCTTGTGCACCTCCCCGCTGGCAGAGCATGGGAAGCTGAAAAGTCCTTGGCTTAGAATAAGCACTACAACTACTTAGCAACAGCTAAAAACATCAGTGTGTTATCAACATTATTCTCATCCTAAATCCAAAACACAGCATTATACCAGCTACTAGGATGAAAATTAACTATCCCAGCCAAAACCAGGACACGGGGAAATGTTGGCTTAGGATTTGGAACCATACCTAGCATAGCTTTTGCTGCCTACTGAGGGTTTTGGCAGTGATTAATTACTAGTCAAAAAAGATCCACCTGCAATCAAATAATCTTAATTAGCCTATTGCTATAATGCTAAAAAATGTATTAAATATTACAAAAATTACATGTCTTGAGAGCTGCCAAGTAGTTGTAACTCCTACAGAAACTATTGTGTTTGGAGTGTTCAGCTTGTTTCAAGATCGTAGCTTGATAAAGCAAGAATGTACAATAAAATCAAAACAGAAAGTGCAGCTCTAGAAGAACCCACGCAATAAGACTCCCTGCAGCTTGACAACTTGTAATGCCAAGGAGTAATAAAAGTTCATTACAATACAAGCTATGAAAATAAAGAAAAACAAGATAAACAATGTTATTTTCAAGCATGTTGTAATTTAAGAACTAATTTCTAAGTTACTTAAAGATACTTGTTCCCATGAAAATGTAAGTTCAACATGTTAAAACCAACATATATTTTCACTGGAAATTTTTAAAACTAAAAACACTGTGTGAAATATTAATTACAATACTAAATTTATCTTTATTCTGCTGATCCCCTTTAAGTGAAATTATTGCAGATTTTAAAGGTTAAGTAGTTAAAGACTGATTCTGGATTACATACAAACTGATTTTAAACGACTGCTTATGAGAACTCAAGCAGATGACTAATGTCAGGCAATAATTTTGTCCTTGAAAGAAAATTACTTGCAGGCATCTCACCCTAAAATTTCCTAAAAGTGACACACTAGTATTTTCAGAATTACTATAATAACTAAAAGGTTTTAGAAGTTTGATTATTTAATAAAAAAGTAACTACTCTTTGTTAATGAATTAAATAAAAATGCATTTAGAATATAAAAAAGCTGCTCTTATTTTCATTTATTTTGTCTGGTAAAATCCAATGATTTGTGCTCCCTCTACTGGCAGTGAAACAGCAATTCTTTATAACAGGAACTGGCTGCTAAAGATAACTGGGACACACAAAATTATTAAACTCAGAAGAATTTGTAGTACGTTGACTTTTGGACAAAGAGCAGGTGCACCAGAGTACACTCACAACACAGAAAAATCTTCTCTAGTTAGAGAAGCAAAATGCTGGGGAGAAATATGATCTCTTTCCAAATATCCTAAAGTAAAAATTAAAAAGTCTTTTCCTACAAACAGGGAATTACCAACTCCTTTCAGGTCACCTGGTGACTTGAAAACCCCTTCTCCTGGTATTCACAAATTCTGTACATATTTTGTGCAATACCATTTTGTTCCTACCCATTAAACATACAAATACATCTGAAGGATGATCAGATAATTTTTAACAAAACGTGATATGCAAAAATGTTTATTAAAGACTGAAGAATATCTCTGAACACTGCTTTTACTCTACCAACAAGCATAAACAAATGAGTGATGAATTCTCTCATGCTTTTGGGAAAGAGTGAAAAAGGGAAAAGAAGAGAAGTAGTACAATCAGTCAAAATGGTATATGATGCTACTGGCTCAGAACTTGATGATTTATGACCTACATTCCTTACTAAGATTCCAGTTAACGGAAGACCTCCCAGACATCAAACCAAATTAACCCTGATCATTGGTAGATCATAAAGACAAGAGGAGATCAAAGGGAGGAAAAAATATGAACTAATTGTAGGGCATTTTGACTATCCAGACATTTATTGCACAAATACAGAAAACAGGGACTCTGTGAAACCTACACGTAATCCTGGATCTACTTCTTACTGACAATTTGGAATTGACTTCCTTTCATGAACACATTTATGAATCTGAAAGTATTGCTACAACTGACTGATAGAAGATAAATTACTTACTCCTGGTTGTGTGAACAGCGAAGAAACTGGGACACCTAGAAGACAGTTACAGGAATTAAACAATCGGTTCCCATGCTACTGAGAAACACCAAAAAAATACAAACAACCCAAACCAGTGATATTAGCTACATCTGTGGATCAGTGGCTGTTCTCATATTATATCCAAGTACGACTGTCAGAAACAAGCCATTTATACACGAGATACCTTACTCTGAAATTACGTTTGCAATTAGATTACAGGTTCTGGAAGTCCTAGGCTTTTGCTCTACAGAAGACCAGATGAGACAGTAACAATGATCTCTCTGCATTTAAGACATAAATACAAATCTTTATCTGACTTTTACATGAAAATGACATGAACAAGGGACTCATGGTGCTTTCTTCTGACATCACTGTGTCCTCAGGCCCAACCCTAATTTATATTTTAGGTTTTGAATTTCAAAAATTCCAGTCAACAAAGCACAGCTGTTTACGTAGTACTTGTTCCAAGGCTCAGCCTTGATTTTTCCTTAATGCTATCACTTCTTATTTTTCTTCCATAACAATTTTAATATACTATTGAAGCCTAAGATGGGCTTACAGAATATCATGTAAGGAAAATGTACAGCCCTATAGTTTTGTCTGTGTGTAGAGAAGATACCACTTCTGTCTCTGAATTACAGGTATCTCAGCATGCAATGAAGAAACTGTAAATCAGCCAAGCACATTTTAGTTTGCTCTGTTTTCTTCACAGGCAAAAATTTGGAACAACTATAGTTTCCACTATGTAGAAATCAAGCTTGCTAAATAAGTGAGCAATCTATGGCACTCAGAACTTCATGTGGATTCTATACTCTAGGTATCAAGATTGCTATAAAGCTGTTTTTGCAATGGTAGGTAATCTTGAAGCGATATTACAAGTGACTGTTGGTCTCCTTTTTTTTTGTGCATCATGCCTTAACTCTCTGCTGAAATGCAGTCCAAAAGCTTGTTTGCTCAAAATTATCAGAAAATGGCACAAATGTATTGCACAATTTTTTAGATAAAAGCCTACTAAATATCTAAGGACAGAACACTGTTACAACTTCTCAGAAAAAAAAAAAAAGTGAAAAAAAAAAACCATAGCAATGTTGAAAAATTTGTAAACACTCCACATCACAATTTTTTGAACAATATGGGTAACTTTCAGACACCACATGTTAGAAAATATACCTGCATCCATGAATCATAGTGAAAAATACATACTTTAGCACGTATCTACAGACATACACCCTAGGTACTCTGTTTAGAGAGTTTTAAACATGACAGAACTCTAAATCAAAGCAAATCAGTCTCTAAATCTAAGAAGCATCTCAACCAACAGCTTAAAAATTGTTTGGCAGTTGAAACTGAAATAGACAGCTGTTCTCTTTATTTCTGCTGTGTTCTTCAATAAGGAGCTCTCTCTTCTTTACAGGAACAGCTGACGTTACATAAGGATGTAAAAAACCATCAGCTCTTCCTCTCTGAAAGGCTGGGTTTAACCCTTTTTTTTTTTTTAAAGATGGGTAACAATTCACTATGAACTCTATAGTCAACATAGATGCTAGAAATGGCAATTGCCCTCTATCCAGCCATCTTTCTAGGAGAATAAACACTCTTCAGTAATCTATACCCTGCAATAAAACATAAGCTCTTAAGAGCTTTTCCTGGAACAGCACCTATCAGCATCTAAAAACTACAACAGATCCTAATGACAGAGATGCCTTTGATGGCTATATTTGCAACTTTTCCCTACCATAGTTTTCTGATTAACTCAGTTTTCAGGACTAGTGAGAAAAGGGGACATGCTAATACAAAGCAGGTGAGTTATGCACACAGTTCTTGATTGTATTCCACGAGTCTTTAATGTTGTCGTTGGGGAGGGGTGGGGGGATGATTTCTGCTACAGGTACAGCAGCTTGAGGAAGGTTATTTGTTCACTTCTCTTCCTTTAAATTAATATTTAAATTACTTTTCTAGTTACTTTATATTCTCCAGTAAGGCTTGGTAGATGCATTTTGTTTCATTTAATTTTGTTCTTCTCCCCTAAATATGAAATCTCAACTCATCCTTTATTATATTTACAGCCAGCCCAAGTCGTTAAAATTTTATGCATAGATTTCCATTCATTTTGTATGGAGATCAAATATAGACTATAGCTATTAATATGCAATAATGAAGCTTAACAATTTTGTTATACTTACTTAAAATTCTATTTATAATCTAATAGCTCGAAAGACTTGAGGCAGGAATTAAGCTGATTCAGCTCAAGCAGATAAACTGGTCACCTGCTGGGCTGATTTTTTTGCTTAATCATTAATTAAGATTAGCCTAATGATTTATTTTACTGGCATTTCAATAAACTCCACTGAGTAAAAGTGTGTGATCTGCCACAGATTCAATGCACCATGACTACTGCTCAATATCTTCTATAGATGTCATAAGATTTTATGCTTACACAGTTAATATCTACTTCATTATTTACTTGCAAAGCTTTAGCATAAAGAGTCCAGGAGACATGGTTACCTTTAGATCATCAGGTTCGTTTTAGGTCGCCTCTGATATTAGTTTCCATATTTGCAAGTACTGAAGTCCTTTCTTAGTTACCACAGGCATTTTTAACTCCCTTTAACTTCCATCACTGTAATTCATTTATGTATAACAAATGAGCAGAATACCAGCTTTTAAAAAAAGCTCAGGTTTGGAAGATTCTTAGAGTAGTAAAACTATTGTGACAAGTTCCTGAACAGACATACTTCTGCTTGGTGAAGATAATTATTACAGCCATACAGTGTTGATATAGTTTGTGTTTCTGTTGTATAAACAGCAATAAGCATAATAAGTTTCTATAAGTCCAACAAAGGGCTATAACGATGATTAAGGTCCTGGAGCATCTCTCATGTGAGGAAAAGCCAAGAGAGCTGGGACTGTTCAGCCGAGAGAAGAGAAGTCTCAGGCAGGATTTTATCAATGTATACAAATATCTGAAGGGAGAGTGCAAAGCAGATGGAGCCAGGCTCTTTTCAGTGGTGTCTAGTGACAGGGCACAAACTGAAATACAAGAGGTTCCATCTGAACGTAAAGAAAAGCTTCTTTTACTGTAATGGTGACTGAGCACTGGCACAGGTTGCCCAGGAAGGTTGTGGAATTACCACCTTTGGGAGATCTTAAAATTTCATCTGCACGTGGTTCTGGGCAACCTGCTCTAGGTCAACCTATTGGGGATGTTGGACCAGATGACCTCCAAATGTCTCTTCCAATCTCAACTGTTCTATGATTCTTTGAACAAAGTGTACAGTCTAGCCTCAGTCTGAGTTTAAAACTACTTACATCTATGAAAATTATTTTATCTGAAATTAAAATTTATCCAGAAAAAATTTTGTACCCTTAGACCTGTCTATGCTTACTGTTTTGTGCAAAAGTGAGACTGTGGAAATTAATGTTTTCTCCTGGTTTACCTTTTGGAGTGGTACAAGCTGGGCACTGACTGACTGGTGAACAGTTCTTTTGATGAGGACCTAGGGGACCTGGTGGACAGCAAGCTAGATTTGAGTTAGCACTGTACCTGGGCAGCAAGGAAAGATAAAGCATACTTACCTATGTCAGCAACATACTCACTAGATTAAGAGAATCAATCTACTGATTGCTTATTCCTCTTCATTCAGCATTCATTAGTCAACATCTGGAATACATCCAGCTTGGGGCTCTCAAGTAAAAGAAAGATGTTGATAGTCTTGAAGAAAGTCCCTCACAGAGCTAGGAGCACGGTCAGGGTCTGGAGCACATCCCACATGAGAAGAGGTTGAGAAAACTGAGCTTGTTCAGCATGGATGGTTTCTGTCAGATATGGTAGAACTCATAGCAGCCTCCAATACCTAAGAGGAAATTATTGAAAATATAGAGGCAGGCTGTTTAAGGAGGTGCATAGAGAGAAGAAACAATGGTCATAAGGTGAAACGAGAGGTTCTGACCTGATACGAAGAAAAAAATATGTTCACAATGAAAACAGTTGAGCAGTGGAACAGGTTGCCTAAAGGGATTGTTATTCTCTGCTCTAGGAGGTTTTCAAGATCCAAAAGCATAAAGTTTTGAGCAACCTGGACTTAATTAGTAGTTGATGCTGCTCTGAGCAGAAGGTTGGACTAGAGATCTCTTGATGTCCCTTTCAACCTGGAGTATTCTATGTAATCAGTGGTCTTTTGAATAAAGACAGCTTAGATTAGAATGCATTAGATATGATGAATGAGACCAGAGCATGTACTGAAAGGAGAGATGGAGTTATTTTTAATTTACCACACAGTGATAGCAAAGTTGGATGAATGGTGCAACATGTTCATCAATGAGAATGTCATTACTAAATCCTTTATTGTTCCAGTAGTTAATTAAGAATTAATATCCACTCTCAGAATTTAATGGTTCAACCACTTTCAACTGTGAATTAGAATAACTTCAGAAAAAAAGTTATTCACCCCTCCAAATCTGCAGACTGCTGGCTTTTTTTACTTTTTCTTTATTCTTTTCTTAAAGGGTATCTAACCATAGCTGAACTTTTAAGATCTTTCACAGATAACTTTTTTGGCTGTCACTGCATAATATGTAATTTTAGTTTGTTGCAACAGCAATTTCCAGCTTTGGGAAGATATAACTCTAAAGGTATGCATTTTCGAGATACAGATTACAGAAATAGAAACAGTCACCAAGAGTTTGTTTCAGTTCTGAGGGCAAAATAGGCCTCCTGGTTATATATCAAAGCAAAGCTTTTTCAAATTGATATTACTATGTCTGTCTCTCTACTACTATTCCATATACAAGTAGCAAGACTCTGGGTAACCACAGCCATCCACTTTATGCATGTGTTTCTCTTTCATTCAGTCCTCTATATAGGACAACATGGTGTCTAATGACTCCTGAACAAATATAGACTTTGAATAATAGTTAGGAATTTGGGTTATTCTAGAAAGAAATTACAGGGGAGGAGTTCTCAGACCCAGTAAAAGGTCAATATGTTAGTTAAAAACTCCAGAGATCACTCTTTGGGAAGCAGGTAAGGACAGCTGAGCATCATTTAAGTAGATACTTGTTGATAAGTAAGTTTTTCAGCAGAATTTTTAGAAAAATCTATAGATTACAACCACTTAAGATCATTCTCTAGTAAAAGTTCTTTTATGTCTTTAACAAGTGCATTATTTTTTTCCCTCTAAATATAAGAAAAATTATTTCCTTTTTACATCAACTCACCTTCTTGTTTATGTCTACAGCTTATAGATTTTCAGTGCTGGCATTTACCCTTTTATACTTCTGCTTTGTACAAAAGGTGTAAAATTTTCTTAAAGAAAATATAATATTTGTCAAAATATGTAGGGGCAACATTCTGGTTTGAGCAAGTTTCTCTTGGGAGATATTTCTCAGTTGCAGAATTAAACTTACGGAAAAAGACAAAAAAGAGAGTGAAATTAAAATATTCACTCTTTGAGTTGGCCCTTTTCTTGCACTGGTTCTTTTGCAAATTGAAAGGAAACAGAAAAAAAAAAGATTTCGCCTCAAGAAAGATCATAAAATTTCTAAAATTTGAAAGTCTTTCCCATAAACTTCTTGCAGAGAAATGTAAGCATTATACTAGTGGAGTGAAAGCAAATTTATGGTAATTTATGTTCATTATAGAAATTGTGGTAAGAAAAATCAATTCAAGAAATTTAATTCTCATTGCTTTTAAGATAGGTAGATTGATTCCAACCATTTTCTGTAGTCAAAATACTGCAGCCTAGATCTATTAGCTGACTAAAGAACAGATAAGATAAGCAAGAGGATTTGAAATACTGGGTTACAAGAAAGAAAATTGGAAAATCTATCCAAAAATTAGGGAAAGACTAAGAGCATATATATAAAAAAAAGCAGGTATTTTATGAAGAAGAGAGTTTTCTCCTCCTCAGACAGTTTACCAGATCAAACATTCCATCGACAAAATCATGATATAACCTGGACTTATGTGATTGATATGGTAATTAATTCCTTCTCTTCTTTCAGTTCAGAAATGACTTCTGATTCTAAAGAACTGGAGTGCAAGGAGTATGGGAAATCTAAAAGATGTCAAGAGGAAAGTATCTGACTGACAGGCTGCCAAGTCAAGTGGGTCAAAATGGGAAAAAAAAAAAAGAACTACAAGTAATGCAAAATCTGGTTTTATTCACTAAAACTCAGTCTAATTTCTCTAGTTCATGATAACTGTATCTTGATGTAATGTGGTATAGAGCTACAGAGCATTCCCATTTCAGCCACTAACAATGGTCTAAAAAAAATACTGCTTTCCATTGCTCAGACCACTTGTGTGACAAGGTTATTTTGTTAGGTAAAGAACAGCCCAGAGCTGCTTCATGGGCTAAGAAATTTCTAATTGACAGTCTCGACATCTTAGCTAGGATAGTGTGGTGAAGGAAGACTAAAGAATCCTCTATTAGACCGCATATCTTCTGCTAGTTTTCATATTTCTGCACCTGTATCTACACACCTTATGTCCATGGACATCTTTCAACAAATCAAAAAAAAAAGAAAACCAAAATAAGTTTCTCCCAAGAAGCAATAGGGAGAAGCAGAAGAGAATCATCATTATTTTATTTCACAGCATGCTATGGCTCTGTAATGAATATGTAGAGATTTTTTTATTTCCTGAAAAGCTGCTAACATGGTTAACCCAAGGGGTCTTAATCCTAGTGAAGACAGAGGTTTATGAATGTTTGCAAATATCAGTCTGCTCATTTTTTTTATACAAACAAAAGCTGTAGAAGTACTCTCAGTACTGAATCAATCAAAGGGCTGCAGCTCTTGATCTGTGAGGAGAGGCTGAGGGATCAGGATGTGTTCGGCCTGGAGAAGAGAAGTTGAGTTTACAGAGAGAATTGCATGCTGTACCTCTGTTAGTAAATGAAACTCTGCCTAGGTGCAAGCTTGAGCACTGGCTCACATCTGTCCCTACTCTTCACTTGTTGGCATGAACCTTACGGTTTCAGCCTGTACCAGCTAGTATTCTCCTAAACAAACCTCAAAAACTGTTGAGGAGCTAGCACAGGACAGATCCTGGTACACAACATGGATTTGTCCACTCTATTGGAGACAAGAGGAGACAGGAGAGAGTTTCACTATAGAGACATGAGCCATCCAATGTCAGCAGCCCTCAGACATAGAAGCCTGGTTGGTTGGTTGGTTGGTTTGTTGGTTGGTTGTTTTAACTTATAAAGAAGCATCTTGCCAAATTTAGGAGAGATCTATATTTTACCTATACATTATATTCCTTTAACTGCTTCAGTCTTGTCTGTATTGATGTATTTTGGGGGTAATGTCTGAGCAAAGTATCAGTTTGAGGTGCTCTACTTCTATATAGAGAAAGCTCAGGAAAATAACAGGGATTCAGAATATGAGAAAGTCACTGTAGAAAATGAACCATTTCCAAAATAATAACAGTAGAGTTACTCATTACTTAAGATTTCTACAGATACTTGGTTATTATTATGAATTTTACTAGCACAGACTTTGGTATACTACTGTGGTGGGTTGGCCAGTTGCCAGACCCCCACCCAGCTGCTCCCCTTCCTTCCTAACAGGACATGGCGGAGAAAATAAGATGGAGGGTTGTGGTCGGTCCATAACAGCTCCTCTCTGCCGCTCCTTCCTCCACATGTTGTTCCCCTGCTCCGGTGTCAGTCTGTCCCATGGGTTGCAGCCCTTCAGTCTGCTCCAGAGTGGGTCCTCCACGTGCTGCAGTGCTTGTCAGGAAAATCTGCTCCAGCATGGGCTCTCCTCAGGCCACAGTTCCTTCAGGAAACATCCACCTGCTCCGGCATGGGGTCCTGCGCAAGCTGTAGTGTGGTTATCTGCTCTGGTGTGGTCTTCTCCATGGGCTGCTGGGACTACCCGCTTAAATGTAGTCCTCTCCATAGGCTGCAGTGGAATCATAGATGGGTTAGCAGTGGTGGAGGTGCATTTTATAACAGGTGCAGAGGTATTTAATACCTGTTCCAGACATGATACACCATATTTGCATTGCCTTGTATTACGTTCTTTGGACTTGACTGCTGAGTTTAGATAGAGCTCTGGGAGTCTTAATGCTTCATAATCAAAACTTTCACTTAGATTTTTTTAAAAATTATTTTTCCTAAGTCTTTCTTGCTTATCTATATATGCTTTTAGTTTTTGTAATTTTAAAAATTCAGGTATCAGTTTGTTAGATTATTCTATAGAATTGAGACTTAACTATGTTCGGGAAGAAGGAATATACAGTTATGTATTCTGTTCTGCTCTACATGAATTTGTGTGCACAAAAGTAATACCTAGATATGGTAATATCTGTCATACCTGCCATTGACAAAAGCATTACCAATGTCTGTGGGCAATAAAAGCACTTGTAGAAAGACAAGTTGAGAAAAAACCACAAGCAATTCCTTTAGAAACAGTTTATTTGATGACATAGTTATGGCATGATGGCTTGTTTCTAAAGAAATCTAAAGAGAAGTCTTTGCAAAATCTAATGGCAAAATTCACCCCCACTGTGTCTGATAAATTGCACCATCTTAAATGAGAGATGATTATGTCCAGAATAGATAAAAGCAGCACAGAATTACTGTCATGCCCCAGTTTACAGTCAATGACCCATTCTAGTATACATAAGTATGTTGGGTTTAGTCACTAGGATTCCTGACAAGTGGAAATAAAAAAGTTAGGTGAAATCATGTCTACACATCATATATTTTCATTCTCTTTCCCTTGAACTCGAGATCAGAGAGCTATAGAGAATATAAGATAATGAAAAGCTGAATTATGCAGCAAAACAGTATAAATAGAACAGATATTGAAATGCTTTCTGGTGTATGATCTCCAGCATTTTATTCCTCTGAATTACTTGAAATGCAAGTAAACAAGCAGCTGAGGCAGTATATAGCAGTGAACAGAAGCCAAAGCTTTCTTTTTTTTTTTTTTTTTATTATTTTATTATTGTTCCCTAACATTTTTGTGGAACTTACACATGTTATGATGATACCATGCCAAAGGCAGAGCAATGATTACAAAAGATAGAACGTTAGTGTAATTATTGATATCATATTAAACAAATAAACTTCTTTAGCTCCTGCTCATTTAAAAGAGCCCTTTTTTAAAGGATTTCTGAGTTGGTAGCTGAATTCTGCTTATGACCCCAGTACTGAAAAGTGTAATCACTGTTGCGCATTTCTGGAAAGCATTTTTACCTGTTCTTAATGCTCATATCCATGCTCTCACTGAATTAAAGTACTTAATGTGAACAGACTGGTCTGGAAACGCAGTTCACCATGCTGAAAAGGATGTCATTTTATAAATGTAAACTGAAACACTCTATAATACTTTTGACAACTTGCTGGGTGAGCAGGAAGATGTGTCACTAACAAGGAACTAACTTCAGGCATCCTATTTTGGACAGCATCGACATCATTTGCATTTCAACTATTATGTAGGTTTAACTAGGAGAAAGATCTGAGCAAAGCTAATCTATGTTTTGAGCTTTGGACAGCTTAAATACCATTGTCACTGATTGGTAATAAAAAGGAGACATGTCAATGTCCTGCAAAGAGTAAACAAACTATCACTTAAACTGAGAAGCCTATGTAGAGATTTGAAGTGAAATAAGGGCAAAAATAAGCTGGGTGCTTTGTTTAGCCTAGAGCTCTAAAAAGCTCCTGTCAGCCTGGTGACTTGGTGGATACTGTGGAGGTGCTGGACAATACATGGTGCAGCTTGAGGTGGCGGTTAGATGTCCTCTTCAAGCTACAGAGAACATTTATGAATGTCTTCTTATGCTACACTGTATAAGATTCTAACCAGTATATAACCAAAGGTAGGTGGGAAGGAAGTTCCCTTAGAAGCTGCAGAAGGATCTGATGGATTGTTTGCATTTTTCATCCCTATTAAACAGAAGGTGAATGAGGAGGATGTTGCAGCATGGGAAAAGGAAGGTAAAAGGGGCTAGCAATAGAGCTATGCATCAAGAATGAAGCTTAATGCTTAGAAGTAGAGTGAAAATATGATAAAGTGCTTGAATAAATACTGTGAATTTATTACAACTGAATTTTTCTTGTTTATCCTCTGCTGCAGCTCCTTTAGCAAAATGCATTTTTGTATTGTGCATTAATGTTAGAATGGAAAGTAGTGTCAAGAGTGCTTAGAAATGTTCAAATTTCTGGGTATTCAAGAAGTATATGGAAGGTGAAGAGGCTCAAACCACAGTTCTCTGTGTTTTCAGAACAAACTACATTCAACCCTTCTCACTGACAACTCATTTCCATCTCCCTCCCTGCTCCAACAGGCGGTGGGAGTTGCATGAAAAGGAGATTCTGTCCACGAGCCATTTCTGCAGCTAAGGCCAGGTCTGGCAATATTTATGAAATATTTTCGTAGTAATTGTGGATCCTTGCCATTGATTTTAGGAGTATAAAATAAAATCCTAAGTTTCAAACTGAACTGAGCTTCAAAAGTGGGGCATGAAGAGAGTGAAAATCATGTCGTAAATGAGCAACTGACTGAAGCGAAGAGAGTAGATGAAAATCCAGTGCTCTTGATGCAGTCTTTGTCTTGTGGTGGTAAGAAACCAATCGAATCTGTGGCCTGGTCACAGAAGAGTACATCTGCAAGGTTAAATTATAAATTCTAAAAACCTTTGTTAATGAGGTATGCTACAGCATGTACATATTAATGTGATGTATATGTGTACATTGTCATAAAACTTTTGAAACTGTAGACCTTTTCAGGATGCTATTAGTATAATTTAGGAGAATCAACACAATTATTTTGGATTAGGTAATGGAAAATTGGCATGATAAATAAATGTTAGAAGGCTCTTGGGGATATGAAACTGTATTATTAAATTAGGACTTCAGCTAAAATGATAAGGTCTGGTGATTACATTTTCATTAGTTGTACATTCTGCAGTGTCACATAATAGCTTTGTTGATTGTGCATAATTTACAATGCTTTCAAAATGCAACACAATTACATGTCTCTTTAAAATAATATTGTTGTGCTGGAAAAAAATGGATGGGGCTGGTTGAAGCATTTTGAAGCTAGTAGGAAAAACTGCAACTCTCATGCAGAATAAGCATATGAGACATATTCCACATGAAACCTAATATTTTCACCAGTAAAAATAGCTATCCAAAGCAAAAATACTACAGAAACTGTTGAAGCAGATAATATTAGTATTTCTCTAGAAAAAAACTTGGTAAATTACTGCCAAACAGTGTAAGAGTTTGAGGAAGCAGGGGATTGCAAGAGAAGAGATAGAGAGGAACAGAGAATGAAAAAATAAACCATGGCAGCATGATTATGAAAAAAAAAAAAAAGATGAGAGGAATTTTTTATCTAAAAAAAACCCCAAAAGCTAAAATGCACGTGCAACTATGTGTTTAGGGGATTACAGTTGTACTTTGTTGTAGAGGATCTACAGTTTTGCTACCAAATAATATTTCACTTCATCAAAAATGAAAAAAAAAATGAAATCTAGATCTCAGGTGAACTAAACCAGACAGATGCTACAGAAAGCATTTCTTTTTTTTTTTCTTAAATGAAGGTGGGTTTTTTGAAGAGGAAAGAAAAAAACAACATGTAATAACCAGCAAAGGTTAGTATCATACATAAAACACTTCCACTAGTTTCATTCTTTTAAAATTATTACTACACTGATTTTATTATTAAATATTAATTTGTTAAATGTATATTGTAAACTATATAACTGATGAATTACTGCAACCAAAGTGCTGACTTTGTTAAATATTTTTAAACTTACTTTATTGAATATTATTTATAAATCCCCATTATTAAATATTGATAAATAGTTTTTCTTTCTCAGCACTTGATTCATCCCAGAGTACATGATGATGTCACTGTAGTCAGCCTCAAGCCATGCGTCTGTTCTAATTTTTATTTTTCCTTGGATTTTTGCTTCACCTACATCTACTTATCTTTTTTTTTTTGTGATAAACATCTATACTTACTGAAGAAAATAGGAAAAAAATCATCTCAGGCATAGCAGTTGTGGTTTAGAGACTGTTAATATTTTATGTCTTTATTTGTTATTTGGTCCAGCCAAGTGACAGGCTGTGACTGTGTCCTCCAGAGTAGTTGTTGCTTTCAAACTATTAAAAAAACTGACCAGTGTATGTCCTGGTTTAGGCCAGGACGGAGCTAGTTTTGTCTTCAGCAGCTCCTGTGTTTTGGATTTAGTGTGAGAAGAATGGGGATAGTATGCTGGTGGTGTTGGTTGCTGCTAAGCAATCAAGGACATTTGGCAGTTTCCCAGGTTTTGCTAATGTGCAGGTGCAAAAACTTGGGAGGGGTAGAGCCAGAATAGTTGATCCAAACTGGCCAAAGAGAGTATTCCATACCATAGACGTCATGCCCGGTATAAGTGAGGGTCGGCCAGTGGGCCACTAGGCTTTTTAGACTCTTAACTTGCCTTAATCCTTAAGCTTCCCTTCGGGTTGCTTTTTGTTTCCCTATTTTTGCCTTTTTGTTTTTCGTTCGTTCATTCAGCTGTTTGTTCCCTCGCCTGCTCTCTCTGGAACTTGCTGTTCTGGGATAGCTGGGGGGGGGATACCCCTGCTCCCTGCCTGCTGCTCGGGACGGGCTGTATCGGTCGTCGGGTGGTGAGAAATTGTGCATCATTTGTTTTATATATTCTATTATCCTTATATATATATTCATTATTATCATTATTAATATATTTTTATATTTTTCCTTTGCTGTCCTGGTGAACTGTTTTTATCTCAACCCGCGAGTTTTCCTTTCTCTCCAATTCTCCTCCCCACCCCAGCAGGGAGGGGGGGAGTGAGCGAGGGGCTGCGTGGTATTGGGTTACAATTTGGGTTTAAACCATGACAGTATACAAGGGAAGACAACGTCTGGACCCAGTGCGAGTCGGTGGCTCCATGGGACCAGGTCGCTGGGAGCTGTGGGGTGTCACACTGGGGCTGTCAGGGCAGGGACGGGCAGCCGGGGCCCACCCCAGTGCCCCAGCCAGGAGCAGGGCAGCCAGGGGCATCAGGGCACCCAGCCCGGGCACTGGGCACCTCCCCAAGGACGGGCATGGGCCGAGGTCAGGCCAGGACGTTGTCTTGTGGGTGAGGGTCAGGAGCGGGCGCGGTGAGGGAAAGCAGGGTCAGAGACAATCCCAGGATCGCTGGGCAGGGCCGAGGGGACAGCACCCAGTGAACCCCGGCGCACTGATCGGACGAGAGCCGCGGTTTTCTGGGACCAGGGCACAGCCTGGGCAGCAGGGAAAGCGCTTGGACCCAGGGGAGGGCACAGCACATGTCCTAGTGTTGCGTCCAAAGCGCAACCAGGCCTTAAGGGCAGCCTATCAGACTAAACACAAGGGGTAGGATATGCATTTTTCTTTAATGATAATAAAGTAATACTAAGCTTTGTATCAATACAGAAAAACAGAGTGATTGATTTTGCATACTTGATTCTGAAGAAAAGTGCGTGAGCAGCTCAGTTGTGTGAGTTACAGTTTTATACACATAATTGACAGGCGACTCCCTTGTGCAATTAGTTATGGTCTACCTTGATGCATTCACTCCATGGTTAAATTTTGTGATCCTTATATAATAGTTAATTGGTTTTCCCACTGAAGGTTATTTTTTCTTCAATTTGTTAATACATCCATTCTGTGCATCATCCATCAAAGTATACTTTCTCAGTTAGCCTGGTCACCTATGGTAGCATAGCTAATTATCTTTTAAGTAGCGTTAAGACACAGTATCTTAGCGGATTCTGAAGGATGTTTTTCCACTTCTGGTTCAAAATAATCTTAATATATTCTTTGTCATGCATATTCTTACTTCTCAGAGCCCTCAGTACTTTAAATCATAGTAATATATATGTGTGAATGTGTGTATGTACACTCGATGATCTTAAAGGTCTTTTCCAACCTAAACGATTCTATGATTCTATATGTATGTATATACTTATGTATGTATTTTACCTTCCCAGTCACTTGTTACTAGCATGTCTGTAATTATGGAACTGTTATTGCTATGTCTTTTTAATTTGATTCCTTTTCAAGTTACAAGGAGAGTTCAGATGCAACTGTGGGATAAGAAGACAGCTTCTGATGTCAATATACTGAAAAACAGAAGCAACAAAACACACAGCTTAATATTCAGGTTTCCTATACTGGTATTTACATCTATTAAAACATACATCTATTTGAATAAAAAGACCACTGACCACGTTTTTACTCACCAGAAACATCCAAATAAGAGAAACAGATAGAGGAAAATATAGTGCAATAAGCTTACCCAAAATCCAACAGCTTGTAACAAGCAAGGAAAAAAATCAGATCTGATCTTCTGTTGTAAAGCTTAATTATGTGAATATATGTTCTCTATATTGCTAAACTTCCCATCCAGGAGTGCAGGCTGGAGTACCAAACATGCTGATGTCATCCCAACTATCCCATTTTCCCTTTGGCCAGGAAGTGATACCTTAATCCTGGAAGTTCTAGGAAATTTTACAAATTGTATTCTTTAAATGTAGTTCAATTGTTGATGATCAGGCTGTCTTAACACTTCATGAAGTATATACCGTACTTTGATTTTGATGTCACTGTGCTGGTTTGGACTGGGATAGAGTTAATTTCTTCCATATTAGCTTGTATGGGACTGTTTTGGATTTGTGCTGAAAACAGTGTTGATAATACAGGGATGTTTTATTATGACTGAGCAGTGCTTGCGCAGAGTCAAGGCCTTTTCTGCTTCTCACCCCACCCCACCAGCGAGGAGGCTGCGGGTGCACAAGAAGTTGGGAGGGGACACAGCTGGGACAGCTGATCCCAGCTGACCAAAGGGATATTCCATACCATATGAAGTCATGCTCAGCATATAAAGCTGGGGGAAGAAGATGGAAGGGGGGGACGTTTGGAGTGATGACATTTGTCTTCCCAAGTAACCATTACGCATGATGGAGCCCTGCTTTCCTGGAGATGGCTGAACACCTGCCTGCCCATGGGAAGTACTGAATGAATTCCTTGTTTTGCTTTGCTTGTGTACACAGCTTTTGCATTACTTATTAAAGTGTCTTAATCTCAACCCATGAGTTTTCTCACTTTTACCCTTCTGATTCTCTCCCCCATTCCACCAGAGGGGAGTGAGCGAGCGGCTGTGTGGTGCTTAGTTGCCGGCTGGGGTTAAACTACAACAGTCATTAACGTATTTACTAGTCTATAGAAATGTTTATATCTGTCCTAACCCCAACAACTTGATCTTTTAGTCTTGAAAAAGAAAAAAAATGAAGGTCCAGTTTTTCTGAAGTTTACTGGTTTGTAGATGATCATCTCAGAAGTTACTTGATGAAGAAAGCCCAGGTGTCAGATTATTGAACGTGTCTTAATAGGCCTGTTCAAAAGCTATGCAAAGTTCAGAATCAAAACAGAAGGCTTCATAAACACAAGTCACTTTTTAAAAACTCATCTGAAAGAAATTTCAGATGTCAATTTCTCAATTTCTCATTGACAAAACAACTTTGTTCAAGCGCTTAAACTGGTGAACTTTCCTACAAACTCATAGTATCCAAATATCTCTGAACTGTGAAAACCTAAAAGCTCTATTACAAAGTTTAAACCCTTTCATGTTTTAATTTAACAAGATTATAGCATTTTCAAATAAAAAAATGTATCTCTTTTTTCATATTTGGAAAAGAGATCAAAATGCTTATACACTAAAATAAAAAATAAAAACAATAAATGTGATAGCTCTGTCACACACTGGTGCAAAAGAGTACAATGGATTTTCCCACTGTTTTCTGTTCACTGTGGTGTTGATAAGAAAATAATTCCAGGAAATTTTGAATACAATGAACTGATCTCATATGCATTATATAGAGTCCAATTAAATATGCTTTATATATATGCTTTCTAGCTTAATATTAAAAAGAGATAAATTTAAAAATAGCTCAATACTTTTTTAAAAAATTAAATACATTTCTGGTATTTTTTTAAAGCTAGATCTTTGACTATCTTAAATGGCTGTAGTTTAGTGGATTTCAAGAATCCACTGCATACTACCTAAAGATCTAGTTGTAAAAAATTTGAAAGTGTTAGCAGTTTTGCTCAGGTTAATCTTCCTACAGTCTTGTGTTATTCTCTGTGTCTAAAGATAAACTTGCCTTTTTATGTTTTTAATGGATTATGAAACTGCCTGTGACATACGTTACACAATGTTATGGTTTTAAAATAAATACACAATATAATGTTACTCATGAAATGAAAAAGCATTTTAACAGTAAATTTAATAAAGAACCATCACTTTTAGGAAAAAAAATGTAAAATCTTTATTTATCCAGTAAACTCTTTGGGTAAAGAAAGTACCCTTTCAGGAATCTTGACAGAAAAAAAGATAGTAAGTACATAAAATGGGATTTAGGCATAATTTGGGGTACCCTATAAAAACTGTGATATTGTAACCTTAGCAGCTCATTTATTCTAGAAAGACTTAAACTGAGTTGTTGGGTTTTTACTGAAAAGTTACGTATTTCCTTACAACTCAGTCCATCCATACCAAGAGCTTCTATTACCCAAGCAGAGATATGTCTGCCTCTCTCCTGGGATTCAGTGAGACTGAGAAACTAAGCCGAGTAAAAACTATAGTTATATTTAGATTTCTAATATATGTCCTGGTTTATCTGGATATATCTGATTATCTGAACTGGGAACTTCCTTAGAGTCCTAGCTCAGCTAGGATATATAAATCCAGGTCTAGTTCACTTGGAAAGCAATGATGTTGTGGTTTAACCCCAGCCAGCACCTAAGTACCACTCAGCTGCTTGCTCATTCCCCCACTACCTCCCCAGTGGGATGGGGAGGAGAATCGGAAAGAAAGGGAAACTCGTGGGCTGAGATAAAGACAGTTTACTAGGACAGCAAAGGAAAAGATAATATTATATATTGATAATAACTATAATAATAATAATAAATATAATGAAAACAGAATACACAAAATGAACGATGCACAATTTCTCACTGCCTGGTGACCCGATGGCTGATATAGCCCGTCCCGAGCAGCGATCACAGAGTGAAAGCAAGAGCGATCTTGGAACGATCCCGAGCAGCGATCTTGAACAGCGATTTCCCCAGCAGCGATCTTGGAACCCAAGTTCCCGAGAGCGAGCGAGGGAATGAACAGTGCCTGGCCCACTGGCCAACTCCCACTTATACTGGGCATGACGTCTATGGTATGGAATATTCTCTTTGGGCAGTTTGGGTCAACTGTACTGGCTATACCCCTCCCAGGCTTTTACACCTGTGCATTAGCAAAACCTGGGAAGCTGAAAAAAGTCCTTGATCTCTTAGCAACAACTAATAACATGTCTATTATCAACATTCTTCACACACCAAATCCCATACTAAATCCAAAACACAGTAGCTGCTGGGAGGAGAATTAACTCCATCCCAGCTGAAACCAGGACAAATGAGTAAAAGGTAGAGGAAACATTTTTTTGTTTAATGTGAAGTGAAGGTGAGGCTTGGACTCCCACAGTCCCCGAACAGGAAAAACTCCCAGGCTCCTTAAATTGAATACAACCTAGGGCTTCTGATAAACCCTGTCCAAAAGCTGTACTCTGAGCAGGCCTACCAAGAACCCGTCAACAGCAGTCCCACCGCAAAACTGCTTGACTTGTTTTATTATTATTAAAATATTATGTTCTGATAGTGCAAGGAATTCCAGATAGATTACTCTGGCCTGTTGATAATGGCGATACATGCCAGCTTCCGCGTCAGGCTTGCTATCCTTCCTGAGGTTGTCAGTAGTTCTACTTCAAAGTAGAATTATTACATGCACTTGAAAAAGTTCTGGGATCTAAACGTGATTCACGGAGGGCAACAGACGCAGATGACGTTTGGACTAGAGTCAGTGTACGGTTCCCAAAAGGGCTGTAACAGAACTCAGAAGGCCATTCTCATTTATCCTCTAAGTTTTGTTTTGGTTTTTTTTCTGTGTAAACATACATATGTAAGGGGAAAAGTATACAATGACGCTTTTTAAGACCTCGCTAAATAAGATGAGAAGTTTCTCATCACTTACAATTTCTTTTCTTTTAGTACTGCATCAATTTAAAATACTTAAAACGGTTTGTCTGAATATTCAGCATTACGAATATGGTACACAAATTTTCAAGGGCTTTGATATAATCTAAAGAGATAGTGAAACATATACCTCTATACCTGCATTTCAGATTTTCTCCCATAAACACTTATTCACAGGAGCTTAATATGGGGATATTGAAACAGTGGTATTCCTCAACCCCCACTTACCTCCAGGTTGGTTCAATATTTTCAGCTAGCGCTCATAATAGAAAAATTCTACTAGATAACTGCATTTACATAATCAAAATAAATCACCGTGGTGAAGTAACTTGTCATGAAGGCTCAACCTTTTCTTACATCTACAGTACCCTATGGAAGTTGAATGATCTTCCAGCTGTTTTCTTTTTACAACAATGTTGCTCGGTATCAAAGAAAAGAGTTTAAAAGCATGTTATCTCACTCCACAAATGAAAGCAGGAGTGTCCTCCTGAGAGGTGGTAAATCTTCCCAAATTTTTGAGAATATAACCAGAAGCTAAGGGCAGCTTCACAATAAGGTCTCATAACAATCACAGGAAATGTACACTTTCAGTTTAGCTTTTGAAGGATTGAAGTAAAAGTAAACAGAACTACCTGTTTCCTCCATACCTATAAACTTATAAACAAGCACAGACACTCAGTGTTTGGGATCTACATCTATAGAAAAGGAGTTAACAACTCGGAGGTAAGGACATAGACCTGTTGGAGCAAGTCCAGAGGAGAGCCACGAAGATGATCGGAGGGCTGGAGCACCTCTCCTGTGAAGACTGGCTGAGTGAGTTGGGGTTGTCCAGCCTGGAGAAGAGAATGCTCCAGGGAGACCTTCTAGCAGCTTTCCAGTACCTAAAGGAGGCCTACAAGAAAGCTGGAGAGGGACTTTGGACAAGGGCATGTAGGGATAGGACAAGGGGTAATGGCTTTAAACTGGAAGAGGGTAGATTTAGATTAGACAGAAGGAAGAAATTCTCCCCTATGAGGGTGGTGAGGCACTGGAAGAAGTTGCCCAGAGAAGTTGTGGATGCCCCATCCCTAGCAGTGTTCAAGGTCAGGTTGGATAGGGCTTTGAGCAACCTGGTCTAGCAGAAGGTCCTTGCCCATTGCAGAGGAGTTGAACTAGATGATCTTTACAGTCCCTTCCAACCCAAACTATCCTATGATTCTGTGAACTTCCTCTGCTCCTTCTGCATCCAGCTTTCTTCATTTGGGGAGAAACACACAGTGCATACTGGTGTTAGAAATTGTTCATAGTAGGACATATTATATTGCTGGTTTGGCTCCAGTTCTCCAGTTTTCAATTGGCTTGCTTACTTACTAAAAAGCAAAGTTTGGGTAAGCAGAACTATTTTCATATTTGGTTGCTTACCGCTAAATCTTGGGGCTTTGTTAAGCATACAGAGCTTCTGATCAGCAGATAGGAATTGATTTATTTCATTTCCCATAGCTCACCATAAGCCAAGGAAGACAGAGTCAGTTCTATGTTAATCATACTACTATTGTAACATTAATGTTCTTTTTATTTATATTAAATGTGGAATGCTTTTGCAATAAATATAGTTATTAAAAAGGGAATTATCATAAAATAAGAATAGTTTAAGTTTACGATATCCAATTTGCTATTATTGTATTCTGAAGCACTGTGATTTTAATCTACATAAAAAAAAAAAATATTTTAAGTATTGTGTAGAGAAAAAAAGTATCTAAGGTCCCAGTTCACCAATCTGTCCCCTTCAGCAAAACATTTAAAAGCATTTATTACCCATTAATTTTAATAGGTTTAAAACGTGCTTAATTGTAATGGACCTAAAGGTGTAACAGATTGGTGGATTTACAGCAATTTTGTCTGCTGCATCTATTCTTACCAGACAGACTTCTGAACCATTCCTGTAACAACAGTAAGTGCCAAGAGCACTTAAAGGAAGATGTCAGCTTTGTGAGCTCCTATCAGATCTTTTAAATTTAAGGTGGCAGGCACATTTTTTGTTCTAGCTTCTTGCAACGAAACGAAGCTTTTTGGAGTGACCCAAATGAATGAAGTTAGACCCAGTGAATCCATATTGTATTAACCTGAATGGAATTTATGGTCTGGCTGAAGGAATTACACTTCTCCGTAATGCGCATGAGACTAAACGATCAAAATAGTCTCTTATGCCATAGAAGTCTAAAACTACTGGGGTTTCAGGTTGAAATTTGACATAAAAGGTCAAACTTTTAATTATTTTTTTGCTTTGATATCAATAGAAATTGAAATATTTTCATGCAGAAAAGAATAGGCTTCAAAGGACAATTATGCCTCTGGTCTGGCTTCCCACTTAACTGAGGTTACAAAAAAAATTTTTAAAGTTTTAGGGGGTTTTTGTTTCATTTTTTTCAAACATGCTGACCATAAGCAAGGGAGAGAGGGGTACTAAAATTTCCTTTTTACCAAGTATAATTTGCTGGAATTGCTTCAGATATCCCTCTTTGCTAGACCCATCTTGAAACTCCCATCTCTTTGTCGCACTCTGTAGTGTTAGACACTGAGCAGAACTCAGTAGTAATTACAGAAAAAATAGATAATGTGAAACTCAGGACTGAGGAACTGGTGGTGCAACACAGAGGAGTAGAGTGGATAGAAGTGTGAGCAGAGAGACAGATTGAAGGGAGGCAGATTCCAAGTCATATCAGTGGGTCTTATTACTTGTGTAAGATCCTAGTAATAGTAGCAAGTACTTTTTTATTTTATCACTCAAATTGTATCAGGAGAAAAGGTAATTTCCAGATTTTCATACAATCTGGAAACAGAACTGTTCGAACAGGTTTTATCATACATTTTCTGTCTCCTCACAATGTTCATAGTGTATAAAGCTGCAGTTCTAGCTAACATGTTTGCCCATAGCCATTCATTTATCTTCCTGTCTCGAAGTTTTGTTCTCTACTGTCTTGATTTGTTGATGATGTTGCCCCAAAGTGAAAGCTAAGACAGTGTTTTCACAGAAGAGAACAATCCTTAAAGGCGTCTTTCTAAAAGTGTCCTTAAATTTCCAAAATCTAGGGCAAGCTTTAAGTTCATGAAGTTTGTACAATTTGTAATTTATTTGAATTTATTCTTCCATTCCTAAGTTTTTCTGCAAAAGACTGAATTTGACATCTGATTGATTCCCAAATTGTTACTAATAAAAGCTATCTCCAGAATGATTTGTTTTTCTATTTAGAACTAGATAAGTTAAGAGATATTAATTATAGTGAATGTAGTTTAATTGAATATTTAAGAACAAAAACATCATTTATAATAATTTAAAACCATTTAATTAAAGACCTACTGTGCTAATTATACAACACATCTTCAGAGATAGGTAATAACTGTTTAATCTGCTGATGAAATATTTGCTGTACAAGAAATAGGAAAAGTGAATGTTGCTTAGTTAATTTGATTTGTTAAAAATGTCCTATTACAAAGCAAACAAACGGGAAACATATGAAAACAAAACATTAAGTGAAGATCACTACATGTAACCTAAACTAAAGCATGCTGGTATTGCAGATATTTTATGCAAAGTCTTTCACACAATAAATGCAATGCAACTGCATAAAAGAAAAATAAAAACTAGAAAAAGTATAATGTGAAGTAGATTCTTTAAATAGTTGTAATCTTTGTAAATGGAGAATAAAACAAAAACAAAGATCTAACAAGTTGCATTACAGAACTGTGTAGCACTGTAATTTGCTATTATGGAATGAAGCAGGAAATATGAAATGTATTGGGTTTTTTTTTTCAAACCCAATTATTGCACAGTAATCTCTATATTTTTTAATTTTCATGATTACTAGGAAGACAACAACAATGGTTTAAGAGATGTCTTAGCTACAAGAATGTTATCTAACTGAAGATCATACTATCATCATGAGCAACCCAGGGATGAGCAACCCAGGGATAAGCAATCCAGGAAGTTCCTGTAGTTCATTGATGATAACTTCCTCCTCCAAGTGACTGAGAAGTCAATGAGAAGACGTGCTCTGCTGGACCTCCTGCTCACCAGCGAGGAGGGGCTCATTAGAAATGTGAAGATCAAAGGCAACCTTGGCTGCAGTGACCACGAGATGGTGGAGTTAGGGATTCTGCCTGCACTTCAGGAGAGCAGACTTTGACCTTTTCAAAGATCTGCTTATAAGAGTTCCCCTGGAGGGAAGAGGGGCCCAAGAAAGCTGATTAATATTCAAGCATCACTTCCTCCAAGCTCAAGAGTAGTCCAACCCAATGAATGGGAAGTCAGGCAAAAATACCAGGAGGCCTGTGATTCTCTGACAGCAGAAGAACACAGATAAGCATCTCTAGGTTTTTAAAGTCTAACAGGCAGGTACACAATTCTTTGTAGCTGGGCATTAGTTGAATGGATTTGGCATAACTGAGAGTGGGGCAGGGTAATTGAGACTGATTTCTATGTTTCTAGTTAATCACAGTAGATTTAAATGCCTGAAGTCTACTTAACTATAGTTTCAATTTTTTATCAGTCACATCTTGAGGGTTTTTCTCGTTTGTCTTGTTTGAGGGGCACAGAGTGATCCACCCCTCATTTAGTTGCTCAGGCTTGAGTGAGAACATTATATTTAAATATCTAAGAAACTTAATTACAGCAGCTTAAACAAAGCTTTAATGGGGGAAGCTATTTAAGCAAGTATTTTATTGGTCTTCATGCATGTTAGAAAGTGTAATCAAGTCATGACTATGCAAGGAAAAATTAAAGATGTAAGAGTCAATTATTTAAATGTGTATTTTTTATACTAAGCTAGAGATAACTGTGTCTCTTACCAAAAGCTATTATTTATATAATTGAAGCTTATAGAGAAATGAATTTTTAAACTCTTTTTAATATTGGATTTAAGTGGATTTAAATGATTAATTGGACAGCTGCCATTAGACCTTTGGTTAACTGGCATTAAATAGCATTACAAATATTAAATAGCATAAAAAAAACCTGTTCAGAAAACTCAAATCAATTTTACTAGTACAGCATTGCAGAGTCAACATTTTTAACAGAAAGAAGGTTTCAGGAAATACAAGCATAATTTACAGTTCCTTGTTAAACTTCTAGATCATTGTTTCCAAGTAACTGTTTTAGAAATTTACATCTATAGTTTTACAGGAGCCTGTTCTACATAGAGAAGACTACAAACTCCGTGATATTATTCTGAAAACTAACACAAAAATAGGAAACAGCTTGATCAGTTTGGTGTTTGGGCTAGCCACTGCATGAAACTAACTTATTCAAGTATTTCAAAGATACCAGTGGTATATACTCTCAACACGTTTGTCAGAGGTTAGCTTTCTAGGTTAATGCTTACTCATGCTCAATTTAATCAAGACTTACTGAAAATTTCACTAGGGTTCCTTTTTGCTGTTCTTAAGGTATCAGGTACTTCTTGGCCAAAAGTTTTCGGTTTACTAAACAGTAACACCATTGCAAAAATGCATATGCAATGTTCATTTTTTTTCTGTAGCACAATTCTCATAGTTAGATTTAAACAAGCTTAAGTGATTATTAAAGAAACACAGAATGAACTGAACTAAATACACTCCATGTTAAAGTAAATAATATCTAGTCATGTCTTTGGATATAAGCAGTTCAAGGAAGATATATATGTGTGCATGTGCGTATGTGTGTATCGTTCAAGGCAAAGGAAGTTTTGCACAGTTTTCTTTCTGGGAATTTGGTAGGTGTTTCATTAGCTAGAATTTGTCACTAACTAATTAATCTTCCACTTTTCATCAGATCTTAAAGTCTTGTTTGAGAAACGTATGGTGTATGGATTCTCTTAGTCATAGAATCATAGAATTGCTTAGGTTGGAAGAGACCTTTAAGAACATCAAGTCCAACTGTTAACCTGTCACTGCCAAGTCCACCACTAAACCATGCCCCTAAGCACCACATCTACACGTCTTTTTAATACCTCCAGGGATGGTGACTCAACCACTTCCCTGGGCAGCCTGTTCCAATGCCTGACAACCCTTTCGGTAAAGAAATTTTTCTGAATATCCAATCTAAACCTCCCCTGGCACAACTTGAGGCCATTTCCTCTTGTCCTATCGCCTGTTACTTGGGAGAAGAGACCAACACCCACCTCTCTACAACCTCCTTTCAGGCAGTTGTAGAGAGCAATAAGGTCTTCCCTCAGCCTCCTTTTCTCCAGGCTAAACAACCCCAGTTCCCTCAGCCGCTCCTCATAGGACTTGTGCTCTAGACCCCTCACCAGCTTCGTTGCCCTTCTCTGGACACGCTCCAGCACCTCAGTGTCTTTCTTGTAGTGAGGGGCCCAAAACTGAACACAGTACTCGAGGTGCGACCCCACCAGGGCCGAGTACAGGGGGACGATCACTTCCCTAGTCCTGCTGGCCACACTAGTTCTGATACAAGCCAGTATTTGTCTTAAAAACTAATCAGACTTTGGTCATACTTATACAGGTACAAAGAATAATAAAACTTTTGTGATGTTTTCTATTGATATTAACAACTGCATTTGTGGCTGTTCACACAATACAGCTTACAAAACGTATGGTGTATAAATGGATTTTTATTCATCTTTTTCTGTTTTCTACTGCAGGCTGATGTCATCCCACCATTTAGTCCTCTTCTTCAAAGAAAACACCCTTATCTACTGAGATACATAGAAATTTAGTTTCTCTAGGTATAAGAAAACTAACAGTTTATTTTCTTCCACATTTAGGAAGTCACAGAGCTTTTTTTCACATATCTTTCATTTTATAATATCTATAACTGTTTCTTAATTTTTCTTATAGCTCAGTTTTAATGCATCAACAATTTGTATTAGTAAGGAATACAAAATAAATGTTAGAACTCAGTTACATCTGGCATCTGGTTGTCTTTGTTATTATTAACCAAGATAACTAAAAGCCTTAGAATAAAAGCAGAAATTCTTATCAGCAGTTGGTTATACCTGAGAAAGGAACAAAAAGGACTCTCCATCCAGTGTGCAAGATGATCCTTATTCCCTTTAATGCAAAAGGAAAAAAAGGAAAACAAAAAAAAATGTGAACTGGATTGTATAGCTCATTCTGCTTCTCTGATTTTAGTAAACTTGGTACCCAAGGCTGTGAAAATCTTTAGTTCTCAGCAGGAAAACAGTAGCTTTGCATGTGGAACAGCACAGCATAACAACAGACCTCATGGTCCCCTAACAGTTTATTGTGTATGGATAATCATTATTAAGCTGTAGTCTTTACTAGACTTTTTTCTTTAACAAACTTTTGTTTTAGACTACTTTACAAGATAATGATCTCTTATTTGTTAGCTAGCATATAGATATCTCAAAGAATTTTTTTTTTTTTAAGAAATGTACAAGTTTCTGTGCTGGGAATTTTATTCCTTCATCAGCTACTTATTGTTTACTTACACAGATTCATTTCAGCTTATAAAATTTAGACATAACTTAGCATTTTTCATTTAAAAGAGATTAGTTTAAGAAAATGTCAATGCAGTAAAATGTAGTGGGCAGTTGGGACACATTGAAAGTAAATTACATCTTTTCTCTCAGGCTTGTTTTCTCCTCATGATGTATAACTGCAGGAGTTTTGTGAATATTTTAATTCAGGTAACAAATATTAATTGAATTACATAGAGGGATTTCAGCTGAGTTTGTGCTTTTCTGGTATTTACTTTCTACATATACAGTACTGTTTTTAAAGCATAAGTATCTTTCAGAAAAATTTAAAGTTATATTTCTAAAAAAACCCCCCAAAACAACAAGCCAAAGAAAGAACCTGTAAACTGTCTACAGGACTCCTGGAAGAAATCAGGACTCATTCCATGATAAGACAGCAGTTTCACTGACTTTTGTAGGGTTAGGATAGACACCCACCCCATCCACCCCAAAATTAGGAGATACCATTTTTCAACAAAGATCAACAACATACTTACAACCTAGATCTCACAGTTACAGTGACTGATCTCAAAATAGAAATACCAGTAGCAAACTCTTTCTCAGTATTGTACAAAGAGCAAGTAGAATGTATACTTTCACTTAATGTTGACAAATTTCATAAGATTGTACAGACAATTTGTGAAGTAAAGTAAATAGGTGAATATTTCAGGTATCTTCTAAACATCCCTATTTTTATTTAGCAGTCTTGTTGGTCACAGATGTGTGTTGAAGGCAACAGAAAGCAACTTCATCCATATGAAGTTTAGATCCCAATCCGCCAATTTTACAGGACAAATTTAAGCACATAGATTTCTTAATTGTATTTGTGAATATACTCATAAGTTCAGAGTGATTAACCCATGTGCTTTGATGATCTGTAGGCTTCAAAAATGTTTTCATTTAAATTACTCTGTTCTCAAGAGAGATACTACCACTATTTTTTTTTTTTTTTTTAAAATCAGAGTTTTCAATGCCTTTGAGTTAAGGTAAACTTTTTAAAAGAATCATGCACTTGGCCGCTACACAAGAATTGATGTTATCATATAACCCTGTTTGCTAGTACTGGCAGTGCTCTCAGTAATTTCATTGGCTATTGGTTCATGAAATAAAGGTCAACTAGTCTTCTACATACAGTGCAGCTGATGGAGAATCACCCTACCTCATACTTTTGTAGTTCAGTTTTTGGTACACTTCACTCATTTTAAAGAGACACCAGAGAACAATTTTGTTATTTTAATACAAGCACATCTTTGCCAGAGTTGATACAACACCAGAAGTTATTACATTGCTGACACTGTTCTTTTCCAATATCATCCTCCAGCTGCATTTCCTTCAGTAATTTTACTAAGCAATTTTTTAAAATGCACTCCAAGCAAACATGTCATGCTTAGCTTGCTAAAAGAAGAATGAAAGTATAATTAACATATTCCTGCAATATTGAAAAGGTATGGCTTTATCATTATTTTTTGCAAAGGGAGGAAATGAAAGAAGGAAAGAAATCATTTATTACTTGCCATAATGTATCAAAATTATCTTCCTTTTAAAGTAGTTCTTTGGCCCAGAAATCCATGTTTAGAAGAAATACTCCTGAAGGACCTCTAAGGATGGACTGTTGTGACTGAATTCTGAGAAAGAACATAGATTATGCAAGGGAAAAAAAAAAAGAAAAGAAAAAATTCTTGTAAAGGTAGAATTGTTGAAATAAAAATTCAAGGTTTCAAGAGAAAAAACACTGAGGTGAGAATGTATAGAATTCTAATGGAGGAGGGAATAATTTCAATACAACAGCAGAGCAGTATCAGAGATCATCTCAATTTGAAGGAGAAGCAGATACTGAATTTTTACCACCTGACCAATGACCACCCAGCTGACAAAGATTCATTGAGTGCCTTATTGGGAATGGTGAACCTACTAATGCTTAGCATAGTAGATCATTATTCTCAGCTATTTGTGTATGTATCAGACAGTAAACAACTACTTTGTACTTTGAAGCTGTGTTTATCCTGCCTGCAGAGTGTCTGTGAATGGTAAAAGTTGTCCAAACAGTGACATACAGAAGGAGGGTTATACTTTGAAAACTGGAGAAGGCAGATGTAGCGGTGAGAAAGGAAGGGGGCAAGAGATTTCTGGAGAGAGGTTTGTTGAGTTTGATGCTTCTGGTAAGAAGACAAAGGTGGAGGCACTGATCATATTACTCTCCTGTTCCCAGCAGGAGTCTATATATTTTCATACACCCGAACTCCTCTTTCACCAGTGGCAATCAGAGCAAGCTCTATGACTGAATCTCTGGTAAAAGAGATAGCAGAGAGTGTTTTGTTGAATTCAATAAACTTTTTTCATAGAAACCTACATATTTTACCTATAAGTAGAGTTATCTACACATAGAGATATATTTATAGTATCCTAGGGTGTTTGCAGGTTCACAATCTATCTCAGCAATTAATAATCAAATTTTGTGAAAATAATTGTTTAATAGACTTTCTGCAAGGGATAAACATTTTTGTTCCTGTTGTAAGAAATTGATATATATCCCACACTAAGGATTCATCATTGTCTTGATGGAGTAGTTTCATTGCTATATTCAGAACGAAATGCGGAAAGATAAAGAGGCAATGCCTTCAGAAGGCACAGGCGAGGTAGGAGGGGTGGAGGGGTTGCCCTCTACATCAAGAAATGGATCGAGTGTGAGGAGCTGCCTCTGAAGAATAGCCACAAGCAGGTTGAAAGCTTACAGGTAAGAACCAGAGACCAAGGCAACAAAGGGAACCTTGTGGCTGGTTCCCTACAGGCCGCCCAATCAAGGGGAGCCTATTGATGAAGGCTGCTTACTCCAGCTATAGGAGGTTCTCATCCTGGTGTGGGACTTCAACCACCCCGACATGTGCTGGGAAAGTAGCATGGCAAGCTGTAGGCAATCCAGGAGACTCCTGGAATGCGTTGAGGATAACCTCTTAAGCAAGATATCACCCTGTCAGAGGGGATGCGATACTGGGCCTGTTGGTCACCAATGCAATCAGTGATGTCAAGATTGGAGGCAGCCAGGCATGACAGTGATCATGCATTGGTGGAGTTCTCAGTCTGAATTTTAGCAGAGGAAAATTCCAGCTCTTCAAGGAGTTAGTTAATAGGACCCCCTGGGAAACTGCCCAAAAAGGAAAAGGGAACAGAACAGAGCTGGCAGATCATTAAGGAGGCTTTCCATAGAGCACAAGAGCTCTCAATTCCCAGGTGTAAGAAATCAGGCAAGGATGGCAAGAGACAGGCATGGCTGAGTCAAGACCTGCTGGTCAAACTAAAGGGCAAGAAGGAAATGCACAGGCTGTGGAAGCAGGGACAGGTATCCTGGGAAGAGTACAGGGACGCTGCCCGGTTGTGCAGGGTTGGGGTCAGGAAGGCCAAGGCACTGCTGGAGCTGAACTTGGCAAAGGATGCAAATAATAATAAGAAGGGCTTCTACAGGTATGTCAGCCAG
Organism: Phoenicopterus ruber ruber; assembly: GCA_009819775.1. NCBI lineage: Eukaryota > Metazoa > Chordata > Aves > Phoenicopteriformes > Phoenicopteridae > Phoenicopterus > Phoenicopterus ruber. The sequence continues at coordinate 171,046,741 of CM020215.1, forward strand.
TAAAGGAAGTTCAAAGAAAGAGTACCTGCACTGATGAGCAAGACTGCCAAACTGGAAACAGCAGATGAGGAGAAGGCTGAGGTACTCAATGACTTTTTTGCCTCTGTCTTCGCTGGCAATCTTTCTTCCCACAACTCTTGAGTGGAAGGACTGCAAGACAGGGACTGGGGGAGCAAAGTCCCTCCCACTGTAAGAGAAGATCAGGTTCATGACCACCTGAGGAACCTGAACATACATAAGTCTATGGGACCTGACGAGATACATCCCAGAGTCCTGAGGGAACTGGCTGATGTAGTTGCCAAGCCACTCTCCATGATATTTGAAAAGTCATGGCAGCCAGGTGAAGTCCCTGGGGACTAGAAAAAGGGAAACATTGCACCCATTTTTAAAAAGGGCCAAAAGGAGGACCCTGGGAACTACTGACCTGTCAGCCTCACCTCTGTGCCTGGGAAGATCATGGAGCAGATCCTGCTAGAAGCTGTGCTGAGGCACATGGAGGACAGGGCAGTGACTGGAGACAGCCAGCATGGCTTCACCAAGGGCAAGTCCTGCCTAACCAACCTAGTGGCTTTCTATAATAGAGTGACTCCATCAGTGGACAAGGGAAGAGCTACGGATGTCATCTGTCTGGACTTCTGTAAGGCCTTTGACACAGTCCCCCACAACATCCTTCTCTCTAAATTGGAGAGATATGGATTTGCTGGGTGGACTGTTCGGTGGATGAGGAATTGGTTGGATGGTGGCATCCAGAGGGTAGCAGTCAATGGCTCAACATCCAGATGGAGATCAGTGGTGTCCCTCAGGGGTAATGGGACCAGTACTGTTTAATATCTTCATCAATGACACAGACAGTGGGATTGAGTGCACTCTTGGTAAGTTTGCGGACAACACCAAGCTGAGTGGTGCGGTGGACATGCCTGAGGGATGGGATGCCATGCAGAGGGACCTGGATGAGCTCGAGAAGTGGGCCCATGTGAACCTCATGAGGTTCAACAAGGCCACAGGTAGGGTCCTGCTCCTGGGTCAGATCAATACAGGCTGAGGGATGAAGGGATTGAGAGCAGCCCTGATGAGAAGGACTTGGGGGCACTGGTAGATGAAAAGCTGGACATGAGCCAGCAATGTGCACTCACAGCCCAGAAAGCCAATCATATCCTGGGCTGCATCAAAAGAACCATGGCCAGCAGGTCGAGGGAGGTGATTCTGCCCCTTTACTGTGCTCTGGTGAGACCCCACCTGGAGTCCTGCGTCCAGCTCTGGAGTTCTCAGCACAGGAAAGACATGGACCTGTTGGAGCTGGTCCAGAGGAGGGCCACAAAAAATGATCAGAGGGCTGGAGTACCTCTCCTATGAAGACAGGCTGAGAGAGTTGGGGTTGTTCAGCCTGGAGAAGAGAAGGCTCTGGAGAGACCTTATTGCAGCCTCTCAGTACTTAAAGGGGACTTATAGGAAAGTGGGGAAAAACTTTTTAGCAGGATCTGCTGTGATAGGACAAGGGGTAATGATTTTAAACTAAAAGAGGGTAGATTCGGACTAGACATAAAGAAGAAATTTTTCACAATGAGGGTGGTGAAGCACTGGCACAGGTTGCCCAGAGAAGTGGTAGATGCCCCATCCCTGGCAACATTCCAGGTCAGGCTGGATGGGGCTCTGGGCAACCTGATGTAGTTGAGGATGTCCCTGCTTATTGCAGTGGGGTTGGACTAGATGATTTTTAATGGTCCCTTCCAACCCAAACTATTCTATGATTCAATGAATGCCTTTTAACATTGCCTAGGGTTTATCTCTCTCAAGTTGAGCAAGGAAAAGATTACCATCAGAAAAGAGACCAGTTTGTGTAAAGGAATAGCTATAAGGTGAAGAGTTAGGGAAACAGAAAAGGAATAGCTCTTTGAGGAATCTGTACATGGTCTGGCTTATGAAAAAAAAACCACACTGAAAAAGGAAGTTGAAGTAATTAATGTTTTTTTTCTTTTTGTATTAGCATACTGGAATCTTGTTCCTATTTTAGAGCAAAATAGTTTTTAATGCTTCCATTACAAAATCAGGGGATTATAGCTGCCAACAATCTGAAACAAGTGTGAATGGCATCCACATGATGTAAGAAGGCTCATATTACCTTTGATAGAATGCATTTTTGTGTCTTAATGATTCTAATTATTATTTTCTTTCATCTTTTTGTGATATGCATACTAACAGAGCTGTTTCTACTCAATTAAGTTGCATGAAGTGTAGTAAATTGTCATTGAATTATATTTTTGCCACACATATTGTTTCCATAATACTTTTTTATAATGATATGATTGTTGTCAACTTGGACTTATATTCTTATTTCCAGTGGAGAGAATAATCAGTAAATGGACAAAAAAAATCCCCTTATGTTTCTATGAATGACTTTCCAAACCAGCCAGAGTGGGAAGAATAAGAACCAGTTTACTTAATTCACTAATGGTTACACTAAGAGTCTCAAATTTGCTGGAATTTGGTCTCTTTTTTAATATTTAAAAAAAAAAAAAAAAATCTGTCATTTATAATACAGAGTAGACCAAGGAAAGAATCCAACGGAGATAAAGAACTTTTTTTTTTTCCTAGCTGGAACACACAACAGAAATAGATACTCAGAGAATTGTTCTGGTGTTACTCAATCCTGTCTTCTGAAAGATTTGGAAAAATAAAGTATCTTTTTTCCCTGAACCAGTCACCAACATACAAAGATAATACTTCATCTGCTTGAGAACTTTCCATCTTAGAGCAGAAAAGGTTGCTTACCTTTAGTAAATAAAATTCATACTAACTTTGGTTAAATACCAAGGTATCTATGTGCTCAGATATTAACTATTAATTTTATATAGGTATGAGCTTACAACTGAGGAAAAAAGTAGAAAGTACTTAGAGCACCTTATCTGGATTTTGCATATCTTAATTGAAACAGAGGACCTGTGGAAATCTTATCGGAATTTCATGTCAAAAATGTCAGTAAATTTTGTTGTCTATACATTAGTAAATCTGAAAAGTCTTTTAAACATTTTTATGGTGAGAAGTGAAATATAGAGACAATTAAAATTGCAAAAGTGGAACAGTTCTTAAAACTACTTATGCTGCATGCTTATAAGTTCTTATTTCAGGGGATATATCACTCTCTGATTAAAATTTAAGGAAGATACGGTACATTTAAAAATAAGGTTTAAGTGTATTTTGTAAACAAACTTAGCAAATATCAAAACTACATTCATGGAAAATCTGTGAATAAACTTCACTAATCAGTAATATCCCTATCTATCCAGTACCTATATAGTAATAGATACCCTACTTACTTGTTCAAGTGAAGCATATGTAATTCTTTCCCTGACAGGTCGTATTCTCAATTACATAAATCTAGACTCTTGCATTTTAATGTCTAATGGATGCACTTTTGTGTGTTACAAATCATAAACATTAGCTTCTTTAAAAAGGACCTTCATAGATTATTAACTGTTATTTGTCTGCCATGTTCTCAGATTGTTTTTATTTTAATCTTTACGCATAATTCTGAAGAATCATGTTGAAATTCATTCCAAACATCAGCAATAGAAAATATACCCCAAACATTATTCTTGTGCAGATATACTGAACTGCCACTCAATGTCCTAAAGAAGACCCAAAGTATATTTAATAAACATTAACTCCTTCAAAATAACAAAACTAATAGAAATAACAATAATTTAAAAAACTGATTGATGGGATGATTAGCTCTTCAGCTACAGTTTTTTTCCACTAGCAGTCAGTTCTGCTACTATTACGGACTCCATCACAGGTCTGAACATTTTTCTTCTGCTGGCAGAAATCATTATTTTACGAAAAATTGTGACCAGGAGTAAGGGTCTCTCTCTTGCAGCTATAGAGTTCCACTAGGCAAACAGTCAGTATGTGAGGATGATTGCATTTTTCAGTACACAGTATAATAATGCGTTAAAGACAATACCCAAATATTAATAAGATGCAAAAAGAATTTAAGCAGCGTATGAATATTAACCATAGTTGCCAATATGTTAAACTGTATAAAGAAGTATTGTCCAGAGTACTTTCAATATGATCCCGCAATGTATACAGCCGAAGCCCAAAAGATCACTAAGAGTTTAATTCTTCGGTATCAGTCCCAGGTACTTGCAGTCATAGTTAAATTCTACCCTTAGCTTTGCTGAAAAAGATTCTCTGTTGTACTTGATACCACAAACTACTGGCTGTGTTCCTTCTTGCAGGGGCAGTTTGTCAATAGATTGGGTGGTATACTTAGAAACAAACTTCAGCAACTACTGTAAATGCTATTTGGTGACAATTGTGTTCTCCCTACTTAACAGGACTGTTCAGTTATGGATTCTCATAAAACTAGTATCAATTGACATCTTGAAGCAATTTGAGTTATTAATCTTAAAAATGGGCAAAAAAAGAGAAAGATTTTTAACGTTTTGGTAACTTGTAAAATGCTAGGGAAAAGGGGGCACAGCAAAACTTTCGGTTTTCTAATAATGAGGTAACGACATAATGAATGGGATGTAGTGCTGAAAAAAATTAAGTTTAAAAATTCATTTATTTTCTTGTTTGCAAATTGGATGTAGCTTAATATTTCACTAGATTTTTGAAATGTCTCATTGAATGAAGGAAAATAATACTTGACTTGCAGATTGTACACAACCAATCTGTGAAAATTTTCAGTATGGGAAATGTTGAATTTTCTTAGAGATAACTTACTGATTAGGTGGAATTATGACTGTTCTATGAAACAAGAAGCTGATTTATTGATATTAAAATTAGGAAGGGCCACCATAACAGATGCATATGGCTTTCACCAAAGATGGCCACAGAATTTCAGTTTTCCTTCATTATTAATGTAATTCACAACGCACATTATACACAAATGTTTAATCTTGATTTGCAGACTTTTTAGGGGTTGCAATACATTTTTGGTAAGGTGTTCCACTGGTTAGTTCTTGTTGGTAAAATATTGCACATTTCAATAGTCTGGGTCTGGTGAATTGAAATTTGGGTGCAAACTGGTCCATAAGTCACATGGAAAGAGGTCTCACACTAGGTTCCTAAGTACCTATAAGAGTGAGGCAAAAGAAGATGTCTGAATCTTAAATCACAAATATAGCCTTATTCAGGGATGTTCATGTTAGTCAATTCAGACTAAAAATTTAAGTGTGACTCAAAAGGTGTCTAAAGTTTCTTGCAGGTTCTTTGCACTGGTAAAAATTAATCTACAATTAATAAGGTAAGAAACTTTGTACAGGAGAAAATCTTCAGGAAGATGAGTAGATTTATTTATGTATATTTTAATCAATCAGGACTAGTTCTGCCCTTTAGTTATAGTAGCTGTTTATATAAACAGCTATCTTATGTAAAGCTTTTTATTTTACAGATAGATGGTTTTGCTTGTTAACATTATTTTTTGCAATTAAAATATTTTAAAAGGGAACTAGTTTTCCTTATAAGCAATACTTTCATTATTTTTACTGGAGGCTTTCTTTTGGTGATGCTATTTTGTGTAGCAATTAAGTTGTGTGTAAGATTCAGAAAACAATCACTTAAAATTTTAAGTTTTTTACTGATTTTTAATAATAGACTTTTCTTAATATGCATAATTAGTTATCATTCATCGATCAGTTTTGATTCTTTATATTTACAGTGGTAGTACTCTGAGGAGGCTCTAAATTTCAACATTCCTTTCCCTAAACATTTTCTTGAAAAACACCTTGCAAGGAGATTGAAAGATCTATACCTTTTACCAATAATTCTGTCTTGTCATAAACACCAAAATGCTAAAGTTTTCATAATATGAACACACTTCAGTGTATCTTTCAGGTTTATTTCAAAGCAATGTGAAAGTTGGTTCAATGCTCATTCATAGCTAGTCATTAGCATAACACCCAGTAATCTTTACGAAAAGCAGACAACTGTGTTGGCAGCAAGTGAAAAGCTACCATTGTCACTAAAATGGTAAGGCATTGAGCCAATTTAATTGTTAGGCATAGGTGGTTCCTGGAAACTCCATATCATTTTGTAAAAGCAGTTTGAAACTGGTATTTCAGGAGAGAGCAGCAAATACTGTTCTATTTAGATGTAAAATGTTAAAGTGCTGCTAAAGAAAGTCCTGGTAAATCAGTGTCAAAGGCTCAAAGAGTGTCTGGAGATTCCAACATTTAAATCTTACTTTGACTGTTACTTTTTTTGTGGGTTTGAATTCAATATTCAGAACATAATTCATCTCACCTAATGTTAATTATCTAGCATTTGATCTAAACTAGTCATTTAGGATCTCCTAAGAGTCAAGGGACAATTATTTTCAGGGATGATTCATCGCATTTCTCTTCAACATATATTACAATTCAGGATAAACCATTTCCTAGAAAAGCTTGTTTCATTTCTCTGGCTATTAAGAAAGCCTATATAAATTCAGATTACATGCCCAACTTTGAGATGGTTAATTCAATTCATAGTAGCTGACTTCACTTTCCATTATGTAAAATAAATACTAAAATTGGTTTAAAAATAGTTTTGGTTTGTGTTTGTTTTTAAAATATGTTTAGTTTGCTTTTTTTTTTTTTAATTTAAGATAAGCAAAACTGAGCATCTTACATTCTTTATTCCCCCCAAGTAAATATGTAACCAGTGCAAAATTTCAAAGGGATTTGATATATTAAAATATGAATTAAAAAATCCTGAAAAATGTTCAGCCCATTAATCTCTATTCTTCTTGGACTTGTATGCTGCCTGCCAATTAATGTTTGGTAAAGAGTCCATTTTCACAGTTGTGGATGCCATTGCAATGCAGAAAACTTAAAGAGAAACATTCGGGCAGAGTCCTCCGTCTTTTGACTCAAAGAAGATTTACACAAGTGTATCACCACACTTGATGTAGTTTCCGCTCAGGCCACGAGTTCAAAACACTTATTCATGCTTGAAAGATTTGGACTATCTGCTAGAGCCACCTGCACACAATCTTCTTATTTTTGAGAGAAATCCTTTTCATGCTGTCACCACAACCAACTTCAATTCAGGAGGGTTTTCAAAACACGTAATCACTGCATAAACAGTGGTTGACGTCAGCAATGGTTAGTGCCTTTTAACAGTGGAGGTACTTATAAAAGCAGACAACTGGCAGAATTACCGCAATGTTTCCAATTCTACCTCTGCATGCCTAAAGAGCGAGAATATGAAAGACCAGGCCGTCCTGTTTTTAGTAGCAGTAAATACAAGCACAGCTACATTTGGATGTATTTTCTGAAGCAAAGTGACTGGTTTTGATGGCTGTGGAAGTCCTCTCTGAAGAGCTTCTTACTACAAAAGTCTCTTATAAAATCCACAGTGTTTGTTTTTTGAGTTATCAGTTATTTTTTCTCCTCCCACAATGTTGTTATACACATAGCCATTACAAGTAACTTCAAGACTCTTCAAAAACAAATGTCACAACTTTGTAACTGCACAAATAATCATTACATATCCATGATTTTGGCTGAAAAGAAAACAAAGATCACACATTATTTTGCCTTTCTGAGAATTCAGCAGTATATTGCTTATAGCCTGCGATCAGTACTCAGAAGATAATACAGCTCTTGAAAAGTAATATAACTGTATAAATATATGTAGATGTATTGGGTTTGTGTGGCAAGGTTTTGGCAGTTCTGGTGCTACAGGAGTGGCTTCTGTGAAAAGCTGCTAGAAGCTTCTTGTATGTCCAATAGACCTAATGCCAGCTGGCTCCAAGATGGACCCACCACTGGCCAAGGCCAAGCCCATCAGCGATGGTGGTAGCGCCTCTGGGATAGCATATTTAAGAAAGGGACAAAAAACCCTGTGCAACTGCAGCAGAAGAGAGGAGTGAGAAGATGTGAGAGCAACAACTCTGCAGACACCAAGGTCAGTGAAGAAGGAGGGGGAAGAGGTGCTCCAGGCGCCGGAGCGGACATTCCCCTGCAGCCCGTGGTGAAGACCGTGGTGAGGCAGGCTGTCCACCTGCAGCCCGTGGAGGACCCCCACGCTGGGGCAGGTGGATGCACCCGAAGGAGGCTGTGACCCTGTGGGAAGCCTGTGCTGGAGCAGGCTCCTGGCAGGACCTGTGGACCTGTGGAGAGAGGACCCCACGCTGGAGCAGGTTTGCTGGCAGGACTTGTGACCCTGTGGGTGACCCATGCTGGAGCAGTCTGTTCTGAAGTACTGCACCCTGTGGAAAGGACCCACGCTGGAGCAGTTCATGAAGAACTGAAGCCCATGGGAAGGACTCACATTAGAGAAGTTTGTGAAGAACCATCTCCCACAAGAGGGATCCCACACTGAATCAGGGGAAAAGTGTGAGGAGTCCTCCCCCTGAGGAGGAAGGAGCAGTAGAAACGTGTGATGAACTGACCACAACCCCCATTCCTCATCCCTGTGCACCTCCGGGGAGGAGGAGGTAGAGAATTTGGGAGTAAAGTTGAGCCCAGAAAGAAGGGAGGGATCGGGGGAAGGTGTTTTAAGATTTAGTTTTTATTTTTCTCATTATTTCTTTGATAACTGCTTTTACCTCACTACAGTTACTTATGTTGCGTATCTACTCTAATAATATGACTTTAGATAACAGTTAGTTTTAATACCTCCCAGGAACCTCAACACTAAACAACTACAGACTGGATGAGTATAAGAAGAATATGTAGTGATAGGATAAACCACCAATCTGTGAGTGGCAAACAACTGTCATAAATTAAATACTTTGTCTAAGAATTTGTGCTTCCTCTTGAAAGTGAACAAGATACTAGCTTAATTCCTACTGATAGTAGAAACAGTATATTTCTCAGACAATTTTTCTCTTGGAGAAAACTCTTAAGATTCTGAAAGGTCTTGCAAAGGGCAAATGCATTAAAGAAGGTCACATGCAAAGGTTTTTATAGATGGTGTCCTAGGAAGATTTACACAGTACAGAAAATTTAAAATAGGAAAATATTGACCTGCTTCATACGGTCTTACTATACTAGATATAACCAGCACATTACTATGTATTCTCTTTTACTGTGTCATGGAAATCAAAGATTTATTGTAAAGACCTAGCTACCTTTCAGTGTGTTGGTGTTGACAATTTATGCACACTTCCAAGGCAAATGAATAACTTGATGGTGTGCAACTTCTAAAAATACATACATTCATGTCTGCTGGCCAGGCTTAGTCCCCAGAAACCCCACTTGGAAGTGTTGCCTCCCTTGTGATTGAGATGGAAGAAACGTGTACCCCTCACATGACTCAGTGTGGAGGGACAGGTAACGCTTGTCTTCCATACTAATACTAGGGTTGCATCCAAGCCTGGAGAAGTACAATAAAACAAAATAAAATTCCTTTCATTTTTTGTTCACCAGAGGCAAGAATTTAAAGTATTCTACCTAATATCTGTTACCTTATGTGCTTTTAAAATTTAGCTTCAAGAAAAATTTATTTCAGGTCCTCTTTGACCTTCAAAGCCATCATTCAAATACTAGTAGATACAAATTGATTTCAATTAATATGTCTGTTAAAAAGAATGTAAACTATATATGTTATTAATCCAAATAGAGGTTTTCTGGACTAATATTACCAAAACCAGTAATAGAATGCATCATTAGTATTAGTCCGAAATACAAAGCTTTTCTATTCTGGGTTACAAGTTGAATCCAAGATAGGACTTCCTGCCTGTCCATGTGATCCACACAGAAGTCCACTTCCCTATCCTAGTTGATAAAATACTCCTAACTAACACATCAGTACTACAGAGCTAGCATTAACTTGACAATAAAAGTTATTAAAATGAAAAATCTATGTGATGTCAACCAGTACATGTTGTATCACAGGGTTCAAAATCTTGCTCCTGTAATTCACTACTATGGCATGATGAGAAATAAGGTTATTATAAATTAAATTGAAAAACTTTTCAAGTTCTTTAAAAGAAATAAAAAAGGACATTTACTGCAATCTAAGATTTAGTTCTGTACCACAATGCACAGTCCTTGGAATTGATACAGTGTTCATTAAATGATGCATACTACAGTACTTCAATAAGTTGCACACCATAAAGAATGTTTTTCCCACTGACTGCCCCTTGTCAACGAACTCTCAATTATACTGTTTCTAGTGTAAGTGTCTCTAAGCACAGATGGAAATCAGTGATATAGAAATCTTGTTCTGATTCAAGTGTTTGATCAATTGCTTCTGCCGTTCAGTCATTTACCTTGGGTGTTTCAATTGGGTTTTATTGGTTATTTTATTGAGTTGTATGTAATCTTGTTTTCACCAGAGACAACCTAGACATTTAAGACGAAATTTAGTTTGTCTGCAAGCCTAAATTTCATTCTTCTGCTTTTTTTCCCCTTTCTCTTCCCTATTCCCTTCTCACCCTTTCTAAAATTATTCTGTTGTGGGAAGACTTGATTGCTTCCTCAATTTGCCATTCACAGTCCACTATACTGATGAAGATGTCTTATCAAGACATCACAGTATGTCTAACTGACAGCTCAGTATTGAAGTTCAATTGCTTGACCTCTTGTTAGTACTTTATTTAACATTTTGGTACTTTCTTTCTACTTATTGCCCATAGGTCAACTTCGTACATTTGAAAGTCTTCTTTTGTTCCTCTGTCTTTTATAGATAATGAATGTTCTTTGTGTTTTGAATAGGCTTTGAATTTAAGTCTCTAAAATTTAGATCATGCCTCCATTTTATACTATGAACAAATGTGCTACGTGAACCGCAAAGCAGGCCTTTTCCTGCATCATAATTACTAGGGATCAAGCATAATGACATAATCCCTTTCCTCTTGTTTCCTTCTGAGTTCACAAACAGAATTATATGCATGCTTTTTGAAAATGAATTTCTAAATTGCTTTGAACTGGTTTAGAAAAAAACATTACTGATTCTTATTTTATTGTTATTTACAATCTTTAGAAGTTAATTAAATGCTTACTTTTCCTTTGTGATATTTATTTACAAATTAGCTTTTTGTTTCTTTCTAATTGTTTATTTCTAAATTCTCAATTTCTGTGTACTCCTTGGTACCCACTAATGAAGGTTTCCATTCCTCTGTTAACTTTGTTTTAATAATCTTGTTTATTACAAGATTCACTTCACAAACACAGCCAGTACTGTGAATGAAATTTTGAAAGATAAACATTATGTAAGTGGCTTGCAATAGAAGGTAGAAGGAGATGGAAGGGACTTCCAGTTACATCACCTTCTAGACTGGTAAATTGGCTATATGTTACATATTGGAGCTGCTATTGAACTGCTATATACTGCCATCAAGAAAATTAAAATACTTCCATAAAAAGATAATAGATTTTCTTAAATACTGAAAGGATATACAAAATTCCCTGACACTGCATCTAACACCACAACCAATCAAAATATCTCTGAAAGTTTCGAGCAAAAGATTAATCCTACTAAAATCTATGAGAATATGCACTTATGTAAAGATAAATGTGTTCTTAAATGCCGGGCTAGTGTCGTGGTTTAACACCACATGGTATCGAACACCATGCAGCCGCTCACTCACTCCTCTTCTCCCCAGTGGAGTGCGGAGGAGAATAGGAGAGAAAGGAAAACTTGTGGGTTGAGATAAAAACAGTTCACCAGGACACCAAAGAAAAAAGATAAAAATATATTAATAATGGTAATAATAATAATAATATATAAGGATAACATATAAAAACGAACGATGCACAGTTTCTCACCACCCAACAACCAATACAGCCCATCCCAAGCAGTAGTCAGGGTGCAGGGATATTCCCCAGCAGCAATCCCACAACAGCAAGTTCCAGAGAGAGCAGGCGAGGGAACAAACAGCCGAAAGAACGAACGAAAAGGCCCGAATGAATGAATGAAAAAAGAGAAAAAGAAAAGAAAGTGGCTTACCAGCTGACCCTCACTTATACTGGGCATGACATCTATAGTATGGCTAACTCTCTTTGGCCAGTTTGGACCAACTATTCTGGCTCTACCCCTCCCAAGTTTTTGCACCTGCACATTAGCAAAACCTGGGAAACTGCAAAATGTCCTTGATTGTTTAGCAGCAACCAACATCACCAGTGTACTATCACCATTCTTCTCACACTAAATCCAAAACACAGGAGCTGCTGGAGATAAAACTAGCTTCATCCCAGCCAAAACCAGGACAGCTGGATTTAAGGCCATAGACAGTAATTTTTACAGTACCAGGCAATGTTTCTCTGATTCCTTTTATACACTGCTACAGATACAGTCACAATGTGCAAAATGTTAGAACTTAATATATTTCTTATGCTCCTCCTTTCCCAGAAAATGTGTTTTGGATTTTTTTGAGTTTTATTTGTTTGTTTACTTGTTGGTTGGAGGCTTTCTGTTTTGTTTTGGTTTTGTCAGAGACAGGCAATGATTAGTGCTAGACTAACAGCACGGTTTAAGCAGGGAACATTTGAGAAGGGAAACTGTAGGGCTGAAATTCAGAACCTGGAGACCATAAAATGCTACAACTGGAGTTTCACTGCCTTCCAATGCTCAGATTATATCTTGGCTATTTTGGAAGATCAAGTCAGCCTCAATATATGACTTCTGTGTTTTTGCTGAAAGATTTAGTGAAATAGAATACACAAAGGGATTTGCTACATAAATATAGAAATCAGCCAATAAATCAATCCCCACCCCAAACCTTCACTATTTTATCAATTAGCTTAATTCGGAAAGTAAAATGTGAAGGTAATATATTAATGTTTTGAGAAATATGAACAAACAAAAAAATTCAGCTCAAAAACTGCTGTAAAAATATATTTTGATTCTATGGCATTTGTTAGAAATGAGGTTTAGAATTCCATCATCTCTGGTTAATTTAATGAGTCATCACTTCCATTCAATCCCATTTTAAAAGAAAATAGTTAGGAGGTAAGAGGGAATAACAAAGAGGATTTTTAAGACCAAATCAAAATATTTTGTCTCTTTGTCCTTCAAAGTAAAAAGCAACAAAAAAACATAATAGTGTGACCAAAGATTAAATTTACCCAATCGTATATGTACACACACACACACACTCCTTATTAAACTTTTGTAAAATTTCCAAATAAAGTTTTAAGGAAAAAAACAAATACTTGTTTTTGAAAACATGCAAATATTTAAATTTAACTTTTTGCATTTTAGAGGATTTTTTTCCTCAGACTATAGTAATATCTCTTTTCCACACAAAACCAGAAATAACTCTTGTTGACCTGAACACTTCTTTTTTACTAACAATTTTGTCATAAATACTTCTCCTTGCTCTTTTTCCAAGCCACCACTATAGAATGTTTTTCCTTTCATCTCATTCTGTCCTCCCACAGGCAAAAAAACTGCAGTGGAACAGCAGTACTGCAAATATCTGAAGTAGACCTCCTTTTCTAAGAAAGGAGAAAGTACAATGGAATATTTTCATTTAATACGAAGAATATCATCTCACATCACTATGCTCTCTCTTCAGTTCCTGAATTCTTCCCATGATAGTACATAGGACAGTGCCCCTAAGAGTCTGAAGTTTTGCATAGATTGCCCTATATTTTGGCTTAAACATACTCCAAACAGAAGTGTTTCAAAAGAAGTCAACAGTAGTTACCGTGACTGAACACTGCTTTTTAGAATTGTATACTTAAAATCTGTTGATAGTTTGAATTGATACCTGAGAACTGTAGCTGTAATTCTTTCTGCACACAGAATAAAAGTTGTCACTTTGTCGCTCTTTTTCCATGCTTCATGGTTTTTGTTTGGCTGGTTGGTTTGTTTTTAAGAATACAACTAATATTTCTGAAACATGAAAAAATCTGACATTTCAGGGACAAATTCAATGATAATACAGACAGAGAGCCATTCAGTGGACTTCCAGTCTACCTTAAATAATTTTGATAAAGCATGTATTACAGATAGTGTTGAACAGAAAAAAATAAGAAAGCTCCTACAAATGACTCAGGAAAATTGTGGGTTGGGAAGTTTCAGTTGAGGGGAGTTTCTGCTTTGATGAAACATGTGCTGTGACAAGATAGTTAGAAGGTTTTTATGACTACTCATTTCTCACCTCATCTTCATACTGACATCAAACATTCCCCAGACATTGCATCATTCCAGGCTATGTAAAGCATGCAGATTTGGAGAATTTGTATTTCACAGGCATTTCTGCATTCCATGAAATTAATGAGATGTATAGTCTCTGCAAGCCAGGCTTAGGTAGGGGTCAAAACCAGATGAGTGGGATTTGATTTTAGGGTATTATTATCTAATTTTTATCCACTTCACACACACACTCACACACAAAAATATTCTGTGGCCAAAAATGGGTGCATTCTGTGTTTCATTGCTTCATAAATGTTCCTGGATTATGCAGATGAATTTTAAGGTTTCTGTAATTTAGAAGCTTTTCACTGAAAAGTAGTGAAGCAGTGAAGTAACTAGACAGAACTGATTTCCACTGTTGTGTAATTAAGTATATTATAATCAAATGTATATGAAAACTCAGCCAGGCAGTATAACTAAGTTATATTCAGTCTTTTCTACGTTTCATACAGAGGCCTCAGTGAAAAAGAAAAACTACAGTAAGATGACAAATGTTTTCTTCATTCCTCCATGGTTTACCGAAACCTCAATTCCCTCTGTTACCTTGTATCCTTTCATATGAATTGTATACTCTTAGGCATACATAGCTTGAAATGAAGATAATGTAATCAACAGGGCTGAAAGAATTCAAAATTATTTAATCACAAGAAGACAAAGGTAAACTCAGTGATTTAATACTTTTCTAGATCACATTTAAGTTTGTTTTAGAGATCAGTGAAAAATACTTATCTACAATTGCATAAATGCGAACAAATAATGATAACATCAAATTTCGTTTGTGCAATGTTAATTCTCTTAACACTAGACATTTATGGAAGAAAAAAAAAAAGTAGTTTCCACTTTACACATAAATTATTTTAATTAATGAGACTAGCATTGCTGTTTTAGTTACAGAATGATCTATTTTATTCCTCCTAGAATGAAACACTTAATATTTCCACTGGATATTCTGTGTATAGGCCTTGGATATATAACCAGTGACTGGGAGAAAATGAAGTCCAGCAATGAATAGCCATTCTCACTTCAGAGTGAGCTGACCACTACACTCATAGGAAGCTGGGGTGGAACTTGTTCCATTCAGTATATTTATAACTGATCTGTGAAAAAAAGGTGTTTTCTGATGAGGTTACTTCATTTAGCATAGTAAAGGTGAAAGTGGATAACAAAAAGGTTTACAGAACAATCTCAGTGGTTCTGAGTGATAGAAGAGCAAGGGGAAAATCCTTGGACAAGTAGCTTTCCTGTGAAAAGGACTATAGGGGCCTACAGTTTCTGATTTAGACGTAAAACTTACCTAAACATGAGTTTTTCATGCTCTAGGACAGCAGTTTAACCTCTGTATCTTCCTTACCTGATAACTATTTAGAGTATAGAAACTGAAAAAAACACAACAGGTAAGCTTAGAAAGAAAGAGGTTGTTTGTAAAGTTGTTGTAAATGTATCTGTAAAAGAATAAACATCAAATATTTTAAAATATAGGAAAATATTTATTTTTTATTTCATAGAATTTTAGAAATACTGGTTGAAAAGGTCTATCATTTTTGTAACTACCCTTCAAGCAGTTGCTGGTAGCTTTTAGAACACCTTTTTTTTTTTTTTTTTCTTTTTCTCTTTTCTTTTGGTAATGTTCTGCTCAATTAAAACTGTAATGCAGTAATAAACATAAACTAATCCTATTGAATTTTAACTAAAATATACTTTCTGAAGTGTGTTTTACTGTGAAAGTTAGGTGATTGTCTCAAGAATCATGACAGCATTTACACTGTTGCTAAAGATACAGTAAAGTTCTATGTACTTCAGTCATAATAGATACCATAATAAAGACATACATGAGTACATTTCACTGAAAATAAAGCATGCAAAAAAATGAAGGGATTATGAATCTGGCTTTCTGGGGTTCTTGTACAAAAAGGAAAGCAGACAAACCAACCACTTCTGCCCAAAGGGAAATGCAGAGATAAGTGAAAACAAAGGATATATCCAGTGAGTTAAGTACGCAACAAATGCACGTTACAGAAAGGCAAACCAAAACCAAACTGAAATGACCTCCCCCCCCATAAAAACAGCACAACTATCCAGTAATTTGAGTGGTTGTATAAGATTTGAGAACTCCTGCCTTCGAATACTTTACGGATCAGTATGTTTGTCCAGCCATTAGGACCTGGGAAGCCAGCAAATGGGGAGACTGAGATCCAGGGGCAGCTACTGGGCAGACTGACTGTCTAAGCCCAGCCCCTGGAGGGATCCACTTTGTATGTATGTATGTATATATTGTCACTAGTGGCCCTCCATCCTGCTCAGCCAGACAGGCAATCAGGACGAGGACATCAGTGCTGCCTGTCTTCCTGTGAGTACTCTGAGTATCTGTGGTATGTGTGTCTGGCCATGTATATATGTGTATGTGTGGTGTATGCGTGTTCTATGTGTGTGTGCCTGCTGGGAATACGTCTTCAGCCTTGCAACTGATAGGACCTGGAGGGACATGGAGCTGTAGCATCCTCAGCTGTCTGGGAGTGCTGGATATTTTCCTCTAACATTGTCCAATGACAGTTCATCACCTGATTGCAATGACTCTGGTAGTCTTGTGCAGCCTGGAGCAGTGGCTCCAGGCCTCCTGTACACCTTCATCAGGTTTCAGCTGCTGTGATAACTGCCTTGTTCCTGTTTCACAATATGTGATCACTGGCACTCCTTAAACATCACAGAACGGTAGGGGTTGGAAGGGACCTCTGGAGATCATCTAGTCCAACCCCACTGCCAGAGCAGGGTCACCTAGAGCAGGCTGCACAGGACCATGTCCAGGCGGGTTCTGAATATCTCCAGAGAAGAAGACTCCACACCCTCCCTGGGCAGCCTGTGCCAGGGCTCTGTCACCCTCACAGTGAAGAAGTATTTCCTCATGTTCAGGCAGAACTTCCTGTGTTCCAGTTTGTGCCCGTTGCCCCTTGTCCTGTCGCTGGGCACCACTGAAAAGACTCTGGCCCCATCCTCTTGACACTTGCCCTTGAGATATTGATAAGCGTTGATGAGGTCCCCTCTCAGTCTTCTCTTCCTCGGGCTAAACAGCCCCAGCTCCCTCAGCCTTTCCCCAGAGGAGAGATGCTCCAGTCCCCTCATCATCTTTGTAGCCCTCTGCTGGACTCTCTCCAGTAGTTCCTCATCTTTCTTGAACTGGGGAGCCCAGAACTGGACGCAGTCCTCCAGATGGGGCCTCCCTAGGGCAGAGTAGAGGGGGAGGAGAACCTCCCTCGACCTGCTGGCCACACTCTTCTTAATGCCCTCCAGGATGCCGGGGTATGAAAATGGACACAGGTCTTTTTCACCTCCCATCCCAAGATCTCCTCCTCAGAGGGCAGCTTCTTCCACTGGCTTATGCTTGCTGACTATGAAACACCTCATTAACACAAGATCCTCTGCACGTCCTTTCTGTCCATGCAGTACTTCCCATTCTTTGTGCTGTGGTTTATAATGCTAGAAGCTGTGATAGTAGGTGTGAATTGCATGGGTTTTTTGGATAATACACAAAACTCCCATTAACTTCTTACAGACCATCTAAATGCCCAGTAATCTCTTAGCACTCATAACTGGTCCACGGGGGGAAAAAAAAAGAAAGCTAATGATGCCAGAGATGATTTTTCCTTGCAGGGCTTATCTAGTCTCTGTCCAAAATGAAAATATGCATTATATAGTTCTCAATTTATTATATACTTACACATTATAAATATATGTATTTATTTAACAGTAGTTATAAGATTAAAAATTACCCTCCCCATTTTAATCTCTCGTATGTGTGCATACACTCATGCTTTTGCATATGCATATATATATACACTCATATGCATAATTAAACAATTTGATGCAGATTATTCATGTGAAAACTGAAATTCAGTTTTAATTAATAGAATGTAAAAGAAGAGATTTCATACTGAAACGAATGCAAATCAACCCGCAATAAGAGCGAATTTCAATGTAGATTTGGCTATATGGCTCTAAGGACACAGCCACTAAGTTTGCTCAATTACATTTTCATGCTGAAAATACACAGTGATAACAAGGGTCAGTAAAAGTACACTTGCACTCCCAAAGACTAATATTTCATGCTTTATTTTTGTGTAACACTTGCAAAGATATTATGCTGAAGAAACAAGTTTTTGATTTTTCTTTTAGTTGAACTAAAGAAGTAGAACTAGAATGAGTTGAACTAAAGGAACTGAAGGAGTAGGAGAGAGCTGACAGTTCTTTCAGGATATTTGGCTGAGAGTGCTAGAGCTCGATTCCCACATGTAAGAGATCAGGCAAGGAAGGCAGGAGACCAACATAGCTAAGTAAGGACCTCTTGGTCAAAATAGAGTGTAGGAAGCAAGTGCACAGGCAGTGGAACCAAGGGCATGTATCCTGGGAAGGATACTGTGTAGGGATGGGATTAGGAAAGCTAAGGCACAGCTGGAGCTGAATTTGGCAAGGGATGCAAAGAATAATAAGAAGGGCTTCTACAGGTACGTTGGTCAGAAAGCAAAGATAAAAGAAAATGTATGCCCCCTGATAAATAAGACAAGACAACTAGTGACCACTGACATGGACAAAACTGAGGTCTTCAACAATTTTTTTGCCTGAATTTTCAACAGCGGTCTCTCTTCCCACATCTCCCAAGCCCCTGAAAATCAAGGCAGGGACTGGGGCGAGGAAGTCTTTCCCATCATAGGAGAAGACCAGGTTTAAAACTACCTGAGAAACCTGAACATACACAAGTCCATGGGACCCAATGAGATGCATGCCAGGGTCCTCAGGAAATTGGATGGTGTGTCACTAAGCCACTCTCCATCATATTTGAAAAGTCATGGCAGTCAGGAGAAGACCCCGGTAACTGGAAAAAGAGAATATCACACCCATTTTTTAAAAAGGGAATAAGGATGACCCTGGGAACTACTGACCAGTCAGCCTCATCTCTGTGCCTGGTAAGATCATAGAACAGATCCTCCTGGAAGAGATATCGAAACATATGGAAGATAGCAAGATGGTTAGAGACAGTCAACATAACTTCACCAAAGACAAATCATGTCTGACTAATCTAGTGGCCTTTTAAGATGGAGTCAGTGCATCAGTGGAGCTACAGATGTCATCTGGACTTCTGTAAGGCCTTTGATATGGCCTCCCACAACATTCTTGCCACTAAATTGGAGAGATGTGGATTTGATGGATGGACTGTTAGATGGATAAAGAATTAGTTAGCTGGCCGTGTCCAAAGAGTTACAGTCAACATCTCAATGTCCAAGTGCAAACCAGTAATGAGTGGTGTCCCTCAAGGTTCCATACAGGGACAAATGCTATGTAATATCTTTATTAATGACACAGACAGTGGGATTGAGTGTACCCACAGCAAGTTTGCAGATGACACAAGCTGAGTGGTACAGTTGATGAACGTGAGGGAAGGGATGCCACCCAGAGGGACCTTGGCAGGCTTGAGAAGTGGCCCTATGTGAACTTCATGAAGTTCAACAAGCCTAAGTACAAGGTCCTGCGCCTGGGTCATGGCAATCCTCGATATCAGTGCAGACTGGGAGATGAATGGATTGAGAGCAGCCCTGCAGAGAAGGACTTGGGGATAATGGTAGATGAAAATTTAATATAAGCCAGCAACGTGCACTTGCAGCCCAGAAAACCAATCATACCCTGGTGTCACGGTGTAACCCCAGCTGGCAACTAAGCACCACACAGCCGCTCAGTCACTTCCCCCTGGGTGGGATGGGGGAGAGAATCAGAAGGGTAAAAGTGAGAAAACTCATGGGTTGAAATAAAGACACTTTAACAGATAAAGCAAAAGCCATGCCCACAAGCAAAGCAAAACAAGGAATTCATTCACTGCTTCCCATCGGTAGGCAGGCGTTCAGCCATCTCCAGGAAAGCAGGGCTCCACCACATGTATACGGTTACTTGGGAAGACAAATGCCATCACTCCAAACGTCCCCCCCTTCCATCTTCTTCCCCCAGCTTTATATGCTGAGCATGACGTCATATGGTGTGGAATATCCCTTTGGTCAGTTGGAGTCAGCTGTCCCAGCTGTGTCCCCTCCCAACTTCTTGTGCACCCCTAGCCTTCTCGCTGGTGGGGTGGTGTGAGAAGCAGAAAAGACCTTGACTCTGTGTATGCACTGCTCAGCAATAACAAAAACATCCCTGTATTATCAATGCTGTTTTGATCACAAATCCAAAACACACTAGCTACTATGAAGAAAATTAACTCTATCCCAGCCAAAACCAACATTTCTACCATTCTCTCCTCCAGGCTGAACAACCCCAACTCTCTCAGCCTTTCTTCATAGGAGAGGTGTTCCAGCCCTCTGATGTTTTTTGTGGACTTCCTCTGGACCCACTCTCACAGGTTCATGCCCGTTTCGTGCTGGGGGCTCCAGAGCTGGATGTAGTACTGCAGGTGGGTCTCATGGGAGCAGAGCAGAGGGAGAGAATCACCTCCCTTGACCTGCTGACCACACTTCTTTTCATCATAGATCATGAAAACCTATTCCCACGTATCACAGGATCACAGAATCACAGAATGGTAGGGATTGGAAGGGACCTTGGGAGATCGTCTACTCCAACCCCCCTGCTAGAGCAGATTTACCTAGACCATATTGCACAGGACAGTGTCCAGGCAGGTTCTGAATATCTCCAGAGAAGGAGACTCCACACCCTCCCGGGGCAGCCTGTGCCAGGGCTCTGTCACCCTCACAGTGAAGAAGTATTTCCTCATGTTCAGGCAGAACTTCCTGTGTTGCAGTTTGTGCCCGTTGCCCCTTGTCCTGTTGCTGGACACCACTGAAAAGACTCTGGCCCCATCCTCTTGGCACCCACCCTCGAGATATTTATAAGCATTAATGAGATCCCCTCTCAGTCTTCTCTTCCTCAGGCTGAACAGCCCCAGCTCCCTCAGCCTTTCCTCACAGGAGAGATGCTCCAGTCCCTTAATCATCTTCGTAGCCCTCCGCTGGACTCTCTCCAGTAGGTCCTTGTCTTTCTTGAACTGGGGAGCCCAGAACTGGACGCAGTCCTCCAGATGGGGCCTCCCTAGGGCAGAGTAGAGGGGGAGGAGAACCTCCCTCGACCTGCTGGCCACACTCTTCTTAATGCACCCCAGGATGCCGTTGGCCTTCCTGGCTGCAAGGGCACGTTGCTGGCTCATGGTGAATTTGTCATCTACCAGGACTCCCAGGTCCTTCTCCACAGAGCTGATTTCCAGGAGGTCAACCCCTAACCTGTACCGGTGCATGGGGTTGTTCCTCCCCAGGTGCAGGGCCCTGCACTTTTGCCTGTGTTGAACCTCATGAGGTTCCTCTCCACCCAACGCTCCAGCCTGTCCAGGTCTCGCTGAATGGCAGCACAGCCTTCTGGTGTAGCAGCCACTCCTCCCAGTTTTGTGTCATCGGCAAACTTGCTGAGGGCACACTCTGTCCCTTCATCCAGGTCATTGATGAATAAATTGAACAAGACTGGGCCCAGTACTGACCCCTGGGGAACACCACTACCTACAGGCCTCCAACTAGACTCTGTGCCGCTGATCACAACCCTCTGAGCTCTGCCATTCAGCCAGTTCTCCATCCACCTCACTGTCCACTCATCTAACCCACACTTCCTGAGCTTACCTATGAGGATGTTATGGGAGACAGTGTCAAAAGCCTTGCTGAAGTCCGGATAGACAACATCAACCACTCTCCCCTCATCCACCCACCCAGTCATGCCATCATAGAAGGCTATCAGATTGCTCAAGCGTGATTTCTTCTTGGTGAATCCATGTTGACTACTCCTGATCACCTTCTTTTCTTCTACATGCTTGGAGATGGCTTCCAGAATGAGCTGCTCCATTACATTTCCAGGGATGGAGATGAGGCTAACTGGCCTGTAGTTCCTGAGTCTTCCTTCTTGCCCTTCTTGAAGACTGGAGTGACACTGGCTTTCCTCCAGTCCTCAGGCACCTCTCCTGTTCTCCATGACCTTTCAAAGATGATGGAGAGTGGCTTGGCAATGATGACATCTGCCAGCTCCCTCAGCACTCGTGGGTGCATCCCATTGGGGCCCATGGATTTGTGGGTGTCCAGTTTGCCCAACTGATCTCTAACCCAATCCTCCTCGACCAAAATGAGTAGCTAAAAGACTGCTAATAATGACACTAATTACCTTTTGGAAAATGGTTATTAGTTTAATGATTAGAGAATTTGGTTTGGACAGAGTAGATCAGGATTTTCTCTTGCTTATGATTCTGGGCACAAGATGCCCTACCCACTAACCTATAGAATGATCCTTCAGGGCATTGTGAAAGTAGGAAGTATATACACAAAATAAGGTTAGAGAACAGGGAGCCATCTGTACACTCTGTGGTCATGTGGTTATTCCTGATCAGCCAGAGGTCCTCCTTCTGCTTCTTGTTCTCTGGATTTTTTAATTTGTGATGGGGTGTTACTGTACTTTGATGGAAGAGAGAACAAGATGAGGAACATAATTTCAGTGAATGTCTAAGGCAAGTCAAAAAAGATAAGGTCTTATACAGGTATTTTTTGTTTTGTTTTGTTTTGTTTTGTTTTACTTTATGCATTTTTATGGGCTTGGACAGGAGTGAGTTTTTTACTTCACTAATAAAATTTCCTAATAATAAAATCTTCATTTCCCCTTAGTGCTATTGGCACTGAGATGCACCTATTCAGTTTTAAAGACATGAGATTTGTAGATTGCTTTAGACATGCCAGAATACACATTCTTAGACATATTGGTTTTGCAGAAAAATTAAAATATCATAATAATAGTAATAATAATGTTAGCATTTGTAACTGAATTCCAAGCTCATTAGCTATGTTCTACATTTAAGATAGCAGAAAGAGATATAAATAATTAATTAAAATTTTTGAAATATCCTTAATATTTTGTTATCTCTCCTTGAAGATAACAGGTAACTTTGAGTTCCATTTTATTTGAAAATCAATTAATCTAAGATTTTCAATAAAAATTTCATTTTCTTAATGAACTCACCAGAGAATGCCTTTAAGACAGAATTGTCAGCTTTAAAGCTAAGGAGTTACCTGGGATCTAGAAGCAGAACTATATAATTAAAATGCTAATCAAATTAATGTTTTACAATTTAAGAAATAGCATTAAAATTGAATCATGGAAAGGATAATATTTACTATTTCACTTCTTTGCAATGGCAATACCTTTTTTTCAGCAAGCATTAGACAGAAAAGGATTCAATAAGTTAATCTGGAAATATTTTTTATAAAGAAAACATTCACTTTGTGTAAGAATTTTGAAAATGGTCTGATCACAGAGGTCAGTGTATTTACAAACATATTCATGAAGAGTCACTCAAAGTCACAGTTTTCTCCCTGGTCATTTGAGACTGCTCAGATGATGGAGACCTTCTGCGTAAGAGATACGCAGCCTTGTCCCAGAAAGTTTGTCTTTAAAAGTAGTGACACCTCAGTTAGTTACACTGCAGTTAGATATCTCTAGAAATAGGTCACTAAATTAAATAAGGTACTTTTTGTACTTTACTGCAATACATATTCCTTCACTAAAACTTTTGGAACTAGTACCTATAGAGTTACAAGAAAGAAACTGAAAAAAATAGGTTCAAAACCATAGAAAAAGTTTGCTGTAAAAATGACACCTAAAAGAGACTCTTCAGTTATACCGTATGATTTACTGGCATTATTAGAGGACTCTGGAATGGCTAATAGCAGCCTAAAGTCAATGAGATCTGGTTATATTCTTATGGCTCCTTACATATTAAGTCATGAATAAAATAGTTTTAGTTTAATCACATTTCTAGGGTTATTACACTTATGATACATTTAGTCATTCATTTTTCAGATTAAGGAGTTAAACTTTAGAATATTTAAATTAGAATATTAATGATATCAAATCTTCACATATCAAACACGAAATTGTACATTCTGAAAGTGAAAATAATGTACTTAATACATTTCTGTTTCTTAGGAACTTGAATTTCACTACTTTTCTCAACACCGAGTAGTAGATCTGTTTTTTTAATGGCCCACTGAAATAAACAACTCCAACATAGTGAACATTTGCTTAACAATGTCATTGAATATTATTCAAGCATTACTTAAACATATTTGTGTATTATAAAAATCCCATAAAAGAAATAGAGGGGAAAAAAAAAAGTCCTCTTTACTAGCTTATACAAGGAAATTCATTAATTTAATTTAAAATGAAAATTTCAGTTTGTTAGTAGTCTGTTTTAATGAAACAAATGAAACATAAAGGAACTGAATTCTATACTCATAATTAGGTACTTACAATGAACTTTTTACTAGATATTGGGTCTTATCTGTTTACAATATTACAAAGTTAGCACAGTCTCAGGCAGTGCTTTGTCTGTAACAGCTAGCGTCATCCCAAGCAACTCCCAAGTGTGGTTCAAGAGTAGTCAGTGATCACTGTGCAAAAATGAAAGAATCAGGTTTATTTGAGGCAATGCCTGTAAAGACAAGAGAAACAATAACAACAAAGAGTACATTTTTCATCAAGCAAGTTTTTCATACAATCAAGATGTCAAACACCGGAAGGAAAACCCAAGGCAGTCCCTTTTCCTGAGTTGCATTTGAAAGAATAGGAAAATAAAAGCAAACAGCAAATAAGAATTACTCTGTGACAATCTGTTTATTTTATAGAGGATGTGGTAGTTTCACAACACCTTAAACTAAGGTAGACTCCGTCTACAAAAATTGTAAAACCATTGTAAGCCTAACTGCAAACCCAACATGTTCCTTGCTTTCCCACAAAATAGAAGTTTATTAGGTAGCATAACCTGTCTTGAGTAAGCTTGTGTTGAGATAATCATAGAAGCATAGAATCATTTAAGTTGGAAGACACCTTTAAGATCATTGAGTCCAACTATTAACCTAATGCTGCCAAGTCCACCATTAAACCATGTCCCTAAGCTCCACATCTACATGTCTTTTAAATACCTCCAGGGATGGTGCTTCAACCTCTTCCCTGGGCAGCCTGTTCCAATGCTTGATAACCCTTTATGATTTGGGCAGATGAACTGAAACTAATATTATGCAAATATCTTGTGGATCTCTTCAAAGAGATTCAGATAGCTCCCAGTCAATGTTTTGCCTCCCCTCTCTTGGATCAATCTGGTCATTTTCAGCCTTGAACAAAGACACTCTGCCAGGAGAGTATACTTAACTGAAAAACGTAAAGGAATTTTTTATTAGTTTTCATGCACAAGAGATAGGTAGTATCTAATGAGCTACTAAAGTAAACATTGGTATGCTTACCACCTTCGATAGGACTCCTGAGTAAGTGTTGGCTTCTACAGCTCCTAGGAATGAGTATTCTCAGTGTTACTGAGTTGCCATCTTCCACAAACACTAGCATGGTGATGACAATGAGGAATCAATTTTCTGATAACTCAAGCTGATGATCCAGTGACTCCTGGCTTACCTTTATGTTGGCTTGTTTGGTTTGTTCGGGTTTTTTTGGTTCATTGGTTTTTAGGATATTATACTTTTTTTTCCGTCTTAAGTCCTTGAGATACTAACGATCCGAGTTCATCTATCCTACCTCTGTCTTTAATTTTGCCTTTCTCATCTCTCTACAGATTTCCTTAGAGCTCTTTCTCATAATTTAATGTTTTTCTCAGAAGGCTGGGCCAGAAGCCTGCAGTAGTGTTGTATCAGATCTAGATCTCGTATTCTTGGAGAACAGGCAGCTCCATCTCTAGGAGGAAGAAGGAAGATTTCAGGGGGTCTAACAGAAAAGAAAGGCTACGGATGGTACCAGGGAGCCAACTGGTCTCTGAAGCTCAAAAATAGATAAAATTGTACCCAAAAAGAAGAGTTCAGAGCTTAAATGCCTGAAGAAGTTGTATGCTTATTCTTCAAGGACTGAAAAGTTCATGTCATACAAATAGAGTGAAAAGGAGGGGAAATGCAGGATAGCTGAGAGAAAAAATTAGAATAAAAATCAAGCAATGAACTGAGGTCAAGTGGCTTCCATGCTCTGCTGCAGAATGATTTGTCCTGTCCACTCAATGTTTTGGAAGCCAAAAGAATGAAGTAATGCTAGGAAGGCCAAACCTGTCAGTAGAGAAAACAACATCAAATGAAGATGAGGTCCTAGAAAGAACAGGCAAATAATATAAAATGTTAAGGATAGTGAAGTCTGTGATCCCATTTTAATAAAGGTTTACTGATTTTTTGTCCCCCTATCAAGATACATTGGAAAGAAGAAATTAAAAATATTGGCATAGGATCTTATTCTTAGGAGGTCCTAAATTTATTGAAACAGAAAGGAGAAGCTGCTGGCCTTACAAACAAATCAGAAGTCAAAGAAAACAATTCGTACATGACCTATACCACAGATTAGAGATGCTCTGCAAGGGATATTTTGAGTTTGTAAGAGTCAAAGAAACTGTATGTTTACACTGTGGGAACTGAATAAATCATATTTTACATGTTAAAGAAAAGGATAAATCCTGGATGCATAATTCAAGAACAGTTTCTGTATAGTTGATGAGCTACAAAGAAAATAAGGTAATTTTTCTTTTAGAGCTGTTTTTCCACCAGCTTTTTCTATATTCATGCATTTGCTTCTGCACACAGATGAGAAATCAATGGTAAACCGTGGACTTGGGGTCCAGGGAAGAAGGAGGTGAAGATTTTGGCTCGAGAAAAGATCCTGAAAACAAAGAGCTGCATGAAGACTAATGCCAGGTGATGCCCAGAGACCTTGGCCGGTGACACTCAAGACTGGTAACTGCGAGCAGTTCCACAGCAGCAAGTGACACAACCTTCTGCCTGACCTTCCCGAGCAGCAGTGATGTCCCTGCACGGAAGGGAAGTCAAGATCTAGTGAATGTAATGCTGTGGGGGAGAGAGAGAGCGAGTGTGTGATTTAACCAAGCAGGGTAAAAGCTCTAATCTTGTTGGATCTTAATTAAAGCCCAGTATTCAGATCCACTACAGATTTTGGATTACTCTGTCTCATCTGTGACAGTAACGCTAATTACACGCTCAGTATAGTATCATTTCTGAAACTAGCATCTCACTCTCAGAATATTGAGAAATACACAAAAAAAAATTTAAAAAAATCTACAGGAAATATCAACTATTAGTATAACTGGATGCTTAAGACACATTTTGGTGATTTATTTATCATGACAATTAACAAGCTTCACACCTGTTTCCAGTTTCTAATATTGTATATAATTTTCCAATACAATAATTATAAGAATAGAGAAGTAAAAGAAAAGAAGAAATACATGATGTAATGATCTTAGGTAGAGCACCAGGAGATGTAGTTTATTGTTTTTTATTACTAATGAAATGTTGATATGAAATACCTGCTAGGAGATATTTCTGTTTGTCACCCTTTACCTGTCAGTATCATTCTTTAACAGTAACTCAGGGAATCCAGTAAATCTTGAAATCCTCCTTGGATTTGTCTGCAAACATTAATCTGCAAGGAGCCATTAATTGTGGAGAAGGCATATGTATTGTTTGCAAATGTCATGTAAAGGCCTAAAATCAGAAAAGCTTATAAGAGAAAACAGACATTTATTCCATAAAAACAAAATTACAACTATTTTTCAGCTATAGTGTTACAAGAGAGCAAAATGTAATAATGAAAAGTAATTTTAAAGTGTACCTGACAAAATAAAAAGCTCTTTCCTGTCCACTTAAAGTTTGCTAAGACATCGTTCAGTCATGGAAAATAAAGAAACAGCTCAGCAGGCAGCTATTTTGTAGATGTTTTACTTCTCAGAGTAGTAGTGACAGAGAGATTCTAAGTCATGACTGGAAAGAAAACCCTTTGTATGAGTAAATATGACTCAAAGGATTTTATCAATTTTGCAGAACTACCTTCTTTGAGGGAAAAAAGTAGTTGGAAAATGATTCAACAAAATAATAATTTTTATTTTATCTACAAAATAACAATAAGTACTGACAGTAAATGTCCTAAAAGACAAAAGATGATGGTATATAAGTGGACAATAGAAACATAGAATCATAGAATAGTTTGGGTTGGAAGGGACCATTAAAAATCATCTAGTCCAACCCCACTGCAATAAGCAGGGACATCCTCAAGTAGATCAGGTTGGCCAGACCCCCATCCAGCCTGACCTGGAATGTTGCCAGGGATGCGGCATCTACCACCCCTCTGGGCAACCTCTTCCAGTGCTTCACCACCCTCATTGTGAAAAATTTCTTCCTTATATCTAGTTTAAATCTCCCCTCCTTTAGTTTAAAACCATTATCCCTGGTCCTATTGCAACAGGCCCTGCTAAAAAGTTTCTCCCCATCTTTCTTATAAGCTCCCTTTCAGTATTGAAAGGCTGCAATAAGGTCTCCCCGGAGCCTTCTCTTCCCCAGGCTGAACAAGCCCAACTCTCTCAGCCTGTCTTCATAGGAGAGGTACTCCAGCCCTCTGATCATTTTTGTGGCCCTCCTCTGGACCCACTCCAGCAGGTCCATGTCTTTTCTGTGCTGAGAACTCCAGAGCTGGATGCAGGACTCCAGGTGGGGTCTCACCAGAGCAGAGTAGAGGGGCAGAATCACCTCCCTTGACTTGCTGGCCACGCTTCTTTTGATGCAGCCCAGGATACGGTTGGCCTTCTGGGCTGTGAGCGCACATTGCTGGCTCATGTCCAGCTTTTCATCTACCAGCACCCCCAAGTCCTTCTCATCAGAGCTGCTCTTGATCCCTTCATGCCCCAGCCTGTACTGATACCAGGGGTTGCCCGGACCCAGGTGCAGGACCCTGCACTTGGCCTTGTTGAACCTCAGGAGTTTCACACAGGCCCACTTCTCAAGCTCGTCCAGGTCCCTCTGGATGACATCCCAACCCTCAAGCGTGTCCACCGCACCACTCAGCTTGGTGTTGTCTGTAAACTTGCTGAGAATGCACTGGATCCAACTATGTCATTGATGAAGATATTAAACAGTACTGGTCCCAATACAGACCCCTGAGGGACACCACTCTGTGTCCCCAGGAATTTCACCTGACTGCCATGACTTTTCAAATATCATGGAGAGTTGCTTGGCAACTATATCAGCCAATTCCCTCAGGACTCTGGGATGCATCTTGTCAGGTCCCATAGGCTTATGTACGTTCAGGTTCCTCAGGTGGTCATGAACCTGATCTTCTCTTACTGTGGGAGGATCTTTGCTCCCCCAGACCCTGTCTTGCAGTCTGTCCACACGAGAGGTGTGGGAAGAAAGATTGCCAGTGGAGACTGAGGCAAGAAAGTCATTGAGTACCTCAGCCTTCTCCTCATCTGCTGTTACCAGTTTGCTAGTCTTGCTCATCAATGGGGGTATGCTTTCTTTGACCTTCCTTTTCTGGCTGACATACCTGTAGAAGCCCTTCTTATTATTATTTGCCAAGTTCAGCTCCAGCAGTGCCTTGGCCTTCCTGACCCCATCCCTGCACAACCGGGCAGCGTCCCTGTACTCTTCCAAGGATACCTGTCCCTGCTTCCACTGCCTGTGCATTTCCTTCTTGCCCTTTAGTTTGACCAGCAGGTCTTGACTCAGCCATACCAGTCTCTTGCCTTCCTTGCCTGATTTCTTACACCTGGGAATTGAGAGCTCTTGTGCTCTATGGAAAGACTCCTTAATGATCTGCCAGCTCTGTTCTGCTCCCTTGTCCCTGAGGGCAGTTTCCCAGGGCGTCCTATTGACTAACTCCTTGAAGAGATGGAATTTTGCTTTCCTGAAATTCAGGGTTCTGACTTTACTCTTCGCCTGACTCATATCCCTCAGGACTGAGAACTCCACCAGTCCGTGATCACTGCGGCCCAAGCTGCCTCCATTCTTGACATCACCGACAAGCTCACTTGCGTTAGTGACCAACAGGTCCAGTATCACATCTCCTCTGATAGGGCTGTCTATTACCTGGCTTAAGAAGTTATCATCCTCAATGCATTCCAGGAGTCTCCTGGGTTGCCTACAGCTTGCTGTGCTACTTTCCCAGCAGATGTTGGGGTGGACAAGAGCCTGCAAGCACAATGCCTCCTGTAGGTGGAGTAAGAAGGCTTCATTTATAGGCTCTCCTTGATCAGACGGCCTGTAGTAGACACCATCCACAAGGTTCCCTTTGTTGCCTCGGTCTCTGATTCTTACCCGTAAGCTTTCAGCCTGCTTGAGGCTATTCTTCAGAGACAGCTTTTCAGACTCTATCCATTTCTTGATGTAGTGGGCAACCCCTCTGCCCCTTCTTCTTCGCCTGTCCCTTCTGAACGGCCTGTAGCCGTTGGTAGCCACACTCCAGTCACGGGATTCATCCCACCAAGTTTTAGTTGGAGACTGAAAGTTCATTTGTTGAAGTTGAAGAATATAATTTCAGTGACTTCACAGGCAGTGACTTTACTGCCTGTTATATCACAAAAAAAACTATGTGCAATAAAAATACCAGGGAATACTTACCAAATAATTACAAGACAATGTTATATATATTGTATCACAGGGAAGGTCATACTCATAGCAAAATATTGTGATTTTGTATAACAGGGAAGATCATACTTACATTAAGATATGCAAATATTATGTTCCATGGCATTATTTATATTTATATGTTTAAGAATACGTAAATTTTCCTAATTTTTTCAAGATACATAATTTAATTTATTGAAAGCTATAAAACCATGTCCTTTTATCTTATAACTGTTCCGGAAGATTTCAGACAAACAGCAGTGAAAATTCAAAGAATCTGTAATATGTGAAAAAGGAATTGTGCTTTAGACTAAATACATATTCAGTGTACATAGGTGGCCAACAAGGCCAATAGCATCCTGGCCTGTATCAGAAATAGTGTGGCCAGCAGGACTAGGGAAGTGATCGTCCCCCTGTACTCGGCCCTGGTGAGGCCGCACCTCAAGTACTGTGTTCAGTTTTGGGCCCCTCACTCCAAGAAAGACACTGAGGTGCTGGAGCGTGTCCAGAGACGGGCAACGAAGCTGGTGAGGGGTCTAGAGCACAAGTCCTATGAGGAGTGGCTGAGGGAACGGGGGTTGTTTAGCCTGGAGAAAAAGAGGCTGAGGGGAGACTTTATCACTCTCTACAACCTCCTTTCAGGTAGTTGTAGAGAGGTGGGTGTTGGTCCCTTCTCCCAAGTAACAAGGGACAGGACAAGAGGAAATGGCCTCAAGTTGTGCCAGGGGAGATTTAGATTGGGTATTAGGAAAAATTTCTTCACCAAAAGGGTTGTTGGGCATTGGAACAGGCTGCCCAGGGAAGTGGTGGAGTCACCATCCCTGGAGGTATTTAAAAGACATGTAGATGTGGTGCTTAGGGACATGGTTTAGTGGTGGACTTGGCAGTGTTAGGTTTGCAGTTGGAGTCAATGATCTTAAGGGTCTTTTCCAACCTAAATGATTCTATGATCCTATGATTCTATGATACTTCCCACCCTCACATCCACCCCTTTTTACAATACCCGAGCAGATTGTCTTTCTTGCCAGAACTGATACACATTCTCCATTCTGTATGACATAACTTAAAATAAAATAAAAACAGCTCAAAAGTAAAATGTTTGCCAAAAAAAACCCTAGGGCCTAACTTAACACACTTTAGGTTTGATCACCAATGAAGTTGAGCAAAATCAAATAACTCTTCTAACTGCAATACAATGAACTTACCTAGTCAAAGAAAAGAATTACTTATATGACTTATGTGACTTATATGATACTTTCCTTCCATACCCTTACATTTTCTGTGTTGAAACAAGTCATTATTCCATTTTTTTCTTCACTTCTTTTCATGCTTCAAAGTCATGTTTTTACTTTTAAACCTTATATGGCGCCTGCCAGCTCAATCTTACTTCTGCATTTTTATGACATTCTAAAAATGTCACTCTTTCTGTAGTTCTTCCACCTGTTAATTTTGGAGACTGTCACTTCTTGCATGTGAGATGAACAGCACACAATATGGTTTTAAAAGTGTATTTTCACACAATAAACCAGTGAAAATCAATCTTAGATATGACTTTTACATATTTTAGGAATATTTATTTAAAAAAAAAAACTAGAGAGATTCTCCATTTTATTCATGGCATTTTTCTCACATCTCTTTTAGTAAAAAACCTTTTTTCTGATATGTTCATGTTGCAGAAGATTAATTTTCTTCTCTCCTATTTGTTCTTGTCAGAGAAGACCTAGAATAGCAAAGATCAGAGCTGGAATAACAGGAAAGGAAAACATCTGTACCAGTATGGTGATACCTGTATGTAGCACTGAGATCTCCCATACTTTCAGAGGCCTAAAGTAACGGGCAGGGAAAAATACTACGCATCAAGGAAATCTATTTATTTTGTGTACTAACAGAACAAAACAAAACCCAACCCAAAATAAAAACCAAACAAACAATACATCAACTGTCTCACTGTCAAAAAGAGATCTTAAACAAGATAAACCTTTAGAAAGACCTGTTAGGAAAATCTGGTATCTTTAAAAAATAAATCATGAAGCGAGAATCTGAATTTTTGATAGAAAAAGATATAACACTCAAGTCTTCTGCTAATAAAAGAATATACAATATCAAGAGATACAGAAATTGTTGACGTCTGCCATCTCAACTGATTTCTTAACACAGGCCAGTTATAACTGCAAAGAGCAAGACCAAGAGCATTTTTGCTGTCTAGACTATGAATAACATACAACTTCCAGAATTCAAAGATTTTTCATATAATATGAAGGAAATAACATTGTAAGCAAAGCTGACCTACAGTTTCTGAACCTAACAACCATATCTCTAGAATTACTTCCTTAATTCATGTCACTTTTATTACATATATAGGATTTTTAATCTCCGTGTTCTCCATTAAAAATGTAACATCAAAATATAAAAAAATGTTTGTGATATTTATACACAAATTAAGTCATACCTTATTATAAACAGCAAAACTTTGAACTAATAGAATCATTATGTTAAAAAAATTAGAGAAAAAAATGGAACAAAACAGAAACCCCCTCCCCTTCCCCAAGCATTTAATCCATAATGCATTACCATTGACCCATTTAGCGCAGGGAGGACACAATAAATCAATGTTTGTTAACATATGCATAAGTAGAAAAAGGCAATTTCATGGGTCAGGCAACATAGTCATGAAACGTCTGGGAAGCAGTGGTGCATTGGCTGTTGAGAAGGACAAAGCCAAAATGACAAAAATTCTTTGACTTTCATGTGCATTCTGAAATTCTTTTTGTTATGATTTTGGTCAAACTCTCACTTTTGTGTTTATAGCAATTGTTAGCAACATATTCATAAAAACTCAGATAAGTGTTTAAAACATTTAAAGTAATATTGTTTTTTAAGAGATTGGGGTGGTGAAGAAAGAAAAGAAAAACAACAGCATAAAATACAATAAAATGCACAAAATTTTGTTATAGAAAGTTTCATTCCAGGGCTGAACCTGAAACTTCACTGGTCCAAAGAGATAGTTTACTTTCAAAGTCAGTGGAGATCTGGATAGACAAAAGTCACCACTTTGCCAAATTTGATATCAGCTCTCACTTGGTGAAATAGATGGCAGAGAATGAAAAATGGTGTGTATACACATTAGTACCATTAGATGTGTCCACACAATGTATACATTCCTAAAGGACAAAATCAACCATAAAATCTGAACCCTCTCCTGCGAACCACGAATTACACAAGAAATATATCTGTGTCTTTAAAATAATCTCTTCTCTACCATATTAACTTTATGCAGGTCCGAAGTCTCTTTGAAATTTTTCCAGCACTGTTTCTAATAAGGCTCAGTTGACTACTAAATTCATAATAGAACATTTTTCAGCTAAAAATATTAAACCTTTTATCCACCTACCTCGACCTCCACATTAGCATGTAAGGAATATGAGAGTGAAAAGCAGATGCTGAATTTTTATTAGACATCCTAGGATTTTCAGTTCTGTTAATTTAGAGCTGAACGAAGGTGTCAAGAAGTTGCCTTTTTGTATTATTTAGAAAGAATCATTTATGCATTATTAAAATACAGCATACCCTGGCAGAATTAAAAAAAAAGTAAAAAGATTAAAAAAAAAAAAAAAAAAAAATTAAAAGATATTATGCATATATGCTCTTTAATGATTTACCATAAAAAAAAATCCATTTCACGGCCCTTCTAGTAAAACAAGCTAGCTGGGTTTTCCTTCCTGAGTAGAGGGTGTTTAGTTTTCAAAAGCATTTAATGGATATTTAAAATGATAATGCTTAATGTTTGAGCTCTTCAATCCTCATTCGTATAAAGCTGTTACCAAATTGAGTTAAGCCTGTTGAAGTAAAAAGACAAAAACTTAGAATCATAGAATAGAATCATAGAATCGTTCTGGTTGGAAGAGACCTCCAAGATCATCAGGTCCAACCATTAACCTGTCACTACCAAGTCCACCACTAAATCATATCCCCTAGGGCCACATCTAAATGTCTTTTGAATACCTCCAGGGATGGTGATGCCACCACCTCCCTGGGCAGCCTGTTCCAATGCCTGACAACCCTTTCGGTGAAGACATTTTTACGAATATCCAATCTAAATCTCCCCTGGCGCAACTTGAGGCCATTTCCTCTTGTCTTGTCATCTGTTACTAGGGAGAAGAGACTGACCCCCATCTCTCCACAACCTCTTTTCAGGTAGTTGTAGAGAGCAATAAGGTCTCCCCTCAGCCTCCTTTTCTCCAGACTAAACATCCCCAGTTCCCTCAGCTGCTTCTCATAGGACTTGTGTTCTAGATAGGACTTGTGTTCTAGAACTTGGCCATATTTTAGTTTTGGCTTTAAATATTAAGTAATATCGCAATTAAACTCACTTCATAATAGATTTACATTTAGTGTTAAAGTACATTTGTATTTGAATGGTATTTTTAAGTCAAAGTTTAATTATCATGTAGGTATTTCTATAACATTGTTCATGGAAAAGTACATTACTATCGTGATACTGATCTTCAATGAGTGAAGATTACTTTAGAAGCAAAACATACACCAACTTGTCTATTAAGATAACTTCTAGTGGCTGTATTAACATCGTGTCCTGTCGTGGTGGCTGCCAGATGTTTGTTTAGAAATCAGTGATAGGATTTATTCACATCTCACTGGGTAGAGATAAGCTGGAAAGGGAGAAGCAGAATATTAGACTTCAGACTTAACACTCTGAAGGGCCTAAAGGAAAGGACAATGGACTTCATATGGTTAAGGTAGCCCTAGCAGCTAATCGGTGCACACAAAGATAATTTAACGTGTCAGCACAGGCCAATTTCTAATGCATCAAGGCGTACATGCAGGAATATTTGTTGATTTTTAAGTAGGCCATAGTGTTCTAATTTTGAATAGAATCAATAGTCTCATCAGAAGTAAGGAAACTTAGGCTACCTTATCCCTATTTTTTATTCTCTAGTGCATGTTATAAAATAGGTTCAATACACGATAATTTAACGTCTCACTTTAGATACAGATTGCAAAGAAATGGACTTAAACACTAGTCTGTAAACTCCAGATTTTTAGAAAGCAATTGCTTTAACTTCTGAAGACAAAAACGTGCATCTAGTAATTAAGCAGTTACAACAAACAGTGCCTGAATTATTCTTAGATAACATTGTACCTTGAGGCCATTGCAAGAGATGAAACAAAGCAGATTTTTTTTTTCCACTATTGCAGATCTGGTATTAACAGACTCTCTGGAGTTTCTAAGATAATGGTAAATTAAAACTATTGCAAGAGATAATTAAAAGTACAAACATATACACGTGTACACATGCAAACTGCAGCATATAAGAACTCAGTAGTATTAATTTAAATAGTTCAAAGTCTCTCTGATAACCCTTCCTAAGGAAGATTTATTACACTTAATTGCAGAATATTTGCTAAACTCAATATGTCAGCTGAACTCCCAAATCCCTAAAAGCAGAAGAAAGTATTCTATGCTCTTATTAGCTGTATATTTATTTTTAGAATATGCTTTATAACAAAAATAGTGAGAGACAATAATGATGAATGTTTTCTGATGTTGAATTTTTCCATTTGTAATGTTATTTAGTGGCAACTATAAATGTGTTTGGTCAATACATAGGTCTTCAAGAGACCTTTTTAACAACATCATGTTGCGTAAGTTTAACTTTTCAGTTTGTGAAGAACGGTATGTCTTTTTTATTTGTTTGTCCACTGTTTCTATAGTATATTCTATTAAAAGTATTCACCAGGCCATAGAGAGGAAGACTCTCTCCTGCTGGCTGGTCAAAGTCAAGTAGAAACCTCTAGAAAGAGAAACACAACAAACTCTCTGGAATTAACTGAATATCCCAGTTGGAAAAAAGCATGCAGTTTTCCAGAGGCACAGAAGAAATAACTCTTTATTCTAGGAACACAGGAAGGCCTATTAAAGATTGTGCCCCCCCCAAATGATCCTAAAAGTTGCTAGTTCAAGAAAAAAAAGGAGATGTGTCATTCTGCAAGGGACCAGTGAAATTTTTAGCATGCCCTTCATATTACAGGCCTATCTTGACTATACCTAATTTTCTTTGTGTTAAAAGTTCATCCCAAAGTCCTTAGGGTGTTTCTTTTTTTTTTTTGGGGGGGGGGGGGCGGGGAGGGAAGTGGGGCTTGTTTTGTTTCATTTTGTTTTCTTATAAATCAGAGTATTTGAGATTAGAAGCCCTTTCAGTGTCTCTGATGTGCTTACTTAAGCTAGAGGAGCAGATATATCCAGATGAAAGATCTAGACGACTTGCAGCCCCATTACAAAACCCATGTATCTGTGATTAACAGCTGTGTGAGAGTCAGTACAATGGTTTTAGTAGATATCATCATTACCAGAGCGTATGTGGTGTGTTCCAGCCAGAACAAAAATGGCTTGAAGCAGCATCCAGAAGAAAAGTTGAGCTGAATAGTTATGGAAACTTAAACCCATATAAACTGTACACCAACTGTATTTCTGTAGATCCAAAAATTTTATATAAGCAAGATTTTGTTATGTTGCAGTTTCTATTTTTTGCAAAGCATTAATGGAAGCTGGAAGCCAAATCAGAGACTAAGAAAAAGAACCTTGGGTGTTTTGCTAATTACAAAGAATTCATGGCCAGCTGGAAGTCAGAGCAATGTGTGCTTAACTGCTCTGAATAGTCTATGTTTTACATGTAATAGTCTGTGCATATTTGCTCTGATTGCTCAAGAGGAAATAATTACTGTTTATGAAAGATTGTCCGTTATTCCCCAATTAGAGAGAAAATACATTCTATAACAGGGAAAATCTGGCTGCCATTCTGTAGACTTTGAGAGAAACCCTTCCTTACTGATACGGTGCTCCATAAATAATCCCAGTTATGTTATTCATGCAAGGTGCTACAAAAGCGAGAGGTCAGAATCTTCTGCATTTTTAAATACATCTTGAATCACTATGAATTTACTGCAAAACTGTAATTGAACATGAGACAGCATATGAACTGTAAGGAATTCATGTTCAGTTGTGATTTTTTTTCTTCCTTCATAATCTAGGGTTAGAAAGGATGGGAACACAAAAAACACAGTACATGAAAGAATGCAGTCTACTTCTCAGTTTCTGACCCAGAAACAGAGTAGACAAGATTTCAACTTCTCCCTCCCCATCAATTCTTTTTCTTGGAGGGGAATATGTGGAAAACAGTATCTATGTTGCACATCTTGTAGGACTGGTGTCTGCATGGGTCTAGCTGGTTGATTAAAGCAACCTTAGTGCTATTTACAGTTCAGTAAGCCAAAGAGCCAATTTCTTCTATTCTTACTTTAATTGGTTAATTATGAAGTTTATGTTAAACCTTTATTTAGATGGTAGCATACACAGACTTGGAGTAAGGGAATTCAGCAATGTATGACATCTCTGGCCCCAAGAATGATGTAACAGAAAATATTTCTTAGTGATGACATTAAAAAAATAAAGATAAACAACAAACAAAGTGACTACACTATCATCCAGAGGCAATGCTGCAAAAGCCTTGTGTCTATTCTGAGACTTAATTAAAGATGAAAGATGGCCCTCAGTTTCTATTAAGAATGTGTCCTAAAAGAAGTAGTATTTCTGGGTCTGACACTGATATTAATTTTCAGTTTCTTGATGTTTGTCCTTCATTATTTTACAGATAGTAATATTTTTGTCCAAGGTTTTGAACTCTCCATGGGTCTGTCGGTGCTGTTCACAGTGGAGTTGTGTTTGTGGTCTATGCAGACAAGAGTATTTGCTCCTTGACAAAATAGAAGAAACACTATTCCAAGTATGAATTGTCAATTGTACATTTTCAACTTTTTTCTGTTCTTATGAACAATATTATCTGGGTTTACCCAATCCTGTAAGGTCTTTTCCTGTTTGAATAAAGCTGTGACGTAACTCAGAGAGCCAAAATCACTTCTCATCTATCCACACTAACTTCATACTGGCTGTAGATTTGGAGCAAGACACAAATGGGCCAAGATCTGCACCCTGATTTCTACAGAAAAGGAGCCTGTGTATGCAAGTATGCAAGCGGATTCAGTCTCAGGGTACTGCAACCAGCCTGCTGGAAGCCTCAGTGTGCACAGACAAGTCAATTAAGTTATATTTTGAAAGACTTTCACTAACTAAAAAACCCAACCCAACCCAAAACAAAAAAAAAAAAACACAACCCAACTTTTCTTAAGAAAGATGTTGAGATCAGCTTAAACTATAACATATCTCCTGTCAATTAAATTGCTATGGAGACAAGCAGACATCTGCAAGCATATATAATCAAATAAATTTCCATAAAGTTTTCTCTTAAGGAAAAACAAATAAATGTAATTTTTTAATAGTGGGAGATCCTAAACAATCAAATAAAAAAACATCAAGTAGCACGTACAGGCCTGGTCATATTCTGTAGTGTATTGATGTAATTCCATAAAACTTCACAAGGCAAGACATAGGTGTTAGCCTCAGGTCCTTCAGGCTTGTGAAACTGTACATAGAATCATAGAATCATAGAATCGTTCTGGTTGGAAGAGACCTCCAAGATCATCAAGTCCAACCGTTAATCTAGCACTACCAAGTCCACCACTAAATCATATCCCTTAGGGCCTCATCTAAATGCCTTTTGAATACCTTCAGGGATGGTGACACCACCACCTCCCTGGGCAGCCTGTTCCAATGCCCAACAACCTTTTCGGTGAAGAAATTTTTATGAATATCCAATCTAAACCTCCCCTGGAACAACTTGAGGCCATTTCCTCTTGTCCTATTGCCTGTTACGAGGGAGAAGAAACCAACCCCCATCTCTCTCCAACCTCCTTTCAGGTAGTTGTAGAGAGTGATAAGGTCTCCCCTCAGCCTCCTTTTCTCCAGGCTAAACATCCCCAGTTCCCTCAGCCACTCCTCATAGGACTTGTGCTCTACACCCTTCACCAGCTTCGTTGCCCTTCTCTGGACACGCTCCAGCACCTCAGTGTCTTTCTTGGAGTGAGGGGCCCAAAACTGAACACAGTACTTGAGGTGCGGCCTCACCAGGGCCGAGTACAGGGGGACAATCACCTCCCTACTCCTGCTGGCCACACTATTTCTGATACAGGCCAGGATGCTATTGGCCTTTTTGGCCACCTGGGCACACTGCTGGCTCATATTCAGCCGGCTGTTGACCAACACCCCCAGGTCCTTTTCCGCTGGGCAGCTTTCCAGCCACTCCCCCCCAAGCCTGTAGCATTGCCTGGGGTTGTTGTGACGCAAGTGCAGGACCTGGCACTTGGCCTTGTTGAATCTCATACAATTGTCCTCGTCTCTCTATCTAAATTATTTTTATGAGAATTAGTATATATTTTCTTTTTTACGTAAAAGATTTGTAATCCAGATATGGAGCTGTAGAAGGGAAACAACAGTAATTTCTTTCAGTTTATAACTATGAAATGCTTACTTGGCTTATCTGAAAAGAGTAAAACATGGATTATCCTTGCTGTTCCTTTGGGCTATTTTACTTCTCAAAAATAGTTATTCAGGGTATCTTTCTGTCTTGTTCTGTGATCACTCTAGGGCTTACCAGGTTACACTTCTATACCAGACACCAAATTTCTAAGGCTTTTTAAAGTATCTGTAGAAATCATCTGCATATGATTCCCAAAGAGACAGGAATAAATGTGACATAGCTGTATAAACAGTGCCTTCTCCATAGGAAGAGATAAGTATTCCTAGGGTATTAGGCCACTGCAGTACAATTTTTCACTCCAGTGCACCTGCATGTGCACTGTGGTCTTTATTGTGTTATCAGCACAAGAAAGATCCTACTTTTCAAATAAATCATAGAATCATAGAATTTTCTGGTTGGAAGAGACCTCCAAGATCATCGGGTCCAACCATTAACCTATCACTACCAAGTCCCCCACTAAATCATATCCCTTAGGGCCTCATCTAAACGCCTTTTGTTTAACTTCAGGCACATTAACAATCCAATTCATGCTAATAGACCTATTCATGTAAGTATGCATGTAAACGTTTGCAGAATTAAAATAAATTCCTCAGATTAAATATTCTACATTTATGTTTATGAATTAGTAGACTGTCATAAAAATGAAGTGATCTGAATTTTCCTTTTGGTTTTAAATAAGATTTTTTGATCACTGAGAAAAAAAAAAAAGAAAAGCAGTATGGCAATGACAAAAAAAAAAATCAAGTTGACTTAAAAGGACAAAAGGAGAAGAGAGATTTAGGCCTGAGTGCTAGATACATATCTGAACTCTTCAGGGTCATGAAATCTATGCCAGCACTGATATGTTCTTTGGCTGAAAGCACAGCACATTACTTTAGTACTGTCTCTCAGTCTATTAAAAATCCAACTGTGAAAAAAGGTCAAATGAGAGCTGACAAAATGACTTAGATGCTTCATTTGATGTTGCAGTTGTTTCTTTAGTTCAACTATTATTTTTTATCACCTTGGTTTCATGGTCCAATTCTTTTGATAACAGTGGTAGAAAATAATAAGTGTATCATAATACTAGGCTTATTTTGTAAACTCAATGTAGGCTGAGTGTGCTACATTATTACATGTTTTTTAAAATAATTAGACTAAAAACAGGATAAGATCTCAGTTCCCTGCATTTCAGGTGCTTGAAGCCTGCTGTAATGGCTAAAAGCAGAGCTCAAGCAGTACCGGACTAGCACTTTATTAAGAACTCAGACTCCATATCATTTCCCTCCTCCTCCAATACCTGTAGTGTTCATATTGTACCCCATCCCAGTGCAGTTGCTTATTCTCAGAGTTTCTCCAAGGCCATAAAGTGTGGGTATTGGAGGTTTCCTAATTTCTAGCTCCACAGAAGACCACAAATACCTCTTCTATATTCTCTCAAGACTGTTTGTAGACATGAACCAGCTTCCTTTCCAACTCTGAGGCTGAGAGTCCGCCTCAGATTCTGTCAAAAAATGTGTAGGCTGCCAAGTTTAGAAAAGACAAGAGATTCTAGCTGCCATAACTTTTTGGATCCCTTGCTGCACAGAGATAAGGACAGTTATGCTGACTGTCAAGTGCAGATTTTTTTTTTTTTCTGTTTTGCTGACATTGCTTTGCCTGGAAGAGAAATAGATAACCACATGATAATCAGACGGACTTTCTGTAACATCAATTCTTTCGTTACCATTTTATAGTTACATTAATTGTTCTGTCTTTTTCCTATACAGTGTTTTTATTTTGTGCGAGTTTTCTTCATTATCTCTAGGCTGAAGCAGTTTGACTTTGATAAACAAAATCATAAGCAAACAGAACTGGAAACAGGTGACATTATGACAGCCACGTTACTTATTCTCTTGCACTTCCCCTCAGAAGCTGTTTTACTGTGAAGGAGATCGATTTGCCTCCCAGGCTGACCTGCAGCTGGTCCTGCAACCCTGCAAGAGCATGCTGAGGCCCGGAACTTGCCCTGGTGTCATTCTGACCTCTGGTCAGCTTGTGGCCCAGGTTACTTCAGATCTGGGAGCTGCAAAGCTCTTCCAACTCGAGGGTTCAGACATGGACATGGACTCGAACGGGTGGCTGAGATTTCCTTGGGTTTGAGCATTCTTTCTTCTGACACAGTTTTATTTTAGTGTTTCAGATATTCCAGTGTCCCTTTTCTCACTTCTGAAGCCATCTTCACTGATCCAAGAAGGAAATTGACATGGGTTCCATGGTCCTGTGAATGATAAGACTGATCTCAAATTTACAAAATTTACTAAAAAAAAAAGAACTATCTAGTAAAAAGACAGATGTGATTCAAGTGTTATCATGACATTTCTCCTGGGAAGGTGTATTTTATTCTTTGAGACACTAGGTCCCTTGACCATGGCAGGAGTCTGAGGAATACTTTGAAGAGGTGTTCCTTGCTGAAGCTATTTGTGCCAGGATCATCAAATATGTTAGTTGTTTGCAGCTTAAACGTCATGTCTATTGATCAGCCGGGGCAACCTCTAGAGGAAATATTTATTGAGCTGAATCATCCTCTGGAGATGCCTCTTTTTCTTAATTAACTAGTGAGTTGTGGATGCCAATGAGTTATTAGTTCCCTAGTTCCCCCTCCCCTACTTCTCTCCCACCTGCTCTGTGGCACCATGGCCCCAGCAGTGGCAAGGCAGGTGTCTCTCAGGGGGCCAGGATGGCCTTGACAGGTT
Organism: Phoenicopterus ruber ruber; assembly: GCA_009819775.1. Classification (NCBI taxonomy): domain Eukaryota; kingdom Metazoa; phylum Chordata; class Aves; order Phoenicopteriformes; family Phoenicopteridae; genus Phoenicopterus; species Phoenicopterus ruber. The sequence goes on from CM020215.1 coordinate 171,089,434, forward strand.
GGAGTCAGTCCCCTCTGCCCTGACTCTCTGGTCACTATTGCAATTGTGGGTTAATGTACATATAGGTGAGAAAAAAAGAAACTGCTGAAATCTGAATACTAAATATAAGGAAGCAGAAGGAATCAGAACACTAGTTAACAAAAGTATTTAAAAAAATATTCCTCCTATGGATTAACGGTGTGGAAAAAGAATAAGGAAGCAAGAGCAATTGCATGAATAGAGAGAGAGCAAGCAATTCTTCTTTCTGTTATAAAGACTGCTGGAATTAAACTGCAGTGGCAAATGTGTGCAGTCATTTCCTCCTGGAAATACAAGGTGACAAGAGGTCTAGCAGTTTCTGGAATTTTAGAGATATAGCTGCTTTTTTTTTTTTTTTCCAATGCTATCTGAGCACTATTCTGATTCTCCCCTTCTCACTCTTTCTCCCACTTCCTGAGGGGTGGGGGGGAGGGGGTGGGGGAAGAAAAAGAAAAGTAGTAGACTTGAGTAATAAGAAAGATGGGCTCCAGTGTTCCAATGTACTGTTTTTTATGTAAACTGGCTGTCTCTTAAAGTTATCACAGAGGAATTGAGAGCATCCCTGAGGAGAAGGATTTGGGGGTGTTGGTTGATGAGAAGCTCAACATGACCTGGCAATGTGTGCTTGCAGCCCAGAAAGCCAACCGTATCCTGGGCTGCATCAAAAGAAGTGTCAACAACAGATTGAGGGAGGTGATTCTCCCCCTCTACTCCGCTCTCATGAGACCCCACGTGGAGTACTGTGTTCAGCTCTGGGACCCCCAACACAAGAAAGACATGAGCCTGTTAGAGTGAGTCCAGAGGAGGGCCACGAAGATGATCAGAGGGCTGCAGAATCTCTCCTATGAAGAAAGACTGCGAGAGCTGGGGTTGTTCAGCCTGGAGAAGAGAAGGCTCTGGGGAGACCTTATAGCAGCCTTCCAGTACCTAAAGGAGGCCTACAAGAAAGCTAGAGAGGAACATTTGACAAGGGCATGTAGGGATAGGACAAGGGGTAATGGCTTTAAACTGAAAGGTTAGACTAGGTATAAGGAAGAAATTCTTCACTCTGAGGGTGGTGATGCACCGGAACAGGTTGCTCAGAGAAGTTGTGGCTGCCCCATCCCTGGAAGTGTTCAAAGCCAGGTTGGATGGGGCTTTGAGCAACCTCGTCTAGTGGAAGGTGTCCCTGCCCATGGCAGGGGGGTTGGAATTAGATGACCTTTAAGGTCCCTTCCAGCCGAAACCATTCTATGGTTCTATGATTCTATTCACCGAAAACCCCAACTCTGTACTGCAGGGTATATAACCACATCATGAGAAACCATGGTCTTCTGGCAGTGATATATCATAGAATTCTTCTCTTGGCAGGCACTTTGATGTATTGTCTTAAAAGAAAGATACAGTAGGATAAAAGTCTTCAGTCTTTATGCAGCCATGGGAGACTGTGATTTCCATCTCATATGGAAAAAATAATTTTATGCCTCACAAGTCTATTTCAACATAAACCATAATGCCACGCAGTAGATTTTTTAATTTTACTACTTTAAAGCTGCCATTTTTTGTTTTGCTTTGTTTAGGTTATCATCCTTCTAGTGATTTCTGTATCAGTTTCAATATCAAAAGCAAAAGCTGCATTAATAACCAAAGGATAAAATCAGCTATGCAGTTCTTCATGTGCAACGTCATTAAGCAAATGTAGGGAAACCTAATTTATATAAAATCTAAACCACCTGCATGGTAGACAGGTCAGCCTGCAAGAAAGTTGAATGAGTTTGACCCTACTTACAGACCTTCACTACAGTAGCTGCACAGAATTAATTAGAGGCTCAATACTCATGGTTTATCTGAAACATTTTGGAGTTTCTTTTCTCCTCCCTGAAATCAAAATATGCTTTTTGTTTAAGAGTTAATTGTAGAAGATGATTTCAGGGCAAGCCTGCTAAGAGACAAAACACAGGAAATACCACATTTTAAAAATACAAATATTTCAGGCTGAAAATTAAGAGATCAGGCTCATTTGCTTTTGACGTATACTTCTTACTATACCTTGAGTAACTTCCTCAATTTGTCTTGTACATTTGCTCCATTAAATCTGCAAGACAGAAGTAAGCATTTTCTTTGCTTTTTCCTCCTCAGTATCCTTCCTACAACATTCCAGTCTTCTTTTTAAAACTGCTTTCTGAATTAGTTATATTAATATCTTTTTCTATCTATATGAAAAACATTATAGCCTTTAAGTAATTTCCCTGCTCTCCTTTTCTCTTCTTCACCTCTGCACATCCACAGACACAATCACACACACTATTTTTTTTAGTTGGAAAATGTGAAAATATGTCACAAAATCAGAAAACTTTATATCCAGTTTGCAGCGCTGTAACAAGTAAAGCCTTGCCCAGTTAAGAAACAAGTTCCAAGGCTCTTTTCTCCTGTTTCTTTGAATTTTCATCATAAATCTAATCCAGAGTGAAAGTCATGATGTATAATTTGGAAGAATGTTCTCATTTCGGAGCTCTTAGTGTTGTGGAGAGGGAAACTGGAATGACAGATGACCTTAGCAATAAATCTGAGGAAGAGCTGTGCTGGTTTCTTGGAAGATATACATTTAAATACAGTTGAAAATATTTCTATTAGATACTTCATAAATGTCATAGCTTCCAAAAAGGAGATATGGCTCAGTAGCTGCAAGAATCCTTAAGCTATGACCTTCATGCAATATATTTTCTCCCGAATGATCCTACTGATGAACACTGAATAGATCTGGATATTTTATTTCAAGTCTTTCATCAAGTGCATTATTTTGAACTTTGCAGCATTATTATTTTTGAATATATATTTAAACTTTTTTCATTCAGCTCTTTAACGATGATGAATAATAGGGGAAAAAAATAATAATTTAGCTTACTTCACACTTACTTCAATGTTATTTGATAAATATTCTACAGTCATCTCTGAAGACCTCTGAATACCTCAAAAATGAAAGAAAAAAATCTGAAATCTTCTCCAGATGTCTGATATTTCATCTAATCCAGTCATTAGAAGTATTTTCCTCCTATGTGTTTTAAAGCTTAAAAGCAGTAACCGTGATTAGATTGACACATTTATATGTGATAGATTTATACTCTTTACCTTGGAAGAATTTTATGTTTGTTGTCTGACAAATAATAGATACTGTGAAACAACAGACATAAATAAATAAATACTGTAAAATCTTCTTTTGTTACAAAATATAGTATATTTAATGTTTAAAACATTCTTCACTGCATACAGAAGGTGCTCAAGGATAAAAAGAAAAGTCATGTAGTACATTAATCAAATCTACTTGACAATAAAATATATAATTTTGATCAGATACTATATTCTTCATGCAATTAAAAACCACTTTTTAGAGAAGAATTATTTAACACAGATGGAAAAATGCGAGATTTTGTTTTATATTTTGTTCAAGGATTGTTTTGAAGGAAGAAGCTTGTCTTAAATGAGCTTATCAGTAGATTGGTATGGATCATTTATGAAATACATTCTTGATATATTTTCAAGTCAAGTTGAAGATAGTGAGTCATTAAATCTGTTATTTCACTTGCATATAGTGATTATGAACTTTGGAATGACAGCATTGTACACTTTTGATATGACAGTCTAGGTGAGCAGCTAAAAAAGATGAACATTTCTTTGCACTGAGGGAGATATCAAATGCAAACATACATTCATGCAGTCTTGCTATTACAGCAAGGACTTTAAAAGTACTGGTTAGCATATCCAATGTTTTTAAAATTCCTCTTTGATTTCTGGTGGACAATATTAGTCAACTCTAAACCACAGAAGAATATATATATGGAAAGATACATGCAATGGGACAGAATTATTAAATTTGTGTGAAGATATTGATGTTAGTCTTCATATACAGTTACAAGAGTGCCTCTGTTATTCATATAATTGTATGGAGCATTTCTTTAAACAAAACAAAACACCCACTAAAACTAAGCTAACAAAAATGCCATAGATTAAAAAAATTACACCTTTGTCTACATTAAACTGAGGAAGAGTTTCTTATGCAAAAATAAGATAAATTATGTAGAATAGTTATTGCATTTTCTTCCTTAATTCATGGTTAAAAAGTACAGAACAAGATTGCCTTTTCAAGACTTTTCAGAAAATGTTAGTATAAAACTCAAAGTTGCTGTATTTACATGTAACATGTTTTAGACAAAGTGATGTAAAGGAATTTTCCATTAAACTACATTGTTATGGGTTTTTTTTCTTTTTTATTTTAAAACTGATTTGTAAATCTGTATCTTAGAAACAAAGTCATATTGCTGCTCATGTACTAACAATCTAAAATTATTTTCTGAATAGGAACCAGTCATTTGTCTAAATGTTTGGAAGTATCCACTCATTTTATTTTCTTACAACCATGACATTACAGTCTATGAGTGTTTCACTATGAGAGTAAGTCAGAATCTGATGCTTGGCTATCAATCTGAATATTATCTGAGACCCACACTAAATTATTACAGGTGTCTTTTAACCACTCTGATATGGCCTTATGATATGGGCCACTGTGATGGGTTGACACCGGCTGGATGCCAGGTGCCCATCAAAAACGTTCTATCACTCTACCTTTCTCAGCAGGACAGGGGAGAGAAAATAATGAAAGGCTCATGGGTTGAGATAAGGACAGGGAGATCACTCAGCAGTTACCGTGATGGGCAAAACAAACTCCACTTGGGGAAAAATTAATTTGATTTATTACAAATCAAATTAGAGTAGCATAATGAGAAATAAAACCAAATCTTAAAAACACCTTCCTCCCAACCCTCCCTTCTTCCTAGGCTCAATTTCACACCCGATTTCTCTCCCTCCTCCCCCTGAGCGGTGCAGGGGGACGGGAATGGGGGTTACGGTCAGTTCATAACACGTCATTTCTGCTGCTCCTTCCTCCTCAGGGGGAGGACTCCTCACTCTCTTCCCCTGCTCTAGCATGGTGTCCCTCCCATGGGAGACAGTCCTCCACAAACTTCTCCAACATGAGTACTTCCCACAGGCTTCAGTTCTTCATGAACTGCTCCAGCGTGGGTCCCTTCCATGGGGTGCAGTCCTTCAGAATAGACTGCTCCAGCGTGGGTCCCCCGCGGGGTCACAAGTCCTGCCAGCAAACCTGCTCCAATGTGGCTTCCTCTCTCTCCATGGGTCCACAGGTCCTGCCAGGAGCCTGCTCTCCAGCACGGGCTTCCCATGGGGTCACAGCCTCCTTCGGGTGCATCCACCTCCTCCAGCGTGGGGTCCTCCATGGGCTGCAGGTGGATATCTGCTCCACCGTGGACCTCCATGGGCTGCAGGGGGACAGCCTGCCTCACCATGGGCTTCACCACAGACTGCAGGGGAATCTCTGCTCCGGCACCTGGAGCACCTCCTCCCCCTCCTTCTTCACTGATCTTGGTGTCTGCACAGTTGTTGCTCTCACATCTCACTCCTCTCTCCATTGCTGTTTCCCCAGCAGTTTTCTTTCTCCTTCTTAACTCTGTTATCCCAGAGGCGCTACCACCGTCACTGACTGGCTCAGCTTTGGCCAGCGGTGGGTCCATCTTGGAGCCGGCTGGCATTGGCTCTGTCGGACATGGGGGAAGCTTCTAGCAGCTTCTTACAGAAGCCACCCCTGTAGCCCTCCCACTACCAAAACTTTGCCACGCAAACCCAATACAGCCACACAAGAATTTCAGTCAGCACTTTAGCTTTGTAGAGTCTTATTCTAATTTGCATTTATTTAGTTGACCACAAATTGGAGAAAGTTGAGTCTAGATGTCAGTGAAGTCAGTGCTAATCACATCATCCTTGTTTCCTCAACATTGCACAACCAGGAAGAGTGGGATTTAAATAGGCAAGATGGTGTCCTTTGAGTTTGGTACACCCAGCCTGGCCTCATTGACCCCTTGCAGCCTGCTAACAGAGAGAGTATGGAAGTGTGAGAGGTCATCTGCATCTGACTCCTGTGGTAGGTGTCCACAACTACCCACATGAACAATGATATAGACAAGCACCAAAGTCTCTGGGACCTACCAAATGAGAACTACTATAAAATAGACTTGTCTGCTGCTGATCCCTTCACCAGCAGTTCTCACATTCTGAAAAGGAGAAAATCACTGTTAAGGAAATACTGGGTACTCTCACAGCCACAGGTGTAAGGGGCTCTACCTATGATTCTTTATAAAGAAAATATGAAGAAATTCACTAAAATGTGCGTGCAAATGAAATTAAATAGGTGTAACTGCCAGTTCATATAGGCAAGTACATGAATTAGATATTGCTATGGAAGCCAGTTCAAAATTTCTTTGATTCTGAGAACTTCTATTTCATTTTTTTCAAGATGGAACTTTTCTGTGATGATATTTAATTTTTACTTGATTTTTCAAATGGATATAGAATGTCTCTCTTTCTTTTTGGTATTTTTTCAGGTGAAAAATATATGTAATAGAAACCTCTTCCTGTGTGAGACATTCTAAAGCAAATGAAAATGCAAATAGCTACAATGCAGCTGTCAGCAATATCTTTAGGCTGGTGTTCAGCAAACTGCATAGGAACCCAGTGATATTTAGTTGGAATTTAGATTTTGTATTGGAGAAGTTATTCAGGAAACTCCTGTCTAAGCAAGCAACTGAAGTTTTAGGGGCAAATGCTGCTGGTCCTATGGGGCATGTTCGGTATTATCTAAGACTTTTAATAAATATTGGAGGACAGACAAAGTAAAGACTTAGAGATTTTATAGAAAATAAAATAAAGTGGAAAACCAAATATTAATCGTGCTTGGTTTTGATAATGACTTCCTGAGAGAAAAGAACTACAGTAGACCATGTATCTCTTCATTAGAAAAAATAGTGGAGATAGCAGTATGTAATCATTAGTTGAACCAGGGAAAAAAAAAAAAAAAGAAAGAAGGGATGATCATTATGATGTAAAGAGACACATGACTTGTATAAAAATGAAAGTGTTTTAAATGGTTGGAATAAAGTTAGCAGGATAGATTTTTTTTTTCCAAGGGGTGGTCTTCAGAATGATCTTGTTTTATGTTTTCCACCTGTTATCTTCATGTAAAATGCAGGGCTTTGCTGATGAAGTTGAAATGCAAACAACACAGAGAAGAAACAGAATATCACACAGGAAGAATAAAAATAATATAGATAAGATAAAATACAGAAATTCTCATAGAGTAATACCAACCATCTGTTCTCTAAGCCAGAACCTGACTATAAGTGAATAAAAGGATTATAATTTGATCACAGAACGAGTATTAAACAGCAATGTCAGAGAGCTTTTGAAAAGGTCAGCTGACGATCAGGATATATCAGTGAGGTATATCTGGTAAGAACCACTAAGTGGTAAGTGGAAGTAATGCAGCCTCTTGGGCTGCGTTAAAAAGAGTGTTGCAAGCAGCTCGAGGGAGATGATTCTGTATACTCAGCCCTGATGAGACCACAACTGGAATACTCTGCCCAGTTCTGGACTCCTCAGTACAAGGGAGATGCACATACTGGGCCAAGTCCAGTGAAGGCCTATGAAGATGATAAGGGATTGGAGCATCTGTCACACAAGGAGAAGCTGAGAGCTGGGACTGTTCAGCCTGGAGAAAAGAAGGCTCAGGGGGGTATCTTATCAGTTTGTATAAATATCCAGTGACAGGGAAAAAGGAAGACAGAGTCAGACTCTTCTTAGTGTTGCCCACTGACAAGGGGCAATCAACACACATTGAAATGCAGGAAATTCTGTTTAAACATATATTTAAAAAAATTGTTGTGATGATGGTCAAACACTGGAACAGTTTTCCTAGCAAGGTTATGGAGTCTCCACTGTTGGAGACAATCAAAACTTGACTGGACGTGGCTCTGAGGTGCCTTCTATAGCTGACCCTGCTCTGATGTACACAGTTGGCCTACACGATCTCCAAAGACGCCTTCCTACCTCAACAGTTCTGTGGTTCTGGGAAACTGCCTGTGAATAATTGGAAGTGGGGAACTATAAGAAGGTTTTGAAACTTCAGTAGAATGATTTGTGACTTGAAGAGGGTGGATACAATGGTCCACAATTTCCACTTCAATTGTACTTCTTACTTTCCCATAAAGAAACTATCTATATTTGAAAATTCTTCTTGGTTTAAGTTACATACGTGTACCTTCAGCTGTTTTCTGGAGTCTGAAGAGAAGATGGTTTTAGCCTTTTATATTCTCAGTGTTCCAGCCTTGAGCCCTCAAACTGCCTATGACATCTTTAACTAAGATAAATAGCTTTTCTCTTAAACCTTGCAGCCGTATTCTTCCAGGATGTTTTGATCAACTTCTGAGGCTGTGTCCTTTGTAGTAAATTGGATGTGTCCTGGACTGTTTCCTGGCAGTGAGACCAGCTGTTATAGAATGGCTTATATCTATAATACTGAATTCTGTCACCCTCCAAAACAGATTGGCCATTACTAAACTGTCTATTGAGAATGGCCTGTTGTCCATGTTACTCTTTAAACCATGGTATGGGCACCAATTAAATGCTGCAGGACATCATATTCTATCATTTCTGTTTATCTCTTGGCCAGTTTAGTTTACCAACAAAGATGTAGCCACAGTATCCAAAGCCCTCTCTAGTCTTCTTCCTTAGGAGAAACACTCGTTCTGAGTTATGCTTTATTCTCAATACCTTTTTAGGGGTAGGCAACAGCTTCTGCACTTGATAATCCTGGAACAATGTTTACATATTCCAAATTGCTTCTAATGTAAGTGGGAAAAGGGGCAATGCTGGGTCGTATAACTGTCTTAAAGAGCCACTATACCTGCTAAAGCTTCTGTAATGCTTCTGTTGAGAAGATGTAGGGACAGAGAGAAAAGGAGACAATAAACAATATTAAGCTTACTAACTATACCAGAGTGAGTATTCAGAAATTTTCCTTCAATATACCATGTTTGTTATATAGAATATAGGCTTTTTCACCTCTATTTTGATTAAACATTTATTTAGTAGGGACAGGAGGAGGCGGGTTTAGCAATTCTCTTTTGATTACACAGTTTCTTTCTGTCAGTGGAGATGTCTTCTTTTCCAGTTCTTCCTTTCAGATAGTGGATGCTATTCCTTTTCAGATAAATGTTTTTTGTTTCTACTACTTGTTTTCTTTCATTCTTACGTTTGGATAAATTTAATTTTATTATAGTGTTCTATAAAATTTCATAATTCATGCATGTCATCATATTGGTAAAATTTGTTGTTAAAGTTCACGTCTTAAAAAAATATATAATTTTCTGATTTTATATATTTAGGATTGATTTCTTATTTGTTTTCTTAGTCACACTCTCTTGAGCTTTTCTCTTTTACCCTTTCTCAGCCTAGTATCTGTTATTAACTTTCTATTTGACATTAAATTTTTACGTAGTTACAGAAGCCTTAACATTCATCATTCCTAGTCCTTCCGATTTTCTCATATTCTTTTTGCTCTTTTAACATTTTGCCCTATGAAAAAATATTTTTAAAATTATTATATTAATGTTCCTGTATTTTAATATGAGAGACATAAATCCATATAGGGAATGGAAAAAAATTAGCTACCTTAGTTTAAATAAATTATTGTTAACTTGTCAGTTTTTAAGAGCAATATAGGAAAATCATATTAAAAAATCCATCACTTCAGCCATAATTACATATAAAGCAGAAAAGAAATGTAATATACCATTCAATTATTTAAAAACATATTAGCAAGCCCAGTAATCATGTTTACTCCAAAAAGTTGCAATCAGTTCTTCAACCAGGAAAAAATAAACACACAAAACAAAGAAACGAATAATACTTAGGTGTTGTGTGTAATTAATTGGCAATTTGTATCTTGCATGGAATTCACTGGGATTTATTGATAAATAAGATTGGTCAATAAGTTCTCAGAAATGAATATCTCAGATAAATTTTGCCAACATTTAGTCTTGGCTTTCACTAGGGAAGTCTGTATTTTTTTTTTCACTCTGATTTTCTTGATTTTAATTCACTTAAAGATTGCTAAGTCTTGTCTCGTTTAACAGCTCAGTTTTCCATCTCTGAAATCAGGGTGATTTACTGTTTATTTATTGGAACCTTAAGCTTTGAAGTTTTCAATCAACTGAGGTGTTTTATCTGAATATTTATTGTGCATAAAAAAGTGCCTTGGAAAACAACAGTCAACTGTTCAAGAATATCAACATTAAAAGTAAGAAAAAAATACTACCATTTAATAGCATGATAATGCATAAATATCTAAAAAGGTGAGAAGTTTACCTTTTGCTCCCAAAGCCTTTTTCTTTCCCAGATACTTAATCCTCATCAGCACTTATCCAACCAGAAAAAAACAAATTATCTTTTTGTGCCATTCCATGGAAAGATTCCATTTTATTTTCACATTGAACATGTGAGTCTGCATGAGTCCAAGGTTTACTTTGCAATATATTTATTACTGATATTTGTTAATATCTTAATGCCATTCAGGTCTACAGATTAGATTTTTAAAAGAGATAGTCATTGACCTAATATCACTGCCATTGATGTTAAGGTCAACTGAAAGTCAATACAGACAGCTCAACAGTCAGGTTAAATATTCATTAACATACTCCATCAGAGCTGTAGTTTAAGCCTGTATTCTTCCCACTGACTAGCTCTGCAAATCCAGATAGAAATTTAATGAGTAAAATAATGATTGTAAATAATGTTACTGGTAGTTGATCTTTTGTCTTCTAATGGTGGGCAACATTGATCTCATCATAGCTCTATTCATGACTGAACATTATTAAGACAGGATTTTTTATTAAGATGTGTATAATCCATTGCCATACCTTAATTCCATCTATTAAAATTATTTTACTGATAGATACTACCAAGATCAGCCTCACCACCTTTATTACATTAAATCATATGTACATCAATATTTATTAGGAACCTCAGATATAAGATACAGTTTGTGAAGTCTGCTAGTTAAATTGAGTCAGAAATAAAGTGGACAAGCAAGCTGGGAGTTAACTGTGTATTATCTTTGGTGGCATTCAAATTATTTCTGCACCATTAAGCATATTTCTTATTTCAATTGCTCTTTATTATTCAGAAAAAGAAGGAGCTAGAGTTATGTCCAAATGGTTTTCCATTTTACTTAGACCCAGCATCATTTTACCTTTTGTTATCCATGATGTACTGGCATTTCAAGCACGAAATTATGAAGCTAAATGTACAGGAAATTTTCTTTATGTTGAATATATTCCCCCCCAGCATGAATTGCCCTTTTCTGAACTTCTTTTTGTTTGGTTACTTAGTATGAAATTCTGACACTTTTTATACAATAGAATGAATAGGTCACTAACTGTAGACCCTGACTTCTCCAAAGTATCGTGGCTTCTCTCAAGATTAAATCCATTCACACTTTGAATTAATCAGTCTGATTACCTCAGAAAGCTATTATTTTTTTCCCACAGTTAGAACTTCAGAACGACAATTAGATATACTCACCTAGTGAGCACTTGCTACAGAAATCCTTTATAAATTTATTAAAAAGCTATTCTTGCACATGAGTAGCTAAACTTACATAAATAAAACCATGTTATATTTTTCATGGTTACTTGTTTCAAATTGTGCTAGTTTGGGCTGAGATAGAGTTAGTTTTCTTCAGAGTAGCTACTATGGGACTGTGTTTTGGATTTGTGCTGGAAAGAATGTTGACAACACAGGGATGTTTTCATTATGGCTGAGCAGTGCTTGCACAGAGCCAAGGCCTTTTCTGCTTCTCACACCACCCCACCAGCGAGGAGGCTGGGAGTGCACAAAAAGTTGGGAGGTGACACAGCTGGGACAGCTGACCCCAACTGACCAAAGGGATATTCCATACCATGTAATGTCATGCTCAGCATATAAGGCTGGAGGAGAAAGAAGGAAGAGGGAGGGTATTCAGAGTTACAGCACTTGTCTTCCCGAGTAACCGTTACACGTGATGGAGTCTTGCTTTCCTGGAGATGGCTGCACATTTACCTGCTGGTGGAAGTAGTGAATGAATTCCTTGTTCTGCTTTGCTTGTGCGCACAGCTTTTGCTTTACCTATTAAACTGTCTTTATGTCAAGCCATGAGTTTTCTCACTTTTACGCTTCCAATTCTCTCCCCCATCCCACCGGGGAGGGAGTGAGCAAGCAGCTGTGTGGGGCTTAGATGCTGGCTGGGGTTAAACCACAACAAAAATGTTACAACTGTCCAATACAACTTTCAAAAGATCTAGAGTCTATTCAATTACATTTCACTCCATATTTTCTCTAACTTCTGCGTTAGCTTAGTTCACATTATCCTTTACTATCTTAAATGCACACAAACACATAAAAAGTCTGAATAAATTGACGGTGTTTTTTTTCTCTCATTGAGTACACTTTAGAGCCCTCTGTGTTGGACTAACAATACTATCATTTTATTTCACAATATCTCCTTTTATATTTGGGGTTTAACTTTTATATACATCATTCTTTTAACAGTAGTGTTACAATAGTGTTACTTATCCTTGGACTGTTATATAGATATCCTAGACTTCTGTAAAGTGGATAGACCAGCTTGGATCTGGCTGCTTTTGAAGTCAAACATTTTTCTGGGATTGAATTAATTTAAGTTCTGTTAGAGAGAGGTTCTTTATATTTTCCACTTTAAATTGTATAGATTGAACTCTCTACAACATTCCTTTGATCTTTAAAGGACAATCTGGTGAATATTTTAAATTAATAAAATTTTCTACTAGAGAAATTTATTTAAGTCTAATTCTGCAGGTCAAATAAATCTGATAGCTTTACCTGAATTTATATGGCCTGTAACCATCATTAAATAAATGTCTGCATGACATGGTTTGTATCTCTCAGAGATCAACAATTGAAGCTGAAAAGCCTAGCTCAAGATTTTGATCATTGTTCATATTTTGCAAAATTCAGGTCAAACCTTCATATGACACCTTGTACATAGACTGAGAAAGTGTATGCCTGAGAATAGTATAGAGTATGAAGCACAGATATTTTCTGCAGTGTAAACTATTCCTAGATCTATTGTTCGATGTCTGTGAACTAAAAGCAAAACAAAGTTTTTTCAATGTAGAGGAAATAAGCCTTTCAAACTAAGGTACAATTTAAACAGTAGTGTCATTATTTTTATTTTGTTTGCTTGTTTGTCTCAACTATCTGCTACAGAAAAGAGAGCAAGTAAACCTTCTTTTTGTAATTGTATTTATTCAATACTTCATAACTTGCCTCAAGAAAAACCACTGTGCTTTTATTACTTTTTACATATTATTCGCAGTTGTGCAAATATTTACATGTTCACTGTAGATCAAAAGCAGAGACCAATGATCTGCTATATTCCATAACCATTTTTTGCAACAACAATGTCTAAGGAAGTGAAAATAAAATAAAAATAATATTTTAATTAAGAAACAGACTGTCTCCTAGGTAAGGAAGAAATAGAATGAGTTTCATAGTGAAAGATTAAATCTCCCTGGGTTTCAGAGGACACCAAAGGGGCAATTGGCCATAATAGCCAGTTGACTCCACAAGCAGACCAAAGGATGACATAAGATCCATCCACAGGAGCACACTGAGTAGTGCTCAATAAGGTGTGAAGCTTTCTCAAGTAGGGGACTTGTCTAATGGCAGATGTTGAAAGACTCTGGGTAAACTCTCTCCAAAAAAGGTCACCAGAGGCAGACGGTATGCGCACAGACAGACTGCCTCCTCACAAGGAACAAGATGAAAGAGGGGAGAAGAGGGGAGAAGAGAGAGAAAGAGGTATTTCTGGTTTAAATGTAGTGTAAATAGACTGAACATAGATGATATATATTTTTTGTTAATATCACTTACATACTCAACAACCATTCCTAACAGTGTTCTGTATCTCTATATACCTATCTGTATATATCTTGATACCTATCTACCTATCCATATTGGGTGTATGTGTTAAAGTGTTGCTATTGGAGGGGTGGGGGTGGCTGCAGGGCGGCCGCTGTGAGGAGAGGCCGGGGCTGCCCCAGGCCGGACACAGCCGGTTCCAGCCGGCTCCAACCCCCCACCGCAGGGCACGGCTGGGCCCTGAAGCCGAGGTGGTGACGCCTCCGAGGAAATGGGTTCAAGAAAGGGCAGAAAGCACCACAGGAAGAGGAGGAGGGAACAAAAAGTGAGAAAGACAAAGGGAAGACCAAGGTCAGAGAAGAAGGAGGAGGAGTCAGTGCTCCATGAAGCTAGAGCAGAGATTCCCCTGTGGTGCACAGAGTACCTGCTCCACCTGTGTTAGAGCAGATAGATATTCCCAAAGGAATCACCATCTATGGAGGGCCCACACTGAAGCAGAAGAAAAGTGTGGGAAGGAAGAGGTGGCAGAGAGAAGATGTTATGCACCGATTGTAACCCCCACCCACACCTCATCTCCCACTGCATCTCTTGGGGAGAGGAGACAGGAGTCCTGAGTGAAGGAGTGAAGTTGAGCTTGGTAAAGGGGAAGAGGAAAGCTGTTGTTTTAATGTTTCCCTTTTTTGTTTTCCACTAACCAAAATATTTATTGTAATTAGCAAAAAAAATAATAAATTTCACCAGGTCAAGTCTGTTTTGCTTGCAACGGTAACTGTTAAATGATCTCCCTGTCTTCATCTTGACCCACAAGCTTTCTTGTCCCTCTTCTTCCTATTTTCTCCCCCATCCCGCTCAGGGGGGAGGAGTGTGCAAGCAGCCAAGAGTAACCCACCACTCACTCTATCATCCATCCATCCATCTATCTATCAGTTGTATTTTTACCTTCAGTTGTCTTGAGTTAAGTAAGACTTAAGAATAAATGGATAACATCAAGCCATTCCCTCTTTACAGTTGAGGGGAAGTGCCCATGGAAGTGGGACTGCAATATCCTTATCATGATTGATCTCATTATTTGCCCAAGGCCTTAGCATTGTCTACTCGTAACAGATTTAGGCTCTCATTTCAGCTACACATACAAAGATATGGTACCTCAAAGACCAGAGGGAAGGCATAATTTTGGATTTGTTTTTGTTTGTTTGTTTGCTTTTGTTTTTCCCACAAGGACTATTGCTAAGACAGAAGGCTCTCTATTACCCAGAAAATGTCCTAATTCCACAGGAAACTTGACAGGGTAAAATCAAACTAAAGAAAACATCCTGCTAATGTATTTGAAGGCATATGAAACTAAGCCTAAAGTAGCATTTAGTCATCAATGTATTCTAAATATAATGTTAAAAAGAGATCAATAAGGTTTTAATTAGAGAAAAGAAACTGTTTCCTCCGGGTATACAACATGTATTGTTCCATCTTTTACGTATGCATCAGTAACAAAGTGTAGATCCACTGCACTAATGACTAAAAACTGAATGGATGGTCATTAATGTCTAAAAAAGCTGGGCTCACAAACCCAGTTGTACTGAAGCTAAATCAGCTTAGTGTTATCCATGTTTTCACATTGATCAGATTTCTTGGCAGCAATAGCAAAGTTCATGAAAAACACATCAATTACATGACAACAGGTGTTTTACATGATGGCTGAAAGTAGATGTCACTTTGCAGCATGTGAAAATATCTATGGAGGAGAAATTAGATTTGTCATCTCTAAAAATCAAACTCACTGAAGAACTAATAATCAAGAACTATTAACTATTGAGGAACTGTTAACTATCAAAGAACTAATAATAAACAGGAAAATATCCCCTCTTTCCACTATCTCAAGCATTACAGAAATAATATAAAAAATATGCTGCTTTTTTTTGAGAAATAAAGGGGAAATAAAGGGAACAAAATAAGGAAAAAAAGATGGGTCTATAGTCAGAATTTGGGCTAGGATTACAGTTTCCTGGGGAAAAAAATATCAGAATATATCTCATTACATTTGATACTTGAAGTGATGTCTGGGCTAAGATGAAGGCTGAGGACACTGGGACTCATGCTAAAAACAGGAAACCAAACAGGGTCATCAAGGTCAGCCCTGTAGCCCCCTCTCAAGGTCAGAGTCTAAGCTTAGGATTAAAGTTAGGGTTAGAACTTTGAAACTAAGAAAGAACTATGGAAAAGAAGACTAGATTAATTGTGTCTCTTGTGAAATTTTCCAACAGTCTTAGGCCCAAAACAAGACTGTTGTTCCTAGATGTGTCAGCTATCCCTAACACTCTTGGACGTAGCCTGTGCTTGGTGTTCTTGAAGATGAAACACTTGAGAAGTTAGATGGAAGGCGAGTGACATGGATGGTGCTGCTTTCAGCATCAGCAGGAACAGAAGTGGCCGGGGACAAGGTCTGACTGATCTGTAGGCTTTCTAGTGGTGCAGCTGAGGAGGAAGCTAGGGTCAGCAGAAAGATACCTTGGAGAATGTTAGCAGTTGCAGTCTTATCAAGTTTCATGGCTCAGCTGAGAGTTGAGGTTTTCTTACTTTGCCACCATCTTTTAGCTTGAAGGGGGGGAGGGGTGAGGAGAGGAGCAGAGAAAGAGGGGTAGAGATGGTGAGAGAGGGAGGAAAAAGAGAGGGAGGGAGGGAGAAAGACGGAGGATTGGGTAAAAAGCAAGATTGAAGCTGAAAAGTAGAAAGAAGGTAAGATGCGTAACTTCCTCCTACATGTTCTGCCCTGTGTGATCCAAGTCTCAGCTCTGATGGGGCACAATTGTATAACCTTAACTTAGACTTCTGAGAAAATTGTTGGATTATAAGAAAGATCGGTGAGAAATTCTCTAGAGTATAACTATGCCAAGTGAGAAAGGTAAAATTTCGGACAGGTAAGGCAGTTGATAACAAGGATCACTAAAATTTCAAAGAGTAAAGAGGGAAAATACAAACATGAGAGGTATAAATTCCTAAAAGAAAGAACAGGAACTCAGAAGGTGGCAAATGAACAACATTAATCAGCCCATTCTAAGGAGCAGTAGAAACCTTTCCTCTCCTGGTTGATGACTAATGGTCAGCAGAGTTTCTTCACGGAATTGTAGAAATATTAACGTTTTGTCTATCTTATTAATGTCTTTCTGATGTATTAACCAATAAATAATAGGTTGGGGGGTGTTGGTTTTTATTTTTTATTTTGTTTTATTTTTCAGGCATGTACATTTTGCTTGCAGAGTCTCTGTGCATGACAAAAATTGCCTAAACAAAGCGACCGGGAGAAGGAGTATCAGAACTTGGTGGAAAATGAGAGCAGCTTAGGTCCTTTTGGATGGGGCTCTGGGAATCCCAGGTGCTTTGGAACTGCAGCCAGAGACTATGAAAGTAGAATGGAATAGTAAGAAAAACTGAAAATAAATATGCAATATTTCACCGTGTTGACTGTAGTCATCTGAGACTTCTTGCTAGAATTTTAGAGATAGTTGCTATCAGATTTACAAATGACCGCTTTCTCCTTCCAGGGCAGGTAGGGAAATGACTCTCTCCCATCCAAAGGAAAGTTTAGGGATGTGGGTCATCCAGAAGATACTTTGCCTGTAGTAGCAGGAATGTGAAGATGAATTGAGAGAAGTAGAAAAAAGCATTTACAGTCTGTCAGGAAAACACTAAAGTAGATATTGAGCTTGCTGTAGTATGTGGAGAGTAGTAACCTTGACTACTCTATTAAGGCAATAAAAGGGGAACTTGTCACTGTGGAGTGCAAAATCATGTGTTTGAAATCAGTGATTGAATTGTTGACAGAACAGAAATAGAAATTTAGCACTGAAGTGAAGTGAAGGAATGGAAATACAGTGAATGTGCAAGCGCAGAAAAACAGTGCTGATCAGTATGTCTCTGCTGCAGAGGGTTTGCGTTCAGCATCAACAATAGATCAAGACCATTTGTGGTGAATGGCTTAAAGAGATGGCAAAATAGAAATTCAAACTGGGGACTAAGGCAGTTGAGAGAAGCTGAGATGCCTCTGAGGGTAATCATGAAAGAGCAACAATGCCATGGATCAAATAATTTGACTTGTGAGAATATGAGTCAGTCTTTAAAAAGAGCATTTCAGGAGAAGCAGGGTAAGTTTCAACCCTCAGTGCAGGTGTCTTTCCAGTAGAAGACATTGATCTTGTGACCAAAATGGGGTAACTGGTATGACCCAGATCTTTCTGATTGACACCTACCAGATTACCCATGAAGCACATAAGCCTTCGCTGTGTACCTTCTTCTGCAGGAAGAGCTGGAATAGTTAACATTCCCCACAGCTCTAGTAGCTCTCTTTTTTACCAAAGGAGTCATGAGAACTCATGATGATGGATATGAACCAGTCTAAGATATCATGCTTTCAATGGGCCTTCTGAATGTAACAAGCAAGGTGATGGAGAAAAGTCACTATTTCAAGGTCAAAGCAAAGACCAAAAGTTTAGCTGGACTGCTGGAGGTAGATATTCAAGAGGAAACTGCAATGAATTGCACTCAAAAGTCCTGTGGAACACCTTTTCACAGCCAAAAGAGAAACAAGAATCTAATTTGGAATCAGCTGAGGGACTGAGGAGAAGACACAGATGCCTGAAATTGTTGTTAACAAAAATTATTAAAACTCAGATTAGAGTTTAAAAGGATAGTTGTGTTGATTATTGAATCATTATTTAATACTAGAAAAAGAAGAGTTTGAGAGTTTGGATTAATTCACAAATTTAAGTGCTCTCTGGATTAAAGTGTCACTGGAAAACATGAAAGGTCAATATTGAGGTTTTGTAAATGCATTTTTTGCTTAGTAATAGACTTTAAACAGAACCATTGTATATTGTTTTTTCTTGGAGAACCATCAGGGAAACAACCGAGAGCACCCCTTACGAGAAGGACTTGGGGGTACTGGTGGATGGAAAGCTGTGCATGAGACAGCAATGTGCACTCACAGCCCAGAAAGCCAACCATATCCTGGGCTGCATCAAAAGAAGCATGGCCAGCAGGTCGAGGGAGGGGATTCTGCCCCTCTACTCTGCTCTGGTGAGACCCCACCTGGAGGACTGCATCCAGCTCTGGAGCCCTCAGGACAAGACAGACATGGATCTGTTGGAGAGTGTCCGGAGGAGGCCCAAAAAAATGATCAGAGGGCTGGAGCACCTCTCCTATGAAGACAGGCTGAGAGAGTTGGGCTTGTTCATCCTGGAGAAGAGAGGGCTCCAGGGAGATCTTACTGTGGCCTTTCAGTACTTAAAGGGGGCCTACAAGAAAGATGGGGAAACACTTTTTAGCAGGGCCTGTTGTGATAGGACAAGGGGTAATGGTTTTAAACTAAAGGAGGGGAGATTTAGACTAGACATAAGGAAGAAATTTTTTATGATGAGGGTGGTGAAGCAGTGGCACAGGTTGCCCAGAGAGGTGGTAGGTGCCCCATCCCTGGCAAAATTCAAGGTCAGGATGGATGGGGCTCTGCAGCCTGATCCTGTTGAGGATGTCCCTGCTCATTGCAGGAGGGTTGGACTAGATGACCTTTAAAGGTCCCTTCCAACCCAAACTATTCTATGATTCTGTGATCAACATTGCTAAAGATCAAAAGCAGTGCTGAGATGTCAAAAACTTAAGGTTCATATGATAGTATTCTACTCTTTTATCTACATATCAGAGATCTATCTGTAGTTAAGACAAGGGTGGAAATTCCTTTTTCTGTTACGGTTATGCCTTCATAAAAGATGAGCTTAATATTTAATTTTAATGTTCAACGTTCACGTGACCTAGAATCCAAGGGGTGTGAAGAGGTTCCAGAAGTTCACAGACTTATTGACAACTACTACATGTTATATACAGCTGGCTGTAATTAATGCCAAGGTTCGTGCTAGACAGGCAAAACAGAAGAAAACAGTTTATTAAGTCTGCAGCAGACTTCAGGGCTAAATTGGAGGCAGTGTTTTTAAAGGCCAGCGATTTATATTGATCTGCAATTCTGCCAGAAGGCACTTGGTGACTGTAAAATGCCAGAGTTAGGATTAGTCCTAGGTATTATAAGGAAATAGAAACTTCTTTGGACATGAACATTATCAAAGTAATGATGCTTATTGTATGTAGGCTTCATTTTGCTTAAATAAGAAGGATGCATGCTGAATTATTTCTTCTTTCTTATTCTTCACGTATCAATAGAAAGAGCAGCAAATTTAATCAAACCAATGATTACTATATATATATATATGCTACCATGCTACACCTAGAATTTTGTTATGTGCAAAAAAGGAACACACTAGATTTCTGAAGCCAAGAATTATTGTTACTCTAGTTTATGTTTCAATGCTCCTATAGTCCAGATTATTGAATTAACACAGAAAAGCACAGTGAATATTCCTACATAGTATTAACCACAACAATCTCCAGTATCTATTCATTTTCTCTGGTGCTCATCTTACCCTTCCAATGTTGCACTGGGTTTGAATGTTCAGTCTTCCTCAAGAAAAATTGAGGAGAGGGCTGTATGATGACTTCTCAGCATCCCAAGGCTTCTGCTGGGAACAGTGGGATGCTAGCAGTGGGGGGGTTTTTTCTCCCCAGTCTTAGGAATGCCTGTGTTTATCTGTTTGAGTTTTCTTAACACAACCAGCTTCCTTCTTAATAGCACCCACCTAAAGTTTAAAAGTTGCTCATCAGTCTCCCCCAGCCTCAATCAAGATAAAAGACTATAGGTTGCTATGTGATGAACACCTAGGTTTTCCAGAGCTTTTACCCTACAGACAGTTACCTCTAGACAGATGTTAAAGCAAGCTGAAATTAGGTCAGGCCAAGGCAAGCCCAGACAAACATACTGTCAGTAGAAAGAAACCACTTATATTCTTCAGTAACTAAGGCACTTACATGTATTTAATATGATGTTAATAATATCTTACTTTGGGAGAAAAAAGAAGGGGAAAAGAAAGAAGGAAAGGCTGAGCACAGCAAGGTCAGAACTGAAGGCTGAAGAACCTTTGAACCAATGAACCAGTGAATAAGTTTCAGGAGTTGCTATTCTTTTGTGACTAGGAACCAGCTGTGAACAAAAGGTATGATATGTACTATATATAATATGATTTACATTGTTTCATTATTCTGTTTTACTAAAGGCAGCAAAAAATTGACGTTTCGTAAGACTATAAATGTCTAGGTTCTTGTTCATTGATGCTTGACCATGTAAAACGAATGGAAAAATAAGTTTGGGTATGGGAGAATGGAATCTATTGTTTGATTATAAGGTTCCTTGGGACCGAGATGAGAGCTAGTGTTGCCAGAGGTTAGAATGACCTGCCAAAGGTTACAATAACCTATAATGGCTGTTATAGCCATTTATCTGTACTATGGTCATCGGTGCTAAATCTTTAGGTTAGTTTTATAGTTAATTAGAAAAAGAGGAGTTAGTCTTCCAGAATCCTCCATCCTAGCTATGTTCTGAGCTCAGGATTTCAAGGCATTAGATGTCCATGTCAGTTTTCAGTATTCTGTAACTAACTATAGTTCAAGATAAGTGCTCTTCAGAAAATAATAGTTTAAAAATTCAGTTTGCTGTTGAAGCTTCCCTTTAGTGTAAACTGAAGGACCAAAAAAAAGCTCATTATTTACATTCTTCCTCAGTGAATATGTTGGTCTACATGCTGTAAATTAAATGAGGATTAGGATTATGGCTAGAATTGCAGGGTCAAGGGAAAAAAAAAAAAGAGTTGAAGATTTTAATTTAGTAATGGATGAGGTAGGGATTGGGGAAAAATAAGTCTGGAATACAACAATTCATTGAGGACTTTTTCACTAGAATAGCCTTGGTTGGAAGGGACCTTGAAAGATCATCTGATCCAACCTTTCATGGCAAAGGGAGCCTACATGAGATTATCTAGCACCCTGTCCAGCCTCACCTTGAAAACCTCCAGTGACTGGGACTCAACCACATCCCTGGGGATCTTGTTCCGGTGAATGGTTGTTCTCATTGTAACAAAATTTCCTTCTTATATCAAGATGAAACCTCTCCCAGTGTAACTTGTACCCATTGCTCCTTGTCTTCTCCATGTGGCTCCCTGTGATGAGAGAGCCTCCATCGTCTTTGTAGCTGCCCTTCCTCACAGGACAGGTTCTCTATCCCTTTGATCATCTTTGTGGCTTTCCTTTGGACCCTCTCCAGTCTGTCTGTGTCTTTCTTGGATTGAGGGGACCAGAACTGGATGCAGTACTCCAGGTGTAGCCTGACAAGTGCTGAGTAGAGTGGGATGATCATGTCTCTATCTCTGCTAGTAATGGTCCTGTGGATGCAGCCCAGGATTCGATTTACCTTTGTTGCTGCTGTGGCACACTGCTGACTCATGTTCAGCTTGTTGTCCACCAGGACCCACAGGTCCCTTTCAGCAAGGCTGCTCCCCAGCCATGTAAATCCTAGCCTGTACTGGCTCTTTGGTTATGTCATCCCAGGTGTAGGACCTTCTGCTTGCCTTTGTTAGACTTCATACTGTTCTTGCTAGCCCACTCTTCCAGCCTGTCCGGATCTCTCTGTAAGATGCCTGTCCCTTCTGACACATCTACCTTGGTGTCATCAAAAGTAATGTCAGAGTTAGACTGTGGTTTTTGCTGATGGCTGATATTGGCCTTGATCCAGATTTTTTTAAGATGAGGTTTTAAAACTAGGATTGGGTAAAACCTGAAATAAGATGTTTGTTTTATTGCTGTATTTGTATGTAAGCAGGGAAGCTGAAGGCTGGAACTGTCAAGCATCATTCTCAAACTCACTTTTGTTGTAGGTGTCTGTCATCTGTCATTCCTTAGGCAGTCAGTGTCATGTTTTAGAAGATTAGTTGAAGAGCATGTTTTATTGTAACACTCAAGTGTTGTGGTTTCCTTTGTGCATAATATTTAGAAAGCAGACATTTACAGGTTCCATTCATGTAATCATAAACAACATCTACATATATTTGATGAGATGAAATACAGCTTAAAGGTATGTAGTTCTTTCCATTGACTACAAAGGGGTTCCAACACTACTAGCTTAGCTGTGGACAGATGCACTACACATATACTATTTATACACAGGATGCATGAATACATATCACATTCTTGGAATTCATGTTCCTAGGAAAACTCTTTAGTGTAAGACTAATGAAGCCCTGGATTGGCTGGGGAGGACATTATGAAATATCGAACCTTGGAGGACTTTATAGGTACATTAGGCAAAACATTTACAAGGAATGGTGTACAGTTGATGATGCCTTGAATATGTGAAATAGACTTTAGTTTTAAATCTGTGTAATAGAACTTAAGAATCATCTGATTCATTAAAATCAGTATGATTGTCCTATCAGAGAAAAATATAGTTAGTTATGTAGAATGGCTATCTTGTATATTTTTTGAAGTAAAATCAAAGGGTTTGTAACAAAAAACACTGCCAAGTGAGAAACAAGACAGAATAAAAAACCTCTGGCTTTATGGAGTTCACTCATACTCATTTACGATGGTTGAGACTATACACTGAATTTAAAAATCAATTTTAGAAAATTCAGGAATGGATAGTTTAAACCATCCAAATGTATGTTAAAGAGAACATCTTTATAACTGACACATCAGCAAAGTTATACATAATCAATAGTGAAACACACTTCATGATCTTCAGCACCTGGAAACCCAAGTGTTAATATTAATTATGCATTTAGTAATTTACAGATACAGAACAATAGATCATATCTGGAATGTCTTACTCTTAAATGAGTCTCCTTCCCTTGTCACAGATTTTATGTCACAGATTTGGTACTCTTTAAAGATGCAGAATCACATAGAAACAAACTGTGATTAGTTATCTCAATTGAAAGTAGAATCAGAAGCAACTATCATAACCCGTGGCAAAGAAAATGATAAATGATAGCCTCCTGAGAAAGATAGCTAGCCCTTTAGCATAGGAGATTAGGAACCAGAAATTGAAAGGATTATGAATCAAAACTGAAATACATTTCAGTGACATGGAACTGAAGTTCAAGAAGAAAGGGGTTATCCTGAGGCCTCTGAGAAGTTTAAGGGTATTTCGCTCTACAACACTTTTTACAGTTGATATGTCTGTTGCTTTGACCAATTCCTGTGCCACATTTTACAGTGGGCTTATTAATCAGTTTCTATACTACCAGTTCAGTCAAAAGATCACACAATTTTCTGCCTCATTTGTTTATTAATGCCAATTAGTACCATAGCTTTAATAAAAGGGAAATATCTCTTTGCACCACAGTCTTCTGACATTACAATCAGGGAAAAAAAAGAAATGTACCTCTGGGCATGATTAAATACTATGAGTAGCCATTGTCTATTTTACAAATTCTGTTCTTTGTACATTCTCTGGTTTTGCTCCTACACATATCAAAATTTAGATGAAAGCTAAATAGCAAATTTGCAGTCTGCTTTATTAGTCATCTGTATTTATGTGGCAAGTATTCACAAGAAAAATTTTTTTTTTTTACAGTAGCAGTGTTTAAAAAAGCTGATGCTCAAATGCTATTCAACTTCAGTTTATATGAAAAAACAAATACTTGATTCAATAACATGAGGTTCATTCAAGCAAAATGAAGCTTAATTGTTTTCATTATTAATGTATAGAGCAAAATTCCCATGGACCATGTCCTCTCACAGTAATAGAATCAAATGAATAAATAATGTATGAGAATACAATATTCAAAGTATGCTGAAATCATGGAATGAATTATTAGATACACATCCATAGTTTACTCTGAAGTAGGTTTATCTGGGATGACTACACTTACATGATTTTGAAAGGCAATAACCTATTCATGAGTGAATTCTATAGGTCCCAGCTAAACACAAAATGGATGTATTTAGCAGAGATTAATGTGAATAATAATTTTGTCTAAGACAGTAACTTTCTTTGGCACCATAATTTTAAAGTAGGAAGCAAAGATTGAATATTCTTGATAGTAAGTTAGTGGTATAAAGGGCTACTTAATTTATTTTTCCTGTTGTTTACTAATGTTTACCTGGAGGTAAATTTCAAAGATAATAAATAAAATATTTTGAAGAAATAATAATTCACATTATTCCTGTAATTATAAAGAAAGCTGCATATTTTTTTATAGCCTTGGAGAGAATTAGACAGAATTTTCTCCTCTTCCATTTCTACTCTATGCTTTCTTTTTAGTTCTTTTTATTCTTCAGAATTATCTGAAGAGGGTTCTTCGGCATATCCTTTCCTCCTGAAAGGAGGTTGTAGAGAGATGGGGGTCTGTGTCTTCTCCCAGGTAACATGCGATAGGATGAGAGGAAATGGCCTCAAGTTGCATCAGGGGAGGTTTAGATTGGATATTAGGAAAAATTTCTTCACCAAAAGGGTTGTCAGGCATTGAAACAGGCTGCCCAGGGAAGTGGTTGAGTCACCACCCCTGGAGGTATTTAAAAGACATGTAGATGTGGCACTTAGGGACATGGTTTAGTAGTGGACTTGGCAGTGAACAGTTGGACTCGATGATCTTGGAGGTCTCTTCCAACCAAAATGATTCTATATATAGTTCTTACTTTGTTTGTTGTTTATTTACTGTGCATCCTGTTCTGTTAATAATCTTGGATGTCATTGTCTACATCTGAACTGGGGAACAGAGGAACATTTGTCCCCTTCTTCCATACTGAGAGATTCACCCTACCTGTATTAGTGAAAATGGGTCCTGTTTAGTTTCTAATTATTAAGTTCTCAGAGAAGAGGTCTCCCAGGTCTGTCCTTTATGGAAAATCACCTTCTGAACTGGTTAGAAAGTCAAACTCCCCTTTGTTCCTTCTCCATAATGGAATGAATTCTGAATTATTTTGTCTATGCAGCATTACAACTTCTTTAAGAGGAATGAAAAAGTTACGCTTCCTAACTTAACCTACCTCTTAAGGATGAGGTACTATTACAGGAAGAAAGCATGCTGTCCAATGACTCTCAAGATGAAAACCACTCAGAATTAGGGATCTGGTTATGTTTTATCTACATACCTAGGCAGTGCTTTCCTGAGCCAAATTGGAATGAATACATCAGTGTTTTTCTTCTTTTCACACCTGTTTGAAATGCATCAGTACACTTACTAAACAGGGAATATTGGTAGATAAATAGTTAATTTTGTGGTTATGCAACAGGCTAAGACAGATCTGCCATGCATAGGTCAATCGTCAATAATTTGTGTTTGGGGAGTGATTGTTGTGAGCCAGTCTGATCAGAGGTACCTTTAGAAATTCTGAGTGAAAAATGTCTCTTGTAGAGATCCAGCGGGTATTTTATTAGTCAAGCTTGTCATATGTCTTGAGGGTATTCTTTCACCCAGGAATAATAAACAGATAAACAAATAACTGCGGATGTAATATATATTGGTATTTATCAAGATACCATATTAATAAAAATGTTTGGAGAAGATATAGAACATTTCTGTCTTTCTTCCACTTTTCCAGATACATGACTTTCATTCCTAAAGGACAGGTAAATATATTTATCTATTTTTCTGAGTAACTTAAACTGACTCTGGTAAGAAAATCACTATGTCATCTGAAAATTTTCAGGTACAAATATCATATTATGGAATACTACAGTTTTATCCATATGTTGCAGGCAAGTCTATGTTTTTATGCTCAAAAGCTGTTCTGTCACTTCCTTTCCAGCATTATAGAAACATTATTATTTTGGTCAATAACCTAGCACAGCTGACAAGGACAAGAAAGGAACATTTCTTCTTGTCACATAAAACATCATCATTTTATTAGCTGACAGCAGCTCCTCAAGATCACATCAAACACAACTGACACAACAGAGTGGTCCTAAATTAATAACTTAAAGGACTTTTCCCCCTTCAAACACAGTATTAGTTACATATTATAGAGGTTTTGTGTTTGTTTTTTTTTTAAATAATGAACTTTCATGAAAATAAAGATATTTTCTTCTAGTATTTACTTTCATGTCTGAAAAATGTTACCCTATTTTACCCTACTTTTATTGTCATTGTTATTAATATGCTGTGGGAATTAATGTAACATTTTGCTTTCTAATATTAGATTCTTTTGACTGCTTTGAGAATGTAATGACAATAATTGCTAATGACAGATAATTGAAACAACTATTAGCAAGATGATGTTGTAAGACCAGCTAAGGAGAAGACTGAGGTAATAATGTATTTTAAACAAGCACTTTACATATAGTCTTCAGGTCAATAAGGTCAATATTGTTATAGGTTGGTTTTGAATTAGTAACTGAGAGATGAAAGGCTCCCAACATTATTATACTCCTTCATCCATTATTATTATACTCCTCATCCTTCACCCATTATTCAGAGTGGTTTTTATGTCTTCAAAAGGAAGATGCTGCAGCTGCTCAGTTTTCAGAATCTTTGAAACTGCTTGGTTTTGCTGAATTTCTCACAGTTAAAAAGTTAATAAAACATTAAAATTCCTTCATGTAATGTTTTCTAGACTCTATACAGCTAAGAGTCCATAGGTTTTCATGTTCATTATTCTGCCCATAATGAGGAGAATAAATGGCTGCTGAAATACTGTTTTGAAGAGAAATTCCAACAAAGAAAGAGGAAAGAAAGGCATAGGGTCTTATTTCAAGAACCTCTCAACTTCTACAGTACAGTGAAGGCAAAACAAGAGGGAAATGTGTGGACTTGGAACAACTGCTACATGTAAAATAAGCTTCAGAGTGGAAAACTGAAGCACAACATAGCTAAAAAAATAATTCTTTGAAGTATATATTCTATATTCCATATTAAAAAGATATGAAGAAATTACTGTAAGAGGAGGTATTAAGAAAATTTTCTGCTCAAAATAGTGTGTTCTAACTGTTCCCCAAGAGTTTTCCTGGCTATAAGATAATCTTCAAGGAAGATTAAGGCATTATTTTCCTAAATTATTTTGGCCCTGCTGGGCTTTAATATTACGGAAAAAAAAGAGATTCAGAACTTAAATCCAATAAAGGAACTAGGCCCTCAAGCATTATGTATTAGAAAATATCTCTCTGACTTGGGAAGTGGTATCTGCATTATGATGGTAAGTGCATTATAAGTCCAGAAGAGTGATAGACAACTTGCTATACTTATTTACAGAAAGCAAGAAGCTATAAAGACTTAGGAGGGGTTTCAAGGACAATTCTATTGAAATCTCAGAAAGTTATTCAAAGCTGAAGCACCTGGCTCATATATAAAGAGACAGAGCTGTTATTCTCTCCAGAAGTCCTTATAGTTATTCACTGGGAAAACAGCATGAAGATTTTTAATTTAAGAAGCAATGCTGATAGTTTTATGTCATAGGGTTGTGCTTATAACCTTTCTTATCCTTTCCCCTCAGAAAGATAGTACTTTGAACAGTCATTAGCTAAAATATATAAGCAAACACCTGAGTAGGAATCCTGAATTCAGGAGTCCCCCTTTTTCTGCTGCATGGAGTAACTATTAAGTTAAATAGCCATGCTTTCTTTTGCTTGGTCTGCCTCCGACTCCTTGAATTTTTGTATTCTTTTTCTGCATTATAGCTCAGCTTTGCCAGAGACTTGAGATTTCATAGTCCATGAAGATAAGCTTTCTATGAAGGTGCTTCCAATGGAAAGGAATCCGAGGTTGCTCTTTATAGATAAAGACAAGATAGCAACAAATCAAATGTCAGAGTCTAACACTCTCTCACCAGATTCTTTTAGACATTCCTCATGCGGAGGGTTTAACGTTTAATAACAATTTACTTGCTTGAAGATATTTGATGTTACATAGGATTTTGGTTTAGCAGAGCAACACAGCTATGTACTTAAATCACAATACAAACACAAATTACACTTAGCAGAGTACAGCAATTGCAATACACATTTGAGTTACAATATAAATGAGATGCTCATTACCATACTCACCAATATATACTCACCATCACGGCGCTGGGTATCCCCAAAATCTGGAAAGGAATATATGTGCTTAAACCAGCTCAAGCTCATTATTCTTTTCAAGTTCTTTTTGTTGATTGTTCATTTTCTATGCTGCACATTGGACCAAGACATATATACAGTCCCCCTTCACCATACTGGTCTGACTAACTCAGGAAGACATTTATAATCTTTTGGTTAACTCAGGGACAAACAGTAACACAGCTGGTTAATTCACTCAGCTGATACAACTGCTTGATTTGGTCAGCGACTCCACTGTTGTAGCCACTTATCTAAAATAAAAGCCACCCCTGGTTCCCTTTGTGCTGAGACAATTTCAGCTTTATTTGCAACAGCTGTGGTCAGTCATTCCCTACAATTTTCCCTGAGCTTCATGAGCATGTTGTCCTTGTCTATCTTTCTTCCACTGTAGGGGTTTATTGATCAGTCACACCAAGAAAGCACCATGTATTGGGAAATGGTAACTTGGCTGAAATTTATGAAAACAGAAATTACCCATTTGAAGCCAGCTATTCTAATAGATAATTCTTCATATTTTTAAAACAAAGAACTTATACTAAGAAATACTTTTACTTTTCACTGCCAGTCATTCTGCTATCTGGGAATTTACTTGAAACGTCCTAAAACCTAAATTTTTTCTAGAAAGAAATGAGGGAAATGCCTGGCTTATATAGCTCCAATATGAGTTCTGTGATGAATTCCAGGCAAAATTACATTATTTCTTTCATGGCATTTTATTTTGTGTATTTGTGTAGAAACACATATACTACCTTGAGTTCTGCATAATACTGTCTTTCCCACTTAATATTTCCATTTTCACAAGCATGTAAAGAGTTCTTAGCAGATTCATAAATAAGGAATGAACTAAGTCACATTACCTAAAGCTTGCATCAAGGAAAATAATTTGCTGTGCAGCTTTTGATTCCATGATTCTTTCACAGTTGTTGCAACATTCAAGAGCCCAAGATAAAGAAAGAATTGATGTGACAGTACCAAAGCTATTTTCAATAGAGTTCACCATATCATTACAAAATATATTTCTGAAGTCCTTGCTTTTAAACTATAATTGAGCTTACTGTGGTAAATTAAGGTCCAATACTCTCAATGCCAAGATATGAGTAAATGATTTTGGACATCATTAGTAGCTTAACATTAAGGTTTTTCACTATTACCATTAGTAAATACAGGTTTCTCTGTCTTAAGTAAATGAAACAGTGCTGGGGTAAACAATTATCAACATATAACAGTCAACCCTACAGATGAAAAGGAACATGGGGATAAAAACTTCAGATAATAAATCACTGAGAATCTGACATCCTGAAAAAAAGATGGCTTTTCATAAAATGTCACAGTATTGTACCTAGAAGCAATATTTGCTCTGTGTTATAGAAAGGATCTATTTCCATTTGTTCTGTGACAGGAGACTTAAGGGAAGCAATCAGCCAAGCATGGCATGCATAATATCGAAGGGTCTGAAGGACAGGTTGTTTTAGGTGGGTGACACAGTTTTGATCTTGTATCTTCTTACATCACAATGTTATTTGAAAAAATCTTCTACACAAAAGACTCATCCCCATGCTTGTATACATACAGGAGCATACATACAGGCAAAAAATATTTTTTTCTAGAGTTTATTTACACCAAAAAAAAATCCATATCAAGCAAAAGCAAAATTGGACAAAGAAGACTAAATCTTCTTCCCTCCACAAGATACTAGCATGATAGCTGGCTAAGAAAGCTAACCCACTCAACAAAGAGGATGGCAAGATCTGAAAGTCTACTGAAATAAGCACACAGTGCCTTCTTTTAGGAAACAATATGTTGGTATGACTTCTCATAAAAAAAAGAATTTGCAGATTAAGTAGGTGTTGTGGTTTAACCCCAGCTGGAAACTAAGCACCACGCAACCACTCGCTCACTCCCCCCCAGCAGGACAGGGAGAGAGAATCAGAAGAGTAAAAGTGAGAAAACTCGTGAGCTGAGATGAAAACGGTTTAATAATTGAAATAAAATAAAATAAAATAAAAAAAATAATAATAATAACAACAACAACAACAATAACAATAACAAATTGTAATGAAAAGGAACATAACAAAGAGAGAGAAATAAAACCCAAGAAAGACAACTGATGCAAATGAAAACAATTGCTCACCACCAACCGACTGATGCTCAGCCAGTCCCTGAGCAGCGTTTCCCCTGCTAACCTCCCCTCTACTTTTATTGTTGAGCATGATGTCATATGGTGTGGAATATCCCTTTTGTCAGTTGGGGTCAGCTGTCCCAGCTGTGTCCCCTCCCATCTTCTTGTGCACCCCCAGCCTACTCACTGGTGGGATGCGGTGAGAAGCAGAAAAGGCCTTGACTCTGTGTAAGCCCTGCTCAGCAATGGTGAAAACATGCCTGTGTTATCAACACTGTTTCCAACACAAATCCAAACCATAGCCCCATACTAGCTACTATGAAGAAAATTAACTCTATCCCAGCCAAAACCAGCACAGGAGGTCAATATATCTTCAAAGTAAGACCACTTATGATTACGATTACATTCAACATGATATATCATAAACCTAGTTTTATTATTGATAGAATGTTTTAAAATAGGAAGTGTATAAGAGCAGAACCTAACAAGCATCAGGTCACTTTATATTTTGTTAAACCAAAAAGAAATTACATTTCTCTGACAGAATGTTTATTTGTAAATTCATGTTGTTGAATTTTGCCAGATGACTGGTTTGAACAAAGTTTTAGCAGGTAAAAACATGTTTTAAGTTTCCAGCTAGCAGATGAAGAATGGACGTTGTCTCAAGTTAGTCCATCCTCTGGAATCCATCCATTTCTTCATCAATACAAAGACAAACTGGGGAGCTCCTGAGCCACCCAGGAATTAATGACTTTAGTGCACTTGGTATTAGTCTGAACCCAGCAGCACCACAATTTTGACTATAGGATAAAGTGGACTTTCATCCTTAAATTTCATGTGTAACTTAAATTCCATAGCTCTTGCCACAATGTGAGAATACAATTCTCTTTACTGACAGTAAGACCCAGCATGATTCCTCTGGCTGGAGGACAGTGTCCCTCTCAGGTGAGGCAGTACACCAGGATGGGGACATGCAACCAGTCCCACGGCAAATCCCACTGGCAGGGTCTGGGTGCTGTTGCCACCCCTTGAATCACAGAATCATAGAATTGTTCTGGTTGGAAGAGACATCCAGAATCATCGGGTCCAACCATTAACCTAGCATGACCAAGTCCACCACTAAATCATATCCCTTAGGGCCTCATCTAAACGCCTTTTGAATACCTCCAGAGATGGGGACTCCACCACCTCCCTGGGCAGCCTGTTCCAATGCCCGACAACCCTTTCGGTGAAGAAATTTTTACGAATGTCCAATCTAAACCTCCCCTGGCGCAACTCGAGGCCATTTCCTCTTGTCCTGTCATCTGTTACTAGGGAGAAGAGTCCGACCCCCATCTCTCTACAACCTCCTTTCAGGTAGTTGTAGAGAGCCATAAGGTCTCCCCTCAGCCTCCTTTTCTCCAGACTAAACATCCCCAGTTCCCTCAGCTGCTCCTCATAGGACTTGTGTTCTAGACCCCTCACCAGCTTCGCTGCCCTTCTCTGGACACGCTCCAGCAGCTCAATGTCTTTCTTGCAGTGAGGGGCCCAAAACTGAACACAGCCCTTGGGGCTGCCACAAGCCCCAACCTGTAGAACTGCCAAGGGGAGCCTGGTTGAGTTGGGGAAGTGCTGGTTCTTCAGGGCCACCTGTAAGGATTTTGTGACCAGCGGTGTAGCTGGGAGTGGCTTGGCCTTTGGTCTGTCCCAGTCTGGTCTGACCTGCTGCTGCTCTCAGGAGCTGGAGAGGTGTGGGACGAGGCAGCCTGGCTGGCTGTGCTGGTGCTGGCCAGCTCTGACTGTGTGCTGGGGACTGCCAAGAGAGGCAGGAAGATCAGCAGTACAGTCCCACATGCCCTGGGCAAGAGAGGCCAGAGTGGTGTCCCCAGCCTCCCGTGGGCAGAGACACTCTGCCAACCCCACCCTAAGCACCCATCACCAGGCCTTTTCTGGCCACTGGCTCTAGCCTGGGGGGGCTCTGAGGGGACCCAGGTCTCCTCTTACTGGTGCCCAGGCCAGCACAGTGGTCACACTCCTACATGGCAGCCACATCCCTCAAGGCAGAGCAGCACCAGTGAGTGTCTTTGGCATCACAGGAAGAACAAAGCAGGAGGTGCAATGGCCGGGAGAAGTAAACGGGTTGATAGCCACAGCACCTGAGGCTGACGATGACACCAAAGGTGGTAACCAAGGGCAAATGGACCTAAGCAAGAGAGTGTCTGGCAGTGGTCTCTGAGATGACCCCAGCTGGCAGCTGCCCAGCTTGGCACTGACTGCAAGAATTCTTGCTATCTCCTTCTCAAATACTCAAAAACCCGCCTGGACACAGTCCTGTGCAATCTGCTCTAGGTGAACCTGCTCTTGCAGGGGGGTTGGGCTAGATGATCTCCAGAGGTCTCTTCCAACCCCTACCATTCTGTGATTATGTGTTTCTATGGGAAAGGGTTGTTCTCTTCCCTGTTCCTTATCCCCTGGATGTGTCCCTTTACCTTTTGGTAAGACCTTCAGAGATCTGTCAGACCATGACTAGGGCATCTGCAGCCACACAGTCAGCAAGGAAATTTCTGCTTTGGTGATTTACACTGCTTCTTCTGCCTGCTCCCTGACTCAGACATGTCAGCACTGGCCAGCATCACGCCAGCTAGCCTCTGATACAGGTCTGCGAAAACACCGTCTGCCTCCGATGTCACTTCTCTCAGGTGAGCCTCTCTTGCCCCTAGGCCAAGGCAGATCTGGGATGTCCCTGCACTTCAGGCACTGATAGTTTATCATTAAGTGTTTTTTCCCACATATAGAACCTAGATCAAGATCTTTACCTGATGGCAGCTGACATCTCTGTTACAACCCACCAAGTTCTGATTAGCCAATTCATTCTTGCTAAATATGATCAGGACCGCCAGTGAAAGAGTATTCAGAATATTATCTACAAGTGAAATAAATGCTTTTTTCCATTACTGAACAGTTTTATTTCTGTCTGTCCTATCAATGGCAAGTGTTGTTTCCCTTTCCTGTCAAACTTTTTTTCAGTTTGCCATGGATAAAAAGTGATAATATAAGGTGAATGATGGACAACAAGAACATGGGAAGGCCTACCATAAAGCTCAGCTGATTCCTATACACAGAGAGGGACAGTATAAAGGTTTGATCAAACTGGAATTTAGAGATTAAATGATTGCATAGAAGGAACTGAATTGCAATCTTCATTTGTAATTCTGGGCCTGGAAAGTGGAAAGTTTACCATACCATACTGCTGAAATACTGAGGGGCAACACCAGGAGCTTGGTAATCTTTTGAGAAGAGAACATATGAATCATAAAATGTGGCTGTTATTTTTTTGCCAGCAGGTATCAAAATGCAACAATGCATTAGAAAATCAGTGCCCAGGAATATTCCAGAGCTGTGGAAAATTGCAGTAAAAATGTTTTATATTGGTATATCTGGAGAGTGAATGTAAACATATATCAGTGGGATATATCAGTGGGATAAGGGTTATAAAAATGTCATGAGTTGCTAACACTTACAGTAGCAGGTCAACAAGATCCTAGCACACTGCTACCTGCAATTGCTCAGGACAACCAGATCTGAAACAGAGACAGGGACTAAATCCTGACGACTCACAGAGGTGAGGCAGCATAGAGAGAGTAATCACTGTCAGCTCCTAAAGGGTACAGTGAGACACATCCAAAACCAGCCCACACCCAAGAGGAACCCAGGTAGTGTGGAGAGGGGCTCAACACCCAGCACCCCAGCTCCTCCATGTCCTTGCAAGCAACCCTGCACAGGCTACCTGGATACAGGCGTCTCAGTGCCTGCATGTTTGCAAACTGCTTACATGTGTCTTGGGGCTTGTGGGTATGAGAGTGTGAGAGACTGAAATCAGTTGTGTTTTAAAATACGTTCATCTTTCCTTCCTATGAGGTTTTGCACTGAGCTACATTGCTGCTACAGTGTTGGAACATTATTTCCTTCAGGGCAGTCTGGAAATTTTTATGTTTTCCAGAGTCTGTAAAAGATATGTATACTGCCATAAGCAATTCAACATTTGTTCATGTAATTACAACCTGTGAGATAAAATGCTCTGTTTGTCAAAACACGGGGTCATCCTTAGTGCTAAAGTGTAAGGAAAAATAGCATTATTTGGACTGGATTCATTTCATCCTGACACACAGTTCAAAAATAGTTCAGATGAATTGAAATCATTAGAGGACAGAATTGAATCCCTCATGATATTTCTCAGTATTGGACTATATACAACTATATTTAGATGTATAAATGTAGGAAAGCAATAAAAATACCTAAACATACATATTTAGAGCAATTTAGATGCCCTGGAATACTTGAGATATTCGCATAGACCTGGCATCACTGACACAGGATCTATGGGAAATCTATGAAGTTACATCGTGAAATCAGGAAGGATACCCTATGACATCTAAAATGCCTCCATATATCTAACTTTAAACACTTAAATTACTCTGCACAGAGAGCTTTCAGATACCTACAGGAAAATGTTCAGTGTCATGTGGGATTTCACAGGGCATTTGAGCATTGACCATTGCAACACACACTTCTGTCACCATCCATCCAGCAGTCGACCAGTTTGTTTGAGAAAGCTGATTCCTCATGCAAAAATCCCTATCAGTTACTTTTTTAACAAACACTCTGCCCTTGAGTATCTGTGTAATAGTATCCAGCCCATGGGTTTGTTGGTTCTGTCTGGTTGTCTGGTTTCCTGTGCTTGAAAATAGCCCGGTTGTTATCTGGACTCAACAGGTCCTTAGTTTTAGTACGTCTTTGGCAGTACCAAGCATTCAAAAATCTTATTCTTATGGCAAACAGTAACTTGACAGGATCCATGGAAATACCCTAATGTCCTCTACCCATGACATATATTTATTGTGTGACAGACCAGTTGACTGCTGTCATAAACCTACTGTATTTTATTTTACAAACCTTCTGGAGTATCTCAATGATTCATAATTAATGTGATCTGAAAATGTCTGAGGTCTTCTGTGGGAACAAGGACTACATAGCTGTGCATTTTAAATTAATGAAATGACATACTTGTATATAAGTATATTGAGTACATATGGGGTTAGCAATTTATTAAAATTAAACATGTTTAATATTGAGGCTTAAGCATCTGTTCTTTACAAAGTCTTAGCAAAGAGTTCAGGCTATGCAAAGAGGTCACTGTGCTTGTCAAAACATATTGGATTCTTGTTATCACTGCCAGGAGTGCATCCTCTGGTTGTTTCTATACTTCACAAGTATCGGTGGTCTCTCTAATTGGTATTCCATCCTCCTTCTCCCATATGCAAAGATCCAACCAGTGAGTGCCCCTGGCTGAAATTTTTTTCATCTTTACCCTGACAACAAAATAGTTTACCAGAGTGATATGGGAGATACTTGGAAATGCAACAACCATACCGACAATGTCAAAGATTTTAAAAATCCTTCTGCAAAACTGGGACGTTGGTTTAGTTTGTTACAAAGATCCTAAAATCCAATGCTGAGTTGAATCATCACTACCTTGTAGGTGTGGGAATTGAATGAATGAATAAAGCCAGAAAGTTAATATTGTGACGTTAAGATATTAGCAATCACCCACTCGTATCCTCTCCTAGAGAAAGAAAAGAGTGGAATCGGAATTTAATTATCAAATCAAGCATTAATTACAATTAGTGAAAATGTCAGAGCAATAGACGTATAGGTACTCAAGATAAGCACAGTGACAGAAAAGATGTCTTCGTATTTCTACAGCAATAAAGACCCATTTAATTTTGAAGATAATTTTTTTGTCCCTGGTGTAAGTAAAGATGAGGATAATAGCATATAATAAATTAACCCTAGTCAGTCTAAAATACAACAATAAGAGAGAGGCACATCCATAAGATTGTTCAACCTATCTTAAAATAGTTGCTTAATTTTATGTGTAGGATTTTTTGCCCTTTGGAGAAATCTTTGTGTCTCTATTAACTATAGAAGGAGACTGGATGACTAAGAAGAGATGAGTAACTTTTAGATGGTAGCCGTTGAGATTCGTCCCTCTTTTAGTAAGGATTCTGTCTGTGAGGGAGACTTTTGGCCTGCTGTCAGAAATGTCCTGTGGACACAATTCATTAAGTTCAGAAGAGTAAGAAGAGTTTTATGCCGTGTTTCAGTGACATTGCGTAGCAGTTCAGTGCAACATGAGGTGTGACTAGAGGGATCAGCACACACCATTGTGGCCTGTTTGTAGCCAAGAGAAAATTCTTGCCTGAAGTCTGGTTCTAAACATGTTCAAATGTGAATGACAGTAAGGGTGGAGGTTGATTGCATCCCCTGCACATAATGGTCTAGTGCCCTCCGAGGTTTCCTCAAGTACCTCATCTGACCTCCAGTCCTGGTCCAGGGGTAGCGTGGGTTTTCCAAAGTCCTTCCAGCCCTGTTGCAACAGCATCTCAAGGTCTGTTATACATTTCAGCAGATGAATCAAGCCTGATGTTGCTGGCAAACGAAAGAGGGAAAATAAAACTAGAAGCCTAATTGCCCACATAATAAAGCATTTAAGCATAAGAACATAGGTATGCACTTTCAATGACTTCATTGTATGTGATTCTCACTTAACCTGAAGGAGGAGCTTACACGTTCCGATAGAGTGACGTCCTCTGGTCAAGCTGGCCCATTCCATATTAGTGTAATTACTTCCTCTAGGAAACCATAATCTGTGGCTACTGCAACATAGTAAGTCACATTTAGTTTCTGTGAGCATAAATTGGGCTTCAGTTTTCATATTAAATTTTCATTGTGTACATCAAGAACACAGAAAATTAATTGCATGTGATAATGTATATCCTACATGCAAAAGGTAAAAGAAACCTTTCATGACAGCCAAAACCCCTGAGCTTCTGAAGCTGTACATTTTGATTAAAATGTTTTTACTTCTGATGCTTGCATTTTATCTCAGCCTCGTTTTTTTATTTATATGAAATTACAGCACAGTGTTTTGTCCTCATTCTTATGCTTTTCCATTCTCCTAAACATCATCATCATCATCACCTTCCTTACTATTAGTGGTATTAATAATAATAATAATAATAATTTTCCTCTCATCCTTTTAGCTAGTTAGTTTCTTTGTGTTCTACATTTTAAAGTTTCATTACTTAAGTGCAGATGAGGCTTAAGCTCATAAATATGCTAACTGAAGATTGTTGAGGGTAGTAAAGACTGTTTTGTAACTTCAGTCTTTTGAACTTACATCTTCTGCCTTTATAAATTTAACAACAACATATTCTTTTTGCAAAGGGAAGCAGCTGTTTCATTTTTAATACTGTTCAGCAAGTCATTAATTAGAAGTGGATGCAACTACAGTTTTCAAGTCCAAATGTGTACTAAATTCATAATGATCTGTGGTAACTTGAAATACATTTTGTCTTTTTCATTTTTTTGTTTTAAATAGGTTTTCATTACCAAAATGTGCTTTCTTAGTAAACAAAAATAATTGGCCTTTTCTCTAAATCACATTATCTTTAATGTTAATATGTGACTTGCAGTTTGTCTTCTTTTCAGACCCCGACTGTGTATTTCAGGGCTATCCACTTGAAATTTACTTTTCATAAATTCCATCCACACTTTTTAAAATCTATCAGGTAGCTGTTAGATCCCCAGCATTTCAGCACTTAGGTACCTCACAATCTTTTTT